>OZ024741.1:10373584-10618584 GCA_964016885.1 Eledone cirrhosa | reverse complement strand
TTTCCTACAAACTAGAACTTTAGTCTTAGACAGGTTAATTTTAAGGCCTTTTGATTCTAGGCCATGCTTCCATGTTTGGAATTTCTTCTCTAGTTCAGCCATTGATTCAGCTATGAGCGTTAGATCATCTGTGTATAGGAGTTCCCATGGGCAGCCGGTCTTGAACTCCTCTGTTATAGCCTGAAGGGCAATAATAAATAGTAGCGGACTAATAACGGAGTCCTGATGAACACCAACTTTTACGCTAAACTCTTCACTATATTCGTTGTTAATTCTAACCTTGCTGACTGTTTCTTTATACATGGCTTGTATAGCTCTCACAAGCCATTCATCAACACCTAGTTTTCTAAGAGCCCACCAGATAATGGAACGGTGTACTCTGTCGAAGGCTTTCTCCAAGTCGACAAAAGCTAAGTATAGGGGTTTACTTTTAGCTAGGTACTTCTCCTGTAGTTGTCGTACAATGAAAAGAGCGTGGTACTTTTGCCTGACAAAAACCCGAACTGCATTTCATCTAGATCAATTCTCTCTCTGATTAGTTGCGCTATTACTTTTTCTGTGACCTTCATGACCTGGTCGATTAATTTAATGCCTCTATAGTTACTCCTATCTAGGGCATCTCCTTTACCCTTGTAGCAGTTAATGATGATGCTGCTACGCCAGTCCTTCGGAACAACCCCATTCTGTATGACTTGGTTTACTATCCGGGAGACCATGGTGTGTCCCACCGTTCCAGAGGCTTTCAGCATTTCAGCAACTATTTCCGAAGGCCCAGCCGCCTTACCCGTCTTCATATCTTTGATTGCCTTACTTATTATACTACCTTCGACAAACACTGTTGGTCCCTCTATTGGGTCGATGTGGGGGAGACTGTCTTTCTCCCATTTATTCTCCTCATTTAGTAGCCTTTCGTAGTGACACTTCCAAGCTACCTTCTTATCAGCGTCAGTGATGGCAAGTACACCATCATCATTAAGTACACACTTCTCCCCGACAATATCACGGTTTTCCTTGACACATTGCCTAGCAATCCTGAACACCTCACGTTTTTGGTCCTCGCGTTGTAGAACATGCTTGAACTTTCTTTCCTCTGCTTCCCTTCTTGCGAAGTACACTTGTCTCCTAGCTTCCCTCCTGGCCACGTAATAGTCTTCTCTACTTCCCCCATCCCGCCATACTTTCCAAGCCTGCTTTTTGGCCTTAATTGACCCCTCCACCTTACTGTTCCACCACCATGTTACTCTCCTCTTGTCTATAGGCCTGCTCCAGCCACAGACTTCGTCTGCCGCCATCAGCAGGTTTGCTTTCAGGAATTCTCACTGTTCCTCTATATTGTACGACTCTAAATGCTCTTCCTTACTGTCGAAAGCAACAAGTAATATGCTTTTAAATTTATTTCTGGCTGTGGAGTCCTTTAGCTTCCATATTTTTCTCCTGAGGATAGTCCTCTTCTGCTGTCGAGTACGTCTCGTCCTGACTATGAGGTCGCTAATTATCAGTCTATGTTGGGAGGTGCATTCTTCATGGGGGAGGGATTTAGTGTTTACAACAGACACTCTGTCACGTCTTCTCATATCACATATATATATATCTATATACATATATATATGTAACGAAGGGTATTAATAGATATTGTTAGATGTAATAACAAGAATAGCTGAATTACTTCATATATAAAAAGGTTTACTTCACTTTAGTCAAAAAGAACAATAAACAAGTTACCACGAGTTGCGAAGGTTGACAATGTTATTTTGTTGTTGGTTCATGAGGCTGGTGAAGTCTGAGACCAGGAGAGAGAGAGTAATGGTCTGTAGACCTCTGCGGCCTGAAGGTAGCGGTGAATCTTTCACATAGCTTGTAATGCGGTGAATCTTTCACATAACTTGTAATAGTGTACTGCTCCAATCGCTCTGTGTAAAACATGGGAATATACAGGCTTTATATACCTGTCGCTTTCTGTCTCCCACCTCGAAGGGATAGCTCACGAATGAACCTGTCCACACCAAAGAGGATGGTGACCTAGAATTTGACTTTTAGGTGTCACCCAGGGTTCAAGGCGTGGACAGATTTCGCTACATATATATATATATATATATATATATATATATTAATTATAAAATGTGGAGAAGGAGCACACAAGTTTGAATATATATATATATATATATATATATATATATATATATATAGGAACGAGTAGGACCCCGACGGCTGAGCTCAAGCCGTTTCGACGGCTAATTCTGGACGTCCAGAATTAGCCGTCGAAACGGCTTGAGCTCAGCCGTCGGGGTCCTACTCGTTCCTATTACCCACTCTACTACCCTAAGTATTGAGTACTTTGGTGCGTTACGGTCCACCTGGTTCCTTACCACATTTCCCCCGTTATATATATATATATATATATATATATATATATATATATATATATATATATATATATATACATATATATATATATATATATATGTATGAAAATAGGGAGAAAAAGACGATTATTAGGAAGAAAAATTTTTTTTTTTCCTTTTATTTTCTTCTCTTTTTTCTGGGTTAGAAAATGTTTAAAACAAAATATTTTACTTTGTGTGAAGTGTTAAGGTATTAGTTAATTAAATTTGTTAATTAACAATGGCATTTATTTATTTATTTATTTATATAGTTAATAATTGTCTATTATAGACAATTATTAAATATATATATAGAGAGATTTTGAGTATATGATGGTTGTATACCAACATCTCAGTATGCAGGCTGGAGCACTCGACGAAGTGCGCAGGTTGGTTTGGTTACTCCGGAGTAATGTAAAATAAAGTTAAATAAAAAGTCAAATGTTTAAAATTTAGCTTCGTTTATTACTGCTATATATATTTCAGTGACAGCCATCTTTGGCTGTGACCTCTTCAGGCAGTCTGAATTAGTGTGGTATAGACAAGTACATATGTTGTTGAGGTGTATAATTTTGTCAATACTCTGATATGCCCAGTTCCTGGTTGGGTTGTTATTTCACTGAGGAACTGGAATCATATGAATTCAAACAAACGAATTTCAGTGTCAAAGGGCCTCTTCTCCTCTCATTGGTCAGTTGTTAGAACATTCCTCATTCTAAGTGTTGTTATTGTTGGAGTTAGCTTAAAAAATTGATAAAGTGGTAGAAGAGACAAGGTGTTAAAGGAACAAAATAACAAAAAAAGTGTCAAACTTCCCATTGGTCAGTTCTGAGAGCATTCCTCAGTCAGAAGTCTATAGAATTCTTTCTGGGGTGAGGCTCCCTGTAGTGTTTGTGTTTGCTATTGTTAAGTACATTTGACCTCTACCATTATTTTGGTAGTGTTGTTGGTGTTGTGGTCAGCTTATGTCTTGCTGCTGCTGACAATTTAGAAGTATCCAGTGTGTGTTTTTTCTTCATCCCTCCTGCCACCATCTCTCATAGTGGTGGTGGTGGTGGGGGGGGGGGTGAGTTCTTCCATGTATATGAAGAAATATAAGGCAATAAATGAAGAAAACAGAAAATAAATAATATAATTTGTATAATTTGAAAATAAATAATAAATAGAGAATAAAGAATAAAGAATAAAGAAAAATTGGTGAAAAAGTAATGAAAATGAATATGGAGAAGTGAAAAATAAAATGAAGATTCAAATAAAGTAGGATAAAGTGTGTGTGTGCTATAACCAATCTCAAGGTCAGAAATATGTTGGATAGTTGGTATGAGGATTAAAGATGTTAAAATAAGATAATCAAACAAAATGTGTTTGTGTTATAATCAATCTCAACTTAAAAATAAATATAAGGTGATACAGTGAAGAGGGGAGAAAACAAATAACAAATTAATAAAGAGAAATCAAGATTTAAAATTGGAACTTGAAAATCAGAAATCAAGTAAATTAAAATGTGTTTGTGTTATATAGATGTTGGCAAAATAATAGTAACAACACCCTAGGTTGTGAAGTCCCCTCAAGCCATAGGGAACAACCCAGGCTGAGCAGACACCAAGATCAATAGCTTGGTGCGATGTAGTATGGTGTAACTTGGTATGGTGTGGTTTGGTTTGGTTTGGTGAAGTTATGAAATGGAAACCAATTGTAAACGATAGATTCCCATGTCATATTCATTGATAATGTGTGGGAAAATAGTCATTTGCAAGCACCTTTGATGTTAGTTTGAGATGGTAACCACAACTATGGACTATGCTTTTAACATATTAACAAAAATATGACTTCCGCTGCAATAAAAAATAGCTAGCTTTGTAAAGGGTATTTCCACTCATATCCTCCCTCTTTTTTCTATAAAGCTAGTCATTTTCATCAGGTTTCCATGTCATAACCATTAATAATATGTGCATAAAATAGTAATTTGCGAGCACCTTTGATGTCAAATTAAGCACAAAATAAAAATTACAAAAATAAAAAAAAATTTGTCACACCAAAATCAATATCTTGGTGTGATGTAGTATGGTGTGGTTTGGTGAAGTTTCTACAAAGATAGTCATTTTCGACAGGGTTCCATGTCATAATTATTGATAAGTGGAAAAGAAATAGTCAATTGGGAGCACCTTTAATGTCAGATTGGGTGGTAAACACACACACACAAAAAAAAAAAGGAAATAGGAAGAAAATGTTTCACACCAAGATCAATAGCTTGGTGTGATGTAGTATGGTGTATCTTGGTTTGGTGTGGTTTGGTTTGGTTTCGTGAAGTTATGAAATGGAAACCAATTGTAAACGATAGATTCCCATGTCATATTCATTGATAATGTGTGGGAAAATAGTCATTTGCAAGCACCTTTGATGTTAGTTTGAGGTGGTAACCACAAAAAAAAAAAAAGCAGGTAGCAAATTTGTCACATTGATCTCCATACCATGGTGTGATGTAAATGGTAGTAGATGTTCTGTAATAAATTTACCATATAGTGAAGTATATGGTGTGGATTGGGGTAGATTAATGTGCTGTGGTGTGCTTTGTTATAAGTGAGGGTTTAAATTTCCACTTTGATTTATGTTAGAAAAAACATTTTTCCTTCATTTTTGCATGTGCTATCAACTTCCAAGATGCTCGCAGTGGACTATGCTTTTAACATATTAACAAAAAATATGACTTCCACTGCAATAAAAAATGACTAGCTTTGTAAATGGTATTTCCACCCACATCCTTCCTCTTTTTTCTACAAAGCTAGTCATTTTCATCAGGTTTCCATGTAATAACCATTGATAATATGTGCATAAAATAGTAATTTGCGAGCTCCTTTTATGTCAAATTGGGTGGTAAGCACAAAAAAAAGGAAAAAGAAAAAATGCCAGATGAAAATTTGTCACACCAAAATCAATAACTTGGTGTGATCTAGTATGGTGTAGTTTGGTGAAGTTTCTACAAAGATAGTCATTTTCGACAGGTTTGCGTTTCATAATTATTGATATGTGAAAAAAAAAAGTAAATTGGGAGCACCTTTAATGTCAGATTGGGTGGTAAGCACACAGAAAACAAAAAAAGGAAACGGGAAAAAAATGTTTCACACCAAGGTCAATAGCTTGGTGCGATGTAGTATGGTGTAACTTGGTATGGTGTGGTTTGGTTTGGTTTAGTGAAGTTATGAAATGGAAACCAATTGTAAACGATAGATTCCCATGTCATATTCACTGATAATGTGTGGGAAAATAGTCATTTGCAAGCACCTTTGATGTTAGTTTGAGGTGGTAACCACAAAAAAAAAAAAAATAAAGCAGGTAGCAAACTTGTCACATTGATCTCCATACCATGGTGTTCTGTAATAAATTTACCATATAGTGAAGTATGGTTATCGTGAATTTATGGTGTGGATTGGGGTAGATTAATGTGCTGTGGTGTGCTTTGTTATAAGTGAGGATTTAAATTTCCACTTTGATTTATATTAGAAAAAAAATGTTTCCTTCATTTTTGCATATGCTATCAACTTCCAAGATGCTCGCAGTGGACTATGCTTTTAACATATTAACAAAAAATATGACTTCCGCTGCAATAAAAAATGGCTAGCTTTGTAAATGGTATTGCCACCCACATCCTCCTAGTCATTTTCATCAGGTTTCCATGTCATAACCATTAATAATATGTGCATAAAATAGTAATTTGCGAGCACCTTTTATGTCAAATTAAGCACAAAATCAAAATAAAAAAAAAATTTTTTAAATGCCAGTTGAAAATTTGTCACACCAAAAGCAATATTTTGGTGTGATGTAGTATGGTGTGGTTTGGTGAATTTCTACAAAGATAGTAATTTTCGACAGGTTTCCATGTCACGATTATTGATAAGTGGAAAAAAAAATAGTCAATTGGGAGCACCTTTAATGTCAGATTGGGTGGTAAGCACACACACACAAAAAAAAAGGAAACGGGAAGAAAATGTTTCACACCAAGATCAATAGCTTGGTGTGATGTAGTATGGTGTATCTTGGTTTGGTGTGGTTTGGTTTGGTTTTGTGAAGTTATGAAATGGAAACCAATTGTAAACGATAGATTCCCATGTCATATTCATTGATAATGTGTGGGAAAATAGTCATTTGCAAGCACCTTTGATGTTAGTTTGAGGTGGTAACCACAAAAAAAAAAAAAGCAGGTAGCAAATTTGTCACATTGATCTCCATACCATGGTGTGATGTAAATGGTAGTAGATGTTCTGTAATAAATTTACCATATAGTGAAGTATATGGTGTGGATTGGGGTAGATTAATGTGCTGTGGTGTGCTTTGTTATAAGTGAGGGTTTAAATTTCCACTTTGATTTATGTTAGAAAAAACATTTTTCCTTCATTTTTGCATGTGCTATCAACTTCCAAGATGCTCGCAGTGGACTATGCTTTTAACATATTAACAAAAAATATGACTTCCACTGCAATAAAAAATGACTAGCTTTGTAAATGGTATTTCCACCCACATCCTTCCTCTTTTTTCTACAAAGCTAGTCATTTTCATCAGGTTTCCATGTAATAACCATTGATAATATGTGCATAAAATAGTAATTTGCGAGCTCCTTTTATGTCAAATTGGGTGGTAAGCACAAAAAAAAGGAAAAAGAAAAAATGCCAGATGAAAATTTGTCACACCAAAATCAATAACTTGGTGTGATCTAGTATGGTGTAGTTTGGTGAAGTTTCTACAAAGATAGTCATTTTCGACAGGTTTGCATTTCATAATTATTGATATGTGAAAAAAAAAAGTAAATTGGGAGCACCTTTAATGTCAGATTGGGTGGTAAGCACACAGAAAACAAAAAAAGGAAACGGGAAAAAAATGTTTCACACCAAGGTCAATAGCTTGGTGCGATGTAGTATGGTGTAACTTGGTATGGTGTGGTTTGGTTTGGTTTAGTGAAGTTATGAAATGGAAACCAATTGTAAACGATAGATTCCCATGTCATATTCACTGATAATGTGTGGGAAAATAGTCATTTGCAAGCACCTTTGATGTTAGTTTGAGGTGGTAACCACAAAAAAAAAAAAAATAAAGCAGGTAGCAAACTTGTCACATTGATCTCCATACCATGGTGTTCTGTAATAAATTTACCATATAGTGAAGTATGGTTATCGTGAATTTATGGTGTGGATTGGGGTAGATTAATGTGCTGTGGTGTGCTTTGTTATAAGTGAGGATTTAAATTTCCACTTTGATTTATATTAGAAAAAAAATGTTTCCTTCATTTTTGCATATGCTATCAACTTCCAAGATGCTCGCAGTGGACTATGCTTTTAACATATTAACAAAAAATATGACTTCCGCTGCAATAAAAAATGGCTAGCTTTGTAAATGGTATTGCCACCCACATCCTCCTAGTCATTTTCATCAGGTTTCCATGACATAACCATTAATAATATGTGCATAAAATAGTAATTTGCGAGCACCTTTTATGTCAAATTAAGCACAAAATCAAAATAAAAAAAAAATTTTTTAAATGCCAGTTGAAAATTTGTCACACCAAAAGCAATATTTTGGTGTGATGTAGTATGGTGTGGTTTGGTGAATTTCTACAAAGATAGTAATTTTCGACAGGTTTCCATGTCACGATTATTGATAAGTGGAAAAAAAAATAGTCAATTGGGAGCACCTTTAATGTCAGATTGGGTGGTAAGCACACACACACAAAAAAAAAGGAAACGGGAAGAAAATGTTTCACACCAAGATCAATAGCTTGGTGTGATGTAGTATGGTGTATCTTGGTTTGGTGTGGTTTGGTTTGGTTTTGTGAAGTTATGAAATGGAAACCAATTGTAAACGATAGATTCCCATGTCATATTCATTGATAATGTGTGGGAAAATAGTCATTTGCAAGCACCTTTGATGTTAGTTTGAGGTGGTAACCACAAAAAAAAAAAAAGCAGGTAGCAAATTTGTCACATTGATCTCCATACCATGGTGTGATGTAAATGGTAGTAGATGTTCTGTAATAAATTTACCATATAGTGAAGTATATGGTGTGGATTGGGGTAGATTAATGTGCTGTGGTGTGCTTTGTTATAAGTGAGGGTTTAAATTTCCACTTTGATTTATGTTAGAAAAAACATTTTTCCTTCATTTTTGCATGTGCTATCAACTTCCAAGATGCTCGCAGTGGACTATGCTTTTAACATATTAACAAAAAATATGACTTCCACTGCAATAAAAAATGACTAGCTTTGTAAATGGTATTTCCACCCACATCCTTCCTCTTTTTTCTACAAAGCTAGTCATTTTCATCAGGTTTCCATGTAATAACCATTGATAATATGTGCATAAAATAGTAATTTGCGAGCTCCTTTTATGTCAAATTGGGTGGTAAGCACAAAAAAAAGGAAAAAGAAAAAATGCCAGATGAAAATTTGTCACACCAAAATCAATAACTTGGTGTGATCTAGTATGGTGTAGTTTGGTGAAGTTTCTACAAAGATAGTCATTTTCGACAGGTTTGCGTTTCATAATTATTGATATGTGAAAAAAAATAGTCAATTGGGAGCACCTTTAATGTCAGATTGGGTGGTAAGCACACACACACAAAAAAAAAGGAAACGGGAAAAAAATGTTTCACACCAAGGTCAATAGCTTGGTGCGATGTAGTATGGTGTAACTTGGTATGGTGTGGTTTGGTTTGGTTTAGTGAAGTTATGAAATGGAAACCAATTGTAAACGATAGATTCCCATGTCATATTCACTGATAATGTGTGGGAAAATAGTCATTTGCAAGCACCTTTGATGTTAGTTTGAGGTGGTAACCACAAAAAAAAAAAATAAAGCAGGTAGCAAACTTGTCACATTGATCTCCATACCATGGTGTTCTGTAATAAATTTACCATATAGTGAAGTATGGTTATCGTGAATTTATGGTGTGGATTGGGGTAGATTAATGTGCTGTGGTGTGCTTTGTTATAAGTGAGGATTTAAATTTCCACTTTGATTTATATTAGAAAAAAAATGTTTCCTTCATTTTTGCATATGCTATCAACTTCCAAGATGCTCGCAGTGGACTATGCTTTTAACATATTAACAAAAAATATGACTTCCGCTGCAATAAAAAATGGCTAGCTTTGTAAATGGTATTGCCACCCACATCCTCCTAGTCATTTTCATCAGGTTTCCATGTCATAACCATTAATAATATGTGCATAAAATAGTAATTTGCGAGCACCTTTTATGTCAAATTAAGCACAAAATCAAAATAAAAAAAAATTTTTTAAATGCCAGTTGAAAATTTGTCACACCAAAAGCAATATTTTGGTGTGATGTAGTATGGTGTGGTTTGGTGAATTTCTACAAAGATAGTAATTTTCGACAGGTTTCCATGTCACGATTATTGATAAGTGGAAAAAAAAATAGTCAATTGGGAGCACCTTTAATGTCAGATTGGGTGGTAAGCACACACACACAAAAAAAAAGGAAACGGGAAGAAAATGTTTCACACCAAGATCAATAGCTTGGTGTGATGTAGTATGGTGTATCTTGGTTTGGTGTGGTTTGGTTTGGTTTTGTGAAGTTATGAAATGGAAACCAATTGTAAACGATAGATTCCCATGTCATATTCATTGATAATGTGTGGGAAAATAGTCATTTGCAAGCACCTTTGATGTTAGTTTGAGGTGGTAACCACAAAAAAAAAAAAAGCAGGTAGCAAATTTGTCACATTGATCTCCATACCATGGTGTGATGTAAATGGTAGTAGATGTTCTGTAATAAATTTACCATATAGTGAAGTATATGGTGTGGATTGGGGTAGATTAATGTGCTGTGGTGTGCTTTGTTATAAGTGAGGGTTTAAATTTCCACTTTGATTTATGTTAGAAAAAACATTTTTCCTTCATTTTTGCATGTGCTATCAACTTCCAAGATGCTCGCAGTGGACTATGCTTTTAACATATTAACAAAAAATATGACTTCCACTGCAATAAAAAATGACTAGCTTTGTAAATGGTATTTCCACCCACATCCTTCCTCTTTTTTCTACAAAGCTAGTCATTTTCATCAGGTTTCCATGTAATAACCATTGATAATATGTGCATAAAATAGTAATTTGCGAGCTCCTTTTATGTCAAATTGGGTGGTAAGCACAAAAAAAAGGAAAAAGAAAAAATGTCAGATGAAAATTTGTCACACCAAAATCAATAACTTGGTGTGATCTAGTATGGTGTAGTTTGGTGAAGTTTCTACAAAGATAGTCATTTTCGACAGGTTTGCGTTTCATAATTATTGATATGTGAAAAAAAAAAGTAAATTGGGAGCACCTTTAATGTCAGATTGGGTGGTAAGCACACAGAAAACAAAAAAAGGAAACGGGAAAAAAATGTTTCACACCAAGGTCAATAGCTTGGTGCGATGTAGTATGGTGTAACTTGGTATGGTGTGGTTTGGTTTGGTTTAGTGAAGTTATGAAATGGAAACCAATTGTAAACGATAGATTCCCATGTCATATTCACTGATAATGTGTGGGAAAATAGTCATTTGCAAGCACCTTTGATGTTAGTTTGAGGTGGTAACCACAAAAAAAAAAAAATAAAGCAGGTAGCAAACTTGTCACATTGATCTCCATACCATGGTGTTCTGTAATAAATTTACCATATAGTGAAGTATGGTTATCGTGAATTTATGGTGTGGATTGGGGTAGATTAATGTTCTGTGGTGTGCTTTGTTATAAGTGAGGATTTAAATTTCCACTTTGATTTATATTAGAAAAAAAATGTTTCCTTCATTTTTGCATATGCTATCAACTTCCAAGATGCTCGCAATGGACCATGCTTTTAACATATTAACAAAAAATATGAATTCCGCTGCAATAAAAAATGGCTAGCTTTGTAAATGGTATTTCCACCCACATCCTCCCTCTTTTTTCTACAAAGCTAGTCATTTTCATCAGGTTTCCATGTCATAACCATTAATAATATGTGCATAAAATAGTAATTTGCGAGCCCCTTTTATGTCAAATTAAGCACAAAATCAAAATTAAAAAAAAATTTTTAAATGCCAGTTGAAAATTTGTCACACCAAATGCAATATCTTGGTGTGATGTAGTATGGTGTGGTTTGGTGAAGTTTCTACAAAGATAGTAATTTTCGATAGGTTTCCATGTCACAATTATTGATAAGTGGAAAAAAAAATAGTCAATTGGGAGCACCTTTAATGTCAGATTGGGTGGTAAGCACACACACAAAAAAAAAAGGAAACGGGAAGAAAATGTTTCACACCAAGATCAATAGCTTGGTGTGATGTAGTATGGTGTATCTTGGTTTGGTGTGGTTTGGTTTGGTTTCGTGAAGTTATGAAATGGAAACCAATTGTAAACGATAGATTCCCATGTCATATTCAATGATAATGTGTGGGAAAATAGTCATTTGCAAGCACCTTTGATGTTAGTTTGAGGTGGTTACCCCCAAAAATAAAAAGACGGTAGAAAATTTGTCACATTGATCTCCATACCATGGTGTGATGTAAATGGTAGTAGGTGTTCTGTAATAAATTTACCATATAGAGAAGTATATGGTGTGAATTGGGGTAGATTAATGTGCTGTGGTGTGCTTTGTTATAAGTGAGGGTTTAAATTTCCACTTTGATTTATGTTAGAAAAAACATTTTTCCTTCATTTTTGCATGTGCTATCAACTTCCAAGATGCTCGCAGTGGACTATGCTTTTAACATATTAACAAAAAATATGACTTCCACTGCAATAAAAAATGACTAGCTTTGTAAATGGTATTTCCACCCACATCCTTCCTCTTTTTTCTACAAAGCTAGTCATTTTCATCAGGTTTCCATGTAATAACCATTGATAATATGTGCATAAAATAGTAATTTGCGAGCTCCTTTTATGTCAAATTGGGTGGTAAGCACAAAAAAAAGGAAAAAGAAAAAATGCCAGATGAAAATTTGTCACACCAAAATCAATAACTTGGTGTGATCTAGTATGGTGTAGTTTGGTGAAGTTTCTACAAAGATAGTCATTTTCGACAGGTTTGCGTTTCATAATTATTGATATGTGAAAAAAAAAAGTAAATTGGGAGCACCTTTAATGTCAGATTGGGTGGTAAGCACACAGAAAACAAAAAAAGGAAACGGGAAAAAAATGTTTCACACCAAGGTCAATAGCTTGGTGCGATGTAGTATGGTGTAACTTGGTATGGTGTGGTTTGGTTTGGTTTAGTGAAGTTATGAAATGGAAACCAATTGTAAACGATAGATTCCCATGTCATATTCACTGATAATGTGTGGGAAAATAGTCATTTGCAAGCACCTTTGATGTTAGTTTGAGGTGGTAACCACAAAAAAAAAAAAATAAAGCAGGTAGCAAACTTGTCACATTGATCTCCATACCATGGTGTTCTGTAATAAATTTACCATATAGTGAAGTATGGTTATCGTGAATTTATGGTGTGGATTGGGGTAGATTAATGTTCTGTGGTGTGCTTTGTTATAAGTGAGGATTTAAATTTCCACTTTGATTTATATTAGAAAAAAAATGTTTCCTTCATTTTTGCATATGCTATCAACTTCCAAGATGCTCGCAATGGACCATGCTTTTAACATATTAACAAAAAATATGACTTCCGCTGCAATAAAAAATGGCTAGCTTTGTAAATGGTATTTCCACCCACATCCTCCCTCTTTTTTCTACAAAGCTAGTCATTTTCATCAGGTTTCCATGTCATAACCATTAATAATATGTGCATAAAATAGTAATTTGCGAGCCCCTTTTATGTCAAATTAAGCACAAAATCAAAATTAAAAAAAAATTTTTAAATGCCAGTTGAAAATTTGTCACGCCAAAAGCAATATCTTGGTGTGATGTAGTATGGTGTGGTTTGGTGAAGTTTCTACAAAGATAGTAATTTTCGATAGGTTTCCATGTCACAATTATTGATAAGTGGAAAAAAAAATAGTCAATTGGGAGCACCTTTAATGTCAGATTGGGTGGTAAGCACACACACAAAAAAAAAAAGGAAACGGGAAGAAAATGTTTCACACCAAGATCAATAGCTTGGTGTGATGTAGTATGGTGTATCTTGGTTTGGTGTGGTTTGGTTTGGTTTCGTGAAGTTATGAAATGGAAACCAATTGTAAACGATAGATTCCCATGTCATATTCAATGATAATGTGTGGGAAAATAGTCATTTGCAAGCACCTTTGATGTTAGTTTGAGGTGGTTACCCCCAAAAATAAAAAGACGGTAGAAAATTTGTCACATTGATCTCCATACCATGGTGTGATGTAAATGGTAGTAGGTGTTCTGTAATAAATTTACCATATAGAGAAGTATATGGTGTGAATTGGGGTAGATTAATGTGCTGTGGTGTGCTTTGTTATAAGTGAGGATTTAAATTTCCACTTTGATTTATGTTAGAAAAAAAATATTTCCTTCATTTTTGCATGTGCTATCAACTTACAAGATGCTCACAGTGGACTATGCTTTTAACATATTAACAAAAAATATGACTTCCGCTGCAATAAAAAATGGCTAGCTTTGTAAATGGTATTTCCACCCACATTCTCCCTCTTTTTTCTACAAAGCTAGTCATTTTCATCAGGTTTCCATGTCATAATTATTGATAAGTGGAAAAAAAATAGTCAATTGGGAGCACCTTTAATGTCAGATTGGGTGTTAAGCACACAAACAAAAAAAAAAAAGAAACGGGAAGAAAACTTTTCACACCCAGATCAATAGCTTGGTGCGATGTAGATTGGTGTAACTAACCCAGGTAGTGAATAGTAAACCAGGTAACGACTACTAACCCAGATAGTGACTACTAACCCAGGTCGTTTACTACTAACCCAGGTAGTGACTACTAACCCAGGTCGTGGCTGCTAACCAAGGTAGTCACTACTAAACCAGGTCGTGTCTAGTAACCCAGGTAGTGAATACTAACCCAGGGCGTGACTACTAACCCAGGTCGTGACTACTAACCCAGGTAGTGACTACTAACCCAGCTAGTGACTACTAACCCAGGTCGTTTACTTCTAACCCAGGTAATGACTACTAACCCAGATCGTGACTACTAACCCAGGTCGTGAATACTAACCCAGCTAGTGACTACTAACCCAGGCCGGGACTACTAACCCAGGTCGTGAATACTAACCCAGTTAATGACTACTAACCCGGGTCGTGACTACTAACCCAGGTAGTGAATACTGACCCAGGTCGTGACTACTAACCCAGGTAGTGAAAACTAACACAGGTAGTAAATACTAACCCAGCTAGTGACTACTAACCCAGGTAGTGAAAACTAACACAGGTAGTAAATACTAACCCAGCTAGTGACTACTAACCCAGGTAGTGAAAACTAGCACAGGTAGTAAATACTAACCCAGCTAGTGACTACTGACCCAGGTAGTGAAAACTAACACAGGTAGTAAATACTAACCCAGCTAGTGACTACTAACCCAGGTAGTGAAAACTAACACAGGTAGTAAATACTAACCCAGCTAGTGACTACTGACCCAGGTAGCGACTACTGACCCAGGTCGTGACTAATAAACCAGGTCGTGACTAGTAACCCAGGTAGTGACTACTAACCCAGGTAGTGACTACTGATCCTGGTAGTGACTACTAACCCAGGTTGTAATACTAATCCAGGTAATGACTAATAACCCAGGTAATGATTACTGATCCAGGTAGTTCCTACTAACCGGGGTCGTGACTACTAACCCAGATAGTAACTACTAACAGAGGTAATGACTAATAAGCCAGGTAGTGACTACAAACCCAGGTCGTGACTACTAAACCAGCTCGTGACTACTAACCCAGGTAGTAACTACTAACCCAGGTAATGACTAATAACCTAGGTAGTGACTGCTAACCCAGGTCGTGACTAGTAACCCAGGTAGTGAATACTAACCCAGTTAACGACTACTAACCCAGGTAGTGAATACTGACCCAGGTAGTGACTACTAACCCAGGTAGTGACTACTGACCCAGGTAGTGACTACTAACCCAGGTAGTGTATACTAACCCAGCTAGTGACTACTAACCCAGGTCGTAACTACTGATCCAGGTAAAGACTACTAAACCAGGTAGTGACTACTGATCCAAGTCGTGACTACTAAACCAGGTAGTGACTACTAACCCAGATCATGAATACTAAACCAGGTCGTGACTACTAACCCATTTAGTGACTACTAACCCAGGTTGTGTCTAGTAACCCAGGTCGTGACTACTAACCCAGGTAGGGACTACTAACCTAGGTCGTGACTACTTACCCTGGTAGTGACAACTAACCCAGGTAGTGAATACTAACCCAGGTCCTGACTACTAACCCAGGTAGGACTACTAACCCAGGTCGTGACTGCTAACCCAGGTAGTGACTACAGACCCAGGTCGTGACTGCTAACCCAGGTCGTGACTACTACCCCAGGTCGTGACTACTAACCCAAGTCATGACTACTGACCCAGGTCATGACACGTAATCCAGGGAGTGACTACTAACCCATGTCGTGACTACTAACCCAGGTCGTGACTACTGACCCAGGTATTGACTACTAACCCAGGTAGTAACTACTGACCCAGGTATTGACTACTAATCCAGGTCGAGACTACTAAGCCAGGTAAGGACTACTAACCGAGGTAATGACTACTAACCCAGGTCGTGACTTTCTCCTAAAATTTTTAAATCACGGAACTCAGTAGATGTATGTATGTAACACAGTAGCTGTGTATATGTAACTCAGTAGATGAGTGTGTATGTAACTCACTAGATATGTGTGTATGTAACACAGTAGATGTGTGTATATGTAACTCAGTAGAAAAGTGTGTCTGTAACACATTAGATATATGTATGTAACTGTGTAGATGTGTGTGTATGTATCTTAGTAGATGTGTGTGTACGTAACTCAGTAGATGTGTGTGTAAGTAACGTAGTAGATGTGTGTGTATGTAACTCTGTAGATGTGTGTATGTAACTAAGTAGTTGTGTGTATGTAACTCAGTAGTTGTGTGTATGTAACTAAGTAGTTGTGTGTATGTAACTCTGTAGATGTGTGTATGTAACTAAGTAGTTGTGTGTATGTAACTCAGTAGATGTGTGTATGTAGCTCAGTAGATGTGTGTATGTAACTCAGTAGATCTGTGTGTATGTAACGAAGTAGCTGTGTGTATGTAACTCAGTATATGTGTGTATGTAACTCAGTAGATGCGTGTAAGTAACTCAGTAGATGTGTGTATGTTACTCAGTAGATATATGTGTATGTAACACAGTAGATGTGTGTATATGTAACTCAGTAGATGTGTGTGTATGTAACTCATTAAATGTTTGTATGTAACTCTGTAGATGTATGTGTATGTATCTCAGTATATGTGTGTGTGTATGTAACTCAGTAGATGTGTGTGTTTGTAAATCAGTAGATATGTGTGTATGTAACTCAGTAGATGTGTGTATGTAACTCAGTAGATGTGTATATGTAACTCAGTAGATGTGTGTATATGTTAACTCACTAGATGTGTGGGTATGTAACTCAGTAGATGTGTGTATATGTAACTCAGTAGATGTGTCTGTATGTAACTCAGTAGATGTGCGTATGTAACTCAGTAGATATGTGTTTACGTAACTCAGTTGTTGTGCACATGTAACTCAGTATTTGTGTGTGTATGTAACTTAGTATATATGTGTGTATGGAACTCAGTAATGTGTGTATGTAACTCAGTAGTTGTGTGTATGTAACTCAGTTGTTGTGTATATGTAACTCAGTAGATGTGTGTGTATGTAACTCAGTAGACGTGTGTGTATGTAACTCAGTAGATGTGTGTATGTAACTCAGTAGATGTGTGTGTATGTAACTCAGTAGACGTGTGTGTATGTAACTCAGTATATGTGTGTATGTAACTCAATAGATCGGGGTAAGGAAATCAGTAGATGTGTGTATGTTACTCAGTAGATATATGTGTATGTAACACAGTAGATGTGTGTATATGTAACTCAGTAGATGTGTGTGTATGTAACTCATTAGAGGTGTGTATGTAACTCAGTTGATGTGTGTATGTAACTCAGTGGATGTGTATCTATGTAAATCAGTAGATGTGTGTATGTAACTCAGTAGATGTGTGTATGTAACTCAGTAGTTGTGAGTCTATAACTCAGGAGATGTGTATGTATGTAACTCAGTAGATATGTGTATGTAACTCAGTAGATGTGTGTATATGTAACTCAGTATATATGGGTGTATGGAACATAGTAGACGTGTGTATGTAACTCAGTAGATGTGTGTATGTGTAACTCAGTAGATATGTGTGTTTGTAACTGAGTAGATGTGTGTATATGTAATTTAGTAGATATGTGTGTATGTAACTCAGTAGATGTGTGTATGTAACTCAGTAGATGTGTGTGTATGTAACTCAGTAGATGTGTGTATATGTAACTCAATAGATGTGTGTGTATATAACTCAGTAGATATGTATATGTAACTCAGTAGATATGTGTATGTAACTCAGTATATTGTGTGTGTATGTAACTCAGTAGATATGTGTGTATGTAACTCAGTAGATGTGTGTATGTAACTCAGTAGACCTGTGTGTATTTAACGAAGTAGCTGTGTGTATGTAACTCAATATATGTGTGTATGTAACTCAGTAGATACGTGAAAGTAACTCAGTAGATGTGTGTTTATATAACAAAGTAGATGTGTGTATATGTTAACTCACTAGATGTGTGTGTATATAACTCAGTAGATGTGTGGGTATGTAACTCAGTAGATGAGTGTATGTAACTCAGTAGATATGGGTATGTAACTCAGTATATATGTGTGTATGTATCTCAGTAGATGTGTGTGTATGTAACTCAATAGATGTGTGTATGTAACTCATTAGATATGTGTGTATGTAACACAGTAGATGTGTGTATGTAACTAAGTATATATGTGTATATGTAACTCAGTAGATATGTGCGCATGTAAGTCAGTAGATGCGTGTATGTAACTCAGTTGTTGTTCATATGGAACACAGTAGTTGTCTGTGTATGTAACTCAGTAGAAGTTTGTGAATGTAACACAGTAGATGTGTGTGTATGTAACTTAGTAGTTGTGTGTGTATGGAATTCAGTACGTGTGTTTATGTAACTCAGTAGTTGTGTGTATGTAACTCAGTTGTTGTTTATATGTAACTCAGTAGATCTGTGTGTATGTAACTCAGTGAATCTGTGTATGTAACTCGGTAGATGTGTGTGTATGTAACTGCGTAGATGTGTGTATGTAACTCAGTAGATGTGTGTATATGTAATTCAGTATATATGTGTGTATGTAACACAGTAGATGTATGTATGTAACTCAGTAGATGTATGTGTATGTAACTCAGTAGATGTGTATGTATGTAACTCAGTAGATGTGTGTGTATGTAACTCAGTAGATGTGTGTGTATGTAAACTCAGTAGATGTGTGTATGTAACTCAGTAGATGTGTGTGTATCTAACTCAGTAGACATGTGTATATAACTCAGTAGATGTGTGTATGTAACTCAGTAGATATGTGTGTATGTAACTCAGTAGATGTGTGTATGTAACTAAGTATATGTGTGTATATGTTACTCAGTAGATATGTGTGTATGTAACTCAGTAGATATGTGTGTACGTAACTCAGTTTTTGTGCAAATATTTAACTCAGTATTTCTGTGTGTATGTAACTTAGTATATATGTGTGTATGGAACTCAGTAGTGTGTGTATGTAACTCAGTTGTTGCGTATATGTAACTCTGTAGATGTGTGTGTATGTAACTCAGTAGACGTGTGTGTATGTAACTCAGTAGATGTGTGTATGTAACTCAGTAGATCTGTGTGTATGTAACTAAGTATCTGTGTGTATGTAACTCATTATAGGTGTGTATGTAACTCAGTAGATGTGTGTATGTAACTCAGTGGATGTGTGTGTATGTAACTCAGTAGTTGTGAGTATGTAACTCAGGAGATGTGTGTGTATGTAACTCAGTAGATACGTGTATGTAACTCAGTAGATGTGTGTATATGTAACTCAGTATATATGGGTTTATGTAACATAGTAGATGTGCGTATGTAACTCAGTAGATGTGTGAGTGTGTAACTCAGTAGATATGTGTGTTTGTAACTGAGTAGATGTGTGTATATGTAATTCAGTAGATATGTCTGTATGTAACTCAGGAGATGTGTGTATGTAACTCAGTAGATGTGTGTATGTAACTTAGTATATAAATGTGCATGTAACTCAGTAGATGTGTGTTTATGTATCTCAGTAGATGTGTGTGTATGTAACTCAGTAGATGTGTGTGTATGTACCTCAATAGATGTGTGTGTATATAACTCAGTAGATATGTGTATGTAACTCAGTAGATGTGTGTATGTAACTTAGTATATTGTGTGTGTATGTAATTCAGTATATATGTGTGTATGTAACTCAGTAGATATGTGTATGTAACACAGTAGATATGTGTGTATGTAACTCAGTTGATATGTGTGTATGTAAGTCAGTAGATGTGTCTATATGTAACTCAGTAGATGTGTGTGTATGTAACTTAGTAGATGTGTGTATGTAACTCAGTAGATGTGTGTATGTAACTCAGTAGATGGTTGTATGTAACTCAGTAGATATGTGTATATGCAACGGAGTAGATGTGTGTATGTAACACAGTAGATGTGTGTATGTAACTCAGTAGATGTGTGTATTTATCTCAGTAGACGTGTGTGTATGTAACTCAGTAGATGTGTGTGTATGTAACTCAGTAGATGTGTGTATGTAACTCAATAGATGTGTGTATGTAACTCACTAGATATGTGTGTATGTAACAAAGTAGATGTGTGTATATGTAACTCAGTAGAAATGTGTGTATGTAACTCAGTCGATGTATATATGTAACTCAGTAGATGTGTGTGTATGTAACTCAGTAGATGTGTGTGTATGTAACTCAGTATATGTGTGTATATAACTCAGTAGATATGTGTGTATGTAACTCAGTAGATGTGTGTGTATGCATCTCAGTAGGTGTGTGTATGTAACTCAGTATATGTGTGTATATGTAACTCAGTATATATGTGTGTATGTAACACAGTAGATGTGTGTATGTAACTCAGTAAATGTGTGTGTATGTAACTCAGTAGATGTGTATGTATGTAACTCAGTAGATGTGTGTGTATGTAACTCAGTAGATGTGTGTGTATGTAAACTCAGTAGATGTGTGTATGTAACTCAGTAGATGTGTGTGTATGTAACTCAGTAGACATGTGTATATAACTCAGTAGATGTGTGTATGTAACTCAGTATATATGTGTGTATGTAACACAGTAGATGTATGTATGTAACTCAGTAGATGTGTGTGTATGTAACTCAGTAGATGTGTGTATATGTCACTCAGTAGATATGTGTGTATGTAACTCAGTAGATGTGTGTGTATGTAACTCAGTAGATGTGTGTGTATGTAACTCAGTAGATATGTGTATGTAACTCAGTATATATGTGTGTATGTAACTCAGTAGATGTGTATGTATGTAACTCAGTAGATGTGTGTGATGTAACTCAGTAGATGTGTGTGTATGTAAACTCAGTAGATGTGTGTATGTAACTCAGTAGATGTGTGTGTATGTAACTCAGTAGACATGTGTATATAACTCAGTAGATGTGTGTATGTAACTCAGTATATATGTGTGTATGTAACACAGTAGATGTATGTATGTAACTCAGTAGATGTGTGTGTATGTAACTCAGTAGATGTGTGTATATGTCACTCAGTAGATATGTGTGTATGTAACTCAGTAGATGTGTGTGTATGTAACTCAGTAGATGTGTGTGTATGTAACTCAGTAGATATGTGTATGTAACTCAGTATATATGTGTGTATGTATCTCAGTAGACGTGTGTGTATGTAACTCAGTAGATGTGTGTGTATGTAACTCAGTAGATGTGTGTATGTAACTCAATAGATGTGTGTATGTAACTCACTAGATATGTGTGTATGTAACAAAGTAGATGCGCGTATATGTAACTCAGTAGAAATGTGTGTATGTAACTCAGTCGATGTATATATGTAACTCAGTAGATGTGTGTGTATGTATGTCAGTAGATGTGTGTGTATGTAACTCAGTAGATGTGTGTGTAAGTAATTCAGTAGATGTGTTTGTATGTAACTCAGTAGATGTGTGTATATGTAACTCAGTAGATGTGTGTGTATGTAACTCAGTAGATGTGTGTGTATGTAACTCAGTAGATGTGTGTGTATGTGACTCAGTAGATGTGTGTGTATGTAACTCAGTAGATGTGTGTGTATGTAACTCAGTAGATGTGTGTGTATGTAACTCAGTAGATGTGTGTATGTAACTCAGTAGATGTGTGTATGTAACTCAGTAGATGTGTGTGTATGTAACTCAGTAGATGTGTGTATGTAACTCAGTAGATGTGTGTATGTAACTCAGTAGATGTGTGTATGTAATTCAGGAGATGTGTTTTATATAACAAATTAGATGTGTGTATATGTTAACTCAATAGATGTGTGGGTATGTAACTCAGTAGATGTGTGTATGTAACACAGTAGATGTATGTATATGTAACTTAGTAGATGTATGTGTATATGTAACACAGTAGATGTGTGTGTATGTAACTCAGTAAATGTGTCTATGTATCTCAGTAGATGTGTGTATGTAACTCAGTAGATCGGTCTATGTAACTCAGTAGATGTGTGTATGTAACTCAGTAGATGTGTGTATGTAACTCAGTAGATGTGTGTTTATGTAACACAGTAGATGTGTGTATGTAAGTCAGTAAATGTGTGTATGTAACTCAGTAGATGTGTGTATGTAACTATGTATATGTGTGTATGTAACTCAGTAGATGTGTGTGTATGTAACTCAGTAGATGTGTATACATGTAACTCAGTAGATATGTGTGTATGTAATTCAGTAGATGTGTGTGTATGTAGCTCAGTAGATGTGTGTATGTAAATCAGTAGATGTATGTGTGTATGTATCTCAGTAGACGTGTGTGTATGTAACTCAGTAGATGTGTGTATGTAACTCAGTAGATGTGTGTGTATGTAACTCGGTAGATGTCTGTGTATGTAACTCAGTAGATATGTGTATGTAACTCAGTAGACGTGTGTGTATGTAACTCAGTAGATGTGTGTGTATGTAACTCAGTAGATGTGTGTATGTAACTCAGTAGATGTGTGTGTATGTAACTCAGTAGATGTGTGTATGTAACTCAGTAGACGTGTGTGTATGTAACTCAGTAGATGTGTGTATGTAATTCAGTAGATGTGTGTGTATGTAACTCAGTAGATGTGTGTATGTAACTCAGTAGATATGTGTGTATGTAACACAGTAGATGTGTGCATATGTAACTCAGTAGATGGGTGTGTATGTAACGCAGTAGATGTGTGTATGTAACTCAGTAGATGTGTGTGTATGTAACTCAGTAAATGTGTGTGTATGTAGCTCAGTAGATGTGTGTTTTTATGTAACTCAGTAGATGTGTCTGTATGTAACTCAGTAGATGTGTGTGTATGTAACCCAGTAGATGTGTGTATGTAACTCAGTAGATGTGTGTGTATGTAACCCAGTAGATGTGTGCATATGTAACTCAGTAGATGTGTGTGTATGTAACACAGTAGATGTGTGCATATGTAACTCAGTAGATGTGTGTGTATGTAACTCAGTAGATGTGTGTATGTAACCCAGAAGATGTATGTGTATGCAACTCAGTAAATGTGTGTATGTAACTCAGTAGATGTGTGTATGTAACTCAGTAGATGTGTGTATATGTAACTCAGTAGATATGTGTATATGTAACTCAGTAGATGTGTGTATGTAACCCAGAAGATGTGTGTATGTAACTCAGTAGATAACCACACATACAATAACATCCATATCTACACATGCATACATACATGTCTACCTAGTTGATGTGTAAATTCCAATGAGAGGGTCTTGTGTCTCTGTTAGAAACCCACTCTCTCTGTATTGGCAAAACTTTGTGAAATTGTAAAATCAGAAGAACATACATATATACATACGTATATACATACATACATATATACATACATATGTACATACATACAAACAAACATACATAGATGCATATATACATATATATAGTTACATATACATATATACATATAGTTACATAGATATTCACAGGTATTCACAGTAACATATGTAAGAATTAGGAGCTATTCTGGCAAACCACACACCGTCTCCCTACACCTCCCCCACACATCCCCTACACACACAGCCAACCAATCAACACCCCTTCACCCTAGTTCCCTATACCCCTCCCATCCAGTTGAACCCCCGCCCCCCACACACACACCCATCGTAGTCCCCTACACGCCTCCCCATCCAGTTGACCCCCACCCCTACACCCTAGTCCTCTATACCCCTCCCCATCCAGTCGAACCCCCTCCTCCCACCCTAGTCTACCCACACAGCCATCCAGCCGACACCCCCTCACCCTAGTGCCCTATACACCCCCCCACAGCCAGCCAGTCGACCCGCCCACACATACACCCTTCACCCTAGTCTCCCCCACACAGCTATCCAGTCAACACCATCTCCTAACCCAACTCCCCCATCTCTCCCACTTTCTCTCTGTACTCCCACTCCAACATATTCTAGAGGTTACTTGCTGTGGAGTTTATTAACACGTTGTTAAGTGTGTAGAAACACACGTACACTTTACCTGTTTACATGTGTGCTTTGTTGTGGCTATATGTAGGACTATGTGTACTCACACACACACACACACACACACACACACACACACACACACATATATATATATATAAACACACGTACACGTTACCTGTTTACATGTGTGCTTTGTTGTGGATATATGTAGGAGTATGTGTACTCACACACACACACACACACACACATATATATATATATATAAACACACGTACACTTTACCTGTTTACATGTGTGCTTTGTTGTGGCTATATGTAGGACTATGTGCACATATATATATATATAGAAAGACACGTACACTTTAACTGTGTTTACATGTGTGTGTACTTGACTATATATGTATATATGTATGTAGGACTATATATATATATATATATATATATATATATATATATATACAGGAACATGTATGACCCCGACGACAGAGCTCAAGCCGTTTCGACTGCTATTTCTGGAAATAGCCGTTGAAACAGCTTGAGCTCTGCCGTCGGGTCATACTTGTTCCTATTACCCACTCTACTACCCTAAGTATTGAGTACTTTGATGCGTTATGGTCCATCTGGTTCCTTACCACAATTCCTTCGTTATATATATATATACTAGTTAAACTACCGGTCCTTTGGACGGTCCAAGTAGCTTTCGATGTAACTCATTAAACTAAACAAAGTAAATTTGAATACATAGAAGAAAAACGTAGTTTATGTAAACATGAAAACCTTAGGCACTATTCCAGCGAAAGAATTTTAGATAAATTTAAGCATAATATCGTAAAAGTTATGAGATCAATTAATATGAACATCAAGCTTGAAACGCTAAATTATACAATGTCAAATCTATAACTTAACTTAGTAATATGTTAGAAATTGCTGGTTGTGAAATATACAAAATGATATTGTTAGTCTCTTTCTTTCAAGTACAATGAGTAAATTAAAATCCGAATGAGCCGAATTACGAAAGATAACTTTTGATTACGAAAATTCACACAAATAAACGAAACTTTTTTAATGTCTCCAAATGTCCCAATATCGATTTTTGAAAGCCTTTGTAGATCATGTACAGGATTTGTGCAAGGAGAATTCTGTAAAAAATTTCAAAGAAATCGCATGAATGGTTTAGAATGTATTAGGCCTCATTAAAAATTGTCCACGCACATAAACACATACATACAGAAAACTACAGATTTATACACACACACACACACACACACACACACACACACACACACACACACACATATATATATATATATATATATATATATATATATATATATATAAATATATATATATATATGATCGTTGGCAAATCACTGATGAGGGACTCATTTTATAACATGTAATCCATGTGCAACCATGCAGTATTCTTCTCCCCATAATTTTCATATATTTACCTAAACTGCGATTCTATGTTTCTCTCTTTCTCTCTTACTGCTCCCTCGTTCTCTCTGTTTCTCTTACTTTCTTTCGTCCCCTCTGTCATGTCAGTTAACACCTTCTCTCTACTGACCTCTTCCTCGCACTTCCACTCACTCACTCTCTGTTTCTCCCCTTCTTACTTCCTCCCGTTCGATACGAACCCGAATTTCCTTCTTTCTAACATCGGATTCACTAACGAAAGGTCTATTTTTTACTCGCTCATATATTCACAGAGCTTATGCTGACAGAATAACCATGTTGCTTGTGTTTCTTTCCATCTTCGGTTAGCTTTCCCCTGTGTTGTTTACTTCTCTCACTCGCTTTACGCGTTTCAATTGTCCTAATAGCTTATTTTAGTTATTGTCGCACCAGCGTGAGGTATATGATTTTTAATGCGATGAAATACCAATGATCGTTGGCAAATCACTGATGATTTGTGCTCAGTCTGCGCATGCGCCACATCCGGGTGTCTGTGTGTGTTTATATTGGTTTATTTATTTGTTTATTTACATGTTACTGGTTGGTTGTTTGTTCTATGTGCGTGTATGTTTTCATTTTGTCCTTAATTGTAAGTTGTGATGTTGCTGTTCCACTCATGTTTTCTATTTAATTTTGGTTGTAATTCTTTTATGTTTATTGCCTCTGTGATTTGTCTAAACATTGCGTCTTTTCTGTGTGTACATTCTATTTTTATTTCTATGTTCTCTAATTTACTCTTATGTTCTATTTTAGCATGTTGGTAGAATACAGATGATTCTTTACTATATTGAAGGTCTCGCCAGTGTTCATTTATCCGTTCCCCTACACTACGAACTGTCTCACCTATGTACACTATATTTTTATCCTTACATTGTCCTTCAGTACATCTTATGCTATATACTACATTTCTAGTTTTACAGTTAATATGGAGGCTTAATTTACAGGTTATACATTTCTTATCTATACAGCGGGGTCTTTGAAAAGGGTATGTCTTGCTAATAAGTGTTTTTATGGAGGTACCTGGTCTTTCTACTATCTTAATATTGAGTTTATGTTTATCTAGGGCCCTTCTAAATTTGTAAGCTAATTCGCCTCTAGGGGTTGTATCGATGAACACTACGCTCTGGTATTTATTGCTATCATACCATGAGTTTATTCTATTAGCCTTATTCCTAGTTCTTTCTATTCTATTCCAAAATTTGCTCCTATACAAGAGGCAGGTCCCATTTGTGTCATTATTTACCATTTTTTTCCCATTTGGTTCTGGCTCCTCTATACACTCTGATTTTATCTCTCTGATTGTAACCAGAGAACTGCATACGGTGGATGAAGTGTTGTATATGTCTCTCTAGTTCTTCGGGGTTGCACATGCGGGACACGTTTCTCATCACCCGTACCAAATCCGCAATCAGTATGTTGATTTGGGTATGGTCCGAAACAGCTGAGTTTCGGTGGATCAGATATTTTGAAGTCATGGGTTTGGCATAATGGGAATGGAGGATTTGTTTTTTGTTATTAATGGTATTTAACCAGAGCTCTGTGTCTAGTACAGGTAATCGATGGTTGGGTGTTTGCTTGGGTAGTCTATAGTAACTCTAATACTCTGGTGGATGGAATTAGCTATTTGCTGGATGCTTTCCATTGGGTGTTTCTCTAATTCCTGACTGTTCTCTAGTGGGGGTGTTTTAACTACGATGTTTATATCATCAACGTAGCGGGAGTACATTATCAGGGTTAAGGGGTCTTCTAATTGTTCTTTAAGTTTAAGTTTAAGTCTACTGTCCCACCATACCATGAATAAGTTAGCTATGTCACCTGCAATGCTAACACCAATGGCTGCTCCCTCCTCTTGGGCATATATTTTTCCATTAAATTTGAACATATGTTCCTTAAGGGTTAATTTTATGCTGGCCCCCACCGCATGTGCAATCATTTTCTTTAGTTCATCGTGGTTTTAGGGGGTCCGTGTGGCTCTGGTCCACCCGTTCCATCTATCTGTGTGGGTTTTCTTGGTCATTGAGGTAATGGTAGGTGGTCTGTCTCTTGCTGGTCTTGTAGGGCACAGGTTGCTAAGGTCATATGTGTCTAGATAATTATTACTATAGGTAAGTTTAAGTAGGAGTCCCAGATCACTGGTATGAATCCCACAGAACTCAACATTGCTCTTACTGATCATTTCTACGCATTTCTCCACAGCAAAATCCATGTCAATAGATGGATACAGGGACACAACATCCATACTACCTATTATGCAGTTTGCTAGGTCCCTAGATCGGTTACTCTCGCCGATTCTGCTGAGGAGGTCCTCCGTGCTGTCACATACATCTGGGGACATTTCAATGATGGGGCTTATGATCAGGGAGAGGAAGTAGGACAGTCTGTAGTTACTAGCAATGTTAGCTCCACAGACTGGCCGTGTTGGTGGTCCCGTGACAGGGTCACTGCCCGTTTTATGGTCTTTTCGAAGCCCATACAACGCTGGCACGTCATTGTTCCAGGCCTGGAAGTTGTTGGCAGTCCTTTTGTTGGGCTGCATTATATTTGTCCACATCACCATATGGGCATTGAGGGCTTTTTCTATATCCTCATGCTCTTGTGGTGTTACTTCTCTTGTGTCAGTGATGTGGGGTTGCATTGCCTGGGTGTAGTTTGGCAGACTGTCAACCGACATTCTGCCAGACTTGTCTGTTGGAAAGCATGCTATCTCTCCATTACGCGAGCGTTGCATGAGCTTACGCAAGCCATTTGCAGATTTTTCTCCCAGTTGCTGGGCCTCCATTCTATTATGCTTCTTGCTATACTGTTCTATAATATTTCTAAGTTTAGATCTAGCTATACTAAATTGTGCTTCTGTTTGTTCATTGACCTGTGACGGCAATTGCGTGCGTTTGTTAAAAGCTAAAGTCGTGGCGTGGACTCGTCGCAGGTTGAACGACTTATCGGAGGGATTATAAAAAGTAGAGTTCCAGGCTGCTGCTTTATGTGTACTAGTGCTATTATTATTGTTAGTTGTGTTGTTTCTATTTCTATTTCCACCAACAGCCTCATGGTTGTTTCTATGTCTCTCATTATTACTTCTGTCTCTTTCCTCTGGCTCATTGTTATTATCTACTCTATTTTGTGTGTCTTTGTGTTCGTCTTGGTTATTTTCTCTGTCCTTAGTCTCCCTTCTCCTTTCAATCCTATTACCTTCCCTTATTTCTGTGCTACTGCCATTACCTGTTTTCTGTGTCTGTGTGTTTCTTATGATTGTGGTGGTGGTGAGAGGCATTGAATGTGTGTGTGTTGTTGTTGTTGTTGTTGTTGTTGTTGTTGTTGATGTGTGTTCTTGTTGATGTGTGTTGTTGTTGTTTTCTCCGTGTATGTTATTATTGTTGTGTGTTGTTATTGTTGTTTGGGTCTGCGTGTCTGTTGTTGTTGTTTCTGAGTATGTTATTATTGTTGATGTGTGTGTTGTTGTTATTGTTGTTTGTGTCTGTGTGTCTGTTGTTGTTAGGATGTGTGTTGTATATGTGTGTGCGTATGTTGTTACTTTTGTTTTTGTTTTTGAGGCTCCAACGTAATTTTGTAAATGATATTTCTATTTCTGTCAAACATCTATGTGGCGCATGCGCAGACTGAGCACACAACACACACACAGAAACAAGATGGCGTAGGACAGAACAAAGGAGAGGCACAAAAACAAAGAAAAGTATCCCCAGTCACTGAAGAGGTCACAGCATGTGTGACGAAAGAACTTTGACAATATATAAACAACCACCTGGTTGTGGAACCAACCAACCAACCGGAAATTTATAAATTCCTAAATTTATAAATTTATTATAATAAATTGACGTGAAAGCAACTGGTGCGTGTGTTTCTTATTGGCAACATGACCCTCCCAAGTATAACTATATATATATATATATATATATATATATATATATATATATATATATATATATATATATATATATATATATATATATATATATATATATTTATATATATATGTATATATATAAATCTGTAGTTTTCTGTATGTATGTGTTTATGTGCGTGAACAATTTTTAATGAGGACTCATATATTCTAAACCATTCATACATATATTCTAAACCACAGGTTCTCAACCCATTTAGGCCAAACGCCAAACGCCCCCTTTTGTCCCTTGAAATCATGAAACGCCCCCCCCCCCCCTATTTTTCCATTTTTCAATATACTACTGATTTTGATATCAGTAGATTACTAAAAATTGTTTAACAATATTCAGGCAGTTAAGACTCTGTCTATCCAAAGAGTGCGCTTATCTGGAAGAAAGTGGCAATTATATCATTTCAAAGCTTTCCAATTTTCCCTTTAATGAAACGGACAGAATAAATGTTGATATCAAACTTTATGACCCCCTGCTTTGTGAGCTTAGAGACCACGGAAGAGGGTCTTCATGACCACGCGGGAGGGTATATTTATTAATAAATGGTAAAATATATACAACAAATGAGGAAGTGAATTGTAGTAGATGGTTTCCAGTCCAGTCAGACTGCAACTACAAATAAAAAAAATTGTTAGTTTGCTTTGTAACAATAGCATATCCAAGTTTTCGGATAAATCAACTTACTTTAACTTTGACTCATTTCAATGGGACCCTTGAGCTTCATAGAGTCTAGCTAACTCTTTGACGTGAGGCTGAATTTTCCTAAGATGTAGCCAGAGATCTCCACGTGTAATTACATTGTAGCGGTTGCGAGCCTTACTGTGCAGTCTGGAAACAACACCAAACCTCCTCTCGACTAAGTATGAGCTTGGAAAAGGCACAGCAAATCTCTTAGCCTCTTCATGTAGGTGTGGAAATCAACGCTGAATTTCCTTTTGCATCCCAAAAAGGCGTTGACCTATTTTGGGAAATCTAATTTTGATCATGTCATCTGCTTGAAGTTCAATGAATTCTTCCTGAAATTTAACGTCCAAATCGTCGACGTTAGCTATGAAAGCATCTGCTATCCACATTGGGATGTCCATCGGCAAAAGGTCGACAAACCATTCTCTCATGTTGTCTTGTAGCGCACGGAGGTGAGTGGTATAAATTTGGAGTTGGTCATCGCTTACAATGTTTTGAACATTGGCGACACTAGGAAAATTATAGAATTCCCGTCAACAAAGATTCCTTTCGATGACATTCAATTTGGCCAGGAATGTTTTCACAGCATTCCTTTCTTTAAGCAAGGTGATCTTCCCCTGCAAAGCCAAAATGACGCTATTGCATTTATCGAAGATGTTGGTGAGGTTGGCGCAGTCTTGCCTCACATCGAGGGTTTTCTTGTACAGTTCTGTGTTGCGTCCTCGCAGAAACTCAATGATAGAGTCGAAATGTTGAAAGAAGTGAGTAAAGCACTTGCCCTTTGAAAGCCACCTCACTTCAGTATGAAGGAGCAACTTGACGAATTCTTCGTCATTATCTTGGCACAGTTGCTGGAAAATTCGTTCATTGAGGGAATGCCGTTTGATAAAATTGATGACATCAATGGCCACCTGCAAGGACTTGCTCAGCGGCTTGCTGAGTTTCTTCGCAGCCAAGTGTTGTCGATGAATGACACAATGAACAGCAAATACAGATAGATTTTCTCTCTTCAGAAGAATGACGAAGCTCTTATGTTAGCCGACCATTGCTCTTGCGTCGTCCGTAGCACATGAATGATACAATGTGTGTTGTATGTGGTCCTAGATGTATGTATTACCTGCCTGTGTGTTGTATGTAGTCCTAGATGTATGCATGTATTGCATGTGGTCCCAGCTGTATGTATTACCTGCTTGTGTGTTGTATGTGGTCCTAGATGTATGTATTACCTGATTGTGTTGTATGTGGTCCTAGATGTTTGTATTACCTGCTTATGTGTTGTATGTGGCCTTAGATGTGTGTGCTACCTGTCTGTGTGTTTTATGTGGTCCTAGATGTGTGTGTGCTACCTCCTTATGTGTTGTATGTGGTCTTAGATGTTTGTATTACCTGCTTATGTGTTGTATGTGTGTACTACCTGCCTGTGTTTTATGTGGTCCTAGATGTGTGTCTACTACCTCCTTATGTGTTGCATGTGGTCCTAGATGTGTGTATTACCTGCCTATGTGTTGTATGTGGTCCTAGATGTGTGTGCTACCCGCTTCTGTGGTTTTTTGGGTTTTTTAAAAATATTATTTATACAATAGGGAATGAAATAGATCTACATAGTGTTACCTCGTTACGGTTAAGTCAATAATTTCAGACATGAAATACATTGTTATCGGTGAAGGAAAGATAAGATTCTAACTGGCTGCGCTCAAAGTGTCCTTGACCCAGTTGACTGTGGGTTTTTTCATTTTTAGGATCTCAATTACCGGTTAATGTCTAGACACACCTGCTCACAGCTGTGGTCAGACTATAGTTATGCTGTCTGCAAGCTCATTCAAATGCATTCACACTGGCTGTCTCAAAGACATACAAAAATGGCTTATAAAACTTACCAAAGTAAAGAGTCTTCCAGCGCCTCCTAGCCCCCCCCCCCCCCTCAAGCTCCAAAGGCCCACCAAACGCGACCTTGCTCCCAAACGCCCCTCTGGAGTTCCGAAACGCCCCCGGGGTGCATTTGCCCCCGTTGAGAACCTTTGTTCTAAACCATTCATATATATATATATATATATATGTATATCACGAAACTACGTAGTCGAGGAATCTAGAAGCAGTTTAGGTATGATACATCTTATTACTAATTATATCTAAATGTTTCTTCTCTCTTCATAATGTACTTTTAGCTCTGATACTGGTTCAGTCTAATCCATTCGGATTGGTTTGTCCCAGTTATTCATAGAGCAACATCGGTTAAGGTTGGCACCATTAACTCAAGGATGGATGTGGATATATTCATGTATATGTGTGTGTCCGCATGTATCTGTGTGTTTCTCAATATATTGTTATATATATATATATATATATATATATATATATATATATATATATATATATAAATCTGTAGTTATGTTTATAGCACTGGTATCTTCTTCATATCTATGGAGCGCTTGTCTGCACAATACGGAAGTTGCGTTTCGTTAATTTCTACCCGCCGAAATGCGATTCTCGCTAAATTTATATATATATATATATATATATATATATATATATATATATATATATATATATATGTGTGTGTGTGTGTGTGTGTGTGTGTACGTATATAATTGTACGTATGAGCATATATATATATGTATATATATATATATATATATATATATATATATATATATATATATATATGTATGAATGGACCTATTATTTTTATCTAAAGACATTTTTTCCAATGCCAACACACCCGTCCCCTTAATCTATTTTATTTCTCATTCTTTCTTCTGATGAAGGACTAGCGTCCGAAACGTTAAGACCCTCCTCCTGTAATATCAAGCGTTAACCTAATATATACCTTCCGTATACTGTACCGATTGTGTTGTTATTTCTGTTTACCTTTTACACACACACACACACACACACACACACACACACACACACACACACACACACATATATATATATATATATATATATATATATATATATATATATATATTTACTCATACATACACAAATGCATTTACACACATTCAGTTTTATATGCGTACACAAATACACACACACACACACATAAATACATACATACATACATACATACATGATGGCTGCCCCGTCGTTATCGAGTATGGCCATTGCACGATATACCATTATTAATAATTATTAATTAATTCTATCGTGCAATGCCTGTGCGTGAAGATATATTTTAAAGTGAGGAAAGACTGTGCACTGAGTCAATCCCACTCTCTGAGAGACAGTAGCTATAACCCGAAAAGAAGAAAAGACCAACATCATCGGTAACTACTGAGCCGCAGGTTTTATATCGGAGTTATCCCAGTTTCCTGAGTTGTCTTCTCCTAGAAGAATGCCCTGACAAAGGCTAGGGGTCCTTCACTCCAACTGGTTTAACCGCGCGGTACATGTCTATATACATATCTACACACTTTTGGATGGCCGTTGACTCTTATGACTTATTCCGCCCTTTGTCAGGTTTTGTTTTTTATCCTGCAGGTAGTCCAAAATCACCCCCCTCACCAAGTAAACTTGGTTGGGTTTGCCGGTTTAGTCGCCGACGACCCGACCATGCCACTGTTTTGTTTTGCGCAGAGAGTTCCGATGACCATATGTATGTATGTATGTATGTATGTATGTATGTATGTATGTATGTATGTATGTATGTATGTATGTATGTATGTATGTATCTCTCGAAACGATCGTTGTCTCTATTGAATTGAAGTGCCCTGAGTGTGGAAAAATTTGCTTGAGCAAATCTGGTCTCAGAAGCCACAGTCGCAGCCATGTTCAAACAGAACCAGTGAACTATGATCTACACGGTGTTGTGAGGGTTCACGGGCAACCTGATGCAGGACCTCAGGCCAGGGAGATCCATAGTTGTCGTCAGTGTGTGAGGGAGTGCAGGTCTCTAGCAGACTTGAAAATCCATATCCGAGCGTCACACATCTGAATCTGACAAGCGATTGCAATACTCTTGGCAGAGTTTGCGGCCATCATATATGTATGTATGTATATATATGTATGTATGTGCATGTATGTGTATGTATGTGTATGTATGTATGTATGTATATATGTAAGTATGTATATATGTATGTATGTTCTTCTGGTTTTATAATTTCACAAAGTTTTACCAATAGAGAGAGAGTCGGTTTCTAACATAGACACAAGACTCTCTCATTGGAATTTACACAACATCAACTAGGTAGATATGTATGTATGCATGCATGTGTATATATGGCTGTTATTGTATGTGTGGATGTGGATGTTTTGAGTTGTATGTGTGCATGTGTATATGCTTTTCATCTGTACATGTGTATATGCAGTTATCAGATGCAAAATATTTGGAATGTTTTACATATTTTTACTGTTCCATTAATGGATTGTATTTGTAATTTCCTAACTAGTTGTGTTCTTTCTGTTCCTGTGAAGCCTAGCTTCTCAAGATTTGTATTGAGGCAGTTACTAACATACCCCAGTGCCCCAATAATCACAGGCATAAATCTGGTGGTGTAATCAGGGTGGAGTATCTGCAGATTTCTCATCAGTCTGCATAAATATTTTCAATAATCTTTGATATTATATAGGCATCTGCTGGGCAGCTAATTTCCACTACTGTGCATGCTTTCTTCTCCCTGTCCCATATTATAATATCTGGTCTGTTATGCCTGCATTTTATTGGGGATTTTACTGGAACATTCCACCAGTACTCTTTCATATTATGTACATGGATGTCTTCCACATTGCTGTAGCTTTTAATGTGTTTATTATCGAGGCTATCTTTTTTACGAACTGTATTGTACAGTGTTTTGGCCACTACATCATGCCTCATAGGTAGATAGTACCGCGATGACATCTTTGGACAGCTGCTGATGACATGGGTGATATCGTCGATGCTAATTCTGCAGAGTCTGCACTTGTTATCACATCTCGGTGTTTTGCCTGCATCCCTATCTCTTTTGTGAATCAGGTATTTCGTGTTAATCTCCTGTTCTTGGATTGCAAAAGCGTATCCTTCAAAGTGGGAACCAATATAGCGGTTGTTGGTCCAAGATAGACTACTTTCCTTATTTATATTACTCTCACTCTGGAGCTTCCTGGAAACATATCCATGCATGTATGTATGTATGTATGTATGTATGTATGTATGTATGTATGTATGTATGTATGTATGCATGTATGTATGTATGTATGTGTGTATGTATGTATGGATTCACTGGTGGGAAACAGGGGGATATTCCAGCACCGACCCTGTTTGCCATATACTTTGCAATGGTTTTCTGTATTGCATTCATGGTGTTTACATCCGTTATCGAACCTCAGGCAGCATATTTAACATCAGGCGCTTTGCTGCAAAGACAAAAGTATTTACATCAATCATAAGAGACCTCTTGTATGCAGATGATTGCGATCTTGTAGCGCACACAGAGAGTGATATGCAGCACATTTTGAATGCATTTTCTGACGCTTGCACTGCCCTAGGATTGACTGTCAGTCTCAAGAAAACCGTCGCCATGTACCAACCTACCCCTTGGTAAGCAGTACACTGAACCAAATATCTATGTGTATGGTAAACGATTTGGAGTGGTTGATCAGTTTGTCTACCTGGGAAGCACTGCCAATCGATACAGCAACCTTGACAGTGAAATCTCACTTAGGATTAGGAAAGCAAGTGATGCTTTCGGAAAGCTAGAAAGGCGACTCTGGGGTCGGCGAGACATATGCAGGAGGACAAAGGTAAAGGTGTACAAGGCATGTGTGCTCTGTTGTCTTCTTTATGCCTGCGAGACCTGGGTCACATATCGACACCACCTTAAGCAATTGGAGCGTTTCCAACAAATGTGTCTCAGACGGATCCATGGCGTTCACTGGAGGGACCACATCAGTGATGTCGAGATTTTGGAAAGCTCTATGTGTGACAGTATAGAAGCTCTTGTGCTTAGGCAACGACTCCATTGGAGTGATCACCTTGCCAGGATGAAGGATTCTAGAATACCAAAAACAACTCTTTTATGGAGAGTTGGTTAAAGGAAAACGACCGCCACATAAACCAAAAAAAGAGGTATGAGGACTCCTTGAAAGCCTCTTTGAAAGACGCTAACATCTCTGCTGATACATGGGAGAATATTGCTGCTGATCGTAATAAATGGAGAAAGACTGTATATGAGGGAAAAGTTGCCTTTGAGGCATCTCGAATCGCATACGAGAAAGTAAAGCGGGATGTGAGGAAGGGCATTGCTGTTGCACTTCCAGACGGCGAGGGTCCTCCTATTGTGTTGACATGCAGCGTCTGTGCGAGACTCTACCTAAGCAAAGCTGGAAGCGAAAGTCATCTTCGCAGTCATAAAGTGAGACCAGTGGTTGACTACCAGGCTGCTGTTGGTGATGCTACTCATCATGCTTGCCAAGCATGTGGTAGAGAATGTAAATCAGCAGGAGGGCTCAAGCGACATGCAAAAGTATACGAACTCCAACCACAGCCGGCTATTCCCAGTGAATGTTTTGGTTGCCGACTCTGTGCAAGACATTTTAGATCATTGGCTGGGCTAAAAAGCTACATTCGATCGCAGCGCTGTTAGTTGCTATCGTGTGTGTGTGTGTATAGATATGTTTATGTGTGCGCGTGTGTGTGTATATATATATGTATATGTATATTATTATTGTTGTTATTATTATTATTACGGGTCGATAAAATAAAGTACCAGTAATGTAAATTGCTGGCCTTGTGCCAAAAGTAGAAACAATTATTATTATTATTATTGTTATTAATGTATATGTGTATATGTATATATATATGTGTGTATATATGTATATGTATGTGTATATATATATTTATTTTTTATTTTATTTTATTTTTTATTTATCTATTAATATATATTTTTTCTTCTCGTGCAATGGCCATACTCGATAACGAGGGGGCAGCCATCATCATGTATGTATGTATGTATGTATGTATGTATGTATGTATGTATGTATGTATGTTCTTCTGGTTTTATAATTTCACAAAGTTTTCCCAATAGAGAGAGAGTCGGTTTCTAACATAGACACAAGACTCTCTCATTGGAATTTACACATCAACTAGGTAGATATGTATGTATGCATGCATGTGTAGATATGGATGTTATTGTATGTGTGGATGTGGATGTTTTGAGTTGTATGTGTGCATGTGTATATGCTTTGTATCTGTACATGTGTATATGCAGTTATTAGATGCAACATTTTGGAATGTTTTACATATTTTTACTGTTCCATTAATGGATTATACTTGTAATTTCCTAACTGGTTGTGTTCTTTCTGTTCCTGTGAAGCCCAGCTATGTATGTATGTGTATGTGTATGTATGTATGTCTGTGTGTATGTGTGTGTGTATGTATGTATGTATGTATGTATGTATGTATCTATGTATGTATGTATGTATGTATGTATGCATGTATGTATGTGTGTATGTATGTATATATGTATGTATGTACATGTATGTTACATGTACGTATGTATATATGTATATATGTATATATGTATGTCAGGTCATCAGTTGGTGCTACTGGTAACATGTATCCCAGTACAACCTGTCCCATGGTCGGGTCGTTGGCGACTAAACTGGCAACCCCACCAAGGTTTCTTGGTGAGGTGGGTGACTTTGGACATCCTGCAGGACTAAAAACAAAACCTGTCAAAGGGCAAAGGACCTCTTAAGAGTCAATGGCCATCCAAAATCACCGGCAGAGATGACCCTTTAGCTTTTGTCAAGGCAGAATTCTAGGAGAAGGAAAACTCTGATATACCACCTGCAACCCTGATGGTATCCAATGATGTTGAGTTGTTCTTCTTTTTGGTAAATATCATCTTGGTTAAGAGAGTGGGACTGGCTTTGTGCAGTGCCTTTGATCACTATAAAAGCTTCACGGCACAGGCATTGCTTTATATCTGGAGATCTCTCTGCACTTGTCGTCACGTGGTACCATGGGCCCAGCACTATGTGTCAATAATTGTCACAAGTGTAGTGTTTGTACCAGAGTTTTCAAGTCACTGACTGGACTAAAAAGTCACACTTGTTCAGCGCATCGGTAGGGGTTCTCCTACATGGATATAAAGTAGTGGCCGTACTCGAAAACGAGTTGGCAGCCACCATGTATATATGTATATATATGGCCAGACTCGATAACGAGGGGGTAGCTATCATGTATATATGTATGTACAAACACGTATGTATGTATATATACATGTATATACATGTATACAGACAATCATAATTCATGTCTAGGAATATAATCATTCTCCCCCCCCCCCCTCTCTTATTATTCATACATAAACACATATATAAGATTTCATGTGTGTATATATATGTATGTATCGGTATAGACGTATATATTTATATGGAGATATTATATATGTATATATATACATAAGTGTGTGTGTGTGCCAATGTGTATCTATCTATATATGTTTATATGTATATTACGTATGTATGTTCATACTTTTACATGCATATATATATATGTATGTATGTATGTATGTTATCTCTTTCTCTTAATTTCGAGTATATTTTTTTGACCGGCCACCTTCCTGGTGGCAAGGTTGTAAAAGAAAAGAAATTGTCATCCCTTGAATCGCAAGAATGTTTTGCAAATTTTGAAGGTGCCAGCTATCGCAGCCATTTGTAGAATATGAAACTGTGAAGTTGCTCTCTATGTTGCATTTCATAACAACTGCGATGTGTGAGATACTTCGTCTCAGGGACAAAATTTTCCTTTTTAAATTTCGCATCCACGCTGGTTCAGGCTTTTTGTTTGTATCTTGATTTCGTGGTTTTAGATGTGTGTTATATGATAGCAATGGGACAGCTGAAACTGTCGTTTCAAATGTCGTTTCTACACCTTTAGATCGTATAGCCTTCAGATAATTGCCAGCTATTTCGTTCACCGCTTCCAATTCCAATTTAGTGAGTTCTTTACTGATTCTGGTGTTGTATGGTCTGTCACTCACATTAAGGCTGTGTATCTCTTGAAACATATCGTCCCATATCACTTGTAAGGTGTCCACAAGCTTTTGGTGTTCTGTTTGTACAGTAGAGTCATGAATTTCAGCTTCGTTGTTGATGTGGTGACAATTACTACTAGAGTTAGCTGACCATTCTCGCTGTTCTTCAGTGGAAGTGGGATGGATTTCAGCAAAATTGTTGGTGAGCTGTTCACTGTTAGATTTAGCTGGCCATTCTCTTTGTCTGTCAGTGGAGGTGAGGTGGTTGTCTACAAGGGCTGTATTTGTAGTATCACTCAATTCCGTTAGATGTATCAATTTACATCTAATGATACATTTTGCCTGTTGATTTAAATGCTTTGGAGAAAAGTCTAATTCTGGGTGTTTGGAGTTTCATAAAGTTTTTAGCCTTTGCATAAAACCCAACTTTTAGGGTTCAGATTGTTTGTATGATTCATATAATTCTTTGTTAAGCTCGTAGCTCCACTGTATACAACGGTTGTAGTTGCGATTTGGTCGAAGGAGACTTATACTTGTTGCCATGATGAGTTCGTCTATTCACTAATATTTTGTATTTATTTTTCAAAATAGTCGATGATCTTCTTTAAAAGTTTCGACAAAGTTCTGTCAGAATCAAATTTAAAGTTATTCACAGCTTGGGTAATATTTCTTTTCAGTTAGTTTTTAATTCTACAACTGTGTTTTAAACGTTGTTCTTGAATCGTTTGAATCGAGAACAAAAAAAAAACAAAACAAAAAAACCGTTACTTAATATATTTCTTTATGAATGTAATATAATATAACAACGCTGTATTTATATGTTAAAGTTTATGTATCATTCATATAAATAGGTGTTCTACAACATATTCACAACATATTCACAGTTCAAACACATATGTTTTTGTTTCTGAATCGAAAACGTTACTTGCATATTTCTTTACATATGTAATATAACAACGTTGCATTTATATGTTAAAGTGTATGTATCGTTCATAAATCATAAGTGTATGTATCGTTCATATAAATAGGTGTTTTACAACACACTTACAGTTCAAACACTTATGTAGAATTATTGTATGTAATCTTACTGCGTAATGTAGCTCAACTTTTTCCAATATATGGTATGTTGCCTTCATGTAAGCCGTAATTACACACGTCCGATTATCGGACACTGACCACAACGGTCGCCATTGTATGTATGTATGTACGTATGTATGTATTTATTTATGTATGTATGTTCTTCTGGTTTTATAATTTCACAAAGTTTTACCAATACTGAGAGAATCGGTTTCTAACATAAACACAAGACTCTCTCATTGGAATTTACACAACATCAACTAGGTAGATATGTCTGCATGTCTGCATGTCTGCATGCATGTGTAGATATGGATGTTATTGTATGTGTGGATGTGTATGTTTTGAATTGTATGTTTGCATGTGTATATGCTTTGTATCTGTACATGTGTATATGCAGTTATTAGATGTAACATTTTTGGAATGTTTTACTTATTTTTACTGTTCCATTAATGGATTGTACTTGTAATTTCCTAACTAGTTGTATTCTTTCTGTTCCTGTGAAGCCTAGCTTCTCAAGATTTGTATTGACGCAGTTACTAACATACCCCAGTGCCCCAATAATACCAGGCATAAATCTGAAGGTGTAATCAGGGTGGAGTATCTGCAGATTTCTCATCAGTTCTACATAAATATTCTCCTTTTCACTAATCTTTGATATTATATTGGCATCTGCTGGGCAGCTAATTTCCACTACTGTGCATGTTTTCTTCTCCCTGTCCCATATCATAATATCTGGTCTGTTATGCCTGAATTTTATTGGGGTTTTTACTGTATGTATGTATGTATGTATGTATGTATGTATGTATGTATGTATGTATGTATGTATGTATGTATGTGTGTACGATGTTTGTCTGTACAAGTGGTTGTGCGTATTCATAATTTCGTTTATGTGAGTGGTAGTGGTAGTTGTAGTGGTTGTGTTGTTGTTGTAGTGTTGGTGTTGTAGTGTTGGTGTTGTAGTGTTGGTGTTGTAGTGTTAGTGTTGTAGTGTTGGTGGTTGTGATGGTGTAGTGTTGGTATTGTAGTGTTGGTGGTTGTAGTGTTGTAGTGTTGGTTGTTGTGTTGGTGTTGTAGTGTTGGTGTTGTAGTGTTGGTGTTGTAGTGTTAGTGTTGTAGTGTTGGTGGTTGTGATGGTGTAGTGTTGGTATTGTAGTGTTGGTGGATGTAGTGTTGTAGTGTTGGTTGTTGTGTTGGTGTTGTAGTATTGGTGTTGTAGTGAGGTGGTGGTGGTAGTGAGGTGGTAGTCAGATGGTGGTGGTAGTGAGGTGGTAGTCAGATGGTGTTGGTAGTGAGGTGGTGGTGGTAGTGAGGTGGTGGTGGTAGTGAGGTGGTAGTGAGGTGGTGGTGGTAGTGAGGTGGTAGTCAGATGGTGGTGGTAGTGAGGTGGTGTTGGTGGTGAGGTGGTGGTGGTAGTGAGGTGGTAGTGAGCTGGTGGTGGTAGTGAGGTGGTGGTGGTAGTGAGGTGGTAGTGAGGTGGTGGTGGTGGTAGTGAGGTGGTGGTGGTTGTGAGGTGGTGTTGGTGGTGAGGTTGTGGTGGTAGTGAGGTGGTAGTGAGGTGGTGGTGGTAGTGAGGTGGTGGTTGTGAGGTGGTGGGGGTGGTGGTAGTGAGGTGGTAGTGAGGAGGTGGTGGTAGTGAGGTGGTGGTGGTTGTGAGGTGGTGTTGGTGGTGAGGTGGTGGTGGTAGTGAGGTGGTGGTGGTGGTAGTGAGGTGGTGGTGGTTGTGAGGTGGTGTTGGTGGTGAGGTGGTGGTGGTAGTGAGGTGGTGGTGGTCGTAGTGAGGTGGTGGTGGTCGTAGTGAGGTGGTGGTGGTTGTGAGGTGGTGTTGGTGGTGAGGTGGTGGTGGTAGTGAGGTGGTAGTGAGGTGGTGGTGGTAGTGAGGTGGTGTTGGTGGTGAGGTGGTGGTGGTAGTGAGGTGGTAGTGAGGTGGTGGTGGTAGTGAGGTGATGGTAGTAGTGAGGTGGTGTTGAGGTGGTGGTGGTAGTGAGGTGGTAGTGAGGAGGTGGTGGTAGTGTGGTAGTAGTGAGTTGGTAGTGAGGTGATGGTAGTAGTGAGGTGGTGTTGAGGTGGTGGTGGTAGTGAGGTGGTAGTGAGGTGGTGGTGGTAGTGAGGTGGTGGTGGTTGTGAGGTGGTGTTGGTGGTGAGGTGGTGGTGGTAGTGAGGTGGTAGTGAGGTGGTGGTGGTAGTGAGGTGATGGTAGTAGTGAGGTGGTGTTGAGGTGGTGGTGGTAGTGAGGTGGTAGTGAGGAGGTGGTGGTAGTGTGGTAGTAGTGAGTTGGTAGTGAGGTGATGGTAGTAGTGAGGTGGTGTTGAGGTGGTGGTGGTAGTGAGGTGGTAGTGAGGTGGTGGTGGTAGTGAGGTGGTGGTGGTTGTGAGGTGGTGTTGGTGGTGAGGTGGTGGTGGTAGTGAGGTGGTGGTGGTAGTGTGGTAGTAGTGAGTTGGTAGTGAGGTGGTGGTGGTAGTGAGGTGATGGTAGTAGTGAAGTGGTGGTGGTGGTTGTAGTGAGGTGGTGGTGGTGGTAGTGAGGTGGTGTTTCTAGGTGAGAGAGAGCGGAGGGTAGCCATTCTAGATTTACTAGAATTGCTACCAACAATACACAACACCTGCCAGGTAAGAATGACGGGGCCTATCCTCCTTGCACCTCCCTCCCAACCTTTCACTGCCTCCAACAAGAAGCCCTCCCTCTCAGCCCCTCCTTCCGCCATCATCATTGTCATCATCGTCATCACCACACACCTGTGGCTGATCCAACCATCTCCTCACCAGTACACACCTGTGGCCATTATTTTTTACAAGATAAAAAATATGTCCCGTCGTGGCTGGATAGCAGCACTACTACTACTACTACTACTACTACTACTACTACTACTACTACTACTACTACTACTACTACTACTACTACTGCTGCTGCTGCTGTTACTACTACTACTACTACTACTACTACTACTACTACTACTACTACTACTACTACTACTGATACTGCTGCTGCTACTACTACTACTACTACTACTACTACCACCACCACCACTACTACCACCAATACCACCACTACTACTACTACTACCACCACCACCATCACTACAACCATCACTACTACTACTACTACTACTACTACTACTACTACTACTACTACTACTACTACTACTAATACCACTACCACCGCCACGACGACAACCACGACCACCACCACTACTACTACAACTACTACTAACACCACCACCACCACTACAACTACTACTACTACAGCAACTACTAGCAACACTACCACTACTACTACAACTACTACTACTACCACCACCACCACCCCTACTACAACAACTACTAGTACCACCACCACCACTACTACAACCACTACTACAACAACTACTACTACCACCACCACTACCACTACTACTACTACAACAACTACTACCACCACCACCTACACTACTACAACAACTACTACTATCACCACCACCACCACCACCACCACTACTACCACCACTACCACCACTACTACTACCATTACTACTACCACCACCACCACCACCACTACTACTACAACTACTACTACCATCACCACCACCACCACCACTACTACTACAACTACTACTACCACCACCACCACCACTACTACAACCACTACTACAACTACTACTACCACCACCACAACTACCACTACTATAACTACTACTACCACCACCACCACCACCACTACTACTACTACAACTACTACTAGCATCACCACTAGCGCCACCGCGAGATTTGCCGGCTAATTCTAGCAAGTTGGATGATTGCGTAAAAACTCTGTTCGGTGATGTTATTGATAGTGGGTTAGTGTTGTTGGTGGTGGTGTTGAAGGTGGTGGTGATGGTATTGATGGTGGTGGTGGTGATGTTGTGGTGTTGGTGGTGGTGGAGGTGGGGTGTTGTTCTGGTGGTGTTGGGGTGATGTTGTGGTGGTGGTGTTGGGGTGTTGTTCTGGTGGTGTTGGGGTGATGTTGTTGGTGGTGTTGAAGGTGGTGGTGATGGTATTGATGGTGATGGTGGTGATGTGGTGGTGGTGGTGTTGAAGGTGGTTGTGATGGTATTGATGGTGGTGGTGGTGATGATTTTGGTGTGACGGTGGTGGTGGAGGTGGTGATGTTGTGGTGGTGGAGTTGGGGTGATGTTGTTGTGGTGGTGGAGTTGGGGTGATGTTGTTGTGGTGGTGTTGTTGGGGTGATGTTGTGGTGGTGGTGTTGGGGTGATGTTGTGGTGGTGGTGTTGTTGGGGTGATGTTGTGTTGGTGGTGGTGTTGGGGTGATGTTGTGGTGGTGGTGGTGTTGGGGTGATGTTGTGGTGGTGGTGTTGGGGTGATGTTGTGGTGGTGGTGTTGGGGTGATGTTGTGGTGATGGTGGTGTTGGGGTGATGTTGTGGTGGTGGTGGTGTTGTGGTGACGTTATGGTGGTGGTGTTGGAGTTATATTGTGGTGGTGGTGTTGGGGTGATATTGTGGTGGTGGTGTTGGGGTGATGTTGTGGTGGTGGTGTTGGTGGGGTGATGGTGGTGTTGGGGTGATGTTGTGGTGGTGGTGGTGTTGGGTGATGTTGTGGTGGTGGTGTTGGGGTGATGTTGTGGTGTTGGTGGTGTTGGGGTGATGTTGTGGTGGTGGTGTTGTTGGGGTGATGTTGTGGTGGTGGTGTTGTTGGGGTGATGTTGCGGTGGTGGTGGTGTTGGGGTGATGTGGTGGTGGAGTTGGGGTGATGTTGTGGTGGTGGTGTTGAGGTGATGTTGTGGTGGTGGTGATGGTGTGGTGGTGTTGGTGGTGGTGTTGTAGTGGTGGCGGTGATGGTGGTGAATGGTGGTGATGGTTGTGGTGGTGATGGTGGTGTGGTGGTGTTGGTGCGGTGTTGTGGTGGTGGTGGTGTTGTAGTGGTGATGGTGTGGTGGTGTTGGTGGTGGTGTTGTGATGGTGGTGGTGATGGTGGTGATGTGGTGGTGATGGTTGTGGTGGTGGTGTTGGGGTGATGTTGGTGGTTGTGGTGGTGGTGGTGATGTCGTGGTGGTGGTGTTGGTGGTGATGTTGTGGTGGTGGTGTCAGGGTGATGTTGGTGGTATTGTGGTGTTGGTGTTGGGGTGATGTTGGTGGTGTTGTTATGGCGGTGGTGTGGTGGTAGTGGTGGTGGTGTTACTAGTGGTGTTGGTGGTGGTGGTGGTAGTCGATGTAGTGGTGGTCGTGTTGGGGTGATGTTGTCGTGGAGGTGGTGGTAATGGGGGTGGTCGTGGTGGTGGTGGTGGTTGTTGTGGTGGTAGTGGTGGTGGCAGTGTTGGTGGTGGTGGTAGTGGTAGTGGTGGTCATGGTAGTAGTGGTGGTATTGGTGGTGGTGGTAGTGGTGGTGGAAGTGGTGTTAGTAGTGGTGGTAGTGGTGGCGTGGGTGTTTGTGGTGGTGACATTGTGGTGGTGCTTTCATCAATACGACGACGTCGACAACGACCACCACCACCACCACTACCACCGCCACCACCACCATACCACCATCACCACCACCACCACCACCACTACCACCGCCACCACCACTACCACCAACACCACCACTATCACCAACACCACCACCACCAACACTATCACCACCACCACCAACGACACCAACACCACCACCTCCACCACTATCACCACCACCACCAACGACACCAACACCACCACCTCCACCACTATCACCACCACCACCAACAACACCAACACTACCACCTCCACCACTATCATCACCACCACCAACAACACCAACACCACCACCTCCACCACTATCACCACCAACAACACCAACACCACCACCTCCACCACTATCACCACCACCATCTACAACACCAACACCACCACCTCCACCACTATCACCACCACCACCAACAACACCAACACCACCACCTCCACCACTATCACCACCACCTCCAACAACACCTACAACACCAACACCACCACATCCAACACTATCACCACCACCACCAACGACACCAACACCACCACCTCCATCACCACAACCACCAACAACACCAACACCACCACCTCCACCACTATCACCACCAACAACACCAACACCACCACCTCCACCACTATCACCACCACCACCAACAACGCCAACACAACACCTCCACCACTATCACCACCACCACCACCAACGACACCAACACCACCACCTCCACCACTATCACCACCACCACCAACAACACCAACACCACCACCTCCACCACTATCACCACCACCACCAACAACACCAACACCACCACCTCCACCACTATCACCACCACCACCAACAACACCAACACTACCCCCTCCACCACTATCACCACCACCACCAACAACACCAACACCACCACCTCCACCACTAGCACCACCACCACCACCAACGACACCGACACCACCACCTCCACCACTATCATCACCACCACCAACAACACCAACACCACCACCTCCACCACTATCACCACCAACAACACCAACATCACCACCTCCACCACTATCACCACCACCATCTACAACACCAACACCACCACCTCCACCACTATCACCATCACCACCAACAACACCAACACCACCACCTCCACCACTATCACCACCACCTCCAACAACACCTACAACACCAACACCACCACATCCAACACTATCACCACCACCACCAACGACACCAACACCACCACCTCCATCACCACAACCACCAACAACACCAACACCACCACCTCCACCACTATCACCACCAACAACACCAACAGCACCACCACCACAAACAACGCCAACACAACACCTCCACCACTATCACCACCACCACCACCAACGACACCAACACCACCACCTCCACCACTATCACCACCAGCACCAACAGCACCAACACCACCACCTCCACCACTATCACCACCACCACCAACAACACCAACACCACCACCTCCACCACTATCACCACCACCACCAACAACACCAACACCACCACCTCCACCACTATCATCCCCCCCAACAACGACACCAACACTACCACCTCCACCACTATCACCACCAACAACACCACCACCACCACCTCCACCACTATCACCACCACCACCAACAACACCAACACCACCACCTCCACAACTATTACCTCCACCACCAACAACACCAACACCACCACCTACACCACTATCACCACCAACGACACCAACACCACCACCTCCACAACTATCACCACCACCACCAACGACACCAACTCCACCACTATCACCACCACCACCAACAACACCAACACCATCAACTCCACCACTATCACCACCACCACCAACAACACCAACACAACGACCTCCACCACTATCACCACCACCACCAACAACACCAACACCACCACCTCCACCACTATCATCACCACCACCAACAACACCAACACCACCACCGCCACCACTATCACCACCAACAACACAAACACCACCACCTCCACCACTATCACCACCACCACCAACAACACCAACACCTCCACCTCCACCACTATCACCACCACCACCAACAACACCAACACCACCACCTCCACCACTATCACCACCACCACCGACAACACCAACACTACCCCCTCCACCACTATCACCACCACCGCCAACGACACCAACACCACCACCTCCACCACTATCACCACCACCACCAACAACACCAACACCTCCACCTCCACCACTATCACCACCACCACCGACAACACCAACACTACCCCCTCCACCACTATCACCACCACCACCAACAACACCAACATCACTACCTCCACCACTATCACCACCACCACCAACGACACCTACACCACCACCTCCACCACTATCACCACCACCACCAACAACACCTACACCACCACCTCCACCACTATCACCACCACCACCAACAACACCAACACCACCACTATCACCACCACCACCAACAACACCGACAATACCACCTCCACCACTATCACCACCACCACCAACGACACCTACACCACCACCTCCACCACTATCACCACCACCACCAACAATACCAACACCACCACCTCCACCACTATCAACACCACCACCAACGAGACCAACACCACCACCTCCACCACTATCACCACCACCACGAACAACACCAACACCACCACCTCCACCACTATCACCACCACCACCAACAATACCAACACCACCACCTCCACCACTATCACCACCACCACCAACAACACCAACACCACCTCCACCACTATCACCACCACCACCAACGACACCAACACCACCACCACCACCACTATCACCACCACCACCAACAACACAAACACCACCACCTCCACCACTATCACCACCACCACCAACAACACCAACCCCTCCACCTCCACCACTATCACCACCACCACCAACAACACCAACACCATCAACTCGAACCACTATCACCACCACCACCAACAACACCAACACCACCACCTCCACCACTATCACCACCACCACCAACAACACCAACACAACGACCTCAACCACTATCACCACCACCACCAACAACACCAACACCACCACCTCCACCACTATCACCACCACCACCAACAACACCAACACCACCACCTCCACCACTATCACCACCACCACCAACAATACCAACACCACAACCTCCACCACTATCACCACCACCACCAACAACACCAACACCTCCACCTCCACCACTATCACCACCACCACCAACAACACCAACACCTCCACCACTATCACCACCACCACCAACAACACCAACACTACCCCCTCCACCACTATCACCACCACCACCAACAACACCAACACCACCACCTCCACCACTATCACCACCACCACCAACAACACCAACACTACCCCCTCCACCACTATCACCACCACCGCCAACGACACCAACACCACCACCTCCACAACTATCACCACCACCACCAACAACACCAACACCACCACCTCCACCACTATCACCACCACCACCAACAACACCGACACCACCACCTCCACCACTATCACCACCACCACCAACAACACCAACACCACCACCTCCACCACTATCACCACCACCACCAACAACACTAACACCACCACCTCCACCACTATGACCACCACCACCAACGACACCAACACCACCACCACCACCACTATCACCACCACCACCAACAACACCAACACCACCACCTCCACCACTATCACCACCACCACCACCACCAACACCACCACCTCCACCACTATGACCACCACCTCCAACGACACCAACACCACCACCACCACCACTATCACCACCACCACCAACAACACCAACACCACCACCTCCACCACTATCACCACCACCACCAACAACACCAACTCCACCACTATCACCACCACCACCAACAACACCAACACCACCACCTCCACCACTAACACCACCACCACCACCAACACCACCACCTCCACCACTATCACCACCACCACCAACAACACCAACACCTCCACCTCCACCACTATCACCACCACCACCAACAACACCAACTCCACCATCTCCACCACTATCACCACCACCACCAACAACACCAACTCCACCATCTCCACCACTTTCACCACCACCACCAACAACACCAACACCACCACCTCCACCACTATCACCACCACCACCAACGCCACCAACTCCACCACCTCCACCACTATCACCACCAACACCAACACCACCACCTCCACCACTATCACCACCACCACCAACGACACCAACACCACTACCTCCACCACTATCACCACCACCACCAACGACACCAACTCCACCACCTCCACCACTATCACCACCAACAACACCAACACCACCACCTCCACCACTATCACCACCACCACCAACAACACCTACACCACCACCTCCACCACTATCACCACCACCACCAACGACACCAACACCATCACCTCCACCACTATCACCACCACCACCAACAACACCAACACTACCTCCTCCACCACTATCACCACCACCACCAACAACACCAACACCACCACCTCCACCACTATCACCACCACCACCAACAACACCAACACTACCACCTCCACCACAATCACCACCACCACCAACAACACCAACACCACCACCTCCACCACTATTACCACAACCACCAACGACACCAACACCACCTCCACCACCAACAACACGAACACCACCACCTCCACCACTATCACAACCACCACAACTACCACCAACACCACCACCTCCACCAATATCACCTCCACCACCAACAACACCAACACCACCACCTCCACCACTATCACCACCACCAACAACGACACCAACACCACCAACTCCACCACTATTACCACAACCACCAACGACACCAACACCACCGCCTCGACCACTATCACCACCAACGACACCAACACCACCACCTCCACCACTATCACCACCACCACCAACAACACCAACACCACCACCTCCACCACTATCACCACCAACAACACCAACACCACCACCTCCACCACTATCACCACCACCACCAACGACACCAACACCACCACCACCACCACTATCACCACCACCACCAACAACACCAACACCACCACCACCACCAACGACACCAACACCACCACCACCACCACTATCACCACCACCAACAACAACACCAACACCACCACCACCACCACTATCACCACCACCACCAACAACACCAACACCACCACCTCCACCACTATCGCCACCACCACCAACGACACCAACACCACCACCACCACCACTATCACCAACACCACCAACAACACCAACACCACCACCACCACCACTATCACCACCACCACCAACGACACCAACACCACCACCACCATCACTATCACCACCACCACCAACAACACCAACACCACCACCACCACCAACGACACCAACACCACCACCACCACCACTATCACCACCACCACCAACAACACCAACACCACCACCACCACCACTATCACCACCACCACCAACGACACCAACACCACCACCTCCACCACTATCACCACCACCACCAACAACACCAACACTACCCCCTCCACCACTATCACCACCACCACCAACAACACCAACACCTCCACCTCCACCACTATCACCACCACCACCAACAACACTAACACCACCACCTCCACCACTATCACCACCACCACCAACAACACCAACACTACCCCCGCCACCACTATCACCACCACCACCAACAACACCACCACCTCCACCACTATCACCACCACCACCAACAACACCAACACTACCCCCTCCACCACTATCACCACCACCACCAACAACACCAGCACCACCACCTCCACCAATATCACCACCACCACCAACAACACCAACACCACCACCTCCACCACTATTACCACAACCACCAACGACACCAACACCACCTCCACCACCAACAACACGAACACCACCACCTCCACCACTATCACAACCACCACCACTACCACCAACACCACCACCTCCACCACTATAACCTCCACCACCAACAACACCAACACCACCACCTCCACCAATATCACCTCCACCACCAACAACACCAACACCACCACCTCCACCACTATCACCACCAACAACACCAACACCACCACCTCCACCACTATCACCACCAACAACACCAACACCACCACCTCCACCACTATCACCACCAACAACACCAACACTACCACCTCCACCACTATCACCACCACCACCAACGACACCAACACCACCACCACCACCACTATCACCACTATCACCACCACCACCAACGACACCAACACCACCACCACCACCACTATCACCACCACCACCAACAACACCAACACCACCACCACCACCACTATCACCACCACCACCAACAACACCAACACCACCACCACCACCACTATCACCACCACCACCAACAACACCAACACCACCACCACCACCACTATCACCACCACCACCAACAACACCAACACCACCACCTCCACCACTATCACCTCCACCACCAACAACACCAACACCACCACCTCCACCACTATCACCACCACCACCAACAACACCAACACCACCACCACCACCACTATCACCACCACCACCAACAACACCAACACCACCACCACCACCACTATCACCACCAACACCAACAACACCAACACCACCACCACCACCACTATCACCACCACCACCAACAACACCAACACCACCACCTCCACCACTATCACCACCACCACCAACTACACCAACACCACCACCACCACCACTATCACCACCACCACCAACAACACCAACACCACCACCACCACCACTATCACCACCACCACCAACAACACCAACACCACCACCTCCACCACTATCACCTCCACCACCAACAACACCAACACCACCACCTCCACCACTATCACCACCACCACCAACAACACCAACACCACCACTTTCACCACTATCACCAACGCCACCAACGACACCAACACCACCACCACCACCACTATCACCACCACCACCAACAACACCAACACCAACACCACCACCAACGACACCAACACCACCACCACCACCACTATCACCACCACCACCAACAACACCAACACCACCACCACCACCACTATCACCACCACGACCAACGACACCTACACCACCACCTCCACCACTATCACCACCACCACCAACAACACCAACTCCACCACTATCACTACCACCACCAACAACACCAACACCACCACCTCCAAAACTATCACCACCACCACCAACGACACCTACACCACCACCTCCACCACTATCACCACCACCACCACCACTATCACCACCACCACCAACAACACCAACACCACCACCACCACCACTATCACCACCACCACCAACGACACCAACACCACCACCTCCACCACTATCACCACCACCACCAACAACACCAACACCAACACCTCCACCACTATCACCACCACCACCAACAACACCAACACTACCCCCTCCACCACTATCACCACCACCACCAACAACACCAACAATACCCCCTCCACCACTATCACCACCACCACCAACAACACCAACACCTCCACCTCCACCACTATCACCACCACCACCAACAACACTAACACCACCACCACCAACAACACCACCACCTCCACCACTATCACCACCACCACCAACAACACCGACACTACCCCCTCCACCACTATCACCACCACCACCAACAACACCAGCACCACCACCTCCACCACTATCACCACCACCACCAACAACACCAACACCACCACCTCCACCACTATTACCACAACCACCAACGACACCAACACCACCTCCACCACCAACAACACGAACACCACCACCTCCACCACTATCACAACCACCACCACTACCACCAACACAACCACCTCCACCACTATCACCTCCACCACCAACAACACCAACACCACCACCTCCACCAATATCACCTCCACCACCAACAACACCAACACCACCACCTCCACCACTATCACCACCAACAACACCAACACCACCACCTCCACCACTATCACCACCAACAACACCAACACCACCACCTCCACCACTATCACCACCAACAACACCAACACTACCACCTCCACCACTATCACCACCACCACCAACGACACCAACACCACCACCACCACCACTATCACCACTATCACCACCACCACCAACGACACCAACACCACCACCACCACCACTATCACCACCACCACCAACAACACCAACACCACCACCACCACCAACAACACCAACTCCACCACTATCACTACCACCACCAACAACACCAACACCACCACCTCCACCACTATCTCCACCACCACCAACGACACCTACACCACCACCTCCACCACTATCACCACCGCCACCAACAACACCAACACCACCACCTCCACCACTATCACCACCACCACCAACGACACCAACACCACCACCTCCACCACTATCACCACCAACAACACCAACACCACCACCTCCACCACTATCACCACCACCACCAACGACACCAACACCACCACCTCCACCACTATCACCACCACCACCAACGACACCAACACCACCTCCACCACCAACAACACCAACACCACCACCTCCACCACTATCACCACCTCCACCACTACCACCAACACCACCACCTCCACCACTATCATCACCACCACCAACAGCACCAACACCACCACCTCCACCACTATCACCACCAACACCACCAACAACACCAACACAACCACCTCCACCACTATCACCACCACCAACAACGACACCAAAACCACCACCTCCACCACTATTACCACCACCACCAATGACACCAACACCACCACCTCCACCACTATCACCACCAACGACACCAACACCACCACCTCCACCACTATCACCACCACCACCAACAACACCAACACCACCCCCTCCACCACTATCACCACCAACAACACCAACACCACCACCTCCACCACTATCACCACCACCACCAACGACACCAACACCACCACCACCACCACTATCACCACCACCACCAACGACACTAACACCACCACCTCCTCCACTATCACCACCACCACCACTATCACCACCACCACCAACAACACCAACACCACCCCCTCCACCACTATCACCACCAACAACACCAACACCACCACCTCCACCACTATCACCACCACCACCAACGACACCAACACCACCACCACCACCACTATCACCACCACCACCAACAACACCAACACCACCACCTCCACCACTATCACCACCACCACCACCATCAACACCAACACCACCACCTCCACCACTATCACCACCACCACCAACAACACCAACACCACCACCTCCACCACTATCACCACCACCACCAACGACACCAACACAATCCACCTCCACCACTATCACCACCAACAACACCAACACCAACACCTCCACCTCCACCACTATCACCACCACCACCAACACCAACACTACCTCCTCCACCACTATCACCACCACCACCAACACCAACACAACGACCTCCACCACTATCACCTCCACCACCAACAACACCAACACCACCACCTCTACCACTATCAACACCACCACCAACAACACCAACACCACCACCACCACCACCACCACCAACAACACCAACACCACCACCTCCACCACTATCACCACCACCACCACCACCACCAACGACACCAACACTCCCACCTCCACCACTATCACCACCAACAACACCAACACCACCACCTCCACCACTATCACCACCACCACCAACAACACCAACACTACCCCCTCCACCACTATCACCACCACCACCAACAACACCAACACCACCACCTCCACCACTATCACCACCACCACCAACAACACCATCACCACCACCTCCATCACTATCACCACCACCACCACCACCACCACCACCAATGACACCAACACAATCCACCACCACCACTATCACCACCAACAACACCAACACCACCACCTCCACCTCTATCACCACCACCACCAACGACACCAACACCACCACCTCCACCACTATCACCACCAACAACACCAACACCACCACCTCCACCACTATCACCACCACCACCAACGACACCGACACCACCACCTCCACCACTATCACCACCACCACCAACGACACCAACACCACCTCCACCACCAACAACACCAACACCACCACCTCCACCACTATCACCACCTCCACCACTACCACCAACGACACCAACACTCCCACCTCCACCACTATCACCACCAACAACACCAACACCACCACCTCCACCACTATCACCACCACCACCAACAACACCTACACCACCACCTCCACCACTATCACCACCACCACCAACGACACCAACACCATCACCTCCACCACTATCACCACCACCACCAACAACACCAACACTACCTCCTCCACCACTATCACCACCACCACCAACAACACCAACACCACCACCTCCACCACTATCACCACCACCACCAACAACACCAACACTACCACCTCCACCACAATCACCACCACCACCAACAACACCAACACCACCACCTCCACCACTATTACCACAACCACCAACGACACCAACACCACCTCCACCACCAACAACACGAACACCACCACCTCCACCACTATCACAACCACCACAACTACCACCAACACCACCACCTCCACCAATATCACCTCCACCACCAACAACACCAACACCACCAACTCCACCACTATTACCACAACCACCAACGACACCAACACCACCACCTCGACCACTATCACCACCAACGACACCAACACCACCACCTCCACCACTATCACCACCACCACCAACAACACCAACACCACCACCTCCACCACTATCACCACCAACAACACCAACACCACCACCTCCACCACTATCACCACCTCCACCAACGACACCAACACCACCACCACCACCACTATCACCACCACCACCAACAACACCAACACCACCACCACCACCAACGACACCAACACCACCACCACCACCACTATCACCACCACCAACAACAACACCAACACCACCACCACCACCACTATCACCACCAACAACACCAACACCACCACCTCCACCAATATCACCACCAGCACCAACAACACCAACACCACCACCTCCACCACTATCACCACCACCACCAACAACACCAACACCACCACCTTCACCACTATCACCAGCGCCACCAACGACACCAACACGACCACCACCACCACTATCACCACCACCACCAACGACACCAACACCACCACCTCCACCACTATCGCCACCACCACCAACGACACCAACACCACCACCACCACCACTATCACCAACACCACCAACAACACCAACACCACCACCACCACCACTATCACCACCAACAACAACGACACCAACACCACCACCACCATCACTATCACCACCACCACCAACAACACCAACACCACCACCACCACCAACGACACCAACACCACCACCACCACCACTATCACCACCACCACCAACAACACCAACACCACCACCACCACCACTATCACCACCACCACCAACGACACCAACACCACCACCTCCACCACTATCACCACCACCACCAACAACACCAACACCAACACCTCCACCACTATCACCACCACCACCAACAACACCAACACTACCCCCTCCACCACTATCACCACCACCACCAACAACACCAACACCTCCACCTCCACCACTATCACCACCACCACCAAAAACACTAACACCACCACCTCCACCACTATCACCACCACCACCAACAACACCAACACTACCCCCGCCACCACTATCACCACCACCACCAACAACACCACCACCTCCACCACTATCACCACCACCACCAACAACACCAACACTACCCCCTCCACCACTATCACCACCACCACCAACAACACCAGCACCACCACCTCCACCAATATCACCACCACCACCAACAACACCAACACCACCACCTCCACCACTATTACCACAACCACCAACGACACCAACACCACCTCCACCACCAACAACACGAACACCACCACCTCCACCACTATCACAACCACCACCACTACCACCAACACCACCACCTCCACCACTATAACCTCCACCACCAACAACACCAACACCACCACCTCCACCAATATCACCTCCACCACCAACAACACCAACACCACCACCTCCACCACTATCACCACCAACAACACCAACACCACCACCTCCACCACTATCACCACCAACAACACCAACACCACCACCTCCACCACTATCACCACCAACAACACCAACACTACCACCTCCACCACTATCACCACCACCACCAACGACACCAACACCACCACCACCACCACTATCACCACTATCACCACCACCACCAACGACACCAACACCACCACCACCACCACTATCACCACCACCACCAACAACACCAACACCACCACCACCACCATTATCACCACCACCACCAACAACACCAACACCACCACCTCCACCACTATCACCTCCACCACCAACAACACCAACACCACCACCTCCACCACTATCACCACCACCACCAACAACACCAACACCACCACCACCACCACTATCACCACCACCACCAACAACACCAACACCACCACCACCACCACTATCACCACCACCACCAACAACACCAACACCACCACCACCACCACTATCACCACCACCACCAACAACACCAACACCACCACCTCCACCACTATCACCACCACCACCAACTACACCAACACCACCACCACCACCACTATCACCACCACCACCAACAACACCAACACCACCACCTTCACCACTATCACCAACGCCACCAACGACACCAACACCACCACCACCACCACTATCACCACCACCACCAACAACACCAACACCAACACCACCACCAACGACACCAACACCACCACCACCACCACTATCACCACCACCACCAACAACACCAACACCACCACCACCACCACTATCACCACCACCACCAACGACACCTACACCACCACCTCCACCACTATCACCACCACCACCAACAACACCAACTCCACCACTATCACTACCACCACCAACAACACCAACACCACCACCTCCAACACTATCACCACCACCACCAACGACACCTACACCACCACCTCCACCACTATCACCACCACCACCACCACTATCACCACCACCACCAACAACACCAACACCACCACCACCACCACTATCACCACCACCACCAACGACACCAACACCACCACCTCCACCACTATCACCACCACCACCAACAACACCAACACCAACACCTCCACCACTATCACCACCACCACCAACAACACCAACACTACCCCCTCCACCACTATCACCACCACCACCAACAACACCAACAATACCCCCTCCACCACTATCACCACCACCACCAACAACACCAACACCTCCACCTCCACCACTATCACCACCACCACCAACAACACCTACCACCACCACCAACAACACCGACACTACCCCCTCCACCACTATCACCACCACCACCAACAACACCAGCACCACCACCTCCACCACTATCACCACCACCACCAACAACACCAACACCACCACCTCCACCACTATTACCACAACCACCCAACGACACCAACACCACCTCCACCACCAACAACACGAACACCACCACCTCCACCACTATCACAACCACCACCACTACCACCAACACAACCACCTCCACCACTATCACCTCCACCACCAACAACACCAACACCACCACCTCCACCAATATCACCTCCACCACCAACAACACCAACACCACCACCTCCACCACTATCACCACCAACAACACCAACACCACCACCTCCACCACTATCACCACCAACAACACCAACACCACCACCTCCACCACTATCACCACCAACAACACCAACACTACCACCTCCACCACTATCACCACCACCACCAACGACACCAACACCACCACCACCACCACTATCACCACTATCACCACCACCACCAACGACACCAACACCACCACCACCACCACTATCACCACCACCACACACAACACCAACACCACCACCACCAACAACAACACCAACTCCACCACTATCACTACCACCACCAACAACACCAACACCACCACCTCCACCACTATCTCCACCACCACCAACGACACCTACACCACCACCTCCACCACTATCACCACCGCCACCAACAACACCAACACCACCACCTCCACCACTATCACCACCACCACCAACGACACCAACACCACCACCTCCACCACTATCACCACCAACAACACCAACACCACCACCTCCACCACTATCACCACCACCACCAACGACACCAACACCACCACCTCCACCACTATCACCACCACCACCAACGACACCAACACCACCTCCACCACCAACAACACCAACACCACCACCTCCACCACTATCACCACCTCCACCACTACCACCAACACCACCACCTCCACCACTATCATCACCACCACCAACAGCACCAACACCACCACCTCCACCACTATCACCACCAACACCACCAACAACACCAACACAACCACCTCCACCACTATCACCACCACCAACAACGACACCAAAACCACCACCTCCACCACTATTACCACCACCACCAATGACACCAACACCACCACCTCCACCAGTATCACCACCAACGACACCAACACCACCACCTCCACCACTATCACCACCACCACCAACAACACCAACACCACCCCCTCCACCACTATCACCACCAACAACACCAACACCACCACCTCCACCACTATCACCACCACCACCAACGACACCAACACCACCACCACCACCACTATCACCACCACCACCAACGACACTAACACCACCACCTCCTCCACTATCACCACCACCACCACTATCACCACCACCACCAACAACACCAACACCACCCCCTCCACCACTATCACCACCAACAACACCAACACCACCACCTCCACCACTATCACCACCACCACCAACGACACCAACACCACCACCACCACCACTATCACCACCACCACCAACAACACCAACACCACCACCTCCACCACTATCACCACCACCACCACCATCAACACCAACACCACCACCTCCACCACTATCACCACCACCACCAACAACACCAACACCACCACCTCCACCACTATCACCACCACCACCAACGACACCAACACAATCCACCTCCACCACTATCACCACCAACAACACCAACACCAACACCTCCACCTCCACCACTATCACCACCACCACCACCACCAACACTACCTCCTCCACCACTATCACCACCACCACCAACAACACCAACACAACGACCTCCACCACTATCACCTCCACCACCAACAACACCAACACCACCACCTCTACCACTATCAACACCACCACCAACAACACCAACACCACCACCACCACCACCACCACCAACAACACCAACACCACCACCTCCACCACTATCACCACCACCACCACCACCACCAACGACACCAACACTCCCACCTCCACCACTATCACCACCAACAACACCAACACCACCACCTCCACCACTATCACCACCACCACCAACAACACCAACACTACCCCCTCCACCACTATCACCACCACCACCAACAACACCAACACCACCACCTCCACCACTATCACCACCACCACCAACATACCATCACCACCACCTCCATCACTATCACCACCACCACCACCACCACCACCACCAATGACACCAACACAATCCACCACCACCACTATCACCACCAACAACACCAACACCACCACCTCCACCTCTATCACCACCACCACCACCATCAACACCAACACCACCACCTCCACCACTACCACCACCACCACCAACAACACCAACACCACCACCTCCACCACTATCACCACCACCACCAACGACACCACCACCACCACCACCACCACTATCACCACCACCACCAACGACACCAACATCACCACCACCACCACTATCACCACCACCACCAACAACACCAACACCACCACCTCTACCACTATCAACACCACCACCAACAACACCAACACCACCACCACCACCAACAACAACAACACCAACACCACCACCTCCACCACTATCACCACCACCACCACCACCACCAACGACACCAACACTCCCACCTCCACCACTATCACCACCAACAACACCAACACCACCACCTCCACCACTATCACCACCACCACCAACAACACCAACACTACCCCCTCCACCACTATCACCACCACCACCAACAACACCAACACCACCACCTCCACCACTATCACCACCACCACCAACGACACCAACAACACCACCTCCACCTCTATCACTACCACCACCAACAACACCAACACCACCACCTCCACCAGTATCACCACCAACACCAACGACACCAACACTACCCCCTCCACCACTATCACCACCACCACCAACAACACCAACACCACCACCTCCACCTCTATCACCTCCACCACCAACAACACCAACACCACCACCTCCACCACTATCACCACCACCACCAACGACACCAACACCACCACCTCCACCACTATCACCACCACCACCAACAACACCAACACCACCACCTCCACCAGTATCACCACCAACACCAACGACACCAACACCACCACCTCCACCACTATCACCACCACCACCAACAACACCAACACCACCACCTCCACCACTATCACCACCAACAACACCAACACCACCACCTCCAACACTATCACCACCACCACCAACGACACCAACACCACCACCACCACCACTATCACCACCACCACCAACGACACCAACACCACCACCTCCTCCACTATCACCACCTCCACCACTATCACCACCACCACCAACAACACCAACACCACCACCTCCACCACTATCACCTCCACCACCAACAACACCAACACTACCCTCTCCACCACTATCACCACCACCACCAACAACACCAACACCACCACCTCCACCACTATCACCACCACCACCAACGACACCAACACCACCACCACCACCACTATCACCACCACCACCAACAACACCAACACCACCACCTCCACCACTATCACCACCTCCACCACTATCACCACCACCACCAACAACACCAACACCACCACCTCCACCACTATCACCTCCGCCACCAACAACACCAACACTACCCTCTCCACCACTATCACCACCACCACCAACAACACCAACACCACCACCTCCACCACTATCACCACCACCACCAACGACACCAACACCACCACCACCACCACTATCACCACCACCACCAACAACACCAACACCACCACCTCCACCACTATCACCACCTCCACCACTATCACCACCACCACCAACAACACCAACACCACCACCTCCAACACTATCACCTCCACCACCAACAACACCAACACTACCCTCTCCACCACTATCACCTCCACCAACAACAACACCAACACCACCGCCTCCACCACTATCACCACCACCACCAACAACACCAACACCACCACCTCCACCACTATCACCACCACCACCAACACCAACACCACCACCTCCACCACTATCACCACCACCACCAACGACACCAACACCACCACCTCCACCACTATCACCACCACCACCAACAACACCAACACTACCCGCTCCACTACAATCACCACCACCACCACCAACAACACCAACACCACCACCACCAACAACACCAACACCACCACCTCCACCACTATCACCACCACCACCACCACCACCAATGACACCAACACAATCCACCACCACCACTATCACCACCAACAACACCAACACCACCACCTCCACCACTATCACCACCACCACCACCATCAACACCAACACCACCACCTCCACCACTATCACCACCACCACCAACAACACCAACACTACCCCCTCAACCACTATCACCACCACCACCAACAACACCAACACCACCACCTCCACCACTATCACCACCACCACCAACAACACCAACACCACCACCTCCACCACTATCACCACCACCACCACCACCACCAATGACACCAACACAATCCACCACCACCACTATCACCACCAACAACACCAACACCACCACCTCCACCACTATCACCACCACCACCATGATCAACACCAACACCACCACCTCCACCACTATCACCACCACCACCAACAACACCAACACCACCACCTCCACCACTATCACCACCATCACCACCACCACCAACGACACCAACACAATCCACCTCCACCACTATCACCACCAACAACACCAACACCTCCACCTCCTCCACTATCACCACCACCACCAACACCAACACTACCTCCTCCACCACTATCACCACCACCACCAACAACACCAACAACATCAACTCCACCACTATCACCACCACCACCAACAACACCAACACAACGACCTCCACCACTATCACCACCACCACCAACAACACCAACACCACCACCTCTACCACTATCAACACCACCACCAACAACACCAACACCACCACCACCACCACCAACAACAACCCCAACACCACCACCTCCACCACTATCACCACCACCACCACCACCACCAACGACACCAACAATCCCACCTCCACCACTATCACCACCAACAACACCAACACCACCACCTCCACCACTATCACCACCACCAACAACAACACCAACACTACCCCCTCCACCACTATCACCACCACCACCAACAACACCAACACCATCATCTCCACCACTATCACCACCACCACCAACAACACCAACACAACGACCTCCACCACTATAACCACCACCACCAACAACACCAACACCACCACCTCCACCACTATCACCCCCACCACCAACAACACCAACACCTCCACCTCCACCACTATCACCACCACAACCAACAACACCAACACCACCACCTCCACCACTATCACCACCACCACCAACAACACCAACACCACCACCTCCACCACTATCACCACCAACGACACAAACACCACCACCTCCACCACTATCACCTCCACCACCAACAACACCAACACTACCCTCTCCACCACTATCACCACCACCACCAACGACACCAACACCACCACCACCACCACTATCACCACCACCACCAACGACACCAACACCACAACCTCCACCACTATCACCACCACCACCAACGACACCAACACCACCACCACCACCAACGACACCAACACCACCACCACCACCACTATCACCACCACCACCAACAACACCAACACCACCACCTCCACCACTATCACCTCCACCACCAACAACACCAACACCACCACCTCCAGCACTATCACCACCACCACCAACAACACCAACACCACCACCTTCACCACTATCACCACCACAACCAACAACACCAACACTACCCCCTCCACCACTATCACCACCACCACCAACAACACCAACACTACCTCCTCCACCACTATCACCACCACCACCAACAACACCAACACCACCACCTCCACCACTATCACCACCACCACCAACGACACCAACACCACCACCTCCACCCTTATCACCACCACCACCAACAACACCAACACCACCACCTCCACCTCTATCACCTCCACCACCAACAACACCAACACCACCACCTCCACCACTATCACCACCACCACCAACGACACCAACACCACCACCTCCACCACTATCACCACCACCACCAACAACACCAACACCACCACCTCCACCAGTATCACCACCAACACCAACGACACCAACACCACCACCTCCACCACTATCACCTCCACCACCAACAACACCAACACCACCACCTCCACCACTATCACCTCCACCACAAACAACACCAACACCACCACCTCTACCACTATCACCACCACCACCAACGACACCAACACCACCACCTCCACCACTATCACCACCACCACCAACGACACCAACACTACCACCTCCACCACTATCACCACCAACAACACCAACACCACCACCTCCACCACTATCACCACCACCACCAACGACACCAACACTACCACCTCCACCACTATCACCACCACCACCAACGACACCAACACCACCACCTCCACCACTATCACCACCACCACCAACAACACCAACACCACCACCTCCACCACTATCACCACCAACAACACCTACACCACCAACTCCACCACTATCACCACCACCACCAACAACACCAACACCACCACCTCCACCACAAACACCGCCACCACCAACAACACCAACACCACCAACTCCACTATCACCACCACCACCAACAACACCAACACCACCACCTCCACCACTATCACCTCCACCACCAACAACACCAACACCACCACCTCCACCACTATCACAACCAACGACACCAACACCACCACCACCACCAACAACAACACCAACATCACCACCTCCACCACTATCACCACCACCACCAACAACAACAACACCACCACCTCCACCACTATCACCACCGCCACCAACAACACCACCACCACCACCTCCACCACTATCACCACCACCACCAACAATACCAACACCACCACCTCCACCACTATCACCACCACCACCAACAATACCAACACCACCACCTCCACCACTATCACCACCGCCACCAACAACACCACCACCACCACCTCCACCACTATCACCACCACCACCAACAATACCAACACCACCACCTCCACCACTATCACAACCAACGACACCAACACCACCACCTCCACCACTATCACCACCACCACCAACAACACCAACACCACCATCTCCACCACTATCACCACCGCCACCAACAACACCACCACCACCACCTCCACCATTATCACCACCACCACCAACAATACCAACACCACCACCTCCACCACTATCACAACCAACGACACCAACACCACCACCTCCACCACTATCACCACCACCACCAACAACACCAACACCTCCACCTCCACCACTATCACCACCACCACCAACACCAACACCACCAACTCCAACACTATCACCACCACCAACAACACCAACACCACCACCTCTACCACTATCACCACCAACGACACAAACGCCACCACCTCCACCACTATCACCTCCACCACCAACAACACCAACACTACCCTCTCCACCACTATCACCACCGCCACCAACGACACCAACACCACCACCGCCACCACTATCACCACCACCACCAACGACACCAACGCCACCACCTCCACCACTATCAACACCACCACCACCAACGACACCAACACCACCACCACCAACAACAACACCAACACCACCACCACCACCACTATCACCACCACCACCAACAACACCAACACCACCACCTCCACCACTATCACCACCACCACCAACGACATCAACACCACCACCACTATCACCGCCACCACCAACAACACCAACACCACCACCTCCACCCCTATCACCACCACCACCAACAACACCAACACCACCACCACCACCACCACTATCACCACCACCACCAACAACAGCAACACCACCACCTCCACCACTATCACCACCGCCACCAACGACACCAACACCACCACCACCACCACTATCACCACCACCACCAACGACACCAACACCACCACCACCACCACTATCACCACCACCACCAACGACACCAACACCACCACCACCACCACTATCACCACCACCAACAACACCAACACCACCACCTCCACCACTATCACGTCCACCACCAACAACACCAACACCACCAACTCCACCACTATCACCACCACCACCAACAACACCAACACTACCCCCTCCAACACTATCACCACCACCACCAACAACACCAACACCACCAACTCCACTATCACCACCACCACCAACAACACCAACACCACCACCTCCACCACTATCACCTCCACCACCAACAACACCAACACCACCACCTCCACCACTATCACCGCCACCACCAACAATACCAACACTACCCCCTCCACCACTATCACCACCACCACCAACGACAACAACACCACCACCTCCACCAACAACAACACCAACACCACCACCTCCACCACTATCACAACCAACGACACCAACACCACCACCACCACCAACAACAACACCAACATCACCACCTCCACCACTATCACCACCACCACCAACAACACCAACACCACCACCTCCACCACTATCACCGCCACCACCAACAATACCAACACTACCCCCTCCACCACTATCGCCACCACCACCAACGACAACAACACCACCACCTCCACCACTATCACCACCACCACCAACAACACCAACACCACCACCTCCACCACTATCACCGCCACCACCAACAATACCAACACTACCCCCTCCACCACTATCACCACCACCACCAACGACACCAACACCACCACCTCCACCACTATCACCACCACCACCAACAACACCAACACCACCACCTCCACCACTATCACCACCACCACCAACGACACCAACACAATCCACCTCCACCACTATCACCACCAACAACACCAACACCAACACCTCCACCTCCACCACTATCACCACCACCACCAACACCAACACTACCTCCTCCACCACTATCACCACCACCACCAACACCAACACAACGACCTCCACCACTATCACCTCCACCACCAACAACACCAACACCACCACCTCTACCACTATCAACACCACCACCAACAACACCAACACCACCACCACCACCACCACCACCAACAACACCAACACCACCACCTCCACCACTATCACCACCACCACCACCACCACCAACGACACCAACACTCCCACCTCCACCACTATCACCACCAACAACACCAACACCACCACCTCCACCACTATCACCACCACCACCAACAACACCAACACTACCCCCTCCACCACTATCACCACCACCACCAACAACACCAACACCACCACCTCCACCACTATCACCACCACCACCAACAACACCATCACCACCACCTCCATCACTATCACCACCACCACCACCACCACCACCACCAATGACACCAACACAATCCACCACCACCACTATCACCACCAACAACACCAACACCACCACCTCCACCTCTATCACCACCACCACCAACGACACCAACACCACCACCTCCACCACTATCACCACCAACAACACCAACACCACCACCTCCACCACTATCACCACCACCACCAACGACACCAACACCACCACCTCCACCACTATCACCACCACCACCAACGACACCAACACCACCTCCACCACCAACAACACCAACACCACCACCTCCACCACTATCACCACCTCCACCACTACCACCAACGACACCAACACTCCCACCTCCACCACTATCACCACCAACAACACCAACACCACCACCTCCACCACTATCACCACCACCACCAACACCTACACCACCACCTCCACCACTATCACCACCACCACCAACGACACCAACACCATCACCTCCACCACTATCACCACCACCACCAACAACACCAACACTACCTCCTCCACCACTATCACCACCACCACCAACAACACCAACACCACCACCTCCACCACTATCACCACCACCACCAACAACACCAACACTACCACCTCCACCACAATCACCACCACCACCAACAACACCAACACCACCACCTCCACCACTATTACCACAACCACCAACGACACCAACACCACCTCCACCACCAACAACACGAACACCACCACCTCCACCACTATCACAACCACCACAACTACCACCAACACCACCACCTCCACCAATATCACCTCCACCACCAACAACACCAACACCACCAACTCCACCACTATTACCACAACCACCAACGACACCAACACCACCACCTCGACCACTATCACCACCAACGACACCAACACCACCACCTCCACCACTATCACCACCACCACCAACAACACCAACACCACCACCTCCACCACTATCACCACCAACAACACCAACACCACCACCTCCACCACTATCACCACCTCCACCAACGACACCAACACCACCACCACCACCACTATCACCACCACCACCAACAACACCAACACCACCACCACCACCAACGACACCAACACCACCACCACCACCACTATCACCACCACCAACAACAACACCAACACCACCACCACCACCACTATCACCATCACCACCAACAACACCAACACCACCACCTCCACCAATATCACCACCAGCACCAACAACACCAACACCACCACCTCCACCACTATCACCACCACCACCAACAACACCAACACCACCACCTTCACCACTATCACCAGCGCCACCAACGACACCAACACGACCACCACCACCACTATCACCACCACCACCAACGACACCAACACCACCACCTCCACCACTATCGCCACCACCACCAACGACACCAACACCACCACCACCACCACTATCACCAACACCACCAACAACACCAACACCACCACCACCACCACTATCACCACCACCACCAACGACACCAACACCACCACCACCATCACTATCACCACCACCACCAACAACACCAACACCACCACCACCACCAACGACACCAACACCACCACCACCACCACTATCACCACCACCACCAACAACACCAACACCACCACCACCACCACTATCACCACCACCACCAACGACACCAACACCACCACCTCCACCACTATCACCACCACCACCAACAACACCAACACCAACACCTCCACCACTATCACCACCACCACCAACAACACCAACACTACCCCCTCCACCACTATCACCACCACCACCAACAACACCAACACCTCCACCTCCACCACTATCACCACCACCACCAAAAACACTAACACCACCACCTCCACCACTATCACCACCACCACCAACAACACCAACACTACCCCCGCCACCACTATCACCACCACCACCAACAACACCACCACCTCCACCACTATCACCACCACCACCAACAACACCAACACTACCCCCTCCACCACTATCACCACCACCACCAACAACACCAGCACCACCACCTCCACCAATATCACCACCACCACCAACAACACCAACACCACCACCTCCACCACTATTACCACAACCACCAACGACACCAACACCACCTCCACCACCAACAACACGAACACCACCACCTCCACCACTATCACAACCACCACCACTACCACCAACACCACCACCTCCACCACTATAACCTCCACCACCAACAACACCAACACCACCACCTCCACCAATATCACCTCCACCACCAACAACACCAACACCACCACCTCCACCACTATCACCACCAACAACACCAACACCACCACCTCCACCACTATCACCACCAACAACACCAACACCACCACCTCCACCACTATCACCACCAACAACACCAACACTACCACCTCCACCACTATCACCACCACCACCAACGACACCAACACCACCACCACCACCACTATCACCACTATCACCACCACCACCAACGACACCAACACCACCACCACCACCACTATCACCACCACCACCAACAACACCAACACCACCACCACCACCATTATCACCACCACCACCAACAACACCAACACCACCACCTCCACCACTATCACCTCCACCACCAACAACACCAACACCACCACCTCCACCACTATCACCACCACCACCAACAACACCAACACCACCACCACCACCACTATCACCACCACCACCAACAACACCAACACCACCACCACCACCACTATCACCACCACCACCAACAACACCAACACCACCACCACCACCACTATCACCACCACCACCAACAACACCAACACCACCACCTCCACCACTATCACCACCACCACCAACTACACCAACACCACCACCACCACCACTATCACCACCACCACCAACAACACCAACACCACCACCTTCACCACTATCACCAACGCCACCAACGACACCAACACCACCACCACCACCACTATCACCACCACCACCAACAACACCAACACCAACACCACCACCAACGACACCAACACCACCACCACCACCACTATCACCACCACCACCAACAACACCAACACCACCACCACCACCACTATCACCACCACCACCAACGACACCTACACCACCACCTCCACCACTATCACCACCACCACCAACAACACCAACTCCACCACTATCACTACCACCACCAACAACACCAACACCACCACCTCCAACACTATCACCACCACCACCAACGACACCTACACCACCACCTCCACCACTATCACCACCACCACCACCACTATCACCACCACCACCAACAACACCAACACCACCACCACCACCACTATCACCACCACCACCAACGACACCAACACCACCACCTCCACCACTATCACCACCACCACCAACAACACCAACACCAACACCTCCACCACTATCACCACCACCACCAACAACACCAACACTACCCCCTCCACCACTATCACCACCACCACCAACAACACCAACAATACCCCCTCCACCACTATCACCACCACCACCAACAACACCAACACCTCCACCTCCACCACTATCACCACCACCACCAACAACACCTACCACCACCACCAACAACACCGACACTACCCCCTCCACCACTATCACCACCACCACCAACAACACCAGCACCACCACCTCCACCACTATCACCACCACCACCAACAACACCAACACCACCACCTCCACCACTATTACCACAACCACCAACGACACCAACACCACCTCCACCACCAACAACACGAACACCACCACCTCCACCACTATCACAACCACCACCACTACCACCAACACAACCACCTCCACCACTATCACCTCCACCACCAACAACACCAACACCACCACCTCCACCAATATCACCTCCACCACCAACAACACCAACACCACCACCTCCACCACTATCACCACCAACAACACCAACACCACCACCTCCACCACTATCACCACCAACAACACCAACACCACCACCTCCACCACTATCACCACCAACAACACCAACACTACCACCTCCACCACTATCACCACCACCACCAACGACACCAACACCACCACCACCACCACTATCACCACTATCACCACCACCACCAACGACACCAACACCACCACCACCACCACTATCACCACCACCACACACAACACCAACACCACCACCACCAACAACAACACCAACTCCACCACTATCACTACCACCACCAACAACACCAACACCACCACCTCCACCACTATCTCCACCACCACCAACGACACCTACACCACCACCTCCACCACTATCACCACCGCCACCAACAACACCAACACCACCACCTCCACCACTATCACCACCACCACCAACGACACCAACACCACCACCTCCACCACTATCACCACCAACAACACCAACACCACCACCTCCACCACTATCACCACCACCACCAACGACACCAACACCACCACCTCCACCACTATCACCACCACCACCAACGACACCAACACCACCTCCACCACCAACAACACCAACACCACCACCTCCACCACTATCACCACCTCCACCACTACCACCAACACCACCACCTCCACCACTATCATCACCACCACCAACAGCACCAACACCACCACCTCCACCACTATCACCACCAACACCACCAACAACACCAACACAACCACCTCCACCACTATCACCACCACCAACAACGACACCAAAACCACCACCTCCACCACTATTACCACCACCACCAATGACACCAACACCACCACCTCCACCAGTATCACCACCAACGACACCAACACCACCACCTCCACCACTATCACCACCACCACCAACAACACCAACACCACCCCCTCCACCACTATCACCACCAACAACACCAACACCACCACCTCCACCACTATCACCACCACCACCAACGACACCAACACCACCACCACCACCACTATCACCACCACCACCAACGACACTAACACCACCACCTCCTCCACTATCACCACCACCACCAACAACACCAACACCACCCCCTCCACCACTATCACCACCAACAACACCAACACCACCACCTCCACCACTATCACCACCACCACCAACGACACCAACACCACCACCACCACCACTATCACCACCACCACCAACAACACCAACACCACCACCTCCACCACTATCACCACCACCACCACCATCAACACCAACACCACCACCTCCACCACTATCACCACCACCACCAACAACACCAACACCACCACCTCCACCACTATCACCACCACCACCAACGACACCAACACAATCCACCTCCACCACTATCACCACCAACAACACCAACACCAACACCTCCACCTCCACCACTATCACCACCACCACCACCACCAACACTACCTCCTCCACCACTATCACCACCACCACCAACAACACCAACACAACGACCTCCACCACTATCACCTCCACCACCAACAACACCAACACCACCACCTCTACCACTATCAACACCACCACCAACAACACCAACACCACCACCACCACCACCACCACCAACAACACCAACACCACCACCTCCACCACTATCACCACCACCACCACCACCACCAACGACACCAACACTCCCACCTCCACCACTATCACCACCAACAACACCAACACCACCACCTCCACCACTATCACCACCACCACCAACAACACCAACACTACCCCCTCCACCACTATCACCACCACCACCAACAACACCAACACCACCACCTCCACCACTATCACCACCACCACCAACAACACCATCACCACCACCTCCATCACTATCACCACCACCACCACCACCACCACCACCAATGACACCAACACAATCCACCACCACCACTATCACCACCAACAACACCAACACCACCACCTCCACCTCTATCACCACCACCATCAACACCAACACCACCACCTCCACCACTACCACCACCACCACCAACAACACCAACACCACCACCTCCACCACTATCACCACCACCACCAACGACACCACCACCACCACCACCACCACTATCACCACCACCACCAACGACACCAACATCACCACCACCACCACTATCACCACCACCACCAACAACACCAACACCACCACCTCTACCACTATCAACACCACCACCAACAACACCAACACCACCACCACCACCAACAACAACAACACCAACACCACCACCTCCACCACTATCACCACCACCACCACCACCACCAACGACACCAACACTCCCACCTCCACCACTATCACCACCAACAACACCAACACCACCACCTCCACCACTATCACCACCACCACCAACAACACCAACACTACCCCCTCCACCACTATCACCACCACCACCAACAACACCAACACCACCACCTCCACCACTATCACCACCACCACCAACGACACCAACAACACCACCTCCACCTCTATCACTACCACCACCAACAACACCAACACCACCACCTCCACCAGTATCACCACCAACACCAACGACACCAACACTACCCCCTCCACCACTATCACCACCACCACCAACAACACCAACACCACCACCTCCACCTCTATCACCTCCACCACCAACAACACCAACACCACCACCTCCACCACTATCACCACCACCACCAACGACACCAACACCACCACCTCCACCACTATCACCACCACCACCAACAACACCAACACCACCACCTCCACCAGTATCACCACCAACACCAACGACACCAACACCACCACCTCCACCACTATCACCACCACCACCAACAACACCAACACCACCACCTCCACCACTATCACCACCAACAACACCAACACCACCACCTCCAACACTATCACCACCACCACCAACGACACCAACACCACCACCACCACCACTATCACCACCACCACCAACGACACCAACACCACCACCTCCTCCACTATCACCACCTCCACCACTATCACCACCACCACCAACAACACCAACACCACCACCTCCACCACTATCACCTCCACCACCAACAACACCAACACTACCCTCTCCACCACTATCACCACCACCACCAACAACACCAACACCACCACCTCCACCACTATCACCACCACCACCAACGACACCAACACCACCACCACCACCACTATCACCACCACCACCAACAACACCAACACCACCACCTCCACCACTATCACCACCTCCACCACTATCACCACCACCACCAACAACACCAACACCACCACCTCCACCACTATCACCTCCGCCACCAACAACACCAACACTACCCTCTCCACCACTATCACCACCACCACCAACAACACCAACACCACCACCTCCACCACTATCACCACCACCACCAACGACACCAACACCACCACCACCACCACTATCACCACCACCACCAACAACACCAACACCACCACCTCCACCACTATCACCACCTCCACCACTATCACCACCACCACCAACAACACCAACACCACCACCTCCAACACTATCACCTCCACCACCAACAACACCAACACTACCCTCTCCACCACTATCACCTCCACCAACAACAACACCAACACCACCGCCTCCACCACTATCACCACCACCACCAACAACACCAACACCACCACCTCCACCACTATCACCACCACCACCAACACCAACACCACCACCTCCACCACTATCACCACCACCACCAACGACACCAACACCACCACCTCCACCACTATCACCACCACCACCAACAACACCAACACTACCCGCTCCACTACAATCACCACCACCACCACCAACAACACCAACACCACCACCACCAACAACACCAACACCACCACCTCCACCACTATCACCACCACCACCACCACCACCAATGACACCAACACAATCCACCACCACCACTATCACCACCAACAACACCAACACCACCACCTCCACCACTATCACCACCACCACCACCATCAACACCAACACCACCACCTCCACCACTATCACCACCACCACCAACAACACCAACACTACCCCCTCAACCACTATCACCACCACCACCAACAACACCAACACCACCACCTCCACCACTATCACCACCACCACCAACAACACCAACACCACCACCTCCACCACTATCACCACCACCACCACCACCACCAATGACACCAACACAATCCACCACCACCACTATCACCACCAACAACACCAACACCACCACCTCCACCACTATCACCACCACCACCATGATCAACACCAACACCACCACCTCCACCACTATCACCACCACCACCAACAACACCAACACCACCACCTCCACCACTATCACCACCATCACCACCACCACCAACGACACCAACACAATCCACCTCCACCACTATCACCACCAACAACACCAACACCTCCACCTCCTCCACTATCACCACCACCACCAACACCAACACTACCTCCTCCACCACTATCACCACCACCACCAACAACACCAACAACATCAACTCCACCACTATCACCACCACCACCAACAACACCAACACAACGACCTCCACCACTATCACCACCACCACCAACAACACCAACACCACCACCTCTACCACTATCAACACCACCACCAACAACACCAACACCACTACCACCACCACCAACAACAACCCCAACACCACCACCTCCACCACTATCACCACCACCACCACCACCACCAACGACACCAACAATCCCACCTCCACCACTATCACCACCAACAACACCAACACCACCACCTCCACCACTATCACCACCACCAACAACAACACCAACACTACCCCCTCCACCACTATCACCACCACCACCAACAACACCAACACCATCATCTCCACCACTATCACCACCACCACCAACAACACCAACACAACGACCTCCACCACTATAACCACCACCACCAACAACACCAACACCACCACCTCCACCACTATCACCCCCACCACCAACAACACCAACACCTCCACCTCCACCACTATCACCACCACAACCAACAACACCAACACCACCACCTCCACCACTATCACCACCACCACCAACAACACCAACACCACCACCTCCACCACTATCACCACCAACGACACAAACACCACCACCTCCACCACTATCACCTCCACCACCAACAACACCAACACTACCCTCTCCACCACTATCACCACCACCACCAACGACACCAACACCACCACCACCACCACTATCACCACCACCACCAACGACACCAACACCACAACCTCCACCACTATCACCACCACCACCAACGACACCAACACCACCACCACCACCAACGACACCAACACCACCACCACCACCACTATCACCACCACCACCAACAACACCAACACCACCACCTCCACCACTATCACCTCCACCACCAACAACACCAACACCACCACCTCCAGCACTATCACCACCACCACCAACAACACCAACACCACCACCTTCACCACTATCACCACCACAACCAACAACACCAACACTACCCCCTCCACCACTATCACCACCACCACCAACAACACCAACACTACCTCCTCCACCACTATCACCACCACCACCAACAACACCAACACCACCACCTCCACCACTATCACCACCACCACCAACGACACCAACACCACCACCTCCACCCTTATCACCACCACCACCAACAACACCAACACCACCACCTCCACCTCTATCACCTCCACCACCAACAACACCAACACCACCACCTCCACCACTATCACCACCACCACCAACGACACCAACACCACCACCTCCACCACTATCACCACCACCACCAACAACACCAACACCACCACCTCCACCAGTATCACCACCAACACCAACGACACCAACACCACCACCTCCACCACTATCACCTCCACCACCAACAACACCAACACCACCACCTCCACCACTATCACCTCCACCACAAACAACACCAACACCACCACCTCTACCACTATCACCACCACCACCAACGACACCAACACCACCACCTCCACCACTATCACCACCACCACCAACGACACCAACACTACCACCTCCACCACTATCACCACCAACAACACCAACACCACCACCTCCACCACTATCACCACCACCACCAACGACACCAACACTACCACCTCCACCACTATCACCACCACCACCAACGACACCAACACCACCACCTCCACCACTATCACCACCACCACCAACAACACCAACACCACCACCTCCACCACTATCACCACCAACAACACCTACACCACCAACTCCACCACTATCACCACCACCACCAACAACACCAACACCACCACCTCCACCACAAACACCGCCACCACCAACAACACCAACACCACCAACTCCACTATCACCACCACCACCAACAACACCAACACCACCACCTCCACCACTATCACCTCCACCACCAACAACACCAACACCACCACCTCCACCACTATCACAACCAACGACACCAACACCACCACCACCACCAACAACAACACCAACATCACCACCTCCACCACTATCACCACCACCACCAACAACAACAACACCACCACCTCCACCACTATCACCACCGCCACCAACAACACCACCACCACCACCTCCACCACTATCACCACCACCACCAACAATACCAACACCACCACCTCCACCACTATCACCACCACCACCAACAATACCAACACCACCACCTCCACCACTATCACCACCGCCACCAACAACACCACCACCACCACCTCCACCACTATCACCACCACCACCAACAATATCAACACCACCACCTCCACCACTATCACAACCAACGACACCAACACCACCACCTCCACCACTATCACCACCACCACCAACAACACCAACACCACCATCTCCACCACTATCACCACCGCCACCAACAACACCACCACCACCACCTCCACCATTATCACCACCACCACCAACAATACCAACACCACCACCTCCACCACTATCACAACCAACGACACCAACACCACCACCTCCACCACTATCACCACCACCACCAACAACACCAACACCTCCACCTCCACCACTATCACCACCACCACCAACACCAACACCACCAACTCCAACACTATCACCACCACCAACAACACCAACACCACCACCTCTACCACTATCACCACCAACGACACAAACGCCACCACCTCCACCACTATCACCTCCACCACCAACAACACCAACACTACCCTCTCCACCACTATCACCACCGCCACCAACGACACCAACACCACCACCGCCACCACTATCACCACCACCACCAACGACACCAACGCCACCACCTCCACCACTATCAACACCACCACCACCAACGACACCAACACCACCACCACCAACAACAACACCAACACCACCACCACCACCACTATCACCACCACCACCAACAACACCAACACCACCACCTCCACCACTATCACCACCACCACCAACGACATCAACACCACCACCACTATCACCGCCACCACCAACAACACCAACACCACCACCTCCACCCCTATCACCACCACCACCAACAACACCAACACCACCACCACCACCACCACTATCACCACCACCACCAACAACAGCAACACCACCACCTCCACCACTATCACCACCGCCACCAACGACACCAACACCACCACCACCACCACTATCACCACCACCACCAACGACACCAACACCACCACCACCACCACTATCACCACCACCACCAACGACACCAACACCACCACCACCACCACTATCACCACCACCACCAACAACACCAACACCACCACCTCCACCACTATCACGTCCACCACCAACAACACCAACACCACCAACTCCACCACTATCACCACCACCACCAACAACACCAACACTACCCCCTCCAACACTATCACCACCACCACCAACAACACCAACACCACCAACTCCACTATCACCACCACCACCAACAACACCAACACCACCACCTCCACCACTATCACCTCCACCACCAACAACACCAACACCACCACCTCCACCACTATCACCGCCACCACCAACAATACCAACACTACCCCCTCCACCACTATCACCACCACCACCAACGACAACAACACCACCACCTCCACCAACAACAACACCAACACCACCACCTCCACCACTATCACAACCAACGACACCAACACCACCACCACCACCAACAACAACACCAACATCACCACCTCCACCACTATCACCACCACCACCAACAACACCAACACCACCACCTCCACCACTATCACCGCCACCACCAACAATACCAACACTACCCCCTCCACCACTATCGCCACCACCACCAACGACAACAACACCACCACCTCCACCACTATCACCACCACCACCAACAACACCAACACCACCACCTCCACCACTATCACCGCCACCACCAACAATACCAACACTACCCCCTCCACCACTATCACCACCACCACCAACGACACCAACACCACCACCTCCACCACTATCACCACCACCACCAACGACACCAACACTACCCCCTCCACCACTATCACCACCACCAGCAACGACACCAACACTACCCCCTCCACCACTATCACCACCACCAGCAACGACACCAACACCACCACCTCCACCACTATCACCACCACCACCAACGACACCAACTCCACCACCTCCACCACTATCACCACCACCACCAACAACACCAACTCCACCACTATCACCACCACCACCAACAACACCAACACCTCCACCTCCACCACTATCACCTCCACCCCCAACGACACCAACACCACCACCTCCACCACTATCACTACCACCACAACAACACCAACACCACCACCTCCACCACTATCACCACCACCACCAACAACACCAACACCACCACCTCCACCACTATCACCACCACCACCAACAATACCAACACCACCACCTCCACCACTATCACCACCACCACCAACAACACCAACATCACCACCTCCACCACTATCACCACCACCACCAACGACACCAACACCACCACCACCACCACTATCACCACCACCACCAACAACACAAACACCACCACCTCCACCACTATCACCACCACCACCAACAACACCAACCCCTCCACCTCCACCACTATCACCACCACCACCAACAACACCAACACCATCAACTCGAACCACTATCACCACCACCACCAACAACACCAACACCACCACCTCCACCACTATCACCACCACCACCAACAACACCAACACAACGACCTCAACCACTAGCACCACCACCACCAACAACACCAACACCACCACCTCCACCACTATCACCACCACCACCAACAACACCAACACCACCACCTCCACCACTATCACCACCACCACCAACAATACCAACACCACAACCTCCACCACTATCACCACCACCACCAACAACACCAACACCTCCACCTCCACCACTATCACCACCACCACCAACAACACCAACACCTCCACCACTATCACCACCACCACCAACAACACCAACACTACCCCCTCCACCACTATCACCACCACCACCAACAACACCAACACCACCACCTCCACCACTATCACCACCACCACCAACAACACCAACACTACCCCCTCCACCACTATCACCACCACCGCCAACGACACCAACACCACCACCTCCACAACTATCACCACCACCACCAACAACACCAACACCACCACCTCCACCACTATCACCACCACCACCAACAACACCGACACCACCACCTCCACCACTATCACCACCACCACCAACAACACCAACACCACCACCTCCACCACTATCACCACCACCACCAACAACACCAACACCACCACCTCCACCACTATCACCACCACCACCAACAACACCAACAGCACCACCTCCACCACTATCACCACCACCACCAACAACACTAACACCACCACCTCCACCACTATGACCACCACCACCAACGACACCAACACCACCACCACCACCACTATCACCACCACCACCAACAACACCAACACCACCACCTCCACCACTATCACCACCACCACCACCACCAACACCACCACCTCCACCACTATGACCACCACCTCCAACGACACCAACACCACCACCACCACCACTATCACCACCACCACCAACAACACCAACACCACCACCTCCACCACTATCACCACCACCACCAACAACACCAACTCCACCACTATCACCACCACCACCAACAACACCAACACCACCACCTCCACCACTAACACCACCACCACCACCAACACCACCACCTCCACCACTATCACCACCACCACCAACAACACCAACACCTCCACCTCCACCACTATCACCACCACCACCAACAACACCAACTCCACCATCTCCACCACTATCACCACCACCACCAACAACACCAACTCCACCATCTCCACCACTTTCACCACCACCACCAACAACACCAACACCACCACCTCCACCACTATCACCACCACCACCAACGCCACCAACTCCACCACCTCCACCACTATCACCACCAACACCAACACCACCACCTCCACCACTATCACCACCACCACCAACGACACCAACACCACTACCTCCACCACTATCACCACCACCACCAACGACACCAACTCCACCACCTCCACCACTATCACCACCAACAACACCAACACCACCACCTCCACCACTATCACCACCACCACCAACAACACCTACACCACCACCTCCACCACTATCACCACCACCACCAACGACACCAACACCATCACCTCCACCACTATCACCACCACCACCAACAACACCAACACTACCTCCTCCACCACTATCACCACCACCACCAACAACACCAACACCACCACCTCCACCACTATCACCACCACCACCAACAACACCAACACTACCACCTCCACCACAATCACCACCACCACCAACAACACCAACACCACCACCTCCACCACTATTACCACAACCACCAACGACACCAACACCACCTCCACCACCAACAACACGAACACCACCACCTCCACCACTATCACAACCACCACAACTACCACCAACACCACCACCTCCACCAATATCACCTCCACCACCAACAACACCAACACCACCACCTCCACCACTATCACCACCACCAACAACGACACCAACACCACCAACTCCACCACTATTACCACAACCACCAACGACACCAACACCACCACCTCGACCACTATCACCACCAACGACACCAACACCACCACCTCCACCACTATCACCACCACCACCAACAACACCAACACCACCACCTCCACCACTATCACCACCAACAACACCAACACCACCACCTCCACCACTATCACCACCACCACCAACGACACCAACACCACCACCACCACCACTATCACCACCACCACCAACAACACCAACACCACCACCACCACCAACGACACCAACACCACCACCACCACCACTATCACCACCACCAACAACAACACCAACACCACCACCACCACCACTATCACCACCACCAACAACAACACCAACACCACCACCTCCACCAATATCACCACCAGCACCAACAACACCAACACCACCACCTCCACCACTATCACCACCACCACCAACAACACCAACACCACCACCTTCACCACTATCACCAGCGCCACCAACGACACCAACACGACCACCACCACCACTATCACCACCACCACCAACGACACCAACACCACCACCTCCACCACTATCGCCACAACCACCAACGACACCAACACCACCACCACCACCACTATCACCAACACCACCAACAACACCAACACCACCACCACCACCACTATCACCACCACCACCAACGACACCAACACCACCACCACCATCACTATCACCACCACCACCAACAACACCAACACCACCACCACCACCAACGACACCAACACCACCACCACCACCACTATCACCACCACCACCAACAACACCAACACCACCACCACCACCACTATCACCACCACCACCAACGACACCAACACCACCACCTCCACCACTATCACCACCACCACCAACAACACCAACACCAAGACCTCCACCACTATCACCACCACCACCAACAACACCAACACTACCCCCTCCACCACTATCACCACCACCACCAACAACACCAACACCTCCACCTCCACCACTATCACCACCACCACCAACAACACTAACACCACCACCTCCACCACTATCACCACCACCACCAACAACACCAACACTACCCCCGCCACCACTATCACCACCACCACCAACAACACCACCACCTCCACCACTATCACCACCACCACCAACAACACCAACACTACCCCCTCCACCACTATCACCACCACCACCAACAACACCAGCACCACCACCTCCACCAATATCACCACCACCACCAACAACACCAACACCACCACCTCCACCACTATTACCACAACCACCAACGACACCAACACCACCTCCACCACCAACAACACGAACACCACCACCTCCACCACTATCACAACCACCACCACTACCACCAACACCACCACCTCCACCACTATAACCTCCACCACCAACAACACCAACACCACCACCTCCACCAATATCACCTCCACCACCAACAACACCAACACCACCACCTCCACCACTATCACCACCAACAACACCAACACCACCACCTCCACCACTATCACCACCAACAACACCAACACCACCACCTCCACCACTATCACCACCAACAACACCAACACTACCACCTCCACCACTATCACCACCACCACCAACGACACCAACACCACCACCACCACCACTATCACCACTATCACCACCACCACCAACGACACCAACACCACCACCACCACCACTATCACCACCACCACCAACAACACCAACACCACCACCACCACCACTATCACCACCACCACCAACAACACCAACACCACCACCTCCACCACTATCACCGCCACCACCAACAATACCAACACTACCCCCTCCACCACTATCACCACCACCACCAACGACAACAACACCACCACCTCCACCAACAACAACACCAACACCACCACCTCCACCACTATCACAACCAACGACACCAACACCACCACCACCACCAACAACAACACCAACATCACCACCTCCACCACTATCACCACCACCACCAACAACACCAACACCACCACCTCCACCACTATCACCGCCACCACCAACAATACCAACACTACCCCCTCCACCACTATCACCACCACCACCAACGACAACAACACCACCACCTCCACCACTATCACCACCACCACCAACAACACCAACACCACCACCTCCACCACTATCACCGCCACCACCAACAATACCAACACTACCCCCTCCACCACTATCACCACCACCACCAACGACACCAACACCACCACCTCCACCACTATCACCACCACCACCAACGACACCAACACTACCCCCTCCACCACTATCACCACCACCAGCAACGACACCAACACTACCCCCTCCACCACTATCACCACCACCAGCAACGACACCAACACCACCACCTCCACCACTATCACCACCACCACCAACGACACCAACTCCACCACCTCCACCACTATCACCACCACCACCAACAACACCAACTCCACCACTATCACCACCACCACCAACAACACCAACACCTCCACCTCCACCACTATCACCTCCACCCCCAACGACACCAACACCACCACCTCCACCACTATCACTACCACCACAACAACACCAACACCACCACCTCCACCACTATCACCACCACCACCAACAACACCAACACCACCACCTCCACCACTATCACCACCACCACCAACAATACCAACACCACCACCTCCACCACTATCACCACCACCACCAACAACACCAACCCCTCCACCTCCACCACTATCACCACCACCACCAACAACACCAACACCACCACCACCACCACTATCACCACCACCACCAACAACACAAACACCACCACCTCCACCACTATCACCACCACCACCAACAACACCAACCCCTCCACCTCCACCACTATCACCACCACCACCAACAACACCAACACCATCAACTCGAACCACTATCACCACCACCACCAACAACACCAACACCACCACCTCCACCACTATCACCACCACCACCAACAACACCAACACAACGACCTCAACCACTATCACCACCACCACCAACAACACCAACACCACCACCTCCAGCACTATCACCACCACCACCAACAACACCAACACCACCACCTCCACCACTATCACCACCACCACCAACAATACCAACACCACAACCTCCACCACTATCACCACCACCACCAACAACACCAACACCTCCACCTCCACCACTATCACCACCACCACCAACAACACCAACACCTCCACCACTATCACCACCACCACCAACAACACCAACACTACCCCCTCCACCACTATCACCACCACCACCAACAACACCAACACCACCACCTCCACCACTATCACCACCACCACCAACAACACCAACACTACCCCCTCCACCACTATCACCACCACCGCCAACGACACCAACACCACCACCTCCACAACTATCACCACCACCACCAACAACACCAACACCACCACCTCCACCACTATCACCACCACCACCAACAACACCGACACCACCACCTCCACCACTATCACCACCACCACCAACAACACCAACACCACCACCTCCACCACTATCACCACCACCACCAACAACACCAACACCACCACCTCCACCACTATCACCACCACCACCAACAACACCAACAGCACCACCTCCACCACTATCACCACCACCACCAACAACACTAACACCACCACCTCCACCACTATGACCACCACCACCAACGACACCAACACCACCACCACCACCACTATCACCACCACCACCAACAACACCAACACCACCACCTCCACCACTATCACCACCACCACCACCACCAACACCACCACCTCCACCACTATGACCACCACCTCCAACGACACCAACACCACCACCACCACCACTATCACCACCACCACCAACAACACCAACACCACCACCTCCACCACTATCACCACCACCACCAACAACACCAACTCCACCACTATCACCACCACCACCAACAACACCAACACCACCACCTCCACCACTAACACCACCACCACCACCAACACCACCAACTCCACCACTATCACCACCACCACCAACAACACCAACACCTCCACCTCCACCACTATCACCACCACCACCAACAACACCAACTCCACCATCTCCACCACTATCACCACCACCACCAACAACACCAACTCCACCATCTCCACCACTTTCACCACCACCACCAACAACACCAACACCACCACCTCCACCACTATCACCACCACCACCAACGCCACCAACTCCACCACCTCCACCACTATCACCACCAACACCAACACCACCACCTCCACCACTATCACCACCACCACCAACGACACCAACACCACTACCTCCACCACTATCACCACCACCACCAACGACACCAACTCCACCACCTCCACCACTATCACCACCAACAACACCAACACCACCACCTCCACCACTATCACCACCACCACCAACAACACCTACACCACCACCTCCACCACTATCACCACCACCACCAACGACACCAACACCATCACCTCCACCACTATCACCACCACCACCAACAACACCAACACTACCTCCTCCACCACTATCACCACCACCACCAACAACACCAACACCACCACCTCCACCACTATCACCACCACCACCAACAACACCAACACTACCACCTCCACCACAATCACCACCACCACCAACAACACCAACACCACCACCTCCACCACTATTACCACAACCACCAACGACACCAACACCACCTCCACCACCAACAACACGAACACCACCACCTCCACCACTATCACAACCACCACAACTACCACCAACACCACCACCTCCACCAATATCACCTCCACCACCAACAACACCAACACCACCACCTCCACCACTATCACCACCACCAACAACGACACCAACACCACCAACTCCACCACTATTACCACAACCACCAACGACACCAACACCACCACCTCGACCACTATCACCACCAACGACACCAACACCACCACCTCCACCACTATCACCACCACCACCAACAACACCAACACCACCACCTCCACCACTATCACCACCAACAACACCAACACCACCACCTCCACCACTATCACCACCACCACCAACGACACCAACACCACCACCACCACCACTATCACCACCACCACCAACAACACCAACACCACCACCACCACCAACGACACCAACACCACCACCACCACCACTATCACCACCACCAACAACAACACCAACACCACCACCACCACCACTATCACCACCACCACCAACAACACCAACACCACCACCTCCACCAATATCACCACCAGCACCAACAACACCAACACCACCACCTCCACCACTATCACCACCACCACCAACAACACCAACACCACCACCTTCACCACTATCACCAGCGCCACCAACGACACCAACACGACCACCACCACCACTATCACCACCACCACCAACGACACCAACACCACCACCTCCACCACTATCGCCACAACCACCAACGACACCAACACCACCACCACCACCACTATCACCAACACCACCAACAACACCAACACCACCACCACCACCACTATCACCACCACCACCAACGACACCAACACCACCACCACCATCACTATCACCACCACCACCAACAACACCAACACCACCACCACCACCAACGACACCAACACCACCACCACCACCACTATCACCACCACCACCAACAACACCAACACCACCACCACCACCACTATCACCACCACCACCAACGACACCAACACCACCACCTCCACCACTATCACCACCACCACCAACAACACCAACACCAACACCTCCACCACTATCACCACCACCACCAACAACACCAACACTACCCCCTCCACCACTATCACCACCACCACCAACAACACCAACACCTCCACCTCCACCACTATCACCACCACCACCAACAACACTAACACCACCACCTCCACCACTATCACCACCACCACCAACAACACCAACACTACCCCCGCCACCACTATCACCACCACCACCAACAACACCACCACCTCCACCACTATCACCACCACCACCAACAACACCAACACTACCCCCTCCACCACCATCACCACCACCACCAACAACACCAGCACCACCACCTCCACCAATATCACCACCACCACCAACAACACCAACACCACCACCTCCACCACTATTACCACAACCACCAACGACACCAACACCACCTCCACCACCAACAACACGAACACCACCACCTCCACCACTATCACAACCACCACCACTACCACCAACACCACCACCTCCACCACTATAACCTCCACCACCAACAACACCAACACCACCACCTCCACCAATATCACCTCTACCACCAACAACACCAACACCACCACCTCCACCACTATCACCACCAACAACACCAACACCACCACCTCCACCACTATCACCACCAACAACACCAACACCACCACCTCCACCACTATCACCACCAACAACACCAACACTACCACCTCCACCACTATCACCACCACCACCAACGACACCAACACCACCACCACCACCACTATCACCACTATCACCACCACCACCAACGACACCAACACCACCACCACCACCACTATCACCACCACCACCAACAACACCAACACCACCACCACCACCACTATCACCACCACCACCAACAACACCAACACCACCACCTCCACCACTATCACCTCCACCACCAACAACACCAACACCACCACCTCCACCACTATCACCACCACCACCAACAACACCAACACCACCACTACCAACACTATCACCACCACCACCAACAACACCAACACCACCACCACCACCACTATCACCACCACCACCAACAACACCAACACCACCACCACCACCACTATCACCACCACCACCAACAACACCAACACCACCACCACCACCACTATCACCACCACCACCAACAACACCAACACCACCACCTCCACCACTATCACCTCCACCACCAACAACACCAACACCACCACCTCCACCACTATCACCACCACCACCAACAACACCAACACCACCACCTTCACCACTATCACCAACGCCACCAACGACACCAACACCACCACCACCACCACTATCACCACCACCACCAACAACACCAACACCAACACCACCACCAACGACACCAACACCACCACCACCACCACTATCACCACCACCACCAACAACACCAACACCACCACCACCACCACTATCACCACCACCACCAACGACACCTACACCACCACCTCCACCACTATCACCACCACCACCAACAACACCAACTCCACCACTATCACTACCACCACCAACAACACCAACACCACCACCTCCAACACTATCACCACCACCACCAACGACACCTACACCACCACCTCCACCACTATCACCACCACCACCACCACTATCACCACCACCACCAACAACACCAACACCACCACCACCACCACTATCACCACCACCACCAACGACACCAACACCACCACCTCCACCACTATCACCACCACCACCAACAACACCAACACCAACACCTCCACCACTATCACCACCACCACCAACAACACCAACACTACCCCCTCCACCACTATCACCACCACCACCAACAACACCAACAATACCCCCTCCACCACTATCACCACCACCACCAACAACACCAACACCTCCACCTCCACCACTATCACCACCACCACCAACAACACTAACACCACCACCACCAACAACACCACCACCTCCACCACTATCACCACCACCACCAACAACACCGACACTACCCCCTCCACCACTATCACCACCACCACCAACAACACCAGCACCACCACCTCCACCACTATCACCACCACCACCAACAACACCAACACCACCACCTCCACCACTATTACCACAACCACCAACGACACCAACACCACCTCCACCACCAACAACACGAACACCACCACCTCCACCACTATCACAACCACCACCACTACCACCAACACAACCACCTCCACCACTATCACCTCCACCACCAACAACACCAACACCACCACCTCCACCAATATCACCTCCACCACCAACAACACCAACACCACCACCTCCACCACTATCACCACCAACAACACCAACACCACCACCTCCACCACTATCACCACCAACAACACCAACACCACCACCTCCACCACTATCACCACCAACAACACCAACACTACCACCTCCACCACTATCACCACCACCACCAACGACACCAACACCACCACCACCACCACTATCACCACTATCACCACCACCACCAACGACACCAACACCAACACCACCACCACTATCACCACCACCACCAACAACACCAACACCACCACCACCACCAACAACACCAACTCCACCACTATCACTACCACCACCAACAACACCAACACCACCACCTCCACCACTATCTCCACCACCACCAACGACACCTACACCACCACCTCCACCACTATCACCACCGCCACCAACAACACCAACACCACCACCTCCACCACTATCACCACCACCACCAACGACACCAACACCACCACCTCCACCACTATCACCACCAACAACACCAACACCACCACCTCCACCACTATCACCACCACCTCCACCACTATCACCACCTCCACCACTACCACCAACACCACCACCTCCACCACTATCATCACCACCACCAACAGCACCATCACCACCACCTCCACCACTATCACCACCAACACCACCAACAACACCAACACAACCACCTCCACCACTATCACCACCACCAACAACGACACCAAAACCACCACCTCCACCACTATTACCACCACCACCAATGACACCAACACCACCACCTCCACCACTATCACCACCAACGACACCAACACCACCACCTCCACCACTATCACCACCACCACCAACAACACCAACACCACCCCCTCCACCACTATCACCACCAACAACACCAACACCACCACCTCCACCACTATCACCACCACCACCAACGACACCAACACCACCACCACCACCACTATCACCACCACCACCAACGACACTGACACCACCACCTCCTCCACTATCACCACCACCACCACTATCACCACCACCACCAACAACACCAACACCACCCCCTCCACCACTATCACCACCAACAACACCAACACCACCACCTCCACCACTATCACCACCACCACCAACGACACCAACACCACCACCACCACCACTATCACCACCACCACCAACAACACCAACACCACCACCTCCACCACTATCACCACCACCACCACCATCAACACCAACACCACCACCTCCACCACTATCACCACCACCACCAACAACACCAACACCACCACCTCCACCACTATCACCACCACCACCAACGACACCAACACAATCCACCTCCACCACTATCACCACCAACAACACCAACACCAACACCTCCACCTCCACCACTATCACCACCACCACCAACACCAACACTACCTCCTCCACCACTATCACCACCACCACCAACAACACCAACACAACGACCTCCACCACTATCACCTCCACCACCAACAACACCAACACCACCACCTCTACCACTATCAACACCACCACCAACAACACCAACACCACCACCACCACCACCACCACCAACAACACCAACACCACCACCTCCACCACTATCACCACCACCACCACCACCACCAACGACACCAACACTCCCACCTCCACCACTATCACCACCAACAACACCAACACCACCACCTCCACCACTATCACCACCACCACCAACAACACCAACACTACCCCCTCCACCACTATCACCACCACCACCAACAACACCAACACCACCACCTCCACCACTATCACCACCACCACCAACAACACCATCACCACCACCTCCATCACTATCACCACCACCACCACCACCACCACCACCAATGACACCAACACAATCCACCACCACCACTATCACCACCAACAACACCAACACCACCACCTCCACCTCTATCACCACCACCACCACCATCAACACCAACACCACCACCTCCACCACTTCCACCACCACCACCAACAACACCAACACCACCACCTCCACCACTATCACCACCACCACCAACGACACCACCACCACCACCACCACCACTATCACCACCACCACCAACGACACCAACACCACCACCACCACCACTATCACCACCACCACCAACAACACCAACACCACCACCTCTACCACTATCAACACCACCACCAACAACACCAACACCACCACCACCACCACCAACAACAACACCAACACCACCACCTCCACCACTATCACCACCACCACCACCACCACCAACGACACCAACACTCCCACCTCCACCACTATCACCACCAACAACACCAACACCACCACCTCCACCACTATCACCACCACCACCAACAACACCAACACTACCCCCTCCACCACTATCACCACCACCACCAACAACACCAACACCACCACCTCCACCACTATCACCACCACCACCAACGACACCAACAACACCACCTCCACCCCTATCACTACCACCACCAACAACACCAACACCACCACCTCCACCAGTATCACCACCAACACCAACGACACCAACACTACCCCCTCCACCACTATCACCACCACCACCAACAACACCAACACCACCACCTCCACCTCTATCACCTCCACCACCAACAACACCAACACCACCACCTCCACCACTATCACCACCACCACCAACGACACCAACACCACCACCTCCACCACTATCACCACCACCACCAACAACACCAACACCACCACCTCCACCAGTATCACCACCAACACCAACGACACCAACACCACCACCTCCACCACTATCACCACCACCACCAACAACACCAACACCACCACCTCCACCACTATCACCACCAACAACACCAACACCACCACCTCCAACACTATCACCACCACCACCAACGACACCAACACCACCACCACCACCACTATCACCACCACCACCAACGACACCAACACCACCACCTCCTCCACTATCACCACCTCCACCACTATCACCACCACCACCAACAACACCAACACCACCACCTCCACCACTATCACCTCCACCACCAACAACACCAACACTACCCTCTCCACCACTATCACCACCACCACCAACAACACCAACACCACCACCTCCACCACTATCACCACCACCACCAACGACACCAACACCACCACCACCACCACTATCACCACCACCACCAACAACACCAACACCACCACCTCCACCACTATCACCACCTCCACCACTATCACCACCACCACCAACAACACCAACACCACCACCTCCACCACTATCACCTCCGCCACCAACAACACCAACACTACCCTCTCCACCACTATCACCACCACCACCAACAACACCAACACCACCACCTCCACCACTATCACCACCACCACCAACGACACCAACACCACCACCACCACCACTATCACCACCACCACCAACAACACCAACACCACCACCTCCACCACTATCACCACCTCCACCACTATCACCACCACCACCAACAACACCAACACCACCACCTCCAACACTATCACCTCCACCACCAACAACACCAACACTACCCTCTCCACAACAATCACCTCCACCAACAACAACACCAACACCACCGCCTCCACCACTATCACCACCACCACCAACAACACCAACACCACCACCTCCACCACTATCACCACCACCACCAACACCAACACCACCACCTCCACCACTATCACCACCACCACCAACGACACCAACACCACCACCTCCACCACTATCACCACCACCACCAACAACACCAACACTACCCGCTCCACTACAATCACCACCACCACCACCAACAACACCAACACCACCACCACCAACAACACCAACACCACCACCTCCACCACTATCACCACCACCACCACCACCACCAATGACACCAACACAATCCACCACCACCACTATCACCACCAACAACACCAACACCACCACCTCCACCACTATCACCACCACCACCACCATCAACACCAACACCACCACCTCCACCACTATCACCACCACCACCAACAACACCAACACTACCCCCTCAACCACTATCACCACCACCACCAACAACACCAACACCACCACCTCCACCACTATCACCACCACCACCAACAACACCAACACCACCACCTCCACCACTATCACCACCACCACCACCACCACCAATGACACCAACACAATCCACCACCACCACTATCACCACCAACAACACCAACACCACCACCTCCACCACTATCACCACCACCACCATGATCAACACCAACACCACCACCTCCACCACTATCACCACCACCACCAACAACACCAACACCACCACCTCCACCACTATCACCACCATCACCACCACCACCAACGACACCAACACAATCCACCTCCACCACTATCACCACCAACAACACCAACACCTCCACCTCCTCCACTATCACCACCACCACCAACACCAACACTACCTCCTCCACCACTATCACCACCACCACCAACAACACCAACAACATCAACTCCACCACTATCACCACCACCACCAACAACACCAACACAACGACCTCCACCACTATCACCACCACCACCAACAACACCAACACCACCACCTCTACCACTATCAACACCACCACCAACAACACCAACACCACCACCACCACCACCAACAACAACCCCAACACCACCACCTCCACCACTATCACCACCACCACCACCACCACCAACGACACCAACAATCCCACCTCCACCACTATCACCACCAACAACACCAACACCACCACCTCCACCACTATCACCACCACCAACAACAACACCAACACTACCCCCTCCACCACTATCACCACCACCACCAACAACACCAACACCATCATCTCCACCACTATCACCACCACCACCAACAACACCAACACAACGACCTCCACCACTATAACCACCACCACCAACAACACCAACACCACCACCTCCACCACTATCACCCCCACCACCAACAACACCAAAACCACCACCTCCACCACTATCACCACCACCACCAACAACACCAACACCTCCACCTCCACCACTATCACCACCACAACCAACAACACCAACACCACCACCTCCACCACTATCACCACCACCACCAACAACACCAACACCACCACCTCCACCACTATCACCACCAACGACACAAACACCACCACCTCCACCACTATCACCTCCACCACCAACAACACCAACACTACCCTCTCCACCACTATCACCACCACCACCAACGACACCAACACCACCACCACCACCACTATCACCACCACCACCAACGACACCAACACCACAACCTCCACCACTATCACCACCACCACCAACGACACCAACACCACCACCACCACCAACGACACCAACACCACCACCACCACCACTATCACCACCACCACCAACAACACCAACACCACCACCTCCACCACTATCACCTCCACCACCAACAACACCAACACCACCACCTCCAGCACTATCACCACCACCACCAACAACACCAACACCACCACCATCACCACTATCACCACCACAACCAACAACACCAACACTACCCCCTCCACCACTATCACCACCACCACCAACAACACCAACACTACCCCCTCCACCACTATCACCACCACCACCAACAACACCAACACCACCACCTCCACCACTATCACCACCACCACCAACGACACCAACACCACCACCTCCACCCTTATCACCACCACCACCAACAACACCAACACCACCACCTCCACCTCTATCACCTCCACCACCAACAACACCAACACCACCACCTCCACCACTATCACCACCACCACCAACGACACCAACACCACCACCTCCACCACTATCACCACCACCACCAACAACACCAACACCACCACCTCCACCAGTATGACCACCAACACCAACGACACCAACACCACCACCTCCACCACTATCACCTCCACCACCAACAACACCAACACCACCACCTCCACCACTATCACCTCCACCACAAACAACACCAACACCACCACCTCTACCACTATCACCACCACCACCAACGACACCAACACCACCACCTCCACCACTATCACCACCACCACCAACGACACCAACACTACCACCTCCACCACTATCACCACCAACAACACCAACACCACCACCTCCACCACTATCACCACCACCACCAACGACACCAACACTACCACCTCCACCACTATCACCACCACCACCAACGACACCAACACCACCACCTCCACCACTATCACCACCACCACCAACAACACCAACACCACCACCTCCACCACTATCACCACCAACAACACCTACACCACCAACTCCACCACTATCACCACCACCACCAACAACACCAACACCACCACCTCCACCACAAACACCGCCACCACCAACAACACCAACACCACCAACTCCACTATCACCACCACCACCAACAACACCAACACCACCACCTCCACCACTATCACCTCCACCACCAACAACACCAACACCACCACCTCCACCACTATCACAACCAACGACACCAACACCACCACCACCACCAACAACAACACCAACATCACCACCTCCACCACTATCACCACCACCACCAACAACAACAACACCACCACCTCCACCACTATCACCACCGCCACCAACAACACCACCACCACCACCTCCACCACTATCACCACCACCACCAACAATACCAACACCACCACCTCCACCACTATCACCACCACCACCAACAATACCAACACCACCACCTCCACCACTATCACCACCGCCACCAACAACACCACCACCACCACCTCCACCACTATCACCACCACCACCAACAATACCTACACCACCACCTCCACCACTATCACAACCAACGACACCAACACCACCACCTCCACCACTATCACCACCACCACCAACAACACCAACACCACCATCTCCACCACTATCACCACCGCCACCAACAACACCACCACCACCACCTCCACCATTATCACCACCACCACCAACAATACCAACACCACCACCTCCACCACTATCACAACCAACGACACCAACACCACCACCTCCACCACTATCACCACCACCACCAACAACACCAACACCTCCACCTCCACCACTATCACCACCACCACCAACACCAACACCACCAACTCCACCACTATCACCACCACCAACAACACCAACACCACCACCTCTACCACTATCACCACCAACGACACAAACGCCACCACCTCCACCACTATCACCTCCACCACCAACAACACCAACACTACCCTCTCCACCACTATCACCACCGCCACCAACGACACCAACACCACCACCGCCACCACTATCACCACCACCACCAACGACACCAACGCCACCACCTCCACCACTATCAACACCACCACCACCAACGACACCAACACCACCACCACCAACAACAACACCAACACCACCACCACCACCACTATCACCACCACCACCAACAACACCAACACCACCACCTCCACCACTATCACCACCACCACCAACGACATCAACACCACCACCACTATCACCGCCACCACCAACAACACCAACACCACCACCTCCACCCCTATCACCACCACCACCAACAACACCAACACCACCACCACCACCACCACTATCACCACCACCACCAACAACAGCAACACCACCACCTCCACCACTATCACCACCGCCACCAACGACACCAACACCACCACCACCACCACTATCACCACCACCACCAACGACACCAACACCACCACCACCACCACTATCACCACCACCACCAACGACACCAACACCACCACCACCACCACTATCACCACCACCACCAACAACACCAACACCACCACCTCCACCACTATCACGTCCACCACCAACAACACCAACACCACCAACTCCACCACTATCACCACCACCACCAACAACACCAACACTACCCCCTCCAACACTATCACCACCACCACCAACAACACCAACACCACCAACTCCACTATCACCACCACCACCAACAACACCAACACCACCACCTCCACCACTATCACCTCCACCACCAACAACACCAACACCACCACCTCCACCACTATCACAACCAACGACACCAACACCACCACCACCACCACCAACAACACCAACATCACCACCTCCACCACTATCACCACCACCACCAACAACACCAACACCACCACCTCCACCACTATCACCGCCACCACCAACAATACCAACACTACCCCCTCCACCACTATCACCACCACCACCAACGACAACAACACCACCACCTCCACCACTATCACCACCACCACCAACAACACCAACACCACCACCTCCACCACTATCACCGCCACCACCAACAATACCAACACTACCCCCTCCACCACTATCACCACCACCACCAACGACACCAACACCACCACCTCCACCACTATCACCACCACCACCAACGACACCAACACTACCCCCTCCACCACTATCACCACCACCAGCAACGACACCAACACTACCCCCTCCACCACTATCACCACCACCAGCAACGACACCAACACCACCACCTCCACCACTATCACCACCACCACCAACGACACCAACTCCACCACCTCCACCACTATCACCACCACCACCAACAACACCAACTCCACCACTATCACCACCACCACCAACAACACCAACACCTCCACCTCCACCACTATCACCTCCACCACCAACAATACCAACACCACCACCTCCACCACTATCACCAACACCACCAACGACACCAACACCACCACCTTCACCACTATCACCACCACCACCAACAACACCAACACTACCCCCTCCACCACTATCACCACCACCTCCAACAACATCAACACCACCACCTCCACCACTATCACCACCACCACCAACAACACCAACACCACCACCTTCACCACTATCACCACCACCACCAACAACACCAACACCACCACCTCCACCACTATCACCTCCACCACCAACAACACCTAAACCACCACCTCCACCACTATCACCACCACCACCAACAACACCAACACTACCCCCTCCACCTCCACCACTATCACCACCACAACCAACAACACCAACACCACCACCTCCACCACTATCACCACCACCACCAACAACACCAACACCACCACCTCCACCACTATCACCACCACCACCAATAACACCAACACCTCCACCTCCACCAACAACACCAACACCACCACCTCCACCACTATCACCCCACCACCAACGACACCAACACCACCACCACCACCACTATCAGCACCACCACCAACAACACCAACACCACCACCTCCACCACTATCACCACCACCACCAACGACACCAACACCACCACCACCACCACCACTATCAGCACCACCACCAACCACACCAACACCACCACCTCCACCACTATCACCACCACCACCAACAACACCAACACCACCACCTCCAGCACTATCACCACCACCACCAACAACACCAACACCACCACCTTCACTATTATCACCACCACCACCAACGACACCAACACTACCCCCTCCACCACTATCACCACCACCACCAACAACACCAACACTACCCCCTCCACCACTATCACCACCACCAACAACAACACCAACACCACCACCTCCACCACTATCACCACCACCACCAACGACACCAACACCACCACCTCCACCCCTATCACCACCACCACCAACAACACCAACACCACCACCTCCACCAGTATCACCACCGACACCAACGACACCAACACTACCCCCTCCAGCACTATCACCACCACCACCAACAACACCAACACCACCACCTCCACCACTATCACCTCCACCACCAACAACACCAACACCACCACCTCCACCACAATCACCACCACCACCAACGACACCAACACCACAACCTCCACCACTATCACCACCACCACCAACAACACTAACACCACCACCTCCACCAGTATCACCACCAACAGCAACGACACCAACACCACCACCTCCACCAATATCACCTCCACCACCAACAACACCAACACCACCACCTCCACCACTATCACCTCCACCACCAACAACACCAACACCACCACCTCCACCACTATCACCACCACCACCAACGACACCAACACCACCACCTCCACCACTATCACCACCACCACCAACGACACCAACACTACCACCTCCACCACTATCACCACCAACAACACCAACACCACCACCGCCACCACTATCACCACCACCACCAACGACACCAACACTACCACCTCCACCACTATCACCACTAACAACACCAACACCACCACCTCCACCACTATCACCTCCACCACCAACAACACCAACACCACCACCTCCACCACTATCACCACCACCACCAACGACACCAACACCACCACCTCCACCACTATCACCTCCACCACCAACAACACCAACACCACCACCTCCACCACTATCACCTCCACCACCAACAACACCAACACCACCACCTCCACCACTATCACCACCACCACCAACGACACCAACACTACCACCTCCACCACTATCACCACCACCACCAACAACACCAACACCACCAACTCCACCACTATCACCACCACCACCAACAACACCAACACTACCCCCTCCAACACTATCACCACCACCACCAACAACATCAACACCACCAACTCCACTATCACCACCACCACCAACGACACCAACACCACCACCTCCACCACTATCACCTCCACCACCAACAACACCAACACCACCACCTCCACCACTATCACCACCACCACCAACGACACCAACACTACCACCTCCACCACTATCACCACCACCACCAACAACACCAACACCACCGACTCCACCACTATCACCACCACCACCAACAACACCAACACTACCCCCTCCAACACTATCACCACCACCACCAACAACATCAACACCACCAACTCCACTATCACCACCACCACCAACGACACCAACACCACCACCTCCACCACTATCACCTCCACCACCAACAACACCAACACCACCACCTCCACCACTATCACCACCACCACCAACGACACCAACACTACCACCTCCATCACTATCACCACCACCACCAACAACACCAACACCACCAACTCCACCACTATCACCACCACCACCAACAACACCAACACTACCCCCTCCAACACTATCACCACCACCGCCAACGACACCAACACCACCACCTCCACTATCACCACCACCACCACCAACGACACCAACACCACCACCTCCACCACTATCACCTCCACCACCAACAACACCAACACCACCACCTCCACCACTATCACAACCAACGACACCAACACCACCACCACCACCACCAACAACACCAACACCATCAACTCCACCACTATCACCACCACCACCAACAACACCAACACAACGACCTCCACCACTATCACCACCACCACCAACAACACCAACACCACCACCTCCACCACTATCACCACCACCACCAACAACACCAACACAACGACCTCCACCACTATCACCACCACCACCAACAACACCAACACCACCACCTCCAGCACTATCAACACCACCACCAACACCAACACCACCACCACCACCACCACCAACAACACCAACACCACCACCTCCCTACTATCACCACCACCACCACCACCACCAACGACACCAACACTACCACCTCCACCACTATCAGCACCAACAACACCAACACCACCACCTCCACCACTATCACCACCACCACCAACAACACCAACACTACCCCCTCCACCACTATCACCACCACCACCAACAACACCAACACCATCAACTCCACCACTATCACCACCACCACCAACAACACCAACACAACGACCTCCACCACTATCACCACCACCACCAACAACACCAACACCACCACCTCCACCACTATCACCACCACCACCAACAACACCAACACCACCACCTCCACCACTATCACCACCAACGACACAAACACCACCACCTCCACCACTATCACCACCACCACCAACAACACCAACACCTCCACCTCCACCACTAGCACCACCACCACCAACAACACCAACACCACCACCTCCACCACTATCACCACCACCACCAACAACACCAACACCACCACCTCCACCACTATCACCACCAACGACACAAACACCACCACCTCCACCACTATCACCTCCACCACCAACACTACCCTCTCCACCACTATCACCACCGCCACCAACGACACCAACACCACCACCACCACCACTATCAACACCACCACCAACGACACCAACACCACCACCTCCACCACTATCAACACCACCACCACAAAGGACACCAACACCACCACCACCACCAACGACACCAACACCACCACCTCCACCACTATCACCACCACCACCAACAACACCAACACCTCCACCTCCACCACTATCACCACCACCACCAACGACACCAACACCAACACCTCCACCACTATCACCACCAACGACACCAACACCACCACCTCCACCACTATCACCACCACCACCAACAATACCAACACCAACACCTCCACCACTATCACCACCACCAACAACGACAACAACACCACCACCTCCACCACTATCACCACCACCACCAACAACACCAACACCACCACCTCCACCACTATCACCACCACCACCAACAACACCAACACCACCACCTCCACCACTATCACCACCACCACCAACAATACCAACACCACCACCTCCACCACTATCACCACCACCACCATCTCCACCACTATCACCACCACCACCAACAACACCAACACCACCACCTCCACCACTATCACCACCAACGACACCAACACCACCACCTCTACCACTATCACCACCACCACCAACAACACCAACACCTCCACCTCCACCACTATCACCACCACCACCAACGACACCACCACCACCAACTCCACCACTATCACCACCACCACCAACAATACCAACACCACCACCTCCACCACTATCACAACCAACGACACCAACACCACCACCTCCACCACTATCACCACCACCACCAACAACACCAACACCTCCACCCCCACCACTATCACCACCACCACCCACAACACCAACACCTCCACCTCCACCACTATCACCACCACCACCAACAACTCCAACACCACCACCTCCACCACTATCACCACCAACGACACCAACACCACCACCTCCACCACTATCACCACCACCACCAACAACACCAACACTACCACCACCACCACTATCACCACCACCACCAACAACACCAACACCACCACCACCACCACTATCACCACCACCACCAACAACACCAACACCACCACCTCCACCACTATCACCACCACCACCAACAACACCAACACCACCAACAACACCAACACCACCACCACCACCACTATCACCACCACCACCAACAACACCAACACCACCACCTCCACCACTATCACCACCACCACCAACAACACCAACAACACCAACACCACCACCTCCACCACTATCACCACCACCTCCACCACTATCACCACCACCACCAACAACACCAACACCACCACCACCACCACTATCACCACCACCACCAACAACACCAACACCACCACCACCACCACTATCACAAACCACCACCACCAACGACACCAACACCACCACCACCACCACTATCACCACCACCACCAACGACATCAACACCACCACCACCACCACTATCACCACCACCACCAACAACACCAACACCACCACCACCACCACTATCACCACCACCACCAACAACACCAACACCACCACCTCCACCACTATCAACACCACCACCAACAACACCAACACCACCACCTCCACCACTATCACCACCAACGACACAAACACCACCTCCACAACTATCACCACCACCACCAACAACACCAACACCACCACCTCCACCACTATCACCACCACCACCAACAACACCAACACCACCACCTCCACCACTATCACCACCAACACCAACAACACCAACACCACCACCTCCACCACTATCACCACCAACGACACCAACACCACCACCTCCACCACTATCACCACCACCACCAACGACACCAACACCACCACCTCCACCACTATCACCACCTCCACCACTATCACCACCACCACCAACAACACCAACACCACCACCACCACCACCAACAACACCAACACCACCACCTCCACCACTATCACCACCACCACCAACGACACCAACACCACCACCACCACCACTATCACCACCACCACCAACAACACCAACACCACCACCTCAACCACTATCACCACCACCACCAACGACACCAACACCACCACGACCACCACTATCACCACCACCACCAACAACACCAACACCACCACCACCACCACTATCACCACCACCACCACCAACGACACCAACACCACCACCTCCACCACTATCACCACCTCCACCAACAACACCACCACCACCACCTCCACCACTATCACCACCATCACCAACAACACCAACACCACCACCTCCACCACTATCACCTCCACCACCAACAACACCAACACTACCCTCTCCACCACTATCACCACCACCACCAACAACACCAACACCACCACCTCCACCACTATCACCACCTCCACCACTATCACCACCAACAACACCAACACCACCACCACCACCACTATCACCACCACCACCAACAACACCAACACCACCACCTCCACCACTATCACCACCACCACCAACAACACCAACACCACCACCTCCACCACTATCACCACCACCACCAACAACACCAACACTACCCCCTCCACCACTATCACCACCATCACCAACGACACCAACACCACCACCTCCACCGCTATCACCACCACCACCAACAACACCAACACTACCCCCTCCACCACTATCACCACCACCACCAACAACACCAACACCACCACCTTCACCACTATCACCACCACCACCAACAACACCAACACCACCACCACCACCACTATCACCACCACCACCAACGACACCAACACCACCACCACCACCACTATCACCACCACCACCAACAACACCAACACCACCACCTCCACCACTATCACGTCCACCACCAACAACACCAACACCACCAACTCCACCACTATCACCACCACCACCAACAACACCAACACTACCCACTCCAACACTATCACCACCACCACCAACAACACCAACACCACCAACTCCACTATCACCACCACCACCAACAACACCAACACCACCACCTCCACCACTATCACCTCCACCACCAACAACACCAACACCACCACCTCCACCACTATCACAACCAACGACACCAACACCACCACCACCACCACCAACAACACCAACATCACCACCTCCACCACTATCACCACCACCACCAACAACACCAACACCACCACCTCCACCACTATCACCGCCACCACCAACAATACCAACACTACCCCCTCCACCACTATCACCACCACCACCAACGACACCAACACCACCACCTCCACCACTATCACCACCACCACCAACAACACCAACACTACCCTCTCCACCACTATCACCACCACCACCAACGACACCAACACTACCCCCTCCACCACTATCACCACCACCACCAACGACACCAACACCACCACCTCCACCACTATCACCACCACCACCAACAACACCAACACTACCCTCTCCACCACTATCACCACCACCAGCAACGACACCAACACTACCCCCTCCACCACTATCACCACCACCAGCAACGACACCAACACCACCACCTCCACCACTATCACCACCACCACCAACGACACCAACTCCACCACCTCCACCACTATCACCACCACCACCAACAACACCAACTCCACCACTATCACCACCACCACCCACAACACCAACACCTCCACCTCCACCACTATCACCTCCACCACCAACAATACCAACACCACCACCTCCACCACTATCACCACCACCACCAACGACACCAACACCACCACCTCCACCACTATCACCACCACCACCAACAACACCAACACTACCCCCTCCACCACTATCACCACCACCTCCAACAACACCAACACCACCACCTCCACCACTATCACCACCACCACCAACAACACCAACACCACCACCTCCACCACTATCACCACCACCACCAACAACACCAACACCACCACCTCCACCACTATCACCTCCACCACCAACAACACCTACACCACCACCTCCACCACTATCACCACCACCACCAACAACACCAACACTACCCCCTCCACCTCCACCACTATCACCACCACAACCAACAACACCAACACCACCACCTCCACCACTATCACCACCACCACCAACAACACCAACACCACCACCTCCACCACTATCACCACCACCACCAACAACACCAACACCTCCACCTCCACCACTATCACCACCACCACCAACGACACCAACACCACCACCTCCACCACTATCACCACCACCACCAAAAACACCAACACTACCCCCTCCACCACTATCACCACCACCACCAACAACACCAACACCACCACCTCCACCACTATCACCACCACCTCCACCACTATCATCACCACCACCAACAACACCAACACTACCCCCTCCACCTCCACCACTATCACCACCACCACCAACAACATCAACACCACCACCTCCACCACTATCACCACCACCACCACCACCACCAACGACACAAACACAATCCAGCTCCACCACTATCACCACCAACAACACCAACACCTCCACCTCCACCACTATCACCACCACCACCAACACCAACACTACCCCCTCCACCACTATCACCACCACCACCAACATCACCAACACCATCAACTCCACCACTATCACCACCACCACCAACAACACCAACACAACGACCTCCACCACTATCACCACCACCACCAACAACACCAACACCACCACCTCCACCACTATCACCACCACCACCAACAACACCAACACAACGACCTCCACCACTATCACCACCACCACCAACAACACCAACACCACCACCTCCAGCACTATCAACACCACCACCAACACCAACACCACCACCACCACCACCACCAACAACACCAACACCACCACCTCCCTACTATCACCACCACCACCACCACCACCAACGACACCAACACTACCACCTTCACCACTATCAGCACCAACAACACCAACACCACCACCTCCACCACTATCACCACCACCACCAACAACACCAACACTACCCCCTCCACCACTATCACCACCACCACCAACAACACCAACACCATCAACTCCACCACTATCACCACCACCACCAACAACACCAACACAACGACCTCCACCACTATCACCACCACCACCAACAACACCAACACCACCACCTCCACCACTATCACCACCACCACCAACAACACCAACACCACCACCTCCACCACTATCACCACCAACGACACAAACACCACCACCTCCACCACTATCACCACCACCACCAACAACACCAACACCTCCACCTCCACCACTAGCACCACCACCACCAACAACACCAACACCACCACCTCCACCACTATCACCACCACCACCAACAACACCAACACCACCACCTCCACCACTATCACCACCAACGACACAAACACCACCACCTCCACCACTATCACCTCCACCACCAACACTACCCTCTCCACCACTATCACCACCGCCACCAACGACACCAACACCACCACCACCACCACTATCAACACCACCACCAACGACACCAACACCACCACCTCCACCACTATCAACACCACCACCACAAAGGACACCAACACCACCACCACCACCAACGACACCAACACCACCACCTCCACCACTATCACCACCACCACCAACAACACCAACACCTCCACCTCCACCACTATCACCACCACCACCAACGACACCAACACCAACACCTCCACCACTATCACCACCAACGACACCAACACCACCACCTCCACCACTATCACCACCACCACCAACAATACCAACACCAACACCTCCACCACTATCACCACCACCAACAACGACAACAACACCACCACCTCCACCACTATCACCACCACCACCAACAACACCAACACCACCACCTCCACCACTATCACCACCACCACCAACAACACCAACACCACCACCTCCACCACTATCACCACCACCACCAACAATACCAACACCACCACCTCCACCACTATCACCACCACCACCATCTCCACCACTATCACCACCACCACCAACAACACCAACACCACCACCTCCACCACTATCACCACCAACGACACCAACACCACCACCTCTACCACTATCACCACCACCACCAACAACACCAACACCTCCACCTCCACCACTATCACCACCACCACCAACGACACCACCACCACCAACTCCACCACTATCACCACCACCACCAACAATACCAACACCACCACCTCCACCACTATCACAACCAACGACACCAACACCACCACCTCCACCACTATCACCACCACCACCAACAACACCAACACCTCCACCCCCACCACTATCACCACCACCACCCACAACACCAACACCTCCACCTCCACCACTATCACCACCACCACCAACAACTCCAACACCACCACCTCCACCACTATCACCACCAACGACACCAACACCACCACCTCCACCACTATCACCACCACCACCAACAACACCAACACTACCACCACCACCACTATCACCACCACCACCAACAACACCAACACCACCACCACCACCACTATCACCACCACCACCAACAACACCAACACCACCACCTCCACCACTATCACCACCACCACCAACAACACCAACACCACCAACAACACCAACACCACCACCACCACCACTATCACCACCACCACCAACAACACCAACACCACCACCTCCACCACTATCACCACCACCACCAACAACACCAACAACACCAACACCACCACCTCCACCACTATCACCACCACCTCCACCACTATCACCACCACCACCAACAACACCAACACCACCACCACCACCACTATCACCACCACCACCAACAACACCAACACCACCACCACCACCACTATCACAAACCACCACCACCAACGACACCAACACCACCACCACCACCACTATCACCACCACCACCAACGACATCAACACCACCACCACCACCACTATCACCACCACCACCAACAACACCAACACCACCACCACCACCACTATCACCACCACCACCAACAACACCAACACCACCACCTCCACCACTATCAACACCACCACCAACAACACCAACACCACCACCTCCACCACTATCACCACCAACGACACAAACACCACCTCCACAACTATCACCACCACCACCAACAACACCAACACCACCACCTCCACCACTATCACCACCACCACCAACAACACCAACACCACCACCTCCACCACTATCACCACCAACACCAACAACACCAACACCACCACCTCCACCACTATCACCACCAACGACACCAACACCACCACCTCCACCACTATCACCACCACCACCAACGACACCAACACCACCACCTCCACCACTATCACCACCTCCACCACTATCACCACCACCACCAACAACACCAACACCACCACCACCACCACCAACAACACCAACACCACCACCTCCACCACTATCACCACCACCACCAACGACACCAACACCACCACCACCACCACTATCACCACCACCACCAACAACACCAACACCACCACCTCAACCACTATCACCACCACCACCAACGACACCAACACCACCACGACCACCACTATCACCACCACCACCAACAACACCAACACCACCACCACCACCACTATCACCACCACCACCACCAACGACACCAACACCACCACCTCCACCACTATCACCACCTCCACCAACAACACCACCACCACCACCTCCACCACTATCACCACCATCACCAACAACACCAACACCACCACCTCCACCACTATCACCTCCACCACCAACAACACCAACACTACCCTCTCCACCACTATCACCACCACCACCAACAACACCAACACCACCACCTCCACCACTATCACCACCTCCACCACTATCACCACCAACAACACCAACACCACCACCACCACCACTATCACCACCACCACCAACAACACCAACACCACCACCTCCACCACTATCACCACCACCACCAACAACACCAACACCACCACCTCCACCACTATCACCACCACCACCAACAACACCAACACTACCCCCTCCACCACTATCACCACCATCACCAACGACACCAACACCACCACCTCCACCGCTATCACCACCACCACCAACAACACCAACACTACCCCCTCCACCACTATCACCACCACCACCAACAACACCAACACCACCACCTTCACCACTATCACCACCACCACCAACAACACCAACACCACCACCTCCACCACTATCACCACCACCACCAACAATACCAACACCACCACCTCCACCACTATCACCACCGCCACCAACAACACCACCACCACCACCTCCACCACTATCACCACCACCACCAACAATACCAACACCACCACCACCACCACTATCACAACCAACGACACCAACACCACCACCTCCACCACTATCACCACCACCACCAACAACACCAACACCACCATCTCCACCACTATCACCACCGCCACCAACAACACCACCACCACCACCTCCACCATTATCACCACCACCACCAACAATACCAACACCACCACCTCCACCACTATCACAACCAACGACACCAACACCACCACCTCCACCACTATCACCACCACCACCAACAACACCAACACCTCCACCTCCACCACTATCACCACCACCACCAACGACACCAACACCAACACCTCCACCACTATCACCACCAACGAGACCAACACCACCACCTCCACCACTATCACCACCACCACCAACAACACCAACACCTCCACCTCCACCACTATCACCACCACCACCAACAACACCAACACCACCACCTCCACCACTATCACAACCAACGACACCAACACCACCACCTCCACCACTATCACCACCACCACCAACAACACCAACACCTCCACCTCCACCACTATCACCACCACCACCAACGACACCAACACCAACACCTCCACCACTATCACAACCAACGACACCAACACCACCACCTCCACCACTATCACCACCACCACCAACAACACCAACACCTCCACCTCCACCACTATCACCACCACCACCAACGACACCAACACCAACACCTCCACCACTATCACCACCAACGAGACCAACACCTCCACCTCCACCACTATCACCACCACCACCAACGACACCAACACTACCCCCTCCACCACTATCACCACCACCACCAACAACACCAACACCACCACCTCCACCACTATCACCACCACCACCAACAACACCAACACCACCACCTCCACCACTATCACCACCACCACCAACAACACCAACACCACCACATCCACCACTATCACCACCACCACCAACAACACCAACACCACCACCTCCACCACTATCACCACCACCACCACCACCACCAACGACACCAACACAATCCAGCTCCACCACTATCACCACCAACAACACCAACACCTCCACCTCCACCACTATCACCACCACCACCAACACCAACACTACCCCCTCCACCACTATCACCACCACCACCAACAACACCAACACCATCAACTCCACCACTATCACCACCACCACCAACAACACCAACACAACGACCTCCACCACTATCACCACCACCACCAACAACACCAACACCACCACCTCCACCACTATCACCACCACCACCAACAACACCAACACCACCACCTCCACCACTATCAACACCACCACCAACAACACCAACACCACCACCACCACCACCTCCAACAACACCAACACCACCACCTCCCTACTATCACCACCACCACCACCACCACCAACGACACCAACACTACCACCTCCACCACTATCACCACCAACAACACAAACACAACCACCTCCAACACTATCACCACCACCACCAACAACACCAACACTACCCCCTCCACCACTATCACCACCACCACCAACAACACCAACACCATCAACTCCACCACTATCACCACCACCACCAACAACACCAACACAACGACCTCCACCACTATCACCACCACCACCAACAACACCAACACCACCACCTCCACCACTATCACCACCACCACCAACAACACCAACACCACCACCTGCACCACTATCACCACCAACGACACCAACACCACCACCACCACCACTATCACCACCACCAACAACACCAACACCACCACCTCCACCACTATCACGTCCACCACCAACAACACCAACACCACCACCTCCAGCACTATCACCACCACCACCAACAACACCAACACTACCCCCTCCACCACTATCACCACCACCACCAACAACACCAACACTACCCCCTCCACCACTATCACCACCACCACCAACAACACCAACACCACCACCTCCACCACTATCACCTCCACCACCAACAACACCAACACCACCACCTCCACCACTATCACCACCACCACCAACGACACCAACACCACCACCTCCACCACTATCACCACCACCACCAACAACACCAACACCACCACCTCCACCAGTATCACCACCAACACCAACGACACCAACACCACCACCTCCACCACTATCACCTCCACCACCAACAACACCAACACCACCACCTCCACCACTATCACCTCCACCACCAACAACACCAACACCACCACCTCCACCACTATCACCACCACCACCAACGACACCAACACCACCACCTCCACCACTATCACCACCACCACCAACGACACCAACTCCACCACCTCCACCACTATCACCACCACCACCAACAACACCAACTCCACCACTATCACCACCACCACCAACAACACCAACACCTCCACCTCCACCACTATCACCTCCACCACCAACAATACCAACACCACCACCTCCACCACTATCACCACCACCACCAACGACACCAACACCACCACCTCCACCACTATCACCACCACCACCAACAACACCAACACTACCCCCTCCACCACTATCACCACCACCTCCAACAACACCAACACCACCACCTCCACCACTATCACCACCACCACCAACAACACCAACACCACCACCTCCACCACTATCACCACCACCACCAACAACACCAACACCACCACCTCCACCACTATCACCTCCACCACCAACAACACCTACACCACCACCTCCACCACTATCACCACCACCACCAACAACACCAACACTACCCCCTCCACCTCCACCACTATCACCACCACAACCAACAACACCAACACCACCACCTCCACCACTATCACCACCACCACCAACAACACCAACACCACCACCTCCACCACTATCACCACCACCACCAACAACACCAACACCTCCACCTCCACCACTATCACCACCACCACCAACGACACCAACACTACCCCCTCCACCACTATCACCACCACCACCAACAACACCAACACCACCACCTCCACCACTATCACCACCACCACCAACAACACCAACACCACCACCTCCACCACTATCATCACCACCACCAACAACACCAACACTACCCCCTCCACCTCCACCACTATCACCACCACCACCAACAACACCAACACCACCACATCCACCACTATCACCACCACCACCAACAACACCAACACCACCACCTCCACCACTATCACCACCACCACCACCACCACCAACGACACCAACACAATCCAGCTCCACCACTATCACCACCAACAACACCAACACCTCCACCTCCACCACTATCACCACCACCACCAACACCAACACTACCCCCTCCACCACTATCACCACCACCACCAACAACACCAACACCATCAACTCCACCACTATCACCACCACCACCAACAACACCAACACAACGATCTCCACCACTATCACCACCACCACCAACAACACCAACACCACCACCTCCACCACTATCACCACCACCACCAACAACACCAACACAACGACCTCCACCACTATCACCACCACCACCAACAACACCAACACCACCACCTCCACCACTATCAACACCACCACCAACAACACCAACACCACCACCACCACCACCTCCAACAACACCAACACCACCACCTCCCTACTATCACCACCACCACCACCACCACCAACGACACCAACACTACCACCTCCACCACTATCACCACCAACAACACAAACACAACCACCTCCACCACTATCACCACCACCACCAACAACACCAACACTACCCCCTCCACCACTATCACCACCACCACCAACAACACCAACACCATCAACTCCACCACTATCACCACCACCACCAACAACACCAACACAACGACCTCCACCACTATCACCACCACCATGCAACAACACCAACACCACCACCTCCACCACTATCACCACCACCACCAACAACACCAACACCACCACCTCCACCACTATCACCACCAACGACACAAACACCACCACCTCCACCACTATCACCACCACCACCAACAACACCAACACCTCCACCTCCACCACTAGCACCACCACCACCAACAACACCAACACCACCACCTCCACCACTATCACCACCAACGACACAAACACCACCACCTCCACCACTATCACCTCCACCACCAACAACACCAACACTACCCTCTCCACCACTATCACCACCGCCACCAACGACACCAACACCACCACCACCACCACTATCAACACCACCACCAACGACACCAACACCACCACCTCCACCACTATCAACACCACCACCACCAAGGACACCAACACCACCACCACCACCAACAACACCAAGACCACCACCACCACCACTATCACCACCACCACCAACAACACCAGCACCACCACCTCCACCACTATCACCACCACCACCAACGACACCAACACCACCACCACCACCACTATCACCACCACCACCATCAACACCAACACCACCACCTCCACCCCTATCACCACCACCACCAACAACACCAACACCACCACCACCACCACTATCAGCACCACCACCAACAACACCAACACCACCACCCCCACCACTATCACCCCACCACCAACGACACCAACACCACCACCACCACCACTATCAGCACCACCACCAACAACACCAACACCACCACCTCCACCACTATCACCACCACCACCAACGACACCAACACCACCACCACCACCACCACTATCAGCACCACCACCAACAACACCAACACCACCACCTCCACCACTATCACCACCACCATCAACAACACCAACACCACCACCTCCAGCACTATCACCACCACCACCAACAACACCAACACCACCACCTTCACTACTATCACCACCACCACCAACGACACCAACACTACCCCCTCCACCACTATCACCACCACCACCAACAACACCAACACTACCCCCTCCACCACTATCACCACCACCACCAACAACACCAACACCACCACCTCCACCACTATCACCACCACCACCAACGACACCAACACCACCACCTCCACCCCTATCACCACCACCACCAACAACACCAACACCACCACCTCCACCAGTATCACCACCAACACCAACGACACCAACACTACCCCCTCCAGCACTATCACCACCACCACCAACAACACCAACACCACCACCTCCACCACTATCACCTCCACCACCAACAACACCAACACCACCACCTCCACCACTATCACCACCACCACCAACGACACCAACACCACAACCTCCACCACTATCACCACCACCACCAACAACACTAACACCACCACCTCCACCAGTATCACCACCAACACCAACGACACCAACACCACCACCTCCACCAATATCACCTCCACCACCAACAACACCAACACCACCACCTCCACCACTATCACCTCCACCACCAACAACACCAACACCTCCACCTCCACCACTATCACCACCACCACCAACGACACCAACACTACCCCCTCCACCACTATCACCACCACCACCAACAACACCAACACCACCACCTCCACCACTATCACCACCACCACCAACAACACCAACACCTCCACCTCCACCACTATCACCACCACCACCAACGACACCAACACCACCACCTCCACCACTATCACCACCACCACCAAAAACACCAACACTACCCCCTCCACCACTATCACCACCACCACCAACAACACCAACACCACCACCTCCACCACTATCATCACCACCACCAACAACACCAACACTACCCCCTCCACCTCCACCACTATCACCACCACCACCAACAACACTAACACCACCACCTCCACCAGTATCACCACCAACACCAACGACACCAACAACACCACCTCCACCAATATCACCTCCACCACCAACAACACCAACACCACCACCTCCACCACTATCACCTCCACCACCAACAACACCAACACCTCCACCTCCACCACTATCACCACCACCACCAACGACACCAACACTACCCCCTCCACCACTATCACCACCACCACCAACAACACCAACACCACCACCTCCACCACTATCACCACCACCACCAACAACACCAACACCTCCACCTCCACCACTATCACCACCACCACCACCAACGACACCAACACCACCACCTCCACCACTATCACCACCACCACCAAAAACACCAACACTACCCCCTCCACCACTATCACCACCACCACCAACAACACCAACACCACCACCTCCACCACTATCATCACCACCACCAACAACACCAACACTACCCCCTCCACCTCCACCACTATCACCACCACCACCAACAACACCAACACCACCACATCCACCACTATCACCACCACCACCAACAACACCAACACCACCACCTCCACCACTATCACAACCACCACCAACAACACCAACACAACGACCTCCACCACTATCACCACCACCACCAACAACACCAACACCACCACCTCCACCACTATCACCACCACCACCAACAACACCAACACCACCACCACCACCACCTCCAACAACACCAACACCACCACCTCCCTACTATCACCACCACCACCACCACCACCAACGACACCAACACTACCACCTCCACCACTATCACCACCAACAACACAAACACCACCACCTCCACCACTATCACCACCACCACCAACAACACCAACACTACCCCCTCCACCACTATCACCACCACCACCAACAACACCAACACCATCAACTCCACCACTATCACCACCACCACCAACAACACCAACACAACGACCTCCACCACTATCAGCACCACCACCAACAACACCAACACCACCACCTCCACCACTATCACCACCACCACCAACAACACCAACACAACGACCTCCACCACTATCACCACCACCACCAACAACACCAACACCACCACCTCCACCACTATCAACACCACCACCAACAACACCAACACCACCACCACCACCTCCAACAACACCAACACCACCACCTCCCTACTATCACCACCACCACCACCACCACCAACGACACCAACACTACCACCTCCACCACTATCACCACCAACAACACAAACACCACCACCTCCACCACTATCACCACCACCACCACCAACACCAACACTACCCCCTCCACCACTATCACCACCACCACCAACAACACCAACACAACGACCTCCACCACTAGCACCACCACCACCAACAACACCAACACCACCACCTCCACCACTATCACCACCACCACCAACAACACCAACACCACCACCTCCACCACTATCACCACCACCACCAACAACACCAACACCACCACCTCCACCACTATCACCACCAACAACACCAACACCACCACCTCCACCACTCTCACCACCAACGACACAAACACCACCACCTCCACCACTATCACCTCCACCACCAACAACACCAACACTACCCTCTCCACCACTATCACCACCGCCACCAACGACACCAACACCACCACCACCACCACTATCAACACCACCACCAACGACACCAACACCACCACCTCCACCACTATCAACACCACCACCACCAAGGACACCAACACCACCACCACCACCACTATCACCTCCACCACCAACAACACCAACACCACCACCACCACCACTATCACCACCACCACCAACAACACCAACACCACCACCACCACCACTATCAACACCACCACCAACGACACCAACACCACCACCTCCACCACTATCAACACCACCACCACCAAGGACACCAACACCACCACCACCACCACTATCACCTCCACCACCAACAACACCAACACCACCACCTCCACCACTATCACCTCCACCACCAACAACACCAACACCACCACCACCACCACTATCACCACCACCACCAACAACACCAGCACCACCACCTCCACCACTATCACCACCACCACCAACGACACCAACACCACCACCACCACCACTATCACCACCACCACCATCAACACCAACACCACCACCTCCACCCCTATCACCACCACCACCAACAACACCAACACCACCACCACCACCACTATCAGCACCACCACCAACAACACCAACACCACCACCTCCACCACTATCACCCCACCACCAACGACACCAACACCACCACCACCACCACTATCAGCACCACCACCAACAACACCAACACCACCACCTCCACCACTATCACCACCACCACCAACGACACCAACACCACCACCACCACCACCACTATCAGCACAACCACCAACAACACCAACACCACCACCTCCACCACTATCACCACCACCATCAACAACACCAACACCACCACCTCCAGCACTATCACCACCACCACCAACAACACCAACACCACCACCTTCACTACTATCACCACCACCACCAACGACACCAACACTACCCCCTCCACCACTATCACCACCACCACCAACAACACCAACACTACCCCCTCCACCACTATCACCACCACCACCAACAACACCAACACCACCACCTCCACCACTATCACCACCACCACCAACGACACCAACACCACCACCTCCACCCCTATCACCACCACCACCAACAACACCAACACCACCACCTCCACCAGTATCACCACCAACACCAACGACACCAACACTACCCCCTCCAGCACTATCACCACCACCACCAACAACACCAGCACCACCACCTCCACCACTATCACCTCCACCACCAACAACACCAACACCACCACCTCCACCACTATCACCACCACCACCAACGACACCAACACCACAACCTCCACCACTATCACCACCACCACCAACAACACTAACACCACCACCTCCACCAGTATCACCACCAACACCAACGACACCAACACCACCACCTCCACCAATATCACCTCCACCACCAACAACACCAACACCACCACCTCCACCACTATCACCACCACCACCAACAACACCAACACCTCCACCTCCACCGCTATCACCACCACCACCAACGACACCAACACCACCACCTCCACCACTATCACCACCACCACCAAAAACACCAACACTACCCCCTCCACCACTATCACCACCACCACCAACAACACCAACACCACCACCTCCACCACTATCATCACCACCACCAACAACACCAACACTACCCCCTCCACCTCCACCACTATCACCACCACCACCAACAACACCAACACCACCACATCCACCACTATCACCACCACCACCAACAACACCAACACCACCACCTCCACCACTATCACCACCACCACCACCACCAACGACACCAACACAATCCAGCTCCACCACTATCACCACCAACAACACCAACACCTCCACCTCCACCACTATCACCACCACCACCAACACCAACACTACCCCCTCCACCACTATCACCACCACCACCAACAACACCAACACCATCAACTCCACCACTATCACCACCACCACCAACAACACCAACACAACGACCTCCACCACTATCAGCACCACCACCAACAACACCAACACCACCACCTCCACCACTATCACCACCACCACCAACAACACCAACACAACGACCTCCACCACTATCACCACCACCACCAACAACACCAACACCACCACCTCCACCACTATCAACACCACCACCAACAACACCAACACCACCACCACCACCACCTCCAACAACACCAACACCACCACCTCCCTACTATCACCACCACCACCACCACCACCAACGACACCAACACTACCACCTCCACCACTATCACCACCAACAACACAAACACCACCACCTCCACCACTATCACCACCACCACCAACAACACCAACACTACCCCCTCCACCACTATCACCACCACCACCAACAACACCAACACCATCAACTCCACCACTATCACCTCCACCACCAACAACACCAACACAACGACCTCCACCACTATCAGCACCACCACCAACAACACCAACACCACCACCTCCACCACTATCACCACCACCACCAACAACACCAACACAACGACCTCCACCACTATCACCACCACCACCAACAACACCAACACCACCACCTCCACCACTATCACCACCACCACCAACAACACCAACACCACCACCACCACCACCTCCAACAACACCAACACCACCACCTCCCTACTATCACCACCACCACCACCACCACCAACGACACCAACACTACCACCTCCACCACTATCACCACCAACAACACAAACACCACCACCTCCACCACTATCACCACCACCACCAACAACACCAACACTACCCCCTCCACCACTATCACCACCACCACCAACAACACCAACACCATCAACTCCACCACTATCACCACCACCACCAACAACACCAACACAACGACCTCCACCACTATCAGCACCACCACCAACAACACCAACACCACCACCTCCACCACTATCACCACCACCACCAACAACACCAACACAACGACCTCCACCACTATCACCACCACCACCAACAACACCAACACCACCACCTCCACCACTATCAACACCACCACCAACAACACCAACACCACCACCACCACCTCCAACAACACCAACACCACCACCTCCCTACTATCACCACCACCACCACCACCACCAACGACACCAACACTACCACCTCCACCACTATCACCACCAACAACACAAACACCACCACCTCCACCACTATCACGACCACCACCACCAACACCAACACTACCCCCTCCACCACTATCACCACCACCACCAACAACACCAACACAACGACCTCCACCACTAGCACCACCACCACCAACAACACCAACACCACCACCTCCACCACTATCACCACCACCACCAACAACACCAACACCACCACCTCCACCACTTTCACCACCACCACCAACAACACCAACACCACCACCTCCACCACTATCACCACCAACAACACCAACACCACCACCTCCACCACTATCACCACCAACGACACAAACACCACCACCTCCACCACTATCACCTCCACCACCAACAACACCAACACTACCCTCTCCACCACTATCACCACCGCCACCAACGACACCAACACCACCACCACCACCACTATCAACACCACCACCAACGACACCAACACCACCACCTCCACCACTATCAACACCACCACCACCAAGGACACCAACACCACCACCACCACCACTATCACCTCCACCACCAACAACACCAACACCACCACCACCACCACTATCACCACCACCACCAACAACACCAACACCACCACCACCACCACTATCAACACCACCACCAACGACACCAACACCACCACCTCCACCACTATCAACACCACCACCACCAAGGACACCAACACCACCACCACCACCACTATCACCTCCACCACCAACAACACCAACACCACCACCACCACCACTATCAGCACCACCACCAACAACACCAACACCAGCACCTCCACCACTATCACCCCACCACCAACGACACCAACACCACCACCACCACCACTATCACCACCACCACCATCAACACCAACACCACCACCTCCACCCCTATCACCACCACCACCAACAACACCAACACCACCACCACCACCACTATCAGCACCACCACCAACAACACCAACACCACCACCTCCACCACTATCACCCCACCACCAACGACACCAACACCACCACCACCACCACTATCAGCACCACCACCAACAACACCAACACTACCCCCTCCACCACTATCACCACCACCACCAACAACACCAACACTACCCCCTCCCCACTATCACCACCACCACCAACAACACCAACACCACCACCTCCACCACTATCACCACCACCACCAACGACACCAACACCACCACCTCCACCCCTATCACCACCACCACCAACAACACCAACACCACCACCTCCACAAGTATCACCACCAACACCAACGACACCAACACTACCCCCTCCAGCACTATCACCACCACCACCAACAACACCAACACCACCACCTCCACCACTATCACCTCCACCACCAACAACACCAACACCACCACCTCCACCACTATCACCACCACCACCAACGACACCAACACCACAACCTCCACCACTATCACCACCACCACCAACAACACTAACACCACCACCTCCACCAGTATCACCACCAACACCAACGACACCAACACCACCACCTCCACCAATATCACCTCCACCACCAACAACACCAACACCACCACCTCCACCACTATCACCTCCACCACCAACAACACCAACACCACCACCTCCACCACTATCACCACCACCACCAACGACACCAACACCACCACCTCCACCACTATCACCACCACCACCAACGACACCAACACTACCACCTCCACCACTATCACCACCAACAACACCAACACCACCACCGCCACCACTATCACCACCACCACCAACGACACCAACACTACCACCTCCACCACTATCACCACTAACAACACCAACACCACCACCTCCACCACTATCACCTCCACCACCAACAACACCAACACCACCACCTCCACCACTATCACCACCACCACCAACGACACCAACACTACCACCTCCACCACTATCACCACCAACAACACCAACACCACCAACTCCACCACTATCACCACCACCACCAACAACACCAACACTACCCCCTCCAACACTATCACCACCACCACCAACAACATCAACACCACCAACTCCACTATCACCACCACCACCAACGACACCAACACTACCACCTCCACCACTATCACCACCAACAACACCAACACCACCAACTCCACCACTATCAGCACCACCACCAACAACACCAACACCACCACCTCCACCACTATCACCTCCACCACCAACAACACCAACACCACCACCTCCACCACTATCACAACCAACGACACCAACACCACCACCACCACCACCAACAACACCAACATCACCACCTCCACCACTATCACCACCAGCACCAACAACACCAACACCACCACCTCCACCACTATCACCAACGACACCACCACCACCACCTCCACCACTATCACCACCACCACCAACAATACCAACACCACCACCTCCACCACTATCACCACCACCACCAACAATACCAACACCACCACCTCCACCACTATTACCACCGCCACCAACAACACCACCTCCACCACTATCACCACCACCACCAACGACACCAACACCACAACCTCCACCACTATCACCACCACCACCTCCACCACTATCACCACCACCACCAACAATACCAACACCACCACCTCCACCACTATCACAACCAACGACACCAACACCACCACCTCCACCACTATCACCACCACCACCAACAACACCAACACCACCATCTCCACCACTATCACCACCGCCACCAACAACACCACCAACACCACTCCACCATTATCACCACCACCACCAACAATACCAACACCACCACCTCCACCACTATCACAACCAACGACACCAACACCACCACCTCCACAACTATCACCACCACCACCAACAACACCAACACCTCCACCTCCACCACTATCACCACCACCACCAACGACACCAACACCAACACCTCCACCACTATCACCACCAACGACACCAACACCACCACCTCCACCACTATCACCACCACCACCAACAATACCAACACCAACACCTCCACCACTATCACCACCACCACCAACGACAACAACACCACCACCTCCACCACTATCACCACCACCACCAACAACACCAACACCAACACCTCCCCCACTATCACCACCACCACCAACAACACCAACACCACCACCTCCACCACTATCACCACCACCACCAACAATACCAACACCACCACCTCCACCACTATCACCACCACCACCAGCAACAACACCAACACCACCATCTCCACCACTATCACCACCACCACCAACAACACCAACACCACCACCTCCACCACTATCACCACCAACGACACCAACACCACCACCTCCACCACTATCACCACCACCACCAACAACACCAACACCTCCACCTCCACCACTATCACCACCACCACCAACGACACCACCACCACCAACTCCACCACTATCACCACCACCACCAACAATACGAACACCACCACCTCCACCACTATCACAAGCAACGACACCAACACCACCACCTCCACCACTATCACCACCACCACCAACAACACTAACACCTCCACCTCCACCACTATCACCACCACCACCCACAACACCAACACCTCCACCTCCACCACTATCACCACCACCACCAACAACTCCAACACCACCACCTCCACCACTATCACCACCAACGACACCAACACCACCACCTCCACCACTATCACCACCACCACCAACAACACCAACACCACCACCACCACCACTATCACCACCACCACCAACAACACCAACACCACCACCACCACCACTATCACCACCACCACCAACAACACCAACACCACCACCTCCACCACTATCACCACCACCACCAACAACACCAACACCACCAACAACACCAACACCACCACCACCACCACTATCACCACCACCACCAACAACACCAACACCACCACCTCCACCACTATCACCACCACCACCAACAACACCAACAACACCAACACCACCACCACCACCACTATCACAAACCACCACCACCAACGACACCAACACCACCACCACCACCACTATCACCACCACCACCAACGACACCAACACCACCACCACCACCACTATCACCACCACCACCAACAACACCAACACCACCACCACCACCACTATCACCACCACCACCAACAACACCAACACCACCACCTCCACCACTATCAACACCACCACCAACAACACCAACACCACCACCTCCACCACTATCACCACCAACGACACAAACACCACCACCTCCACAACTATCCCCATCACCACCAACAACACCAACACCACCACCTCCACCACTATCACCACCACCACCAACAACACCAACACCACCACCTCCACCACTATCACCACCAACACCAACAACACCAACACCACCACCTCCACCACTATCACCACCAACGACACCAACACCACCACCTCCACCACTATCACCACCACCACCAACGACACCAACACCACCACCACCACCACTATCACCACCACCACCAACAACACCAACACCACCACCACCACCACTATCACCACCACCACCACCAACGACACCAACACCACCACCTCCACCACTATCACCACCTCCACCACTATCACCACCACCACCAACAACACCAACACCACCACCTCCACCAGTATCACCTCCACCACCAACAACACCAACACTACCCTCTCCACCACTATCACCACCACCACCAACACCACCACCTCCACCACTATCACCACCTCCACCACTATCACCACCACCACCAACAACACCAACACCACTACCACCACCACCAACAACACCAACACCACCACCACCACCACTATCACCACCACCACCAACAACACCAACACCACCACCTCCACCACTATCACCACCACCACCAACGACACCAACACCACCACCACCACCACTATCACCACCACCACCAACAACACCAACACCACCACCACCACCACTATCACCACCACCACCACCAACGACACCAACACCACCACCTCCACCACTATCACCACCTCCACCACTATCACCACCACCACCAACAACACCAACACCACCACCTCCACCAGTATCACCTCCTCCACCAACAACACCAACACTACCCTCTCCACCACTATCACCACCACCACCAACAACACCAACACCACCACCTCCACCACTATCACCACCTCCACCACTATCACCACCAACAACACCAACACCACCACCACCACCACTATCACCACCACCACCAACAACACCAACACCACCACCTCCACCACTATCACCACCACCACCAACAACACCAACACCACCACCTCCACCACTATCACCACGACCACCAACAACACAAACACTACCCCCTCCACCACTATCACCACCATCACCAACAACACCAACACCACCACCTACACCACTATCACCACCACCACCAACAACACCAACACTACCCCCTCCACCACTATCACCACCACCACCAACAACACCAACACCACCACCTCCACCACTATCACCACCACCACCAACAACACCAACACCACCACCTCCACCACTATCACCACCACCACCAACAACACCAACACCACCACCTCCACCACTATCACCACCACCACCAACGACACCAACACCACCACCTCCACCCCTATCACCACCACCACCAACAACACCAACACCACCACCTCCACCAGTATCACCACCAACACCAACAACACCAATACCACCACCTCCACCACTATCACCTCCACCACCAACAACACCAACACCACCACCTCCACCACTATCACCACCACCACCAACGACACCAACACCACAACCTCCACCACTATCACCACCACCACCAACAACACCAACACCACCACCTCCACCAGTATCACCACCAACACCAACGACACCAACACCTCCACCTCCACCAATATCACCTCCACCACCAACAACACCAACACCACCACCTCCACCACTATCAGCTCCACCACCAACAACACCAACACCACCACCTCCACCACTATCACCAACACCACCAACGACACCAACACTACCACCTCCACCACTATCACCACCAACAACACCAACACCAAAACCGCCACCACTATCACCACCACCACCAACGACACCAACACTACCACCTCCACCACTATCACCACTAACAACACCAACACCACCACCTCCACCACTATCACCTCCACCACCAACAACACCAACACCACCACCTCCACCACTATCACCACCACCACCAACGACACCAACACCACCACCTCCACCACTATCACCACCACCACCAACGACACCAACACCACCAACTCCACCACTATCACCACTAACAACACCAACACCACCACCTCCACCACTATCACCACCACCACCAACGACACCAACACCACCAACTCCACCACTATCACCACTAACAACACCAACACCACCACCTCCACCACTATCACCACCACCACCAACAACACCAACACTACCCCCTCCAACACTATCACCACCACCACCAACAACATCAACACCACCAACTCCACTATCACCACCACCACCAACAACACCAACACCACCACCTCCACCACTATCACCTCCACCACCAACAACACCAACACCACCACCTCCACCACTATCACAACCAACGACACCAACACCACCACCACCACCACCAACAACACCAACATCACCACCTCCACCACTATCACCACCACCACCAACAACACCAACACCACCACCTCCACCACTACCACCACCGCCACCAACGACACCACCACCACCACCTCCACCACTATCACCACCACCACCAACAATACCAACACCACCACCTCCACCACTATCACCACCACCACCAACAACACCAACACTACCCTCTCCACCACTATCACCACCACCACCAACAACACCAACACCACCACCTCCACCACTATCACCACCTCCACCACTATCACCACCAACAACACCAACACCACCACCACCACCACTATCACCACCACCACCAACAACACCAACACCACCACCTCCACCACTATCACCACCACCACCAACAACACCAACACCACCACCTCCACCACTATCACCACCACCACCAACAACACCAACACTACCCCCTCCACCACTATCACCACCATCACCAACAACACCAACACCACCACCTCCAGCACTATCACCACCACCACCAACAACACCAACACTACCCCCTCCACCACTATCACCACCACCACCAACAACACCAACACCACCACCACCAACAACACCAACACCACCACCTCCACCACTATCACCACCACCACCAACAACACCAACACCACCACCTCCACCACTATCACCACCACCACCAACGACACCAACACAACCACCTCCACCCCTATCACCACCACCACCAACAACACCAACACCACCACCTCCACCAGTATCACCACCAACACCAACGACACCAACACTACCCCCTCCAGCACTATCACCACCACCACCAACAACACCAACACCACCACCTCCACCACTATCACCTCCACCACCAACAACACCAACACCACCACCTCCACCACTATCACCACCACCACCAACGACACCAACACCACAACCTCCACCACTATCACTACCACCACCAACAACACCAACACCACCACCTCCACCAGTATCACCACCAACACCAACGACACCAACACCTCCACCTCCACCAATATCACCTCCACCACCAACAACACCAACACTACCCCCTCCACCACTATCACCACCATCACCAACAACACCAACACCACCACCTCCACCACTATCAGCTCCACCACCAACAACACCAACACCACCACCTCCACCACTATCACCAACACCACCAACAACACCAACACCAAAACCGCCACCACTATCACCACCACCACCAACGACACCAACACTACCACCTCCACCACTATCACCACTAACAACACCAACACCACCACCTCCACCACTATCACCTCCACCACCAACAACACCAACACCACCACCTCCACCACTATCACCACCACCACCAACGACACCAACACTACCACCTCCACCACTATCACCACCACCACCACCAACAACACCAACACTACCCCCTCCAACACTATCACCACCACCACCAACAACATCAACACCACCAACTCCACTATCACCACCACCACCAACAACACCAACACCACCACCTCCACCACTATCACCTCCACCACTAACAACACCAACACCACCACCTCCACCACTATCACAACCAACGACACCAACACCACCACCACCACCACCAACAACACCAACATCACCACCTCCACCACTATCACCACCACCACCAACAACACCAACACCACCACCTCCACCACTACCACCACCGCCACCAACGACACCACCACCACCACCTCCACCACTATCACCACCACCACCAACAATACCAACACCACCACCTCCACCTCTATCACCACCACCACCAACGACACCACCACCACCACCTCCACCACTATCACCACCACCACCAACAATACCAACACCACCACCTCCACCTCTATCACCACCACCACCAACAACACCAACACCACCACCTCCACCACTACCACCACCGCCACCAACGACACCACCACCACCACCTCCACCACTATTACCACCGCCACCAACAACACCACCACCACCACCTCCACCACTATCACCACCACCACCAACAATACCAACACCACCACCTCCACCACTATCACAACCAACGACACCAACACCACCACCTCCACCACTATCACCACCACCACCAACAACACCAACACCACCATCTCCACCACTATCACCACCACCACCAACGACACCAACACCAACACCTCCACCACTATCACCACCAACGACACCAACACCACCACCTCCACCACTATCACCACCAACAATACCAACACCAACACCTCCACCACTATCACCACCACCACCAACAACACCAACACCACCACCTCCACCACTATCACCACCACCACCAACAATACCAACACCACCACCTCCACGACTATCACCACCAACAATACCAACACCAACACCTCCACCACTATCACCACCACCACCAACAACACCAACACCACCACCTCCACCACTATCACCACCACCACCAACAATACCAACACCACCACCTCCACCACTATCAACACCACCACCAACAACACCAACACCTCCACCTCCACCACTATCACCACCACCACCAACGACACCAACACCAACACCTCCACCACTATCACCACCAACGACACCAACACCACCACCTCCACCACTATCACCACCAACAATACCAACACCAACACCTCCACCACTATCACCACCACCACCAACAATACCAACACCACCACCTCCACCACTATCACTACCACCACCAGCAACAACACCAACACCACCATCTCCACCACTATCACCACCACCACCAACAACACCAACACCACCACCTCCACCACTATCACCACCAACGACACCAACACCACCACCTCCACCACTATCACCACCACCACCAACAACACCAACACCTCCACCTCCACCACTATCACCACCACTACCAACAACACCAACACCACCACCTCCACCACTATCACCACCACCACCAACAATACCAACACCACCACCTCCACCACTATCACCACCACCACCAGCAACAACACCAACACCACCATCTCCACCACTATCACCACCACCACCAACAACACCAACACCACCACCTCCACCACTATCACCACCAACGACACCAACACCACCACCTCCACCACTATCACCACCACCACCAACAACACCAACACCTCCACCTCCACCACTATCACCACCACCACCAACGACACCACCACCACCAACTCCACCACTATCACCACCACCACCAACAATACCAACACCACCACCTCCACCACTATCACAACCAACGACACCAACACCACCACCTCCACCACTATCACCACCACCACCAACAACACCAACACCACCACCTCCACCACTATCACCACCACCACCAACGACACCAACACCACCACCTCCACCACTATCACCACCACCACCAACGACACCAACACTACCACCTCCACCACTATCACCACCAACAACACCAACACCACCAACTCCACCACTATCACCACCACCACCAACAACATCAACACCACCAACTCCACTATCACCACCACCACCAACAACACCAACACCACCACCTCCACCACTATCACCTCCACCACCAACAACACCAACACCACCACCTCCACCACTATCACAACCAACGACACCAACACCACCGCCACCACCACCAACAACACCAACATCACCACCTCCACCACTATCACCACCACCACCAACAACACCAACACCACCACCTCCACCACTACCACCACCGCCACCAACGAGACCACCACCACCACCTCCACCACTATCACCACCACCACCAACAATACCAACACCACCACCTCCGCCACTATCACCACCACCACCAACAACACCAACACTACCCTCTCCACCACTATCACCACCACCACCAACAACACCAACACCACCACCTCCACCACTATCACCACCTCCACCACTATCACCACCAACAACACCAACACCACCACCACCACCACTATCACCACCACCACCAACAACACCAACACTACCCCCTCCACCACTATCACCACCATCACCAACAACACCAACACCACCACCTCCACCACTATCACCACCACCACCAACAACACCAACACTACCCCCTCCACCACTATCACCACCACCACCAACAACACCAACACCACCACCTCCACCACTATCACCACCACCACCAACAACACCAACACCACCACCTCCACCACTATCACCACCACCACCAACAACACCAACACCACCACCTCCACCACTATCACCACCACCACCAACGACACCAACACCACCACCTCCACCCCTATCACCACCACCACCAACAACACCAACACCACCACCTCCACCAGTATCACCACCAACACCAACGACACCAACAACACCACCTCCACCACTATCACCACCACCACCAACAACACCAACACCACCACCTCCACCACTATCACCTCCACCACCAACAACACCAACACCACCACCTCCACCACTATCACCACCACCACCAACAACACCAACACCACCACCTCCACCAGTATCACCACCAACACCAACGACACCAACACCTCCACCTCCACCAATATCACCTCCACCACCAACAACACCAACACCACCACCTCCACCACTATCAGCTCCACCACCAACAACACCAACACCACCACCTCCACCACTATCACCAACACCACCAACGACACCAACACCACCACCTCCACCACTATCACCACCACCACCAACGACACCAACACTACGACCTCCACCACTATCACCACTAACAACACCAACACCACCAACTCCACCACTGTCACCACCACCACCAACGACACCAACACCACCACCTCCACCACTATCACCACCACCACCAACGACACCAACACTACCACCTCCACCACTATCACCACCAACAACACCAACACCACCAACTCCACCACTATCACCACCACCACCAACAACACCAAGACTACCCCCTCCAACACTATCACCACCACCACCAACAACATCAACACCACCAACTCCACTATCACCACCACCACCAACAACACCAACACCACCACCTCCACCACTATCACCTCCACCACCAACAACACCAACACCACCACCTCCACCACTATCACAACCAACGACACCAACACCACCACCTCCACCACTATCACCACCACCACCAACAACACCAACACCACCATCTCCACCACTATCACCACCGCCACCAACAACACCACCACCACCACTCCACCATTATCACCACCACCACCAACAATACCAACACCACCACCTCCACCACTATCACAACCAACGACACCAACACCACCACCTCCACCACTATCAACACCACCACCAACAACACCAACACCTCCACCTCCACCACTATCACCACCACCACCAACGACACCAACACCAACACCTCCACCACTATCACCACCAACGACACCAACACCACCACCTCCACCACTATCACCACCAACAATACCAACACCAACACCTCCACCTCCACCACTATCACCACCACCACCAACAATACCAACACCACCACCTCCACCACTATCACCACCACCACCAGCAACAACACCAACACCACCATCTCCACCACTATCACCACCACCACCAACAACACCAACACCACCACCTCCACCACTATCACCACCACCACCAGCAACAACACCAACACCACCATCTCCACCACTATCACCACCACCACCAACAACACCAACACCTCCACCTCCACCACTATCACCACCACCACCAACAATACCAACACCACCACCTCCACCACTATCACCACCACCACCAACAACACCAACACCTCCACCTCCACCACTATCACCACCAACAACACCAACACCTCCACCTCGACCACTATCACCACCACCACCAACAACACCAACACCTCCACCTCCACCACTATCACCACCACCACCAACAATACCAACACCACCACCTCCACCACTATTACCACCGCCACCAACAACACCACCACCACCACCTCCACCACTATCACCACCACCACCAACAATACCAACACCACCACCTCCACCACTATCACAACCAACGACACCAACACCACCACCTCCACCACTATCACCACCACCACCAACAACACCAACACCACCATCTCCACCACTATCACCACCGCCACCAACAACACCACCACCACCACTCCACCATTATCACCACCACCACCAACAATACCAACACCACCACCTCCACCACTATCACAACCAACGACACCAACACCACCACCTCCACCACTATCAACACCACCACCAACAACACCAACACCTCCACCTCCACCACTATCACCACCACCACCAACGACACCAACACCAACACCTCCACCACTATCACCACCAACGACACCAACACCACCACCTCCACCACTATCACCACCAACAATACCAACACCAACACCTCCACCACTATCACCACCACCACCAACGACAACAACACCACCACCTCCACCACTATCACCACCACCACCAGCAACAACACAAACACCACCATCTCCACCACTATCACCACCACCACCAACAACACCAACACCACCACCTCCACCACTATCACCACCAACGACACCAACACCACCACCTCCACCACTATCACCACCACCACCAACAACACCAACACCTCCACCTCCACCACTATCACCACCACCACCAACAACACCAACACCACCACCTCCACCACTATCACCACCACCACCAACAATACCAACACCACCACCTCCACCACTATCACCACCACCACCAACAACACCAACACCACCACCTCCACCACTATCACCACCAACGAAACCAACACCACCTCCTCCACCACTATCACCACCACCACCAACAATACCAACACCACCACCTCCACCACTATCACCACCACCACCAAAAACACCAACACCACCACCTCCACCACTATCACCACCACCACCAACAACACCAACGCCACCACCTCCACCACTATCACCACCACCACCAACAACACCATCACCTCCACCTACACCACTATCACCACCACCACCAACGACACCAACACTACCCCCTCCACCACTATAACCACCACCACCAACGACACCAACACCACCACCTCCACCACTATCACCACCACCACCAACAACACCAACGCCACCACCTCCACCACTATCACCACCACCACCAACAACACCAACACCTCCACCTCCACCACTATCACCACCACCACCAACGACACCAACACTACCCCCTCCACCACTATAACCGCCACCACCAACAACACCAACACCACCACCTCCACCACTATCACCACCACCACCAACAACACCAACACTACCCCCTCCACCACTATCACCACCACACACACCACTATCACCACCACTTCCACCACTATCGCCACCACCACGAACAACACCAACACTACCCCCTCCACCTCCACCACTATCACCACCACCACCAACAACACCAACACCTCCACCTCCACCACTATCACCACCACCTCCACCACTATCACCACCACCACCAACAACACCAACACCTCCACCTCCACCACTATCACCACCACCACCAACAACACCAACACCTCCACCTCCACCACTATCACCACCACCACCAACAACGCCAACACCACCACCACCACCACTATCACCACCACCACCAACAACACCAACACCACCACCTCCACCACTATCACCACCACCACCAACGACACAAACACCACCACCACCACCATAATCACCACCACCACCAACAACACCAACACCACCACCACCACCACTATCACCACCACCACCAACGACACAAACACCACCACCACCACCACTATCACCACCACCACCACCAACGACACCAACACCACCACCTCCACCACTATCACCACCTCCACCACTATCACCTCCACCACCAACAACACCAACACTACCCTCTCCACCACTATCACCACCACCACCAACAACACCAACACTACCCCCTCCACCAACACCACCACCTCCACCACTATCACCACCACCACCAACGATACCAACACCACCACCTCCACCACTATCACCACCTCCACCACTATCACCACCAACAACACCAACACCACCACCACCACCACTATCACCACCACCACCAACAACACCAACACCACCACCTCCACCACTATCACCACCACCACCAACAACACCAACACCACCACCTCCACCACTATCACCACCACCACCAACAACACCAACACTACCCCCTCCACCACTATCACCACCATCACCAACAACACCAACACCTCCACCTCCACCACTATCACCACCACCACCAACGACACCAACACCAACACCTCCACCACTATCACCACCAACGACACCAACACCACCACCTCCACCACTATCACCACCAACAATACCAACACCAACACCTCCACCACTATCACCACCACCACCAACGACAACAACACCACCACCTCCACCACTATCACCACCACCACCAACAATACCAACACCACCACCTCCACCACTATCACCACCACCACCAGCAACAACACCAACACCACCATCTCCACCACTATCACCACCACCACCAACAACACCAACACCACCACCTCCACCACTATCACCACCAACGACACCAACACCACCACCTCCACCACTATCACCACCACCACCAACAACACCAACACCTCCACCTCCACCACTATCACCACCACCACCAACAACACCAACACCACCACCTCCACCACTATCACCACCACCACCAACAATACCAACACCACCAGCTCCACCACTATCACCACCACCACCAACAACACCAACACCACCACCTCCACCACTATCACCACCAACGAAACCAACACCACCTCCTCCACCACTATCACCACCACCACCAACAATACCAACACCACCACCTCCACCACTATCACCACCACCACCAAAAACACCAACACCACCACCTCCACCACTATCACCACCATCACCAACAACACCAACACCTCCACCTCCACCACTATCACCACCACCACCAACGACACCAACACCAACACCTCCACCACTATCACCACCAACGACACCAACACCACCACCTCCACCACTATCACCACCAACAATACCAACACCAACACCTCCACCACTATCACCACCACCACCAACGACAACAACACCACCACCTCCACCACTATCACCACCACCACCAACAATACCAACACCACCACCTCCACCACTATCACCACCACCACCAGCAACAACACCAACACCACCATCTCCACCACTATCACCACCACCACCAACAACACCAACACCACCACCTCCACCACTATCACCACCAACGACACCAACACCACCACCTCCACCACTATCACCACCACCACCAACAACACCAACACCTCCACCTCCACCACTATCACCACCACCACCAACAACACCAACACCACCACCTCCACCACTATCACCACCACCACCAACAATACCAACACCACCACCTCCACCACTATCACCACCACCACCAACAACACCAACACCACCACCTCCACCACTATCACCACCAACGAAACCAACACCACCTCCTCCACCACTATCACCACCACCACCAACAATACCAACACCACCACCTCCACCACTATCACCACCACCACCAAAAACACCAACACCACCACCTCCACCACTATCACCACCACCACCAACAACACCAACGCCACCACCTCCACCACTATCACCACCACCACCAACAACACCAACACCTCCACCTCCACCACTATCACCACCACCACCAACGACACCAACACTACCCCCTCCACCACTATAACCACCACCACCAACGACACCAACACCACCACCTCCACCACTATCACCACCACCACCAACAACACCAACGCCACCACCTCCACCACTATCACCACCACCACCAACAACACCAACACCTCCACCTCCACCACTATCACCACCACCACCAACGACACCAACACTACCCCCTCCACCACTATAACCACCACCACCAACAACACCAACACCACCACCTCCACCACTATCACCACCACCACCAACAACACCAACACTACCCCCTCCACCACTATCACCACCACATCCACCACTATCACCACCACTTCCACCACTATCGCCACCACCACGAACAACACCAACACTACCCCCTCCACCTCCACCACTATCACCACCACCACCAACAACACCAACACCTCCACCTCCACCACTATCACCACCACCTCCACCACTATCACCACCACCACCAACAACACCAACACCTCCACCTCCACCACTATCACCACCACCACCAACAACACCAACACCTCCACCTCCACCACTATCACCACCACCACCAACAACCCCAACACCACCACCACCACCACTATCACCACCACCACCAACAACACCAACACCACCACCTCCACCACTATCACCACCACCACCAACGAGACCAACACCACCACCACCACCACTATCACCACCACCACCAACAACACCAACACCACCACCACCACCACTATCACCACCACCACCAACGACACAAACACTACCACCACCACCACTATCACCACCACCACCAACAACACCAACACCACCACCACCACCACTATCACCACCACCACCAACAACACCAACACCACCACCACTATCACCAGCACCACCACCAACGACACCAACACCACCACCTCCACCACTATCACCACCTCCACCACTATCACCACCACCACCAACAACACCAACACCACCACCTCCACCACTATCACCTCCACCACCAACAACACCAACACTACCCTCTCCACCACTATCACCACCACCAACAACAACACCAACACCACCACCTCCACCACTATCACCACCACCACCAACGATACCAACACCACCACCTCCACCACTATCACCACCTCCACCACTATCACCACCAACAACACCAACACCACCACCACCACCACTATCACCACCCCCACCAACAACACCAACACCACCACCTCCACCACTATCACCACCACCACCAACAACACCAACACCACCACCTCCACCACTATCACCACCACCACCAACAACACCAACACTACCCCCTCCACCACTATCACCACCACCACCAACAACACCAACACCACCACCACTATCACCACCACCACCAACAACACCAACACCACCACCTCCACCACTATCACCACCACCACCAACAACACCAACACTACCCCCTCCACCACTATCACCACCATCACCAACAACACCAACACCACCACCTCCACCACTATCACCACCACCACCAACAACACCAACACTACCCCCTCCACCACTATCACCACCACCACCAACAACACCAACACCACCACCTTCACCACTATCACCACCACCACCAACGACACCAACACCACCACCTCCACCACTATCACCACCACCACCAACAACACCAACACCTCCACCTCCACCACTATCACCACCACCACCAACAACACCAACACCACCTTCTCCACCACTATCACCTACACCACCACCTCCACCACTATCACCACCACCACCAACAACACCAACACTACCCCCTCCACCTCCACCACTATCACCACCACCACCAACAACACCAACACCACCACCTCCACCACTATCACCACCACCACCAACAACACCAACACCACCACCTCCACCACTATCACCACCACCACCACCACCACCAACAACACCAACACCTCCACCTCCACCACTATCACCACCACCACCACCAGCACCAATGACACCAACACAATCCACCACCACCACTATCACCACCAACAACACCAACACCACCACCTCCACCACTATCACCACCACCACCAACAACACCAACACCACCACCTCCACCACTATCACCACCACCACCAAAAACACCAACACTACCCCCTCCACCACTATCACCACCACCACCAACAACACCAACACCTCCACCTCCACCACTATCACCACCACCACCAACGACACCAACACCACCACCTCCACAACTATCACCACCACCACCAACAACACCAACACTACCCCCTCCACCACTATCACCACCACCACCAACAACACCAACACCACCACCTCCACCACTATCACCACCACCACCAACAACACCAACACCACCACTCCACCACTATCACCACCACCACCAACTACACCAACACCACTACCTCCACCACTATCAACACCACCACCAACAACACCAACACCACCACCTCCACCACTATCACCACCAACGACACAAACACCACCACCTCCACCACTATCAACACTACCACCAACAACACCAACACCTCCACCTCCACCACTATCACCACCACCACCAACAACACCAACACCTCCACCTCCACCACTATCACCACCACCACCAACAACACCAACACCACCACCACTATCACCACCACCACCAACAACACCAACACTACCCCCTCCACCACTATCACCACCACCTCCAACAACACCAACACCACCACCTCCACCACTATCACCAGCACCACCAACAACACCAAGACTACCCTCTCCACCACTATCACCACCACCAGCAACGACACCAACACTACCCCCTCCACCACTATCACCACCACCAGCAACGACACCAACACCACCACCTCCACCACTATCACCACCACCACCAACGACACCAACTCCACCACCTCCAACACTATCACCACCACCACCAACAACACCAACTCCACCACTATCACCACCACCAACAACAACACCAACACCTCCACCTCCACCACTATCACCTCCACCACCAACAACACCAACACCACCACCTCCACCACTATCACCACCACCACCAACAACACCTACACCACCACCTCCACCACTATCACCACCACCACCAAAGACACCAACACCACCACCTCCACCACTATCACCACCACCACCAACAACACCAACACTACCCCCTCCACCACTATCACCACCACCACCAACGACACCAACACCACCACCTCCACCACTATCACCACCACCACCAACAACACCAACACCTCCACCTCCAACACTATCACCACCACCACCAACGACACCAACACCACTTTCTCCACCACTATCACCTCCACCACCAACAACACCTACACCACAACCTCCACCACTATCACCACCACCACCAACATCACCAACACCACCACCTCCACCACTATCACCACCACCACCAACAACACCTACACCACCACCTCCACCACTATCACCACCACCACCAACAACACCAACACTACCCCCTCCACCACTATCACCACCACCAGCAACGACACCAACACTACCCCCTCCACCACTATCACCACCACCAGCAACGACACCAACACAACCACCTCCACCACTATCACCACCACCACCAACACTACCCCCTCCACCACTATCACCACCACCACCAACGACACCAACTCCACCACCTCCACCACTATCACCACCACCACCAACAACACCAACTCCACCACTATCACCACCACCACCAACAACACCAACACCACCACCTCCACCACTATCACCACCACCACCAACAACACCTACACCACCACCTCCACCACTATCACCACCACCACCAACGACACCAACACCACCACCTCCACCACTATCACCACCACCACCAACACTACCCCCTCCACCACTATCACCACCACCACCAACAACACCAACACCACCACCTCCACCACTATCACCACCACCAACAACAACACCAACACCACCACCTCCACCACTATCACCACCACCACCAACGACACCAACACTACCCCCTCCACCACTATAACCACCACCACCAACGACACCAACACCACCACCTCCACCACTATCACCACCACCACCAACAACACCAACGCCACCACCTCCACCACTATCACCACCACCACCAACAACACCAACACCTCCACCTCCACCACTATCACCACCACCACCAACGACACCAACACTACCCCCTCCACCACTATAACCACCACCACCAACAACACCAACACCACCACCTCCACCACTATCACCACCACCACCAACAACACCAACACTACCCCCTCCACCACTATCACCACCACATCCACCACTATCACCACCACTTCCACCACTATCGCCACCACCACGAACAACACCAACACTACCCCCTCCACCTCCACCACTATCACCACCACCACCAACAACACCAACACCTCCACCTCCACCACTATCACCACCACCTCCACCACTATCACCACCACCACCAACAACACCAACACCTCCACCTCCACCACTATCACCACCACCACCAACAACACCAACACCTCCACCTCCACCACTATCACCACCACCACCAACAACCCCAACACCACCACCACCACCACTATCACCACCACCACCAACAACACCAACACCACCACCTCCACCACTATCACCACCACCACCAACGACACCAACACCACCACCACCACCACTATCACCACCACCACCAACAACACCAACACCACCACCACCACCACTATCACCACCACCACCAACGACACAAACACTACCACCACCACCACTATCACCACCACCACCAACAACACCAACACCACCACCACCACCACTATCACCACCACCACCAACAACACCAACACCACCACCACTATCACCAGCACCACCACCAACGACACCAACACCACCACCTCCACCACTATCACCACCACCACCAACAACACCAACACCACCACCTCCACCACTATCACCTCCACCACCAACAACACCAACACTACCCTCTCCACCACTATCACCACCACCACCAACAACACCAACACCACCACCTCCACCACTATCACCACCACCACCAACGATACCAACAACACCACCTCCACCACTATCACCACCTCCACCACTATCACCACCAACAACACCAACACCACCACCACCACCACTATCACCACCACCACCAACAACACCAACACCACCACCTCCACCACTATCACCACCACCACCAACAACACCAACACCACCACCTCCACCACTATCACCACCACCACCAACAACACCAACACTACCCCCTCCACCACTATCACCACCACCACCAACAACACCAACACCACCACCACTATCACCACCACCACCAACAACACCAACACCACCACCTCCACCACTATCACCACCACCACCAACAACACCAACACTACCCCCTCCACCACTATCACCACCATCACCAACAACACCAACACCACCACCTCCACCACTATCACCACCACCACCAACAACACCAACACTACCCCCTCCACCACTATCACCACCACCACCAACAACACCAACACCACCACCTTCACCACTATCACCACCACCACCAACGACACCAACACCACCACCTCCACCACTATCACCACCACCACCAACAACACCAACACCTCCACCTCCACCACTATCACCACCACCACCAACAACACCAACACCACCTTCTCCACCACTATCACCTACACCACCACCTCCACCACTATCACCACCACCACCAACAACACCAACACTACCCCCTCCACCTCCACCACTATCACCACCACCACCAACAACACCAACACCACCACCTCCACCACTATCACCACCACCACCAACAACACCAACACCACCACCTCCACCACTATCACCACCACCACCACCACCACCAACAACACCAACACCTCCACCTCCACCACTATCACCACCACCACCACCAGCACCAATGACACCAACACAATCCACCACCACCACTATCACCACCAACAACACCAACACCACCACCTCCACCACTATCACCACCACCACCAACAACACCAACACCACCACCTCCACCACTATCACCACCACCACCAACAACACCAACACTACCCCCTCCACCACTATCACCACCACCACCAACAACACCAACACCTCCACCTCCACCACTATCACCACCACCACCAACGACACCAACACCACCACCTCCACAACTATCACCACCACCACCAACAACACCAACACTACCCCCTCCACCACTATCACCACCACCACCAACAACACCAACACCACCACCTCCACCACTATCACCACCACCACCAACAACACCAACACCACCACTCCACCACTATCACCACCACCACCAACTACACCAACACCACTACCTCCACCACTATCAACACCACCACCAACAACACCAACACCACCACCTCCACCACTATCACCACCAACGACACAAACACCACCACCTCCACCACTATCAACACTACCACCAACAACACCAACACCTCCACCTCCACCACTAACACCACCACCACCAACAACACCAACACCTCCACCTCCACCACTATCACCACCACCACCAACAACACCAACACCACCACCACTATCACCACCACCACCAACAACACCAACACTACCCCCTCCACCACTATCACCACCACCTCCAACAACACCAACACCACCACCTCCACCACTATCACCAGCACCACCAACAACACCAACACCACTACCTCCACCACTATCACCACCACCACCAACAACACCTACACCACCACCTCCACCACTATCACCACCACAACCAACAACACCAACACTACCCCCTCCACCTCCACCACTATCACCACCACAACCAACAACACCAACACCACCACCTCCACCACTATCACCACCACCACCAACAACACCAACACCACCACCTCCACCACTATCACCACCACCACCAACAACACCAACACCACCACCTCCACCACTATCACCACCACCACCAACAACACCAACACAACCACCTCCAGCACTATCACCACCACCACCAACAATAACAACACTACCCCCTCCACCACTATCACCACCACCACCAACGACACCAACAACACCACCTCCACCACTATTACCACCACCACCACCAACACCAAGACTACCCTCTCCACCACTATCACCACCACCAGCAACGACACCAACACTACCCCCTCCACCACTATCACCACCACCAGCAACGACACCAACACCACCACCTCCACCACTATCACCACCACCACCAACGACACCAACTCCACCACCTCCAACACTATCACCACCACCACCAACAACACCAACTCCACCACTATCACCACCACCAACAACAACACCAACACCTCCACCTCCACCACTATCACCTCCACCACCAACAACACCAACACCACCACCTCCACCACTATCACCACCACCACCAACAACACCTACACCACCACCTCCACCACTATCACCAACACCACCAAAGACACCAACACCACCACCTCCACCACTATCACCACCACCACCAACAACACCAACACTACCCCATCCACCACTATCACCACCACCACCAACGACACCAACACCACCACCTCCACCACTATCACCACCACCACCAACAACACCAACACCTCCACCTCCAACACTATCACCACCACCACCAACGACACCAACACCACTTTCTCCACCACTATCACCTCCACCACCAACAACACCTACACCACAACCTCCACCACTATAACCACCACCACCAACATCACCAACACCACCACCTCCACCACTATCACCACCACCACCAACAACACCTACACCACCACCTCCACCACTATCACCACCACCACCAACAACACCAACACTACCCCCTCCACCACTATCACCACCACCAGCAACGACACCAACACTACCCCCTCCACCACTATCACCACCACCAGCAACGACACCAACACAACCACCTCCACCACTATCACCACCACCACCAACACTACCCCCTCCACCACTATCACCACCACCACCAACGACACCAACTCCACCACCTCCACCACTATCACCACCACCACCAACAACACCAACTCCACCACTATCACCACCACCACCAACAACACCAACACCACCACCTCCACCACTATCACCACCACCACCAACAACACCTACACCACCACCTCCACCACTATCACCACCACCACCAACGACACCAACACCACCACCTCCACCACTATCACCACCACCACCAACACTACCCCCTCCACCACTATCACCACCACCACCAACAACACCAACACCACCACCTCCACCACTATCACCACCACCAACAACAACACCAACACCACCACCTCCACCACTATCACCACCACCACCAACAACACCAACACCACCACCTCCACCACTATCACCACCACCACCAACAACACCTACACCACCACCTCCACCACTATCACCACCACCACCAACAACACCAACACTACCCCCTCCACCTCCACCACTATCACCACCACAACCAACAACACCAACACCACCACCTCCACCACTATCACCACCACCACCAACAACACCAACACCACCACCTCCACCACTATCACCACCACCACCAACGACACCAACACTACCCCCTCCACCACTATCACCACCACCACCAACAACAACAACACCACCACCTCCACCACTATCACCACCACCACCAACAACACCAACACCTCCACCTCCACCACTATCACCACCACCACCAACGACACCAACACCACCACCTCCACCACTATCACCACCACCACCAACAACACCAACACTACCCCCTCCACCACTATCACCACCACCACCAACAACACCAACACCACCACCTCCACCACTATCACCACCACCTCCACCACTATCACCACCACCACCAACAACACCAACACTACCCCATCCACCTCCACCACTATCACCACCACCACCAACAACACCAACACCACCACCTCCACCACTATCACCACCACCACCAACAACACTATCACCACCACCTCCACCACTATCACCACCACCTCCACCACTATCACCACCACCACCAACAACACCAACACCTCCACCTCCACCACTATCACCACCACCACCAACGACACCAACAACACCACCTCCACCACTATCACCACCACCACCAACAACACCAACACCACCACCTCCACCACTATCACCACCACCATCAACGACATCAACACCACCACCTCCACCACTATCACCACCACCACCAACAACACCAACACCTCCACCTCCACCACTATCACCACCACCACCAACAACACCAGCACCACCACCTTCACCACTATCACCACCACCACCAACGACACCAACACCACCACCTCCACCACTATCACCACCACCACCACCACCAACAACAACACCAACACCACCACCTCCACCACTATCACCACCACCACCACCACCACCAACAACACCAACACCTCCACCTCCACCTCCACCACTATCACCACCACCACCAACAACACCAACACCACCACCTCCACCACTATCACCACCACCACCACCACCACCAACAACACCAACACCTCCACCTCCACCACTATCACCACCACCACCACCAGCACCAATGACACCAACACAATCCACCACCACCACTATCACCACCAACAACACCAACACCACCACCTCCACCACTATCACCACCACCACCACCAACAACACCAACACCACCACCTCCACCACTATCACCACCACCACCAACAACACCAACACCACCACCTCCACCACTATCACCACCACCACCAACGACACCAACAGCACCACCACCACTACTATCACCACCACCACCAAGGACACCAACACAATCCACCTCCACCACTATCACCACCAACAACACCAACACCTCCACCTCCACCACTATCACCACCACCACCAACACCAACACTACCCCCTCCACCACTATCACCACCACCACCAACAACACCAACACCACCACCTCCACCACTATCAACACCACCACCAACAACACCAACACCACCACCTCCACCACTATCACCACCACCACCAACAACACCAACACTACCCCTCCACCACTATCACCACCACCACCAACAACACCAACACCACCAGCTCCACCACTATCACCACCACCACCAACAACACCAACACCACCACCTCCACCACTATCACCACCACCACCAACGACACCAGCACCTCCACCTCCACCACTATCACCACCACCAACAACAAAAACACCTCCACCTCCACCACTATCACCACCACCACCACCAACAACACCAACACCACCACCTCCACCACTATCACCACCACCACCAACGACACCAACACCACCACCTCCACCACTATCACCACCACCACCAACTACACCAACACCTCCACCTCCACCACTATCACCACCACCACCAACAACACCAACGCTACCACCACCACCACTATCACCACCACCACCAACAACACCAGCACCACCACCTCCACCACTATCACCACCACCACCACCACCACCAACGACACCAACACCACCACCTCCACCACTATCACCTCCACCACCAACAACACCTACACCACCACCTCCACCACTATCACCACCACCACCAACAACACCAACACTACCCCCTCCACCTCCACCACTATCACCACCACCACCAACAACACCAACACCACCACCTCCACCACTATCACCACCACCACCAACAACACCAACACCACCACCACCACCACTATCACCACCACCACCAACAACACCTACACCATCAACTCCACCACTATCACCACCACCACCACCACCACCACCAGCAACACCAACACCTCCACCTCCACCACTATCACCACCACCACCAACAACACCAACACCATCAACTCCACCACTATCACGACCACCACCACCAACAACACCAACACCTCCACCTCCACCACAATCACCACCACCACCAACAACACCAACACCACCACCTCCACCACTATCACCACCACCACCAACAACACCAACACCACCACCTCCACCAGTATCACTACCAACACCAACGACACCAACACCACCACCACCACCACTATCACCTCCACCACCAACAACACCAACACCACCACCTCCACCACTATCACCTCCACCACCAACAACACCAACACCACCACCTCCACCACTATCACCACCAACATCAACGACACCAATACCACCACCTCCACCACTATCGCCACCTCCACCAACGACACCAACACTACCACCTCCACCACTATCACCACCAACAACACCAACACCACCACCTCCACCACTATCACCACCACCACCAACGACACCAACACTACCACCTCCACCACTATCACCACTAACAACACCAACACCACCACCTCCACCACTATCACCTCCACCACCAACAACACCAACACCACCACCTCCACCACTATCACCACCACCACCAACAACACCAACACCACCACCTCCACCGCTATCACCACCACCACCAACAACACCAACACCATCAACTCCACCACTATCACCACCACCACCACCACCACCAGCAACACCAACACCTCCACCTCCACCACTATCACCACCACCACCAACAACACCAACACCATCAACTCCACCACTATCACCACCACCACCACCACCAACAACAACACTAACACCTCCACCTCCACCACTATCACCACCACCACCAACGACACCAACACCACCACCTCCACCACTATCACCACCACCACCAACAACACCAACACTACCCCCTCCACCACTATCACCACCACCACCAACAACACCAACACCACCACATCCACCACTATCACCACCACCTCCACCACTATCACCACCACCACCAACAACACCAACACTACCCCCTCCACCTCCACCACTATCACCACCACCACCAACATCACCAACACCACCTCCTCCACCACTATCACCACCACCACCAACAACACTATCACCACCACCTCCACCACTATCACCACCACGTCCACCACTATCATCACCACCACCAACAACACCAACACTACCCCCTCCACCGCCACCACTATCACCACCACCACCAACAACACCAACACCACCACCTTCACCACTATCACCACCACCACCAACGACACCAACACCACCACCTCCACCACTATCACCACCACCACCAACAACACCAACACCTCCACCTCCACCACTATCACCACCACCACCAACAACACCAACACCACCTTCTCCACCACTATCACCTACACCACCACCTCCACCACTATCACCACCACCACCAACAACACCAACACTACCCCCTCCACCTCCACCACTATCACCACCACCACCAACAACACCAACACCACCACCTCCACCACTATCACCACCACCACCAACAACACCAACACCACCACCTCCACCACTATCACCACCACCACCAACAACACCAACACTACCCCCTCCACCACTATCACCACCACCACCAACAACACCAACACCTCCACCTCCACCACTATCACCACCACCACCAACAACACCAACACCTCCACCTCCACCACTATCACCACCACCACCAACAACACCAACACCACCACCTCCACCACTATCACCATCAACGACACAAACACCACCACCTCCACCACTATCACCACCACCACCAACAACACCAACACCTCCACCTCCAGCACTATCACCTCCACCACCAACAACACCAACACCACCACCTCCACCACTATCACCACCACCAGCAACAACACCAACACCTCCACCTCCACCACTATCACCACCACCACCAACGACACCAACACCACCACCTCCACCACTATCACCACCACCACCAACAACACCAACACTACCCCCTCCACCACTATCACCACCGCCACCAACAACACCAACACCACCACCTCCACCACTATCACCACCACCACCAACAACACCAACACCACCACCTCCACCACTATCACCACCACCACCAACACCAACACTACCCCCTCCACCACTATCACCACCACCTCCAACAACACCAACACAACGACCTCCACCACTATCACCACCACCACCAACAACACCAACACCACTACCTCCACCACTATCAACACCACCACCAACAACACCAACACCACCACCTCCACCACTATCACCACCAACGACACAAACACCACCACCTCCACCACTATCAACACCACCACCAACAACACCAACACCTCCACCTCCACCACTATCACCACCACCACCAACAACACCAACACCTCCACCTCCACCACTATCACCACCACCACCAACAACACCAACACCACCACCTCCACCACTATCACCATCAACGACACAAACACCACCACCTCCACCACTATCACCACCACCACCAACAACACCAACACCTCCACCTCCAGCACTATCACCTCCACCACCAACAACACCAACACCACCACCTCCACCACTATCACCACCACCACCAACAACACCAACACCTCCACCTCCACCACTATCACCACCACCACCAACAACACCAACACCACCACCTTCACCACTATCACCACCACCACCAACGACACCAACACCACCACCTCCACCACTATCACCACCACCACCAACAACACCAACACCTCCACCTCCAACACTATCACCACCACCACTAACAACACCAACACCACCTTCTCCACCACTATCACCTCCACCACCAACAACACCTACACCACCACCTCCACCACTATCACCACCACCACCAACAACACCAACACCATCACCTCCACCACTATCACCACCACCACCAACAACACCTACACCACCACCTCCACCACTATCACCACCACCACCAACAACACCAACACTACCCCCTCCACCACTATCACCACCACCAGCAACGACACCAACACTACCCCCTCCACCACTATCACCACCACCAGCAACGACACCAACACCACCACCTCCACCACTATCACCACCACCACCAACGACACCAACTCCACCACCTCCACCACTATCACCACCACCACCAACAACACCAACTCCACCACTATCACCACCACCAGCAACGACACCAACACCACCACCTCCACCACTATCACCACCACCACCAACGACACCAACACCACCACCTCCACCACTATCACCACCACCACCAACAACACCAACACTACCCCCTCCACCACTATCACCACCACCACCAACAACACCAACACCACCACCTCCACCACTATCACCACCACCACCAACAACACCAACACCACCACCTCCACCACTATCACCACCACCACCAACAACACCAACACCACCACCTCCACCACTATCACCACCACCACCAACAACACCTACACCACCACCTCCACCACTATCACCACCACCACCAACAACACCAACACTACCCCCTCCACCTCCACCACTATCACCACCACCACCAACAACACCAACACCACCACCTCCACCACTATCACCACCACCACCACCACCACCAACAACACCAACACCTCCACCTCCACCACTATCACCACCACCACCACCAGCACCAATGACACCAACACAATCCACCACCACCACTATCACCACCAACAACACCAACACCACCACCTCCACCACTATCACCACCACCACCACCAACAACACCAACACCACCACCTCCACCACTATCACCACCACCACCAACGACACCAACAGCACCACCACCACCACTATCACCACCACCACCAACGACACCAACACAATCCACCTCCACCACTATCACCACCAACAACACCAACACCTCCACCTCCACCACTATCACCACCACCACCAACACCAACACTACCCCCTCCACCACTATCACCACCACCACCAACAACACCAACACCACCACCTCCACCACTATCAACACCACCACCAACAACACCAACACCACCACCTCCACCACTATCACCACCACCACCAACAACACCAACACTACCCCTCCACCACTATCACCACCACCACCAACAACACCAACACCACCAGCTCCACCACTATCACCACCACCACCAACAACACCAACACCACCAGCTCCACCACTATCACCACCACCACCAACAACACCAACACCACCACCTCCACCACTATCACCACCACCACCAACGACACCAACACCTCCACCTCCACCACTATCACCACCACCACCAACACCAACACTACCCCCTCCACCACTATCACCACCACCACCAACAACACCAACACCATCAACTCCACCACTATCACCACCACCACCAACAACACCAACACAAGGAACTCCACCACTATCACCACCACCACCAACAACACCAACACCACCACCTCCACCACTATCAACACCACCACCAACAACACCAACACCACCACCACCACCACCAACAACACCAACACCACCACCTCCACCACTAACACCACCACCACCACCACCACCAACGACACCAACACTACCACCTCCACCACTATCACCACCAACAACACCAACACCACCACCTCCACCACTATCACCAGCACCACCAACAACACCAACACTACCCCCTCCACCACTATCACCACCACCACCAACAACACCAACACCATCAACTCCACCACTATCAGCACCACCACCAACAACACCAACACAACGACCTCCACCACTATCACCACCACCACCAACAACACCAACACCACCACCTCCACCACTATCACCACCAACGACACCAACACCACCACCTCCACCACTATCACCAGCACCACCAACAACACCAACACTACCCCCTCCACCACTATCACCACCACCACCAACAACACCAACACCATCAACTCCACCACTATCACCACCACCACCAACAACACCAACACCTCCACCTCCACCACTATCACCACCATCACCAACAACACCAACACCACCACCTCCACCACTATCACCACCACCACCAACGACACCAACACTCCCACCTCCACCACTATCACCACCAACAACAACAACACCTCCACCTCCACCACTATCACCACCACCACCAACAACACCAACACCACCACCTCCACCACTATCACCACCACCACCAACGACACCAACACCACCACCTCCACCACTATCACCACCACCACCAACTACACCAACACCTCCACCTCCACCACTATCACCACCACCACCAACAACACCAACGCTACCACCACCACCACTATCACCACCACTACCAACAACACCAGCACCACCACCTCCACCACTATCACCACCACCACCACCACCACCAACGACACCAACACCACCACCTCCACCACTATCACCTCCACCACCAACAACACCTACACCACCACCTCCACCACTATCACCACCACCACCAACAACACCAACACTACCCCCTCCACCTCCACCACTATCACCACCACCACCAACAACACCAACACCACCACCTCCACCACTATCACCAACACCACCAACAACACCAACACCACCACCTCCACCACTATCACCACCACCACCAACAACACCAACACCATCAACTCCACCACTATCACCACCACCACCACCACCACCAGCAACACCAACACCTCCACCTCCACCACTATCACCACCACCACCAACAACACCAACACCATCAACTCCACCACTATCACCACCACCACCACCAACAACACCAACACCTCCACCTCCACCACAATCACCACCACCACCAACAACACCAACACCACCACCTCCACCACTATCACCACCACCACCAACAACACCAACACCACCACCTCCACCAGTATCACTACCAACACCAACGACACCAACACCACCACCTCCACCACTATCACCTCCACCACCAACAACACCAACACCACCACCTCCACCACTATCACCTCCACCACCAACAACACCAACACCACCACCTCCACCACTATCACCACCAACATCAACGACACCAATACCACCACCTCCACCACTATCGCCACCTCCACCAACGACACCAACACTACCACCTCCACCACTATCACCACCAACCACACCAACACCACCAACTCCACCACTATCACCACCACCACCAACGACACCAACACTACCACCTCCACCACTATCACCACTAACAACACCAACACCACCACCTCCACCACTATCACCTCCACCACCAACAACACCAACACCACCACCTCCACCACTATCACCACCACCACCAACAACACCAACACCACCACCTCCACCGCTATCACCACCACCACCAACAACACCAACACCATCAACTCCACCACTATCACCACCACCACCACCACCACCAGCAACACCAACACCTCCACCTCCACCACTATCACCACCACCAACAACTACACCAACACCATCAACCCCACCACTATCACCACCACCACCACCACCACCAACAACACCAACACCTCCACCTCCACCACTATCACCACCACCACCAACGACACCAACACCACCACCTCCACCACTATCACCACCACCACCAACAACACCAACACTACCCCCTCCACCACTATCACCACCACCACCAACAACACCAACACCACCACATCCACCACTATCACCACCACCTCCACCACTATCACCACCACCACCAACAACACCAACACTACCCCCTCCACCTCCACCACTATCACCACCACCACCAACATCGCCAACACCACCACCTCCACCACTATCACCACCACCACCAACAACACTATCACCACCACCTCCACCACTATCACCACCACCTCCACCACTATCATCACCACCACCAACAACACCAACACTACCCCCTCCACCTCCACCACTATCACCACCACCACCAACAACACCAACACCACCACCTCCACCACTATCACCACCACCACCAACCACATCAACACCACCACCGCCACCACTATCACCACCACCACCAACAACACCAACACCACCACCTTCACCACTATCACCACCACCACCAACGACACCAACACCACCACCTCCACCACTATCACCACCACCACCAACAACACCAACACCTCCACCTCCACCACTATCACCACCACCACCAACAACACCAACACCACCTTCTCCACCACTATCACCTACACCACCACCTCCACCACTATCACCACCACCACCAACAACACCAACACTACCCCCTCCACCTCCACCACTATCACCACCACCACCAACAACACCAACACCACCACCTCCACCACTATCACCACCACCACCAACAACACCAACACCACCACCTCCACCACTATCACCACCACCACCACCACCAACAACAACACCAACACCTCCACCTCCACCACTATCACCACCACCACCACCAGCACCAATGACACCAACACAATCCACCACCACCACTATCACCACCAACAACACCAACACCACCACCTCCACCACTATCACCACCACCACCAACAACACCAACACCACCACCTCCACCACTATCACCACCACCACCAACAACACCAACACTACCCCCTCCACCACTATCACCACCACCACCAACAACACCAACACCACCACCTCCACCACTATCACCACCACCAGCAACAACACCAACACCTCCACCTCCACCACTATCACCACCACCACCAACGACACCAAGACCACCACCTCCACCACTATCACCACCACCAACAACAACACCAACACTACCCCCTCCACCACTATCACCACCACCACCAACAACACCAACACCACCACCTCCACCACTATCACCACCACCACCAACAACACCAACACCACCACCTCCACCACTATCACCACCACCACCAACACCAACACTACCCCCTCCACCACTATCACCACCAACTCCAACAACACCAACACAACGACCTCCACCACTATCACCACCACCACCAACAACACCAACACCACTACCTCCACCACTATCAACACCACCACCAACAACACCAACACCACCACCTCCAACACTATCACCACCAACGACACAAACACCACCACCTCCACCACTATCAACACCACCACCAACAACACCAACACCTCCACCTCCACCACTATCACCACCACCACCAACAACACCAACACCTCCACCTCCACCACTATCACCACCACCACCAACAACACCAACACCACCACCTCCACCACTATCACCATCAACGACACAAACACCACCACCTCCACCACTATCACCACCACCACCAACAACACCAACACCTCCACCTCCAGCACTATCACCTCCACCACCAACAACACCAACACCACCACCTCCACCACTATCACCACCACCACCAACGACATCAACACCACCACCTCCACCACTATCACCACCACCACCAGCAACACCAACACCTCCACCTCCACCACTATCACCACCACCACCAACAACACCAACACCACCACCTTCACCACTATCACCACCACCACCAACGACACCAACACCACCACCTCCACCACTATCACCACCACCACCAACAACACCAACACCTCCACCTCCAACACTATCACCACCACCACTAACAACACCAACACCACCTTCTCCACCACTATCACCTCCACCACCAACAACACCTACACCACCACCTCCACCACTATCACCACCACCACCAACAACACCAACACCACCACCTCCACCACTATCACCACCACCACCAACAACACCTACACCACCACCTCCACCACTATCACCACCACCACCAACAACACCAACACCACCACCTCCACCACTATCACCACCACCACCAACAACACCAACACTACCCCCTCCACAACTATCACCACCACCAGCAACGACACCAACACTACCCCCTCCACCACTATCACCACCACCAGCAACGACACCAACACCACCACCTCCACTACTATCACCACCACCACCAACGACACCAACTCCACCACCTCCACCACTATCACCACCACCACCAACAACACCAACTCCACCACTATCACCACCACCAGCAACGACACCAACACCACCACCTCCACCACTATCACCACCACCACCAACGACACCAACACCACCACCTCCACCACTATCACCACCACCACCAACAACACCAAAACTACCCCCTCCACCACTATCACCACCACCACCAACAACACCAACACCACCACCTCCACCACTATCACCACCACCACCAACAACACCAACACCACCACCTCCACCACTATCACCACCACCACCAACAACACCAACACCACCACCTCCACCACTATCACCACCACCACCAACAACACCTACACCACCACCTCCACCACTATCACCACCACCACCAACAACACCAACACTACCCCCTCCACCTCCACCACTATCACCACCACAACCAACAACACCAACACCACCACCTCCACCACTATCACCACCACCACCAACAACACCAACACCACCACCTCCACCACTATCACCACCACCACCACCAACAACACCAACACCTCCACCTCCACCACTATCACCACCACCACCAACGACACCAACACTACCCCCTCCACCACTATCACCACCACCACCAACAACAACAACACCACCACCTCCACAACTATCACCACCACCACCAACAACACCAACACCTCCACCTCCACCACTATCACCACCACCACCAACGACACCAACACCACCACCTCCACCACTATCACCACCACCACCAACAACACCAACACTACCCCCTCCACCACTATCACCACCACCACCAACAACACCAACACCACCACCTCCACCACTATCACCACCACCTCCACCACTATCACCACCACCACCAACAACACCAACACTACCCCCTCCACCTCCACCACTATCACCACCACCACCAACAACACCAACACCACCACCTCCACCACTATCACCACCACCACCAACAACACTATCACCACCACCTCCACCACTATCACCACCACCTCCACCACTATCATCACCACCACCAACAACACCAACACTACCCCCTCCACCTCCACCACTGTCACCACCACCACCAACAACACCAACACCACCACCTCCACCACTATCACCACCACCACCAACGACATCAACACCACCACCTCCACCACTATCACCACCACCACCAACAACACCAACACCTCCACCTCCACCACTATCACCACCACCACCAACAACACCAACACCACCACCTTCACCACTATCACCACCACCACCAACGACACCAACACCACCACCTCCACCACTATCACCACCACCACCAACAACACCAACACCTCCACCTCCACTACTATCACCACCACCACCAACAACACCAACACCACCTTCTCCACCACTATCACCTACACCACCACCTCCACCACTATCACCACCACCACCAACAACACCAACACTACCCCCTCCACCTCCACCACTATCACCACCACCACCAACAACACCAACACCACCACCTCCACCACTATGACCACCACCACCAACAACACCAACACCACCACCTCCACCACTATCACCACCACCACCACCACCACCAACAACACCAACACCTCCACCTCCACCACTATCACCACCACCACCAACAACACCAACACCTCCACCTCCACCACTATCACCACCACCACCAACGACACCAACACCACCACCTCCACCACTATCACCACCACCACCAACAACACCAACACTACCCCCTCCACCACTATCACCACCACCACCAACAACACCAACACTACCCCCTCCACCACTATCACCACCACCACCAACAACACCAACACCACCACCTCCACCATTATCACCACCACCAGCAACAACACCAACACCTCCACCTCCACCACTATCACCACCACCACCAACGACACCAACACCACCACCTCCACCACTATCACCACCACCACCAACAACACCAACACTACCCCCTCCACCATTATCACCACCACCACCAACAACACAAACACCACCACCTCCACCACTATCACCACCACCACCAACAACACCAACACCACCACCTCCACCACTATCACCACCACCACCAACACCAACACTACCCCCTCCACCACTATCACCACCACCACCAACAACATCAACACAACGACCTCCACCACTATCACCACCACCACCAACAACACCAACACCACTACCTCCACCACTATCAACACCACCACCAACAACACCAACACCACCACCTCCACCACTATCACCACCAACGACACAAACACCACCACCTCCACCACTATCAACACCACCACCAACAACACCAACACCTCCACCTCCACCACTATCACCACCACCACCAACAACACCAACACCTCCACCTCCACCAATATCACCACCACCACCAACAACACCAACACCACCACCTCCACCACTATCACCACCAACGACACAAACACCACCACCTCCACCACTATCACCACCACCACCAACAACACCAACACCTCCACCTCCAGCACTATCACCTCCACCACCAACAACACCAACACTACCCTCTCCACCACTATCACCACCGCCACCAACAACACCAACACCACCACCACCACCACCACTATCACCACCACCAGCAACGACACCAACACCACCAACACCACCACTATCACCACCACCACCAACAACACCAACACCACCACCTCCACCACTATCACCACCACCACCAACAACACCAACACCACCACCTCCACCACTATCACCACCACCACCAACAATAACAACACTACCCCCTCCACCACTATCACCACCACCACCAACAACACCAACACCACCACCTCCACCACTATCACCACCACCACCAACAACACCAACACAACCACCTCCAGCACTATCACCACCACCACCAACAATAACAACACTACCCCCTCCACCACTATCACCACCACCACCAACGACACCAACAACACCACCTCCACTACTATCACCACCACCACCAACGACACCAACACTACCCCCTCCACCACTATCACCACCACCAGCAACGACACCAACACTACCCTCTCCACCACTATCACCACCACCACCAACGACACCAACACTACCCCCTCCACCACTATCACCACCACCAGCAACGACACCAACACTACCCCCTCCACCACTATCACCACCACCAGCAACGACACCAACAACACCACCTCCACTACTATCACCACCACCACCAACGACACCAACACTACCCCCTCCACCACTATCACCACCACCAGCAACGACACCAACACTACCCTCTCCACCACTATCACCACCACCACCAACGACACCAACACTACCCCCTCCACCACTATCACCACCACCAGCAACGACACCAACACTACCCCCTCCACCACTATCACCACCACCAGCAACGACACCAACACCACCACCTCCACCACTATCACCACCACCACCAACGACACCAACTCCACCACCTCCACCACTATCACCACCACCACCAACAACACCAACTCCACCACTATCACCACCACCAACAACAACACCAACACCTCCACCTCCACCACTATCACCTCCACCACCAACAACACCAACACCACCACCTCCACCACTATCACCACCACCACCAACGACACCAACACCACCACCTCCACCACTATCACCACCACCACCAACAACACCAACACTACCCCCTCCACCACTATCACCACCACCACCAACGACACCAACACCACCACCTCCACCACTATCACAACCACCACCAACAACACCAACACCTCCACCTCCAACACTATCACCACCACCACCAACAACACCAACACCACCTTCTCCACCACTATCACCTCCACCACCAACAACACCTACACCACCACCTCCACCACTATCACCACCACCACCAACAACACCAACACCACCACCTCCACCACTATCACCACCACCACCAACAACACCTACACCACCACCTCCACCACTATCACCACCTCCACCAACAACACCAACACTACCCCCTCCACCATTATCACCACCACCAGCAACGACACCAACACTACCCCCTCCACCACTATCACCACCACCAGCAACGACACCAACACCTCAACCTCCACCACTATCACCTCCACCACCAACAACACCAACACCACCACCTCCACCACTATCACCAGCACCACCAACGACACCAACACCACCACCTCCACCACTATCACCACCACCACTAACACTACCCCCTCCACCACTATCACCACCACCACCAACAACACCAACACCACCACCTCCACCACTATCACCACCACCACCAACAACACCAACACCTCAACCTCCACCACTATCACCTCCACCACCAACAACACCAACACCACCACCTCCACCACTATCACCAGCACCACCAACGACACCAACACCACCACCTCCACCACTATCACCACCACCACTAACACTACCCCCTCCACCACTATCACCACCACCACCAACAACACCAACACCACCACCTCCACCACTATCACCACCACCACCAACAACACCAACACCACCACCTCCACCACTATCACCACCACCACCAACAACACCAACACCACCACCTCCACCACTATCACCACCACCACCAACAACACCTACACCACCACCTCCACCACTATCACCACCACCACCAACAACACCAACACTACCCCCTCCACCTCCACCACTATCACCACCACAACCAACAACACCAACACCACCACCTCCACCACTATCACCACCACCACCAACAACACCAACACCTCCACCTCCACCACTATCACCACCACCACCAACGACACCAACACTACCCCCTCCACCACTATCACCACCACCACCAACAACAACAACACCACCACCTCCACCTCTATCACCACCACCACCAACAACACCAACACCTCCACCTCCACCACTATCACCACCACCACCAACGACACCAACACCACCACCTCCACCACTATCACCACCACCAACAACAACACCAACACTACCCCCTCCACCACTATCACCACCAACAACACCAACACCACCACCTCCACCACTATCACCACCACCTCCACCACTATCACCACCACCACCAACAACACCAACACTACCCCCTCCACCTCCACCACTATCACCACCACCACCAACAACACCAACACCACCACCAACGACATCAACACCACCACCTCCACCACTATCACCACCACCACCAACAACACCAACACCTCCACCTCCACCACTATCACCACCACCACCAACAACACCAGCACCACCACCTTCACCACTATCACCACCACCACCAACGACACCAACACCACCACCTCCACCACTATAACCACCACCACCAACGACACCAACACCACCACCTCCACCACTATAACCACCACCACCAACAACACCAACACCACCACCTCCACCACTATCACCACCAACAACACCAACACCACCTTCTCCACCACTATCACCTCCACCACCAACAGCACCTACACCACCACCTCCACCACTATCACCACCACCACCAAAAACACCAACACCACCACCTCCACCACTATCACCACCACCACCGCCAACAACACCAACACCACCACCTCGACCACTATCACCACCACCACCGCCAACAACACCAACACCACCACCTCGACCACTATCACCACCACCACCAACAACACCAACACCACCACCTCCACCACTATCACCACCACCACCACCACCACCAACGACACCAACACAATCCACCTGCACCACTATCACCACCAACAACACCAACACCTCCACCTCCACCACTATCACCACCACCATCAACACCAACACTACCCCCTCCACCAATATCACCACCACCACCAACAACACCAACAACATCAACTCCACCACTATCACCACCACCACCAACAACACCAACACAACGACCTCCACCACTATCACCACCACCACCAACAACACCAACACCACCACCTCCACCACTATCAACACCACCACCAACAACACCAACACCACCACCACCACCACCAACAACACTAACACCACCACCTCCACCACTATCACCACCACCACCACCACCACCAACGACACCAACACTACCACCTCCACCACTATCACCACCAACAACACCAACACCACCACCTCCACCACTATCACCAGCACCACCAACAACACCAACACTACCCCCTCCACCACTATCACCACCACCACCAACACCAACACCATCAACTCCACCACTATCACCACCACCACCAACAACACCAACACAACGACCTCCACCACTATCACCACCACCACCAACAACACCAACACCACCACCTCCACCACTATCACCACCAACGACACAAACACCAGCACTCCACCACTATCACCACCACCACCAACAACACCAACACTACCACCTCCACCACTATCACCACCAACAACAACAACACCTCCACCTCCACCACTATCACCACCACCACCAACAACACCAACACCACCACCTCCACCACTATCACCACCACCACCAACGACACCAACACCACCACCTCCGCCACTATCACCACCACCACCAACAACACCAACACCTCCACCTCCACCACTATCACCACCACCACCAACAACACCAACGCTACCACCACCACCACTGTCACCACCACCACCAACAACACCAACACCACCACCTCCACCACTATCACCACCACCACCACCACCACCAACGACACCAACACCACCACCTCCACCACTATCACCTCCACCACCAACAACACCTACACCACCACCTCCACCACTATCACCACCACCACCAACAACACCAACACCACCACCTCCACCACTATCACCACCACCACCAACAACACCAACACCATCAACTCCACCACTATCACCACCACCACCACCACCACCAGCAACACCAACACCTCCACCTCCACCACTATCACCACCACCACCAACAACACCAACACCATCAACTCCACCACCACCACCACCAACAACACCAACACCTCCACCTCCACCACAATCACCACCACCACCAACAACACCAACACCACCACCTCCACCACTATCACCACCACCACCAACAACACCAACACCACCACCTCCACCAGTATCACTACCAACACCAACGACACCAACACCACCACCTCCACCACTATCACCTTCACCACCAACAACACCAACACCACCACCTCCACCACTATCACCACCAACACCAACGACACCAATACCACCACCTCCACCACTATCGCCACCACCACCAACGACACCAACACTACCACCTCCACCACTATCACCACCAACAACACCAACACCACCACCTCCACCACTATCACCACCACCACCAACGACACCAACACTACCACCTCCACCACTATCACCACTAACAACACCAACACCACCACCTCCACCACTATCACCTCCACCACCAACAACACCAACACCACCACCTCCACCGCTATCACCACCACCACCAACAACACCAACACCATCAACTCCACCACTATCACCACCACCACCACCACCACCACCAGCAACACCAACACCTCCACCTCCACCACTATCACCACCACCACCAACAACACCAACACCATCAACTCCACCACTATCACCACCACCACCAACAACACCAACACCACCACCTCCACCACTATCACCACCACCACCACCACCACCAACAACACCAACACCTCCACCTCCACCACTATCACCACCACCACCAACAACACCAACACCACCACCTCCGCCACTATCACCACCACCACCAACAACACCAACACCTCCACCTCCACCACTATCACCACCACCACCAACAACACCAACGCTACCACCACCACCACTGTCACCACCACCACCAACAACACCAACACCACCACCTCCACCACTATCACCACCACCACCACCACCACCAACGACACCAACACCACCACCTCCACCACTATCACCTCCACCACCAACAACACCTACACCACCACCTCCACCACTATCACCACCACCACCAACAACACCAACACCACCACCTCCACCACTATCACCACCACCACCAACAACACCAACACCATCAACTCCACCACTATCACCACCACCACCACCACCACCAGCAACACCAACACCTCCACCTCCACCACTATCACCACCACCACCAACAACACCAACACCATCAACTCCACCACCACCACCACCAACAACACCAACACCTCCACCTCCACCACAATCACCACCACCACCAACAACACCAACACCACCACCTCCACCACTATCACCACCACCACCAACAACACCAACACCACCACCTCCACCAGTATCACTACCAACACCAACGACACCAACACCACCACCTCCACCACTATCACCTTCACCACCAACAACACCAACACCACCACCTCCACCACTATCACCACCAACACCAACGACACCAATACCACCACCTCCACCACTATCGCCACCACCACCAACGACACCAACACTACCACCTCCACCACTATCACCACCAACAACACCAACACCACCACCTCCACCACTATCACCACCACCACCAACGACACCAACACTACCACCTCCACCACTATCACCACTAACAACACCAACACCACCACCTCCACCACTATCACCTCCACCACCAACAACACCAACACCACCACCTCCACCGCTATCACCACCACCACCAACAACACCAACACCATCAACTCCACCACTATCACCACCACCACCACCACCACCACCAGCAACACCAACACCTCCACCTCCACCACTATCACCACCACCACCAACAACACCAACACCATCAACTCCACCACTATCACCACCACCACCAACAACACCAACACCACCACCTCCACCACTATCACCACCACCACCACCACCACCAACAACACCAACACCTCCACCTCCACCACTATCACCACCACCACCAACAACACCAACACCATCAACTCCACCACTATCACCACCACCACCAACAACACCAACACCACCACCTCCACCACTATCAACACCAACAACACCAACACCTCCACCTCCACCACTATCACCACCAACACCAACACTACCCCCTCCACCACTATCACCACCACCACCAACAACACCAACACAACGACCTCCACCACTATCACCACCACCACCAACAACACCAACACCACTACCTCCACCACTATCAACACCACCACCAACAACACCAACACCACCACCTCCACCACTATCACCACCAACGACACAAACACCACCACCTCCACCACTATCACCACCACCACCAACAACACCAACACCTCCACCTCCACCACTATCACCACCACCACCAACAACACCAACACCTCCACCTCCACCACTATCACCACCACCACCAACAACACCAACACCACCACCTCCACCACTATCACCACCAACGACACCAACACCACCACCTCCACCACTATCACCACCACCACCAACAACACCAACACCACCACCTCCACCACTATCACCACCACCACCAACAACACCAACACCACCACCTCCACCACTATCACCACCACCACCAACAACACCAACACATCCACCTCCACCACTATCACCACCACCACCAACAACACCAACACCACCACCTCGACCACTATCACCACCAATGACACAAACACCACCACCTCCACCACTATCACCACCACCACCAACAACACCAACACCTCCACCTCCAGCACTATCACCTCCACCACCAACAACACCAAAACTACCCTCTCCACCACTATCACCACCGCCACCAACTACACCAACACCACCACCACCACCACCACTATCACCACCACCAGCAACGCCACCAACACCACCACCACCACCACTATCACCACCACCACCAACAATAACAACACTACCCCCTCCACCACTATCACCACCACCACCAACGACACCTACACCACCACCTCCGCCACTATCACCACCAACGACACCAACACCACCACCTCCACCACTATCACCACCACCTCCAACAACACCAACACCTCCACCTCCACCACTATCACCACCACCACCAACGACATCAACACAACCACCTCCACCACTATCACCACCACCACCAACTAGACCAACACCACCACCTCCACCACTATCACCTCCACCACCAACAACACCAACACCACCACCTCCAGCACTATCACCACCACCACCAACAACACCAACACCACCACCTCCAGCACTATCACCACCACCACCAACAACACCAACACCACCACCTTCACCACTATCACCACCACCACCAACAACACCAACACTACCCCCTCCACCACTATCACCACCACCACCAACAACACCAACACTACCCCCTCCACCACTATCACCACCACCACCAACAACACCAACACCACCACCTCCACCACTATCACCACCACCACCAACGACACCAACACCACCACCTCCACCCCTATCACCACCACCACCAACATCACCAACACCACCACCTCCACCAGTATCACCACCAACACCAACGACACCAACACTACCCCCTCCACCACTATCACCACCACCACCAACAACACCAACACCACCACCTCCACCACTATCACCTCCACCACCAACAACACCAACACCACCACCTCCACCACTATCACCACCACCACCAACGACACCAACAACACCACCTCCACCACTATCACCACCACCACCAACAACACCAACACCACCACCTCCACCAGTATCACCACCAACACCAACGACACCAACACCACCACCTCCACCACTATCACCTCCACCACCAACAACACCAACACCACCACCTCCACCACTATCGCCACCACCACCAACGACACCAACACTACCACCTCCACCACTATCACCACCAACGACACCAACACTACCACCTCCACCACTATCACCACTAACAACACCAACACCACCACCTCCACCACTATCACCTCCACCACCAACAACACCAACACCACCACCTCCACCACTATCACCACCACCACCAACGACCCCAACACCACCACCTCCACCACTATCACCACCACCACCAACGACACCAACACTACCACCTCCACCACTATCACCATCAACAACACCAACACCACCATCTCCAACACTATCACCACCACCACCAACAACACCAACACTACCCCTCCAACACTATCACCACCACCACCAACAACATCAACAACTCCACTATCACCACCACCACCAACAACACCAACACCACCACCTCCACCACTATCACCTCCACCACCAACAACACCAACACCACCACCTCCACCACTATCACAATCAACGACACCAACACCACCACCACCACTATCACCACCACCACCAACAACACCAACACCACCACCTCCACCACTATCACAATCAACGACACCAACACCACCACCACCACCACCAACAACACCAACATCACCACCTCCACCACTATCACCACCACCACCAACAACACCAACACCACCACCTCCACCACTATCACCACCAACAACACCAACACCACCACCTCCACCACTATCACCACCACCACCAGCGACACCAACACTACCACCTCCACCATAATCACCACTAACAACACCAACACCAGCACCTCCACCACTATCACCTCCACCACCAACAACACCAACACCACCACCTCCACCACTATCACCACCACCACCAACGACACCAACACCACCACCTCCACCACTATCACCACCACCACCAACGACACCAACACTACCACCTCCACCACTATCACCACCAACAACACCAACACCACGAAATCCACCACTATCACCACCACCACCAACGACACCAACACTACCACCTCCAACACTATCACCACCAACAACACCAACACCACCAACTCCACCACTATCACCACCACCACCAACGACACCAACACTACCACCTCCACCACTATCACCACCAACAACACCAACAACACCAACTCCACCACTATCACCACCACCACCAACGACACCAACACTACCACCTCCACCACTATCACCACCAACAACACCAACACCACCAACTCCACCACTATCACCACCACCACCAACGACACCAACACTACCACCTCCACCACTATCACCACCAACAACACCAACACCACCAACTCCACCACTATCACCACCACCACCAACGACACCAACACTACCCTCTCCACCACTATCACCACCAACAACACCAACACCACCAACTCCACCACTATCACCACCACCACCAACAACACCAACACTACCCCCTCCAACACTATCACCACCACCACCAACAACATCAACAACTCCACTATCACCACCACCACCAACAACACCAACACCACCATCTCCACCACTATCACCTCCACCACCAACAACACCAACACCACCAACTCCACCACTATCACAACCAACGACACCAGCACCAGCACCACCACCACCACCACCAACAACACCAACATCACCACCTCCACCACTATAACCACCACCCCAACAACACCAACACCACCATCTCCACCACTATCACCACCGCCACCAACAACACCACCACCACCACCTCCACCATTATCACCACCACCACCAACAATACCAACACCACCACCTCCACCACTATCACAACCAACGACACCAACACCACCACCTCCACCACTATCACCACCACCACCAACAACACCAACACCTCCACCTCCACCACTATCACCACCACCACCAACAACACCAACACCACCACCTCCACCACTATCACCACCAACGACACAAACACCACCACCTCCACCACCAACAACACCAACACTACCCTCTCCACCACTATCACCACCGCCACCAACGAGACCAACACCACCACCTCCACCACTATCACCACCACCACCAACGACACCAACACAACCACCACCACCACCAACAACGCCAACACCACCACCTCCATCCCTATCACCACCACCACCAACAACACCAACACCACCACCACTATCACCACCACCACCACCAACAACACCAACACCACCACCTCCACCACTATCACCACCGCCACCAACGACACCAACACCACCACCACCACCACTATCACCACCACTACCAACGACACCAACACCACCACCTCCACCACTATCAACACCACCACCACCAACGACACCAACACCACCACCACCACCACCAACAACACCAACACCACCACCACCACCACTATCACCACCACCACCAACAACACCAACACCACCACCTCCACCACTATCACCACCACCAGCAACGACACCAACACCACCACCACCACTATCACCACCACCACCAACAACACCAACACCACCACCTCCACCCCTATCACCACCACCACCAACAACACCAACACCACCACCTCCACCACTATCAGCACCACCACCAACAACACCAACACCACCACCTCCACCACTATCACCCCCACCACCAACAACACCAACACCACCAGCTCCAGCACTATCACCACCACCACCAACAACACCAACACCACCACCTCCACCACTATCACCACCACCACCAACAACACCAACACCACCCCCTCCACCACTATCACCACCATCACCAACAACACCAACACCACCACCTTCACCACTATCACCACCAAAAACCAACAACACCAACACTACCCCCTCCACCACTATCACCACCACCACCAACAACACCAACACTACCCCCTCCACCACTATCACCACCACCACCAACAACACCAACACCACCACCTCCACCACTATCACCACCACCACCAACGACACCAACACCACCACCTCCACCCCTATCACCACCACCACCAACAACACCAACCCCACCACCTCCACCAGTATCACCACCAACACCAACGACACCAACACTACCCCCTCCACCTATATCACCACCACCACCAACAACACCAACACCACCACCTCCACAAATATCACCTCCACCACCAACAACACCAACACCACCACCTCCACCACTATCACCTGCACCACCAACAACACCAACACCACCACCTCCACCACTGTCACCACCACCACCAACGACACCAACACCACCAACTCCACCACTATCGCCACCACCACCAACGACACCAACACTACCACCTCCACCACTATCACCACTAACAACACCAACACCACCAACTCCACCACTGTCACCACCACCACCAACGACACCAACACCACCACCTCCTCCACTATCGCCACCACCACCAACGACACCAACACTACCACCTCCACCACTATCACCACCAACAACACCAACACCACCACCTCCACCACTATCACCACCACCACCAACGACACCAACACTACCACCTCCACCACTATCACCACTAACAACACCAACACCACCACCTCCACCACTATCACCACCACCACCAACGACACCAACACGACCACCTCCACCACTATCACCACCACCACCAACGACACCAACACTACCACCTCCACCACTATCACCACCAACAACACCAACACCACCAACTCCACCACTATCACCACCACCACCAACAACACCAACACCACCACCTTCACCACTATCACCTCCACCACCAATAACTCCAACACCACCACCACCACCACCAACAACACCAACATCACCACCTCCACCACTATCACCACCACCACCAACGACACCAACACCACCACCACCACCACTATCACCACCACCACCAACGACACCAACACAATCCACCTCCACCACTATCACCACCAACAACACCAACACCTCCACCTCCACCACTATCACCACCACCACCAACACCAACACTACCCCCTCCACCACTATTACCACCACCACCAACAACACCAACACCACCACCTCCACCACTATCAACACCACCACCAACAACACCAACACCACCACCTCCACCACTATCACCACCACCACCAACGACACCAACACCACCACCTCCACCACTATCACCACCACCACCAACTACACCAACACTACCCCCTCCACCACTATCACCACCACCACCAAAAACACCAACACCACCACCTCCACCACTATCACCACCACCACCACCAACAACACCAACACCAACACCTCCACCACTATCACCACCACCACCAACAACACCAACACCACCACCTCCACCACTATCACCACCACCACCACCACCACCAACGACACCAACACAATCCACCTGCACCACTATCACCACCAACAACACCAACACCTCCATCTCCACCACTATCACCACCACCACCAACACCAACACTACCCCCTCCACCACTATCACCACCACCACCAACAACACCAACAACATCAACTCCACCACTATCACCACCACCACCAACAACACCAACACAACGACCTCCACCACTATCACCACCACCACCAACAACACCAACACCACCACCTCCACCACTATCAACACCACCACCAACAACACCAACACCACCACCACCACCACCAACAACACCAACACCACCACCTCCACCACTATCACCACCACCACCACCACCACCAACGACACCAACACTACCACCTGCACCACTATCACCACCAACAACACCAACACCACCACCTCCACCACTATCACCAGCACCACCAACAACACCAACACCACCACCTCCACCACTATCACCACCACCACCAACGACACCAACACTACCCCATCCACCACTATCACCACCACCACCAACAACACCAACACCATCAACTCCACCACTATCACCACCACCACCAACAACACCAACACAACGACCTCCACCACTATCACCACCACCACCAACAACACCAACACCACCACCTCCACCACTATCACCACCAACGACACAAACACCACCACTCCACCACTATCACCACCACCACCAACAACACCAACACCTCCACCTCCACCACTATCACCACCACCACCAACAACACCAACACCACCACCTCCACCACTATCACCACCACCACCAACAACACCAACACCACCCCCTCCACCACTATCACCACCATCACCAACAACACCAACACCACCACCTTCACCACTATCACCACCAAAAACCAACAACACCAACACTACCCCCTCCACCACTATCACCTCCACCACTATCACCACCACCACCAACGACACCAACACCACCACCTCCACCCCTATCACCACCACCACCAACAACACCAACCCCACCACCTCCACCAGTATCACCACCAACACCAACGACACCAACACTACCCCCTCCACCAATATCACCACCACCACCAACAACACCAACACCACCACCTCCACAAATATCACCTCCACCACCAACAACACCAACACCACCACCTCCACCACTGTCACCACCGCCACCAACGACACCAACACCACCAACTCCACCACTATCGCCACCACCACCAACGACACCAACACTACCACCTCCACCACTATCACCACTAACAACACCAACACCACCAACTCCACCACTGTCACCACCACCACCAACGACACCAACACCACCACCTCCTCCACTATCGCCACCACCACCAACGACACCAACACTACCACCTCCACCACTATCACCACCAACAACACCAACACCACCACCTCCACCACTATCACCACCACCACCAACGACACCAACACTACCACCTCCACCACTATCACCACTAACAACACCAACACCAACACCTCCACCACTATCACCACCACCACCAACGACACCAACACGACCACCTCCACCACTATCACCACCACCACCAACGACACCAACACTACCACCTCCACCACTATCACCACCAACAACACCAACACCACCAACTCCACCACTATCACCACCACCACCAACAACACCAACACCACCACCTTCACCACTATCACCTCCACCACCAATAACTCCAACACCACCACCACCACCACCAACAACACCAACATCACCACCTCCACCACTATCACCACCACCACCAACGACACCAACACCACCACCACCACCACTATCACCACCACCACCAACGACACCAACACAATCCACCTCCACCACTATCACCACCAACAACACCAACACCTCCACCTCCACCACTATCACCACCACCACCAACACCAACACTACCCCCTCCACCACTATTACCCCCACCACCAACAACACCAACACCACCACCTCCACCACTATCAACACCACCACCAACAACACCAACACCACCACCTCCACCACTATCACCACCACCACCAACGACACCAACACCACCACCTCCACCACTATCACCACCACCACCAACTACACCAACACTACCCCCTCCACCACTATCACCACCACCACCAACAACACCAACACCACCACCTCCACCCCTATCACCACCACCACCAACAACACCAACACCACCACCTCCACCACTATCAGCACCACCACCAACAACACCAACACCACCACCTCCACCACTATCACCCCCACCACCAACAACACCAACACCACCAGCTCCAGCACTATCACCACCACCACCAACAACACCAACACCACCACCTCCACCACTATCACCACCACCACCAACAACACCAACACCACCCCCTCCACCACTATCACCACCATCACCAACAACACCAACACCACCACCTTCACCACTATCACCACCAAAAACCAACAACACCAACACTACCCCCTCCACCACTATCACCACCACCACCAACAACACCAACACTACCCCCTCCACCACTATCACCACCACCACCAACAACACCAACACCACCACCTCCACCACTATCACCACCACCACCAACGACACCAACACCACCACCTCCACCCCTATCACCACCACCACCAACAACACCAACCCCACCACCTCCACCAGTATCACCACCAACACCAACGACACCAACACTACCCCCTCCACCTATATCACCACCACCACCAACAACACCAACACCACCACCTCCACAAATATCACCTCCACCACCAACAACACCAACACCACCACCTCCACCACTATCACCTGCACCACCAACAACACCAACACCACCACCTCCACCACTGTCACCACCACCACCAACTCCACCACTATCGCCACCACCACCAACGACACCAACACTACCACCTCCACCACTATCACCACTAACAACACCAACACCACCAACTCCACCACTGTCACCACCACCACCAACGACACCAACACCACCACCTCCTCCACTATCGCCACCACCACCAACGACACCAACACTACCACCTCCACCACTATCACCACCAACAACACCAACACCACCACCTCCACCACTATCACCACCACCACCAACGACACCAACACTACCACCTCCACCACTATCACCACTAACAACACCAACACCACCACCTCCACCACTATCACCACCACCACCAACGACACCAACACGACCACCTCCACCACTATCACCACCACCACCAACGACACCAACACTACCACCTCCACCACTATCACCACCAACAACACCAACACCACCAACTCCACCACTATCACCACCACCACCAACAACACCAACACCACCACCTTCACCACTATCACCTCCACCACCAATAACTCCAACACCACCACCACCACCACCAACAACACCAACATCACCACCTCCACCACTATCACCACCACCACCAACGACACCAACACCACCACCACCACCACTATCACCACCACCACCAACGACACCAACACAATCCACCTCCACCACTATCACCACCAACAACACCAACACCTCCACCTCCACCACTATCACCACCACCACCAACACCAACACTACCCCCTCCACCACTATTACCACCACCACCAACAACACCAACACCACCACCTCCACCACTATCAACACCACCACCAACAACACCAACACCACCACCTCCACCACTATCACCACCACCACCAACGACACCAACACCACCACCTCCACCACTATCACCACCACCACCAACTACACCAACACTACCCCCTCCACCACTATCACCACCACCACCAAAAACACCAACACCACCACCTCCACCACTATCACCACCACCACCACCAACAACACCAACACCAACACCTCCACCACTATCACCACCACCACCAACAACACCAACACCACCACCTCCACCACTATCACCACCACCACCACCACCACCAACGACACCAACACAATCCACCTGCACCACTATCACCACCAACAACACCAACACCTCCATCTCCACCACTATCACCACCACCACCAACACCAACACTACCCCCTCCACCACTATCACCACCACCACCAACAACACCAACAACATCAACTCCACCACTATCACCACCACCACCAACAACACCAACACAACGACCTCCACCACTATCACCACCACCACCAACAACACCAACACCACCACCTCCACCACTATCAACACCACCACCAACAACACCAACACCACCACCACCACCACCAACAACACCAACACCACCACCTCCACCACTATCACCACCACCACCACCACCACCAACGACACCAACACTACCACCTGCACCACTATCACCACCAACAACACCAACACCACCACCTCCACCACTATCACCAGCACCACCAGCAACACCAACACTACCCCATCCACCACTATCACCACCACCACCAACAACACCAACACCATCAACTCCACCACTATCACCACCACCACCAACAACACCAACACAACGACCTCCACCACTATCACCACCACCACCAACAACACCAACACCACCACCTCCACCACTATCACCACCAACGACACAAACACCACCACTCCACCACTATCACCACCACCACCAACAACACCAACACCTCCACCTCCACCACTATCACCACCACCACCAACAACACCAACACCACCACCTCCACCACTATCACCACCACCACCAACAACACCAACACCACCCCCTCCACCACTATCACCACCATCACCAACAACACCAACACCACCACCTTCACCACTATCACCACCAAAAACCAACAACACCAACACTACCCCCTCCACCACTATCACCTCCACCACTATCACCACCACCACCAACGACACCAACACCACCACCTCCACCCCTATCACCACCACCACCAACAACACCAACCCCACCACCTCCACCAGTATCACCACCAACACCAACGACACCAACACTACCCCCTCCACCAATATCACCACCACCACCAACAACACCAACACCACCACCTCCACAAATATCACCTCCACCACCAACAACACCAACACCACCACCTCCACCACTGTCACCACCGCCACCAACGACACCAACACCACCAACTCCACCACTATCGCCACCACCACCAACGACACCAACACTACCACCTCCACCACTATCACCACTAACAACACCAACACCACCAACTCCACCACTGTCACCACCACCACCAACGACACCAACACCACCACCTCCTCCACTATCGCCACCACCACCAACGACACCAACACTACCACCTCCACCACTATCACCACCAACAACACCAACACCACCACCTCCACCACTATCACCACCACCACCAACGACACCAACACTACCACCTCCACCACTATCACCACTAACAACACCAACACCACCACCTCCACCACTATCACCACCACCACCAACGACACCAACACGACCACCTCCACCACTATCACCACCACCACCAACGACACCAACACTACCACCTCCACCACTATCACCACCAACAACACCAACACCACCAACTCCACCACTATCACCACCACCACCAACAACACCAACACCACCACCTTCACCACTATCACCTCCACCACCAATAACTCCAACACCACCACCACCACCACCAACAACACCAACATCACCACCTCCACCACTATCACCACCACCACCAACGACACCAACACCACCACCACCACCACTATCACCACCACCACCAACGACACCAACACAATCCACCTCCACCACTATCACCACCAACAACACCAACACCTCCACCTCCACCACTATCACCACCACCACCAACACCAACACTACCCCCTCCACCACTATTACCCCCACCACCAACAACACCAACACCACCACCTCCACCACTATCAACACCACCACCAACAACACCAACACCACCACCTCCACCACTATCACCACCACCACCAACGACACCAACACCACCACCTCCACCACTATCACCACCACCACCAACTACACCAACACTACCCCCTCCACCACTATCACCACCACCACCAAAAACACCAACACCACCACCTCCACCACTATCACCACCACCACCACCAACAACACCAACACCAACACCTCCACCACTATCACCACCACCACCAACAACACCAACACCACCACCTCCACCACTATCACCACCACCACCACCACCACCAACGACACCAACACAATCCACCTGCACCACTATCACCACCAACAACACCAACACCTCCACCTCCACCACTATCACCACCACCACCAACACCAACACTACCCCCTCCACCTCTATCACCACCACCACCAACAACACCAACACCACCACCTCCACCACTATCACCACCACCACCACCACCACCAACGACACCAACACAATCCACCTGCACCACTATCACCACCAACAACACCAACACCTCCATCTCCACCACTATCACCACCACCACCAACACCAACACTACCCCCTCCACCACTATCACCACCACCACCAACAACACCAACAACATCAACTCCACCACTATCACCACCACCACCAACAACACCAACACAACGACCTCCACCACTATCACCACCACCACCAACAACACCAACACCACCACCTCCACCACTATCAACACCACCACCAACAACACCAACACCACCACCACCACCACCAACAACACCAACACCACCACCTCCACCACTATCACCACCACCACCACCACCACCAACGACACCAACACTACCACCTGCACCACTATCACCACCAACAACACCAACACCACCACCTCCACCACTATCACCAGCACCACCAGCAACACCAACACTACCCCATCCACCACTATCACCACCACCACCAACAACACCAACACCATCAACTCCACCACTATCACCACCACCACCAACAACACCAACACAACGACCTCCACCACTATCACCACCACCACCAACAACACCAACACCACCACCTCCACCACTATCACCACCAACGACACAAACACCACCACTCCACCACTATCACCACCACCACCAACAACACCAACACCTCCACCTCCACCACTATCACCACCACCACCAACAACACCAACACCACCACCTCCACCACTATCACCACCACCACCAACAACACCAACACCACCCCCTCCACCACTATCACCACCATCACCAACAACACCAACACCACCACCTTCACCACTATCACCACCAAAAACCAACAACACCAACACTACCCCCTCCACCACTATCACCTCCACCACTATCACCACCACCACCAACGACACCAACACCACCACCTCCACCCCTATCACCACCACCACCAACAACACCAACCCCACCACCTCCACCAGTATCACCACCAACACCAACGACACCAACACTACCCCCTCCACCAATATCACCACCACCACCAACAACACCAACACCACCACCTCCACAAATATCACCTCCACCACCAACAACACCAACACCACCACCTCCACCACTGTCACCACCGCCACCAACGACACCAACACCACCAACTCCACCACTATCGCCACCACCACCAACGACACCAACACTACCACCTCCACCACTATCACCACTAACAACACCAACACCACCAACTCCACCACTGTCACCACCACCACCAACGACACCAACACCACCACCTCCTCCACTATCGCCACCACCACCAACGACACCAACACTACCACCTCCACCACTATCACCACCAACAACACCAACACCACCACCTCCACCACTATCACCACCACCACCAACGACACCAACACTACCACCTCCACCACTATCACCACTAACAACACCAACACCACCACCTCCACCACTATCACCACCACCACCAACGACACCAACACGACCACCTCCACCACTATCACCACCACCACCAACGACACCAACACTACCACCTCCACCACTATCACCACCAACAACACCAACACCACCAACTCCACCACTATCACCACCACCACCAACAACACCAACACCACCACCTTCACCACTATCACCTCCACCACCAATAACTCCAACACCACCACCACCACCACCAACAACACCAACATCACCACCTCCACCACTATCACCACCACCACCAACGACACCAACACCACCACCACCACCACTATCACCACCACCACCAACGACACCAACACAATCCACCTCCACCACTATCACCACCAACAACACCAACACCTCCACCTCCACCACTATCACCACCACCACCAACACCAACACTACCCCCTCCACCACTATTACCCCCACCACCAACAACACCAACACCACCACCTCCACCACTATCAACACCACCACCAACAACACCAACACCACCACCTCCACCACTATCACCACCACCACCAACGACACCAACACCACCACCTCCACCACTATCACCACCACCACCAACTACACCAACACTACCCCCTCCACCACTATCACCACCACCACCAAAAACACCAACACCACCACCTCCACCACTATCACCACCACCACCACCAACAACACCAACACCAACACCTCCACCACTATCACCACCACCACCAACAACACCAACACCACCACCTCCACCACTATCACCACCACCACCACCACCACCACCAACGACACCAACACAATCCACCTGCACCACTATCACCACCAACAACACCAACACCTCCACCTCCACCACTATCACCACCACCACCAACACCAACACTACCCCCTCCACCTCTATCACCACCACCACCAACAACACCAACAACATCAACTCCACCACTATCACCACCACCACCAACAACACCAACACAACGACCTCCACCACTATCACCACCACCACCAACAACACCAACACCACCACCTCCACCACTATCAACACCACCACCAACAACACCAACACCACCACCACCACCACCAACAACACCAACACCACCACCTCCACCACTATCACCACCACCACCACCACCACCAACGACACCAACACTACCACCTGCACCACTATCACCACCAACAACACCAACACCACCACCTCCACCACTATCACCAGCACCACCAGCAACACCAACACTACCCCCTCCACCACTATCACCACCACCACCAACAACACCAACACCATCAACTCCACCACTATCACCACCACCACCAACAACACCAACACAACGACCTCCACCACTATCACCACCACCACCAACAACACCAACACCACCACCTCCACCACTATCACCACCAACGACACAAACACCACCACTCCACCACTATCACCACCACCACCAACAACACCAACACCTCCACCTCCACCACTATCACCACCACCACCAACAACACCAACACCACCACCTCCACCACTATCACCACCACCACCAACAACACCAACACCACCCCCTCCACCACTATCACCACCATCACCAACAACACCAAAACCACCACCTTCACCACTATCACCACCAAAAACCAACAACACCAACACTACCCCCTCCACCACTATCACCACCACCACCAACAACACCAACACTACCCCCTCCACCACTATCACCACCACCACCAACAACACCAACACCACCACCTCCACCACTATCACCACCACCACCAACGACACCAACACCACCACCTCCACCCCTATCACCACCACCACCAACAACACCAACCCCACCACCTCCACCAGTATCACCACCAACACCAACGACACCAACACTACCCCCTCCACCAATATCACCACCACCACCAACAACACCAACACCACCACCTCCACAAATATCACCTCCACCACCAACAACACCAACACCACCACCTCCACCACTATCACCTCCACCACCAACAACACCAACACCACCACCTCCACCACTGTCACCACCACCACCAACGACACCAACACCACCAACTCCACCACTATCGCCACCACCACCAACGACACCAACACTACCACCTCCACCACTATCACCACTAACAACACCAACACCACCAACTCCACCACTGTCACCACCACCACCAACGACACCAACACCACCACCTCCTCCACTATCGCCACCACCACCAACGACACCAACACTACCACCTCCACCACTATCACCACCAACAACACCAACACCACCACCTCCACCACTATCACCACCACCACCAACGACACCAACACTACCACCTCCACCACTATCACCACTAACAACACCAACACCACCACCTCCACCACTATCACCACCACCACCAACGACACCAACACGACCACCTCCACCACTATCACCACCACCACCAACGACACCAACACTACCACCTCCACCACTATCACCACCAACAACACCAACACCACCAACTCCACCACTATCACCACCACCACCAACAACACCAACACCACCACCTTCACCACTATCACCTCCACCACCAATAACTCCAACACCACCACCACCACCACCAACAACACCAACATCACCACCTCCACCACTATCACCACCACCACCAACGACACCAACACCACCACCACCACCACTATCACCACCACCACCAACGACACCAACACAATCCACCTCCACCACTATCACCACCAACAACACCAACACCTCCACCTCCACCACTATCACCACCACCACCAACACCAACACTACCCCCTCCACCACTATTACCACCACCACCAACAACACCAACACCACCACCTCCACCACTATCAACACCACCACCAACAACACCAACACCACCACCTCCACCACTATCACCACCACCACCAACGACACCAACACCACCACCTCCACCACTATCACCACCACCACCAACTACACCAACACTTCCCCCTCCACCACTATCACCACCACCACCAAAAACACCAACACCACCACCTCCACCACTATCACCACCACCACCACCAACAACACCAACACCAACACCTCCACCACTATCACCACCACCACCAACAACACCAACACCACCACCTCCACCACAATCACCACCACCACCACCACCACCAACGACACCAACACAATCCACCTGCACCACTATCACCACCAACAACACCAACACCTCCACCTCCACCACTATCACCACCACCACCAACACCAACACTACCCCCTCCACCACTATCACCACCACCACCAACAACACCAACAACATCAACTCCACCACTATCACCACCACCACCAACAACACCAACACAACGACCTCCACCACTATCACCACCACCACCAACAACACCAACACCACCACCTCCACCACTATCACCACCACCACCAACAACACCAACACCTCCACCTCCACCACTATCACCACCACCACCAACGACACCAACACTACCCCCTCCACCACTATCACCACCACCACCAACAACAACAACACCACCACCTCCACCACTATCACCACCACCACCAACAACACCAACACCTCCACCTCCACCACTATCACCACCACCACCAACGACACCAACACCACCACCTCCACCACTATCACCACCACCAACAACAACACCAACACTACCCCCTCCACCACTATCACCACCAACAACACCAACACCACCACCTCCACCACTATCACCACCACCTCCACCACTATCACCACCACCACCAACAACACCAACACAACCCCCTCCACCTCCACCACTATCACCACCACCACCAACAACACCAAGACCACCACCAACGACATCAACACCACCACCTCCACCACTATCACCACCACCACCAACAACACCAACACCTCCACCTCCACCACTATCACCACCACCACCAACAACACCAGCACCACCACCTTCACCACTATCACCACCACCACCAACGACACCAACACCACCACCTCCACCACTATAACCACCACCACCAACGACACCAACACCACCACCTCCACCACTATAACCACCACCACCAACAACACCAACACCACCACCTCCACCACTATCACCACCAACAACACCAACACCACCTTCTCCACCACTATCACCTCCACCACCAACAGCACCTACACCACCACCTCCACCACTATCACCACCACCACCAAAAACACCAACACCACCACCTCCACCACTATCACCACCACCACCGCCAACAACACCAACACCACCACCTCGACCACTATCACCACCACCACCGCCAACAACACCAACACCACCACCTCGACCACTATCACCACCACCACCAACAACACCAACACCACCACCTCCACCACTATCACCACCACCACCACCACCACCAACGACACCAACACAATCCACCTGCACCACTATCACCACCAACAACACCAACACCTCCACCTCCACCACTATCACCACCACCATCAACACCAACACTACCCCCTCCACCAATATCACCACCACCACCAACAACACCAACAACATCAACTCCACCACTATCACCACCACCACCAACAACACCAACACAAGGACCTCCACCACTATCACCACCACCACCAACAACACCAACACCACCACCTCCACCACTATCAACACCACCACCAACAACACCAACACCACCACCACCACCACCAACAACACTAACACCACCACCTCCACCACTATCACCACCACCAACACCACCACCAACGACACCAACACTACCACCTCCACCACTATCACCACCAACAACACCAACACCACCACCTCCACCACTATCACCAGCACCACCAACAACACCAACACTACCCCCTCCACCACTATCACCACCACCACCAACAACACCAACACCATCAACTCCACCACTATCACCACCACCACCAACAACACCAACACAACGACCTCCACCACTATCACCACCACCACCAACAACACCAACACCACCACCTCCACCACTATCACCACCAACGACACAAACACCACCACTCCACCACTATCACCACCACCACCAACAACACCAACACCTCCACCTCCACCACTATCACCACCACCACCAACGACACCAACACTACCACCTCCACCACTATCACCACCAACAACAACAACACCTCCACCTCCACCACTATCACCACCACCACCAACAACACCAACACCACCACCTCCACCACTATCACCACCACCACCAACGACACCAACACCACCACCTCCGCCACTATCACCACCACCACCAACAACACCAACACCTCCACCTCCACCACTATCACCACCACCACCAACAACACCAACGCTACCACCACCACCACTATCACCACCACCACCAACAACACCAACACCACCACCTCCACCACTATCACCACCACCACCACCACCACCAACGACACCAACACCACCACCTCCACCACTATCACCTCCACCACCAACAACACCTACACCACCACCTCCACCACTATCACCACCACCACCAACAACACCAACACCACCACCTCCACCACTATCACCACCACCACCAACAACACCAACACCATCAACTCCACCACTATCACCACCACCACCACCACCACCAGCAACACCAACACCTCCACCTCCACCACTATCACCACCACCACCAACAACACCAACACCATCAACTCCACCACCACCACCACCAACAACACCAACACCTCCACCTCCACCACAATCACCACCACCACCAACAACACCAACACCACCACCTCCACCACTATCACCACCACCACCAACAACACCAACACCACCACCTCCACCAGTATCACTACCAACACCAACGACACCAACACCACCACCTCCACCACTATCACCTTCACCACCAACAACACCAACACCACCACCTCCACCACTATCACCACCAACACCAACGACACCAATACCACCACCTCCACCACTATCGCCACCACCACCAACGACACCAACACTACCACCTCCACCACTATCACCACCAACAACACCAACACCACCACCTCCACCACTATCACCACCACCACCAACGACACCAACACTACCACCTCCACCACTATCACCACTAACAACACCAACACCACCACCTCCACCACTATCACCTCCACCACCAACAACACCAACACCACCACCTCCACCGCTATCACCACCACCACCAACAACACCAACACCATCAACTCCACAACTATCACCACCACCAGCACCACCACCACCAGCAACACCAACACCTCCACCTCCACCACTATCACCACCACCACCAACAACACCAACACCATCAACTCCACCACTATCACCACCACCACCAACAACACCAACACCACCACCTCCACCACTATCACCACCACCACCACCACCACCAACAACACCAACACCTCCACCTCCACCACTATCACCACCACCACCAACAACACCAACACCATCAACTCCACCACTATCACCACCACCACCAACAACACCAACACCACCACCTCCACCACTATCAACACCAACAACACCAACACCTCCACCTCCACCACTATCACCACCAACACCAACACTACCCCCTCCACCACTATCACCACCACCACCAACAACACCAACACAACGACCTCCACCACTATCACCACCACCACCAACAACACCAACACCACTACCTCCACCACTATCAACACCACCACCAACAACACCAACACCACCACCTCCACCACTATCACCACCAACGACACAAACACCACCACCTCCACCACTATCACCACCACCACCAACAACACCAACACCTCCACCTCCACCACTATCACCACCACCACCAACAACACCAACACCTCCACCTCCACCACTATCACCACCACCACCAACAACACCAACACCACCACCTCCACCACTATCACCACCAACGACACCAACACCACCACCTCCACCACTATCACCACCACCACCAACAACACCAACACCACCACCTCCACCACTATCACCACCACCACCAACAACACCAACACCACCACCTCCACCACTATCACCACCACCACCAACAACACCAACACATCCACCTCCACCACTATCACCACCACCACCAACAACACCAACACCACCACCTCCACCACTATCACCACCAACGACACCAACACCACCACCTCCACCACTATCACCACCACCACCAACAACACCAACACCACCACCTCCACCACTATCACCACCACCACCAACAACACCAACACCTCCACCTCCAGCACTATCACCTCCACCACCAACAACACCAAAACTACCCTCTCCACCACTATCACCACCGCCACCAACTACACCAACACCACCACCACCACCACCACTATCACCACCACCAGCAACGCCACCAACACCACCACCACCACCACTATCACCACCACCACCAACAATAACAACACTACCCCCTCCACCACTATCACCACCACCACCAACGACACCTACACCACCACCTCCGCCACTATCACCACCAACGACACCAACACCACCACCTCCACCACTATCACCACCACCTCCAACAACACCAACACCTCCACCTCCACCACTATCACCACAACCACCAACGACATCAACACAACCACCTCCACCACTATCACCACCACCACCAACTAGACCAACACCACCACCTCCACCACTATCACCTCCACCACCAACAACACCAACACCACCACCTCCAGCACTATCACCACCACCACCAACAACACCAACACCACCACCTCCAGCACTATCACCACCACCACCAACAACACCAACACCACCACCTTCACCACTATCACCACCACCACCAACAACACCAACACTACCCCCTCCACCATTATCACCACCACCACCAACAACACCAACAATACCCCCTCCACCACTATCACCACCACCACCAACAACACCAACACCACCACCTCCACCACTATCACCACCACCACCAACGACACCAACACCACCACCTCCACCCCTATCACCACCACCACCAACATCACCAACACCACCACCTCCACCAGTATCACCACCAACACCAACGACACCAACACTACCCCCTCCACCACTATCACCACCACCACCAACAACACCAACACCACCACCTCCACCACTATCACCTCCACCACCAACAACACCAACACCACCACCTCCACCACTATCACCACCACCACCAACAACACCAACACCACCACCTCCACCAGTATCACCACCAACACCAACGACACCAACAACACCACCTCCACCACTATCACCACCACCACCAACAACACCAACACCACCACCTCCACCAGTATCACCACCAACACCAACGACACCAACACCACCACCTCCACCACTATCACCTCCACCACCAACAACACCAACACCACCACCTCCACCACTATCGCCACCACCACCAACGACACCAACACTACCACCTCCACCACTATCACCACCAACGACACCAACACTACCACCTCCACCACTATCACCACTAACAACACCAACACCACCACCTCCACCACTATCACCTCCACCACCAACAACACCAACACCACCACCTCCACCACTATCACCACCACCACCAACGACCCCAACACCACCACCTCCACCACTATCACCACCACCACCAACGACACCAACACTACCACCTCCACCACTATCACCATCAACAACACCAACACCACCATCTCCAACACTATCACCACCACCACCAACAACACCAACACTACCCCTCCAACACTATCACCACCACCACCAACAACATCAACAACTCCACTATCACCACCACCACCAACAACACCAACACCACCACCTCCACCACTATCACCTCCACCACCAACAACACCAACACCACCACCTCCACCACTATCACAATCAACGACACCAACACCACCACCACCACTATCACCACCACCACCAACAACACCAACACCACCACCTCCACCACTATCACAATCAACGACACCAACACCACCACCACCACCACCAACAACACCAACATCACCACCTCCACCACTATCACCACCACCACCAACAACACCAACACCACCACCTCCACCACTATCACCACCAACAACACCAACACCACCACCTCCACCACTATCACCACCACCACCAGCGACACCAACACTACCACCTCCACCATAATCACCACTAACAACACCAACACCAGCACCTCCACCACTATCACCTCCACCACCAACAACACCAACACCACCACCTCCACCACTATCACCACCACCACCAACGACACCAACACCACCACCTCCACCACTATCACCACCACCACCAACGACACCAACACTACCACCTCCACCACTATCACCACCAACAACACCAACACCACGAAATCCACCACTATCACCACCACCACCAACGACACCAACACTACCACCTCCAACACTATCACCACCAACAACACCAACACCACCAACTCCACCACTATCACCACCACCACCAACGACACCAACACTACCACCTCCACCACTATCACCACCAACAACACCAACACCACCAACTCCACCACTATCACCACCACCACCAACGACACCAACACTACCACCTCCACCACTATCACCACCAACAACACCAACACCACCAACTCCACCACTATCACCACCACCACCAACGACACCAACACTACCACCTCCACCACTATCACCACCAACAACACCAACACCACCAACTCCACCACTATCACCACCACCACCAACGACACCAACACTACCACCTCCACCACTATCACCACCAACAACACCAACACCACCAACTCCACCACTATCACCACCACCACCAACAACACCAACACTACCCCCTCCAACACTATCACCACCACCACCAACAACATCAACAACTCCACTATCACCACCACCACCAACAACACCAACACCACCATCTCCACCACTATCACCTCCACCACCAACAACACCAACACCACCAACTCCACCACTATCACAACCAACGACACCAGCACCAGCACCACCACCACCACCACCAACAACACCAACATCACCACCTCCACCACTATAACCACCACCACCAACAACACCAACACCACCATCTCCACCACTATCACCACCGCCACCAACAACACCACCACCACCACCTCCACCATTATCACCACCACCACCAACAATACCAACACCACCACCTCCACCACTATCACAACCAACGACACCAACACCACCACCTCCACCACTATCACCACCACCACCAACAACACCAACACCTCCACCTCCACCACTATCACCACCACCACCAACAACACCAACACCACCACCTCCACCACTATCACCACCAACGACACAAACACCACCACCTCCACCACCAACAACACCAACACTACCCTCTCCACCACTATCACCACCGCCACCAACGAGACCAACACCACCACCTCCACCACCACCAACGACACCAACACAACCACCACCACCACCAACAACGCCAACACCACCACCTCCATCCCTATCACCACCACCACCAACAACACCAACACCACCACCACTATCACCACCACCACCACCAACAACACCAACACCACCACCTCCACCACTATCACCACCGCCACCAACGACACCAACACCACCACCACCACCACTATCACCACCACCACCAACGACACCAACACCACCACCTCCACCACTATCAACACCACCACCACCAACGACACCAACACCACCACCACCACCAACAACACCAACACCACCACCACCACCACTATCACCACCACCACCAACAACACCAACACCACCACCTCCACCACTATCACCACCACCAGCAACGACACCAACACCACCACCACCACTATCACCACCACCACCAACAACACCAACACCACCACCTCCACCCCTATCACCACCACCACCAACAACACCAACACCACCACCTCCACCACTATCAGCACCACCACCAACAACACCAACACCACCACCTCCACCACTATCACCCCCACCACCAACAACACCAACACCACCAGCTCCAGCACTATCACCACCACCACCAACAACACCAACACCACCACCTCCACCACTATCACCACCACCACCAACAACACCAACACCACCCCCTCCACCACTATCACCACCATCACCAACAACACCAACACCACCACCTTCACCACTATCACCACCAAAAACCAACAACACCAACACTACCCCCTCCACCACTATCACCACCACCACCAACAACACCAACACTACCCCCTCCACCACTATCACCACCACCACCAACAACACCAACACCACCACCTCCACCACTATCACCACCACCACCACCACCACCAACGACACCAACACAATCCACCTGCACCACTATCACCACCAACAACACCAACACCTCCACCTCCACCACTATCACCACCACCATCAACACCAACACTACCCCCTCCACCAATATCACCACCACCACCAACAACACCAACAACATCAACTCCACCACTATCACCACCACCACCAACAACACCAACACAAGGACCTCCACCACTATCACCACCACCACCAACAACACCAACACCACCACCTCCACCACTATCAACACCACCACCAACAACACCAACACCACCACCACCACCACCAACAACACTAACACCACCACCTCCACCACTATCACCACCACCAACACCACCACCAACGACACCAACACTACCACCTCCACCACTATCACCACCAACAACACCAACACCACCACCTCCACCACTATCACCAGCACCACCAACAACACCAACACTACCCCCTCCACCACTATCACCACCACCACCAACAACACCAACACCATCAACTCCACCACTATCACCACCACCACCAACAACACCAACACAACGACCTCCACCACTATCACCACCACCACCAACAACACCAACACCACCACCTCCACCACTATCACCACCAACGACACAAACACCACCACTCCACCACTATCACCACCACCACCAACAACACCAACACCTCCACCTCCACCACTATCACCACCACCACCAACGACACCAACACTACCACCTCCACCACTATCACCACCAACAACAACAACACCTCCACCTCCACCACTATCACCACCACCACCAACAACACCAACACCACCACCTCCACCACTATCACCACCACCACCAACGACACCAACACCACCACCTCCGCCACTATCACCACCACCACCAACAACACCAACACCTCCACCTCCACCACTATCACCACCACCACCAACAACACCAACGCTACCACCACCACCACTATCACCACCACCACCAACAACACCAACACCACCACCTCCACCACTATCACCACCACCACCACCACCACCAACGACACCAACACCACCACCTCCACCACTATCACCTCCACCACCAACAACACCTGCACCACCACCTCCACCACTATCACCACCACCACCAACAACACCAACACCACCACCTCCACCACTATCACCACCACCACCAACAACACCAACACCATCAACTCCACCACTATCACCACCACCACCACCACCACCAGCAACACCAACACCTCCACCTCCACCACTATCACCACCACCACCAACAACACCAACACCATCAACTCCACCACCACCACCACCAACAACACCAACACCTCCACCTCCACCACAATCACCACCACCACCAACAACACCAACACCACCACCTCCACCACTATCACCACCACCACCAACAACACCAACACCACCACCTCCACCAGTATCACTACCAACACCAACGACACCAACACCACCACCTCCACCACTATCACCTTCACCACCAACAACACCAACACCACCACCTCCACCACTATCACCACCAACACCAACGACACCAATACCACCACCTCCACCACTATCGCCACCACCACCAACGACACCAACACTACCACCTCCACCACTATCACCACCAACAACACCAACACCACCACCTCCACCACTATCACCACCACCACCAACGACACCAACACTACCACCTCCACCACTATCACCACTAACAACACCAACACCACCACCTCCACCACTATCACCTCCACCACCAACAACACCAACACCACCACCTCCACCGCTATCACCACCACCACCAACAACACCAACACCATCAACTCCACAACTATCACCACCACCAGCACCACCACCACCAGCAACACCAACACCTCCACCTCCACCACTATCACCACCACCACCAACAACACCAACACCATCAACTCCACCACTATCACCACCACCACCAACAACACCAACACCACCACCTCCACCACTATCAACACCAACAACACCAACACCTCCACCTCCACCACTATCACCACCAACACCAACACTACCCCCTCCACCACTATCACCACCACCACCAACAACACCAACACAACGACCTCCACCACTATCACCACCACCACCAACAACACCAACACCACTACCTCCACCACTATCAACACCACCACCAACAACACCAACACCACCACCTCCACCACTATCACCACCAACGACACAAACACCACCACCTCCACCACTATCACCACCACCACCAACAACACCAACACCTCCACCTCCACCACTATCACCACCACCAACAACAACACCAACACCTCCACCTCCACCACTATCACCACCACCACCAACAACACCAACACCACCACCTCCACCACTATCACCACCAACGACACCAACACCACCACCTCCACCACTATCACCACCACCACCAACAACACCAACACCACCACCTCCACCACTATCACCACCACCACCAACAACACCAACACCACCACCTCCACCACTATCACCACCACCACCAACAACACCAACACATCCACCTCCACCACTATCACCACCACCACCAACAACACCAACACCACCACCTCCACCACTATCACCACCAACGACACCAACACCACCACCTCCACCACTATCACCACCACCACCAACAACACCAACACCACCACCTCCACCACTATCACCACCACCACCAACAACACCAACACCTCCACCTCCAGCACTATCACCTCCACCACCAACAACACCAAAACTACCCTCTCCACCACTATCACCACCGCCACCAACTACACCAACACCACCACCACCACCACCACTATCACCACCACCAGCAACGCCACCAACACCACCACCACCACCACTATCACCACCACCACCAACAATAACAACACTACCCCCTCCACCACTATCACCACCACCACCAACGACACCTACACCACCACCTCCGCCACTATCACCACCAACGACACCAACACCACCACCTCCACCACTATCACCACCACCTCCAACAACACCAACACCTCCACCTCCACCACTATCACCACAACCACCAACGACATCAACACAACCACCTCCACCACTATCACCACCACCACCAACTAGACCAACACCACCACCTCCACCACTATCACCTCCACCACCAACAACACCAACACCACCACCTCCAGCACTATCACCACCACCACCAACAACACCAACACCACCACCTCCAGCACTATCACCACCACCACCAACAACACCAACACCACCACCTTCACCACTATCACCACCACCACCAACAACACCAACACTACCCCCTCCACCATTATCACCACCACCACCAACAACACCAACAATACCCCCTCCACCACTATCACCACCACCACCAACAACACCAACACCACCACCTCCACCACTATCACCACCACCACCAACGACACCAACACCACCACCTCCACCCCTATCACCACCACCACCAACATCACCAACACCACCACCTCCACCAGTATCACCACCAACACCAACGACACCAACACTACCCCCTCCACCACTATCACCACCACCACCAACAACACCAACACCACCACCTCCACCACTATCACCTCCACCACCAACAACACCAACACCACCACCTCCACCACTATCACCACCACCACCAACAACACCAACACCACCACCTCCACCAGTATCACCACCAACACCAACGACACCAACAACACCACCTCCACCACTATCACCACCACCACCAACAACACCAACACCACCACCTCCACCAGTATCACCACCAACACCAACGACACCAACACCACCACCTCCACCACTATCACCTCCACCACCAACAACACCAACACCACCACCTCCACCACTATCGCCACCACCACCAACGACACCAACACTACCACCTCCACCACTATCACCACCAACGACACCAACACTACCACCTCCACCACTATCACCACTAACAACACCAACACCACCACCTCCACCACTATCACCTCCACCACCAACAACACCAACACCACCACCTCCACCACTATCACCACCACCACCAACGACCCCAACACCACCACCTCCACCACTATCACCACCACCACCAACGACACCAACACTACCACCTCCACCACTATCACCATCAACAACACCAACACCACCATCTCCAACACTATCACCACCACCACCAACAACACCAACACTACCCCTCCAACACTATCACCACCACCACCAACAACATCAACAACTCCACTATCACCACCACCACCAACAACACCAACACCACCACCTCCACCACTATCACCTCCACCACCAACAACACCAACACCACCACCTCCACCACTATCACAATCAACGACACCAACACCACCACCACCACTATCACCACCACCACCAACAACACCAACACCACCACCTCCACCACTATCACAATCAACGACACCAACACCACCACCACCACCACCAACAACACCAACATCACCACCTCCACCACTATCACCACCACCACCAACAACACCAACACCACCACCTCCACCACTATCACCACCAACAACACCAACACCACCACCTCCACCACTATCACCACCACCACCAGCGACACCAACACTACCACCTCCACGATAATCACCACTAACAACACCAACACCAGCACCTCCACCACTATCACCTCCACCACCAACAACACCAACACCACCACCTCCACCACTATCACCACCACCACCAACGACACCAACACCACCACCTCCACCACTATCACCACCACCACCAACGACACCAACACTACCACCTCCACCACTATCACCACCAACAACACCAACACCACGAAATCCACCACTATCACCACCACCACCAACGACACCAACACTACCACCTCCAACACTATCACCACCAACAACACCAACACCACCAACTCCACCACTATCACCACCACCACCAACGACACCAACACTACCACCTCCACCACTATCACCACCAACAACACCAACACCACCAACTCCACCACTATCACCACCACCACCAACGACACCAACACTACCACCTCCACCACTATCACCACCAACAACACCAACACCACCAACTCCACCACTATCACCACCACCACCAACGACACCAACACTACCACCTCCACCACTATCACCACCAACAACACCAACACCACCAACTCCACCACTATCACCACCACCACCAACGACACCAACACTACCACCTCCACCACTATCACCACCAACAACACCAACACCACCAACTCCACCACTATCACCACCACCACCAACAACACCAACACTACCCCCTCCAACACTATCACCACCACCACCAACAACATCAACAACTCCACTATCACCACCACCACCAACAACACCAACACCACCATCTCCACCACTATCACCTCCACCACCAACAACACCAACACCACCAACTCCACCACTATCACAACCAACGACACCAGCACCAGCACCACCACCACCACCACCAACAACACCAACATCACCACCTCCACCACTATAACCACCACCACCAACAACACCAACACCACCATCTCCACCACTATCACCACCGCCACCAACAACACCACCACCACCACCTCCACCATTATCACCACCACCACCAACAATACCAACACCACCACCTCCACCACTATCACAACCAACGACACCAACACCACCACCTCCACCACTATCACCACCACCACCAACAACACCAACACCTCCACCTCCACCACTATCACCACCACCACCAACAACACCAACACCACCACCTCCACCACTATCACCACCAACGACACAAACACCACCACCTCCACCACCAACAACACCAACACTACCCTCTCCACCACTATCACCACCGCCACCAACGAGACCAACACCACCACCTCCACCACCACCAACGACACCAACACAACCACCACCACCACCAACAACGCCAACACCACCACCTCCATCCCTATCACCACCACCACCAACAACACCAACACCACCACCACTATCACCACCACCACCACCAACAACACCAACACCACCACCTCCACCACTATCACCACCGCCACCAACGACACCAACACCACCACCACCACCACTATCACCACCACCACCAACGACACCAACACCACCACCTCCACCACTATCAACACCACCACCACCAACGACACCAACACCACCACCACCACCAACAACACCAACACCACCACCACCACCACTATCACCACCACCACCAACAACACCAACACCACCACCTCCACCACTATCACCACCACCAGCAACGACACCAACACCACCACCACCACTATCACCACCACCAACAACAACACCAACACCACCACCTCCACCCCTATCACCACCACCACCAACAACACCAACACCACCACCTCCACCACTATCAGCACCACCACCAACAACACCAACACCACCACCTCCACCACTATCACCCCCACCACCAACAACACCAACACCACCAGCTCCAGCACTATCACCACCACCACCAACAACACCAACACCACCACCTCCACCACTATCACCACCACCACCAACAACACCAACACCACCCCCTCCACCACTATCACCACCATCACCAACAACACCAACACCACCACCTTCACCACTATCACCACCAAAAACCAACAACACCAACACTACCCCCTCCACCACTATCACCACCACCACCAACAACACCAACACTACCCCCTCCACCACTATCACCACCACCACCAACAACACCAACACCACCACCTCCACCACTATCACCACCACCACCAACGACACCAACACCACCACCTCCACCCCTATCACCACCACCACCAACAACACCAACCCCACCACCTCCACCAGTATCACCACCAACACCAACGACACCAACACTACCCCCTCCACCAATATCACCACCACCACCAACAACACCAACACCACCACCTCCACAAATATCACCTCCACCACCAACAACACCAACACCACCACCTCCACCACTATCACCTCCACCACCAACAACACCAACACCACCACCTCCACCAGTATCACCACCAACACCAACGACACCAACACTACCCCCTCCACCAATATCACCACCACCACCAACAACACCAACACCACCACCTCCACAAATATCACCTCCACCACCAACAACACCAACACCACCACCTCCACCACTATCACCTCCACCACCAACAACACCAACACCACCACCTCCACCACTATCACCTCCACCACCAACAACACCAACACCACCACCTCCACCACTATCACCTCCACCACCAACAACACCAACACCACCACCTCCACCACTGTCACCACCACCACCAACGACACCAACACCACCAACTCCACCACTATCGCCACCACCACCAACGACACCAACACTACCACCTCCACCACTATCACCACTAACAACACCAACACCACCAACTCCACCACTGTCACCACCACCACCAACGACACCAACACCACCACCTCCTCCACTATCGCCACCACCACCAACGACACCAACACTACCACCTCCACCACTATCACCACCAACAACACCAACACCACCACCTCCACCACTATCACCACCACCACCAACGACACCAACACTACCACCTCCACCACTATCACCACTAACAACACCAACACCACCACCTCCACCACTATCACCACCACCACCAACGACACCAACACGACCACCTCCACCACTATCACCACCACCACCAACGACACCAACACTACCACCTCCACCACTATCACCACCAACAACACCAACACCACCAACTCCACCACTATCACCACCACCACCAACAACACCAACACCACCACCTTCACCACTATCACCTCCACCACCAATAACTCCAACACCACCACCACCACCACCAACAACACCAACATCACCACCTCCACCACTATCACCACCACCACCAACGACACCAACACCACCACCACCACCACTATCACCACCACCACCAACGACACCAACACAATCCACCTCCACCACTATCACCACCAACAACACCAACACCTCCACCTCCACCACTATCACCACCACCACCAACACCAACACTACCCCCTCCACCACTATTACCACCACCACCAACAACACCAACACCACCACCTCCACCACTATCAACACCACCACCAACAACACCAACACCACCACCTCCACCACTATCACCACCACCACCAACGACACCAACACCACCACCTCCACCACTATCACCACCACGACCAACTACACCAACACTACCCCCTCCACCACTATCACCACCACCACCAAAAACACCAACACCACCACCTCCACCACTATCACCACCACCACCACCAACAACACCAACACCAACACCTCCACCACTATCACCACCACCACCAACAACACCAACACCACCACCTCCACCACTATCACCACCACCACCACCACCACCAACGACACCAACACAATCCACCTGCACCACTATCACCACCAACAACACCAACACCTCCACCTCCACCACTATCACCACCACCACCAACACCAACACTACCCCCTCCACCACTATCACCACCACCACCAACAACACCAACACAACGACCTCCACCACTATCACCACCACCACCAACAACACCAACACCACCACCTCCACCACTATCAACACCACCACCAACAACACCAACACCACCACCACCACCACCAACAACACCAACACCACCACCTCCACCACTATCACCACCACCACCACCACCACCAACGACACCAACACTACCACCTGCACCACTATCACCACCAACAACACCAACACCACCACCTCCACCACTATCACCAGCACCACCAGCAACACCAACACTACCCCCTCCACCACTATCACCACCACCACCAACAACACCAACACCATCAACTCCACCACTATCACCACCACCACCAACAACACCAACACAACGACCTCCACCACTATCACCACCACCACCAACAACACCAACACCACCACCTCCACCACTATCACCACCAACGACACAAACACCACCACTCCACCACTATCACCACCACCACCAACAACACCAACACCTCCACCTCCACCACTATCACCACCACCACCAACAACACCAACACCACCACCTCCACCACTATCACCACCACCTCCAACAACACCAACACCACCCCCTCCACCACTATCACCACCATCACCAACAACACCAACACCACCACCTTCACCACTATCACCACCAAAAACCAACAACACCAACACTACCCCCTCCACCACTATCACCACCACCACCAACAACACCAACACTACCCCCTCCACCACTATCACCACCACCACCAACAACACCAACACCACCACCTCCACCACTATCACCACCACCACCAACGACACCAACACCACCACCTCCACCCCTATCACCACCACCACCAACAACACCAACCCCACCACCTCCACCAGTATCACCACCAACACCAACGACACCAACACTACCCCCTCCACCACTATCACCACCACCACCAACGACACCAACACGACCACCTCCACCACTATCACCACCACCACCAACGACACCAACACTACCACCTCCACCACTATCACCACCAACAACACCAACACCACCAACTCCACCACTATCACCACCACCACCAACAACACCAACACCACCACCTTCACCACTATCACCTCCACCACCAACAAATCCAACACCACCACCACCACCACCAACAACACCAACATCACCACCTCCACCACTATCACCACCACCACCAACGACACCAACACCACCACCACCACCACTATCACCACCACCACCAACGACACCAACACAATCCACCTCCACCACTATCACCACCAACAACACCAACACCTCCACCTCCACCACTATCACCACCACCACCAACACCAACACTACCCCCTCCACCACTATCACCACCACCACCAACAACACCAACACCACCACCTCCACCACTATCAACACCACCACCAACAACACCAACACCACCACCTCCACCACTATCACCACCACCACCAACGACACCAACACCACCACCTCCACCACTATCACCACCACCACCAACTACACCAACACTACCCCCTCCACCACTATCACCACCACCACCAAAAACACCAACACCACCACCTCCACCACTATCACCACCACCACCACCAACAACACCAACACCACCACCTCCACCACTATCACCACCACCACCAACAACACCAACACCACCACCTCCACCACTATCACCACCACCACCACCACCACCAACGACACCAACACAATCCACCTGCACCACTATCACCACCAACAACACCAACACCTCCACCTCCACCACTATCACCACCACCACCAACAACACCAACAACATCAACTCCACCACTATCACCACCACCACCAACAACACCAACACCACCACCTCCACCACTATCAACACCACCACCAACAACACCAACACCACCACCACCACCACCAACAACACCAACACCACCACCTCCACCACTATCACCACCACCACCACCACCACCAACGACACCAACACTACCACCTCCACCACTATCACCACCAACAACACCAACACCACCACCTCCACCACTATCACCAGCACCACCAACAACACCAACACTACCCCCTCCACCACTATCACCACCACCACCAACAACACCAACACCATCAACTCCACCACTATCACCACCACCACCAACAACACCAACACAACGACCTCCACCACTATCACCACCACCACCAACAACACCAACACCACCACCTCCACCACTATCACCACCAACGACACAAACACCACCACTCCACCACTATCACCACCACCACCAACAACACCAACACCTCCACCTCCACCACTATCACCACCACCACCAACAACACCAACACCACCACCTCCACCACTATCACCACCACCACCAACGACACCAACACTACCACCTCCACCACTATCACCACCAACAACAACAACACCTCCACCTCCACCACTATCACCACCACCACCAACAACACCAACACCACCACCTCCACCACTATCATCACCACCACCAACGACACCAACACGACCACCTCCACCACTATCACCACCACCACCAACGACACCAACACTACCACCTCCACCACTATCACCACCAACAACACCAACACCACCAACTCCACCACTATCACCACCACCACCAACAACACCAACACCACCACCTTCACCACTATCACCTCCACCACCAACAAATCCAACACCACCACCACCACCACCAACAACACCAACATCACCACCTCCACCACTATCACCACCACCACCAACGACACCAACACCACCACCACCACCACTATCACCACCACCACCAACGACACCAACACAATCCACCTCCACCACTATCACCACCAACAACACCAACACCTCCACCTCCACCACTATCACCACCACCACCAACACCAACACTACCCCCTCCACCACTATCACCACCACCACCAACAACACCAACACCACCACCTCCACCACTATCAACACCACCACCAACAACACCAACACCACCACCTCCACCACTATCACCACCACCACCAACGACACCAACACCACCACCTCCACCACTATCACCACCACCACCAACTACACCAACACTACCCCCTCCACCACTATCACCACCACCACCAAAAACACCAACACTACCCCCTCCACCACTATCACCACCACCACCAACAACACCAACACCACCACCTCCACCACTATCAACACCAACAACACCAACACCTCCACCTCCACCACTATCACCACCAACACCAACACTACCCCCTCCACCACTATCACCACCACCACCAACAACACCAACACCACTACCTCCACCACTATCAACACCGCCACCAACAACACCAACACCACCACCTCCACCACTATCACCACCAACGACACAAACACCACCACCTCCACCACTATCACCACCACCACCAACAACACCAACACCTCCACCTCCACCACTATCACCACCACCACCAACAACACCAACACCTCCACCTCCACCACTATCACCACCACCACCAACAACACCAACACCACCACCTCCACCACTATCACCACCAACGACACCAACACCACCACCTCCACCACTATCACCACCACCACCAACAACACCAACACCACCACCTCCACCACTATCACCACCACCACCAACCACAGCAACACCTCCACCTCCACCACTATCACAACCACCACCAACAACACCAACACCACCACCTCCACCACTATCACCACCAACGACACAAACACCACCACCTCCACCACTATCACCACCACCACCAACAACACCAACACCTCCACCTCCAGCACTATCACCTCCACCACCAACAACACCAACACTACCCTCTCCACCACTATCACCACCGCCACCAACGACACCACCACCACCACCACTATCACCACCACCAGCAACGCCACCAACACCACCACAACCACCACTATCACCACCACCACCAACAACACCAACACCACCACCTCCACCACTATCACCACCATCACCAACAACACCAACACCACCACCTCCACCACTATCACCACCACCACCAACAATAACAACACTACCCCCTCCACCACTATCACCACCACAACCAACGACACCTACACCACCACCTCCGCCACTATCACCACCAACGACACCAACACCACCACCTCCACCACTATCACCACCACCACCAACAACACCAACACCTCCACCTCCACCACTATCACCACCACCACCAACGACACCAACACAACCACCTCCACCACTATCACCACCAACAACACCAACACCACCACCCCCACCACTATCACCTCCACCACCAACAACACCAACACCACCACCTCCAGCACTATCACCACCACCACCAACAACACCAACACCACCACCTTCACCACTATCACCACCACCACCAACAACACCAACACTACCCCCTCCACCACTATCACCACCACCACCAACAACACCAACACTACCCCCTCCACCACTATCACCACCACCACCAACAATACCAACACCACCACCTCCACCACTATCACCACCACCACCAACGACACCAACACCACCACCTCCACCCCTATCACCACCACCACCAACATCACCAACACCACCACCTCCACCAGTATCACCACCAACACCAACGACACCAACACTACCCCCTCCACCACTATCACCACCACCACCAACAACACCAACACCACCACCTCCACCACTATCACCTCCACCACCAACAACACCAACACCACCACCTCCACCACTATCACCACCACCACCAACAACACCAACACCACCACCTCCACCAGTATCACCACCAACACCAACGACACCAAAACCGCCACCTCCACCAATATCACCTCCACCACCAACAACACCAACACCACCACCTCCACCACAATCACCACCACCACCAACGACACCAACACTACCCCCTCCACCACTATCACCACCACCACCAACAACACCAACACCACCACCTCCACCAGTATCACCACCAACACCAACGACACCAACACCACCACCTCCACCACTATCACCTCCACCACCAACAACACCAACACCACCACCTCCACCACTATCACCTCCACCACCAACAACACCAACACCACCACCTCCACCACTATCGCCACCACCACCAACGACACCAACACTACCACCTCCACCACTATCACCACCAACAACACCAACACCACCACCTCCACCACTATCACCACCACCACCAACGACACCAACACTACCACCTCCACCACTATCACCACTAACAACACCAACACCACCACCTCCACCACTATCACCTCCACCACCAACAACACCAACACCACCACCTCCACCACTATCACCACCACCACCAACGACCCCAACACCACCACCTCCACCACTATCACCACCACCACCAACGACACCAACACTACCACCTCCACCACTATCACCATCAACAACACCAACACCACCATCTCCAACACTATCACCTCCACCACCAACAACACCAACACCACCACCTCCACCACTATCACCACCACCACCAACAACACCAACACCACCACCTCCACCACTATCACCTCCACCACCAACAACACCAACACCACCACCTCCACCACTATCACCACCACCACCAACGACCCCAACACCACCACCTCCACCACTATCACCACCACCACCAACAACACCACCACCACCACCTCCACCACTATCACCACCGCCACCAACAACACCACCACCACCACCTCCACCACTATCACCACCACCACCAACAATACCAACACCACCACCTCCACCACTATCAACACCACCACCAACAATACCAACACCACCACCTCCACCACTATCATCACCGCCACCAACAACACCACCACCACCACCTCCACCACTATCACCACCACCACCAACAATACCAACACCACCACCTCCACCACTATCACAACCAACGACACCAACACCACCACCTCCACCACTATCACCACCACCACCAACAACACCAACACCACCACCTCCACCACTATCATCACCGCCACCAACAACACCACCACCACCACCTCCACCACTATCACCACCACCACCAACAATACCAACACCACCACCTCCACCACTATCACAACCAACGACACCAACACCACCATCTCCACCACTATCACCACCGCCACCAACAACACCACCACCACCACCACCATTATCACCACCACCACCAACAATACCAACACCACCACCTCCACCACTATCACAACCAACGACACCAACACCACCACCTCCACCACTATCACCACCACCACCAACAACACCAACACCTCCACCTCCACCACTATCACCACCACCACCAACAACACCACCACCTCCACCACTATCACCACCACCACCAACGACACAAACACCACCACCTCCACCACTATCACTTCCACCACCAACAACACCAACACTACCCTCTCCACCACTATCACCACCGCCACCAACGACACCAACACCACCACCACCACCACTATCACCACCACCACCAACGACACCAACACCACCACCTCCACCACTATCAACACCACCACCACCAACGACACCAACACCACCACCACCAACAACAACACCAACACCACCACTATCACCACCACCACCAACAACACCAACACCACCACTTCCACCACTATCACCACCACTACCAACGACACCAACACCACCACCACCACCACTATCACCACCACAACCAACAACACCAACACCACCACCTCCACCCCTATCACCACCACCACCAACAACACCAACACCACCACCAGCACCACTATCACCACCACCACCACCACCAACAACACCAACACCACCACCTCCACCACTATCACCACCGCCACCAACAACACCAACACCACCACCACCACCACTATCACCACCACCACCAACAACACCAACACCACCACCTCCACCACTATCTCCACCACCACCAACGACACCAACACAACCACCACCACTATCACCACCACCAACAACAACACCAACACCACCACCTCCACCCCTATCACCACCACCACCAACAAACCAACACCACCACCACCACCACACTATCACCACCACCACCAACAACACAAACACCACCACCTCCACCACTATCACCACCGCCACCTACGACACCAACACCACCACCACCACCACTATCACCACCACCACCAACGACACCAACACCACCACCACCACCACTATCACCACCACCACCAACGACACCAACACCACCACCTCCACCATTATCAGCACCACCACCAACAACACCAACACCACCACCTCCACCACTATCACCTCCACCACCAACAACACCAACACCACCACCTCCAGCACTATCACCACCACCACCAACAACACCAACACCACCACCTTCACCACTATCACCACCAAAAACCAACAACACCAACACTACCCCCTCCACCACTATCACCACCACCACCAACAACACCAACACTACCCCCTCCACCACTATCACCACCACCACCAACAACACCAACACTACCCCCTCCACCACTATCACCACCACCACCAACGACACCAACTCCACCACCTCCACCACTATCACCACCACCACCAACACCACCACCTCCACCACTATCACCTCCACCACCAACAACACCAACACCACCACCTCCACCACTATCACCACCAACACCAACGACACCAACACCACCACCTCCACCACTATCACCTCCACCACCAACAACACCAACACCACAACCTCCACCACTATCACCTCCACCACCAACAACACCAACACCACCACCTCCACCACTGTCACCACCACCACCAACGACACCAACACCACCACCTCCACCACTATCGCCACCACCACCAACGACACCAACACTACCACCTCCACCACTATCACCACCAACAACACCAACACCACCAACTCCACCACTATCACCACCACCACCAACAACACCAACACTACCCCCTCCAACACTATCACCTTCAACAACACCAACACCACCACCTCCACCACTATCACCACCAACGACACCAACACCACCACCTCCACCACTATCACCACCACCACCAACAACACCAACACCTCCACCTCCACCACTATCACCACCAACGACACCAACACCACCACCTCCACCACTATCACCACCACCACCAACAACACCAACACCTCCACCTCCACCACTATCACCACCACCACCAACGACACCAACACAACCACCTCCACCCCTATCACCACCAACAACACCAACACCACCACCTCCACCACTATCACCTCCACCACCAACAACACCAACACCACCACCTCCAGCACTATCACCACCACCACCAACAACACCAACACCACCACCTTCACCACTATCACCACCACCACCAACAACACCAACACTACCCCCTCCACCACTATCACCACCACCACCAACAACACCAACACTACCCCCTCCACCACTATCACCACCACCACCAACAACACCAACACCACCACCTCCACCCCTATCACCACCACCACCAACATCACCAACACCACCACCTCCACCAGTATGACCACCAACACCAACGACACCAACACTACCCCCTCCACCACTATCACCACCACCACCAACAACACCAAAACCACCACCTCCACCACTATCACCTCCACCACCAACAACACCAACACCACCACCTCCACCACTATCACCTCCACCACCAACAACACCAACACCACCACCTCCACCACTATCACGACCAACGACACCAACACCACCACCACCACCACCACCACCAACAACACCAACATCACCACCTCCACCACTATAACCACCACCACCAACAACACCAACACCACCACCTCCACCACTATCACCACCGCCACCAACAACACCACCACCACCACCTCCACCACTATCACCACCACCACCAACAATACCAACACCACCACCTCCACCACTATCACAACCAACGACACCAACACCACCACCTCCACCACTATCACCACCACCACCAACAACACCAACACCACCATCTCCACCACTATCACCACCGCCACCAACAACACCACCACCACCACCTCCACCATTATCACCACCACCACCAACAATACCAACACCACCACCTCCACCACTATCACAACCAACGACACCAACACCAACACCTCCACCACTATCACCACCACCACCAACAACACCAACACCTCCACCTCCACCACTATCACCACCACCACCAACAACACCAACACCACCACCTCCACCACTATCACCACCAACGACACAAACACCACCACCTCCACCACCAACAACACCAACACTACCCTCTCCACCACTATCACCACCGCCACCAACGACACCAACACCACCACCACCACCACTATCACCACCACCACCAACGACACCAACACCACCACCTCCACCACTATCACCACCACCACCAACGACACCAACACCACCACCACCAACAACAACAACACCAACACCACCGCCTCCACCCCTATCACCACCACCACCAACAACACCAACACCACCACCACCACCACTATCACCACCACCACCACCAACAACACCAACACCACCACCTCCACCACTATCACCACCGCCACCAACGACACCAACACCACCACCACCACTACTATCACCACCACCACCAACGACACCAACACCACCACCTCCACCACTATCAACACCACCACCACCAACGACACCAACACCACCACCACCACCAACAACACCAACACCACCACCACCACCACTATCACCACCACCACCAACACCACCACCTCCACCACTATCACCACCGCCACCAACGACACCACCACCACCACCACCACCACTATCACCACCACCACCAACGACACCAACACCACCACCACCACCACTATCACCACCACCACCAACGACACCAACACCACCACCACCACCACTATCAGCACCACCACCAACAACACCAACACCACCACCTTCACCACTATCACCACCAAAAACCAACAACACCAACACTACCCCCTCCACCACTATCACCACCACCACCAACAACACCAACACTACCCCCTCCTACCTTCACCACTATCACCACCACCACCAACAACACCAACACTACCCCCTCCACCACTATCACCACCACCACCAACAACACCAACACTACCCCCTCCACCACTATCACCACCACCACCAACAACACCAACACTACCCCCTCCACCACTATCACCACCACCACCAACGACACCAACAACACCACCTCCACCACTATCACCACCACCACCAACAACACCAACACCACCACCTCCACCAGTATCACCACCAACACCAACGACACCAATACCACCACCTCCACCACTATCACCTCCACCACCAACAACACCAACACCACCACCTCCACCACTATCACCTCCACCACCAACAACACCAACACCACCACCTCCACCACTGTCACCACCACCACCAACGACACCAACACCACCACCTCCACCACTATCGCCACCACCACCAACGACACCAACACTACCACCTCCACCACTATCACCACTAACAACACCAACACCACCAACTCCACCACTGTCACCACCACCACCAACGACACCAACACCACTACCTCCACCACTATCGCCACCACCACCAACGACACCAACACTACCACCTCCACCACTATCACCACCAACAACACCAACACCACCACCTCCACCACTATCACCACCACCACCAACGACACCAACACTACCACCTCCACCACTATCACCACCACCACCAACGACACCAACACGACCACCTCCACCACTATCACCACCACCACCAACGACACCAACACCACCACCACCACCACTATCACCACCACCACCAACAACACCAACACCACCACCACCAACACCAACAACACCAACACCACCACCTCCACCACTATCACCACCACCACCAACGACACCAACACCACCACCTCCACCACTATCACCACCACCACCAACAACACCAACACCACCACCACCACCACCAACAACACCAACACCACCACCTCCACCACTATCACCACCACCACCAACAACACCAACACCACCACCACCACCACTATCACCACCACCACCAACGACACTAACACCACCACCTCCACCACTATCACCACCACCACCAACAACACCAACACCACCACCTCCACCACTATCACCACCACCACCAACAACACCAACACCTCCACCTCCACCACTATCACCACCACCACCAACGACACCAACACCACCACCACCACCACTATCACCACCACCACGAACAACATCAACACCACCACCACCACCATTATCACCACCACCACCACCAACGACACCAACACCACCACCTCCACCACTATCACCACCACCACCAACAACACCAACACCACCACCTCCACCACTATCACCACCACCACCAACAACACCAACACCTCCACCTCCACCACTATCACCACCACCACCAACGACACCAACACCACCACCTCCACCACTATCACCACCACCACCACTATCACCACCACCACCACCACCACCAACAACACCAACACCACCACCTCCACCACTATCACCACCACCACCAACAACACCAACACTACCCCCTCCACCACTATCACCACCACCACCAACAACACCAAGACCACCACCTCCACCACTATTACCTCCACCACCAACAACACCAACACTACCCTCTCCACCACTATCACCACCACCACCAACAACACCAACACCACCACCTCCACCACTATCACCACCACCACCAACGATACCAACACCACCACCTCCACCACTATCACCACCTCCACCACTATCACCACCAACAACACCAACACCACCACCACCACCACCACTATCACCACCACCACCAACAACACCAACACCACCACCTCCACCACTATCACCACCACCACCAACAACACCAACACCACCACCTCCACCACTATCACCACCACCACCAACAACACCAACACTACCCCCTCCACCACTATCACCACCACCACCAACAACACCAACACTACCACCACCAACAACACCAACACTACCCCCTCCACTACTATCACCACCACCACCAACAACACCAACACCACCACCTCCACCACTATCACCACCACCACCAACAACACCAACACCTCCACCTCCACCACTATCACCACCACCACCAACGACACCTACACCACCACCTCCACCACTATCACCACCACCACCAACAACACCAACACTACCCCCTCCACCACTATCACCACCACCACCAACAAAACCAACACCACCACCTCCACCACTATCACCACCACCACCAACAACACCAACACCACCACCTCCACCACTATCACCTCCACCACCAACAACACCTACACCACCACCTCCACCACTATCACCACCACCACCAACAACTTAAACACCACCACCTCCACCACTATCACCACCAACGACACAAACACCACCACCTCCACCACTATCACCTCCACCACCAACAACACCAACACTACCCTCTCCACCACTATCACCACCGCCACCAACGACACCAACACCACCACCACCACCACTATCACCACCACCACCAACGACACCAACACCACCACCTCCACCACTATCACCCCCACCACCACCTCCACCACTATCACCACCACCACCAACGACACCAACACTACCCCCTCCACCACTATCACCCCCACCACCACCTCCACCACTATCACCACCACCACCAACGACACCAAAACCCCCACCACCACTATCACCACCACCACCAACAACACCAACACCACCACCTCCACCACTATCACCACCACCACCAACAACACCAACACCACCACCTCCACCACTATCACCACCACCACCAACAACACCAACACCACCACCTCCACCACTATCACCTCCACCACCAACAACACCTACACCACCACCTCCACCACTATCACCACCACCACCAACAACACCAACACCACCACCACCACCACTATCACCACCAACGACACAAACACCACCACCTCCACCACTATCACCACCACCACCAACAACACCACACCACCACCACCACCACCACTATCACCACCACCACCAACAACACCAACACCACCACCTCCACCAATATCACCACCGCCACCAACGACACCAACACCACCACCACCACCACTATCACCACCACCACCAACGACACCAACACCACCACCACCACCACTATCACCACCACCACCAACGACACCAACACCACCACCTCCACCACTATAACCACCACCACCAACAACACCAACACCACCACCTCCACCACTATCACCACCACCACCAACGACACCAACACCACCACCACCACCACTAACAGCACCACCACCAACTACAGCAACAGCACCACCTCCACCACTATCACCTCCACCACCAACAACACCAACACCACCACCTCCAGCACTATCACCACCACCACCAACAACACCAACACCACCACCTTCACCACTATCACCACCACCACCAACAACACCAACACTACCCCCTCCACCACTATCACCACCACCACCAACAACACCAACACTACCCCCTCCACCACTATCACCACCACCACCAACAACAACACCACCACCTCCACCACTATCACCACCACCACCAACGACACCAACACCACCACCTCCACCCCTATCACCACCACCACCAACATCACCAACACCACCACCTCCACCAGTATCACCACCAACACCAACGACACCAACACTACCCCCTCCACCACTATCACCACCACCACCAACAACACCAACACCACCACCTCCACCACTATCACCTCCACCACCAACAACACCAACACCATCACCTCCACCACTATCAACACCACCACCAACGACACCAACAACACCACCTCCACGACTATCACCACCACCACCAACAACACCAACACCTCCACCTCCACCAGTATCACCACTAACACCAACGACACCAACACCACCACCTCCACCACTATCACCTCCACCACCAACAACACCAACACCACCACCTACACCACTATCACCTCCACCACCAACAACACTATCACCTCCACCACCAACAACACCAACACCACCACCTCCACCACTATCGCCACCACCACCAACGACACCAACACTACCACCTCCACCACTATCACCACCAACAACACCAACACCACCACCTCCACCACTATCACCACCACCACCAACGACACCAACACTACCACCTCCACCACTATCACCACTAACAACACCAACACCACCACCTCCACCACTATCACCTCCACCACCAACAACACCAACACCACCACCTCCACCACTATCACCACCACCAACAACGACACCAACACCACCACCTCCACCACTATCACCACCACCACCAACGACACCAGCACTACCACCTCCACCACTATCACCACCAACAACACCAACACCACCAACTCCACCACTATCACCACCACCACCAACAACATCAACAACTCCACTATCACCACCACCACCAACAACACCAACACCACCACCTCCACCACTATCACCTCCACCACCAACAACACCAACACCACCACCTCCACGACTATCACAACCAACGACACCAACACCACCACCACCACCACCAACAACACCAACATCACCACCTTCACCACTATCACCACCACCACCAACAACACCAACACCACCACCTCCACAACTATCACCACCGCCACCAACAACACCACCACCACCACCTCCACCACTATCACCACCACCACCAACAATACCAACACCACCACCTCCACCACTATCAACACCACCACCAACAATACCAACACCACCACCTCCACCACTATCACCACCGCCACCAACAACACCACCACCACCACCTCCACCACTATCACCACCACCACCAACAATACCAACACCACCACCTCCACCACTATCACAACCAACGACACCAACACCACCACCTCCACCACTATCACCACCACCACCAACAACACCAACACCACCATCTCCACCACTATCACCACCGCCACCAACAACACCACCACCACCACCTCCACCATTATCACCACCACCACCAACAATACCAACACCACCACCTCCACCACTATCACCACCACCACCAACAACACCAACACCACCACCACCACCACTATCAGCACCACCACCAACAACACCAACACCTCCACCTCCACCACTATCACCACCACCACCAACAACACCAACACCACCACCTCCACCACTATCACCACCAACGACACAAACACCACCACCTCCACCACTATCACCTCCACCACCAACAACACCAACACTACCCTCTCCACCACTATCACCACCGCCACCAACGACACCAACACCACCACCACCACCACCACCACTATCACCACCACCACCAACTACACCAACACCACCACCTCCACCACTATCAACACCACCACCACCAACGACACCAACACCACCACCACCACCAACAACACCAACACCACCACCACCACCACTATCATCACCACCACCAACAACACCAACACCACCACCTCCACCACTATCACCACCACCACCAACGACACCAACACCACCACCACCACCACTATCACCACCACCACCAACAACACCAACACCACCACCTCCACCCCTATCACCACCACCACCAACAACACCAACACCACCACCACCACCACTATCACCACCACCACCACCAACAACACCAACACCACCACCTCCACCACTATCACCACCGCCACCAACGACACCAACACCACCACCACCACCACTATCACCACCACCACCAACGACACCAACACCACCACCTCCACCACTATCACCACCACCACCAACAACACCAACACCACCACCTCCACCACTATCACCACCACCACCAACGACACCAACACCACCACCACCACCACTATCAGCACCACCACCAACAACACCAACACCACCACCTCCACCACTATCACCACCACCACCAACAACACCAACACCACCACCACCACCACTATCAGCACCACCACCAACAACACCAACACCACCACCACCACCACTATCACCACCACCACCAACAACACCAACACTACCCCCTCCACCACTATCACCACCACCACCAACAACACCAACACTACCCCCTACACCACTATCACCACCACCACCAACAACACCAACACTACCCCCTACACCACTATCACCACCACCACCAACAACACCAACACCACCGCCTCCACCACTATCACCTCCACCACCAACAACACCAACACCACCACCTCCACCACTATCACCACCACCACCAACGACACCAACAACACCACCTCCACCACTATCACCACCACCACCAACAACACCAACACCACCACCTCCACCAGTATCACCACCAACACCAACTACACCAACACCACCACCTCCACCACTATCACCTCCACCACCAACAACACCAACACCACCACCTCCACCACTATCACCTCCACCACCAACAACACCAACACCACCACCTCCACCACTGTCACCACCACCACCAACGACACCAACACCACCACCTCCACCACTATCGCCACCACCACCAACGACACCAACACTACCACCTCCACCACTATCACCACCAAGAACACCAACACCACCACCTCCACCACTATCACCACCACCACCAACGACACCAACACTACCACCTCCACCACTATCACCACTAACAACACCAACACCACCACCTCCACCACTATCACCTCCACCACCAACAACACCAACACCACCACCTCCACCACTATCACCACCACCACCAACGACACCAACACCACCACCTCCACCACTATCACCACCACCACCAACGACACCAACACTACCACCTCCACCACTATCACCACCAACAACACCAACACCACCAACTCCACCACTATCACCACCACCACCAACAACACCAACACTACCCCCTCCAACACTATCACCACCACCACCAACAACATCAACACCACCAACTCCACTATCACCACCACCACCAACAACACCAACACCACCACCTCCACCACTATCACCTCCACCACCAACAACACCAACACCACCACCTCCACCACTATCACAACCAACGACACCAACACCACCACCACCACCACCAACAACACCAACATCACCACCTCCACCACTATCACCACCACCACCAACAACACCAACACCACCACCTCCACCACTATCACCACCGCCACCAACAACACCACCACCACCACCTCCACCACTATCACCACCACCACCAACAATACCAACACCACCACCTCCACCACTATCACCACCACCACCAACAATACCAACACCACCACCTCCACCAACTATCACCACCGCCACCAACACCACCACCACCACCACCTCCATCACTATCACCACCACCACCAACAATACCAACACCACCACCTCCACCACTATCACAACCAACGACACCAACACCACCACCTCCACCACTATCACCACCACCACCAACAACACCAACACCACCATCTCCACCACTATCACCACCGCCACCAACAACACCACAACCACCACCTCCACCATTATCACCACCACCACCAACAATACCAACACCACCACCTCCACCACTATCACAACCAACGACACAAACACCACCACCTCCACCACTATCACCACCACCACCAACAACACCAACACCTCCACCTCCACCACTATCACCACCACCACCAACGACACCAACACCAACACCTCCACCACTATCACCACCAACGACACCAACACCACCACCTCCACCACTATCACCACCACCACCACCACCAACAATACCAACACCAACACCTCCACCACTATCACCGCCACCACCAACGACAACAACACCACCACCTCCACCACTAACACCACCACCACCAACAATACCAACACCACCACCTCCACCACTATCACCACCACCACCACCAACAACACCAACACCACCATCTCCACCACTATCACCACCACCACCAACAACACCAACACCACCACCTCCACCACTAACACCACCACCACCAACAATACCAACACCACCAACTCCACCACTATCACCACCACCACCACCAACAACACCAACACCACCATCTCCACCACTATCACCACCACCACCAACAACACCAACACCACCACCTCCACCACTATCACCACCAACGACACCAACACCAACACCTCCACCACTATCACCGCCACCACCAACGACAACAACACCACCACCTCCACCACTATCAGCACCACCACCAACAACACCAACACCACCACCTCCACCACTATCACCACCACCACCAACAACACCAACACCACCACCTCCACCACTATCACCACCACCACCAACAATACCAACACCACCACCTCCACCACTATCACAACCAACGGCACCAACACCACCACCTCCACCACTATCACCAACACCTCTACCTCCACCACTATCACCACCACCACCAACGACACCAACACCACCACCTCCACCACTATCACCACCACCACCCACAACACCAACACCTCCACCTCCACCACTATCACCACCCCCACCAACAACACCAACACCACCACCTCCACCACTATCACCACCACCAACAACACCAACACCACCACCACCACTATCACCACCACCACCAACAACACCAACACCACCACCACCACCACCACCACCACTATCACCACCACCACCAACAACACCAACACCACCACCTCCACCACTATCACCACCACCACCAACAACACCAACACCACCACCTCCACCACTATCACCACCACCACCACCAACAACACCAACAACACCAACACCACCACCTCCACCACTATCACCACCACCTCCACCACTATCACCACCACCACCAACAACACCAACACCACCACCACCACCACTATCACCACCATCACCAACAACACCAACACCACCACCACCACCACTATCACCACCACCACCACCAACGACACCAACACCACCACCACCACCACTATCACCACCACCTCCAACGACACCAACACCACCACCACCACCACTATCACCACCAACACCAACAACACCAACACCACCACCACCACCACTATCACCACCACCACCAACAACACCAACACCACCACCTCCACCACTATCAACACCACCACCAACAACACCAACACCACCACCTCCACCACTATCACCACCAACGACACAAACACCACCACCTCCACCACTATCACCACCACCACCAACAACACCAACACCTCCACCTCCACCACTATCACCACCAACAACACCAACACCTCCAGCTCCACAACTATCACCACCAACACCAACAACACCAACACCACCACCTCGACCACTATCACCACCACCACCAACAACACCAACACTACCCTCTCCATCACTATCACCACCACCACCAACAACACCAACACCACAACCTCCACCACTATCACCACCACCACCAACGATACCAACACCACCACCACCTCCACCACTATCACCACCTCCACCACTATCACCACCAACAACACCAACACCACCACCACCACCACTATCACCACCACCACCAACAACACCAACAGCACCACCTCCACCACTATCACCACCACCACCAACAACACCAACACCACCACCTCCACCACTATCACCACCACCACCAACAACACCAACACCACCACCTCCACCACTATCACCACCACCACCAACAACACCAACACTACCCCCTCCACCACTATCACCACCACCACCAACAACACCAACACCACCACCTCCACCACTATCACCACCACCACCAACAACACCAACACCTCCACCTCCAACACTATCACCACCACCACCAACGACACCAACACCACCACCTCCACCACTATCACCACCACCACCAACAACACCAACACCACCACCTCCACCACTATCACCACCACCACCAGCAACACCAACACCACCACCTCCACCACTATCACCACCACCACCAACAACACCAACACCACCACCTCCACCACTATCACCTCCACCACCAACAACACCTACACCACCACCTCCACCACTATCACCACCACCACCAACAACACTACCCCCTCCACCTCCACCACTATCACCACCACCACCAACGACACCAACACTACCCCCTCCACCACTATCACCACCACCACCAACAACACCAACACCACCACCTCCACCACTATCACCACCACCACCACCAACAACACCAACACCTCCACCACTATCACCACCACCACCAACGACACCAACACCACCACCTCCACCACTATCACCACCACCTCCACCACTATCACCACCACCTCCACCACTATCACCACCACCACCAACAACACCAACACCTCCACCTCCACCACTTTCACCACCACCACCAACAACACCAACACCACCACCTCCACCACTATCACCACCACCACCAACGACACCAACACCACCACCTCCACCACTATCACCACCACCACCAACAACACCAACACCTCCACCTCCACCACTATCACCACCACCACCAACAACACCAACACCACCACCTCCACCACTATCACCACCACCACCAACGACACCAACACCACCACCTCCACCACTATCACCACCACCACCACCAACAACACCAACACCTCCACCTCCACCACTATCACCACCACCACCAACAACACCAACACCACCACCTCCACCACTATCACCACCACCACCAACAACACCAACACCACCACCTCCACCACTATCACCACCACCACCACCACCACCAACGACACCAACACTACCACCTCCACCACTTACACCACCACCACCAACAACACCAACACCACCACCTACACCACTATCACCACCACCACACCACCACCAACGACACCAACACCACCACCTCCACCACTATCACCACCACCACCAACAACACCAACACTACCCCCTCCACCTCCACCACTATCACCACCACCACCAACAACACCAACACCACCACCTCCACCACTATCACCACCACCACCAACAACACCAACACCACCACCTCCACCACTATCACCACCACCACCAACAGCACCAACACCACCACCTCCACCACTATCACCACCACCACCACCACCACCAACGACACCACTATCACCACCTCCACCACTATCACCACCACCACCAACAACACCAACACCACCACCACCACCACCAACAACACCAACGACACAAACACCACCACCTCCACCACTATCACCACCACCACCAACGACACCAACACCACCACCACCACCACTATCACCACCACCACCAACAACACCAACACCACCACCTCCACCACTATCACCACCACCACCAACGACACCAACACCACCACCACCACCACTATCACCACCACCACCAACAACACCAACACCACCACCACCACCACTATCACCTCCACCACTATCACCACCACCACCAACAACACCAACACCACCACCTCCACCACTATCACCACCACCACCAACGACACCAACACCACCACCACCACCTCCACCACTATCACCACCACCACCAACGACACCAACACCACCACCACCACCACTATCACCACCACCACCAACGACACCAACACCACCACCTCCACCACTATCACCACCTCCACCACTATCACCACCACCACCAACAACACCAACACCACCACCTCCACCACTATCACCTCCACCACCAACAACACCAACACTACCCTCTCCACCACTATCACCACCACCACCAACACCACCAACTCCACCACTATCACCACCACCAACGATACCAACACCACCACCTCCACCACTATCACCACCTCCACCACTATCACCACCAACAACACCAACACCACCACCACCACCACTATCACCACCACCACCAACAACACCAACACCACCACCTCCACCACTATCACCACCACCACCAAAAACACCAACACCACCACCTCCACCACTATCACCACCACCACCAACAACACCAAAACTACCCCCTCCACCACTATCACCATCACCACCAACAACACCAACACCACCACCTCCACAACTATCACCACCACCACCAACAACACCAACACCTCCACCTCCACCACTATCACCACCACCACCAACGACACCAACACCACCACCTCCACCACTATCACCACCACCACCAACAACACCAACACTACCCCCTCCACCACTATCACCACCACCACCAACGACACCAACACCACCACCTCCACCACTATCACCACCACCACCAACAACACCAACACTACCCCCTCCACCACTATCACCACCACCACCAACAATACCAACACCACCACCTCGACCACTATCACCACCACCACCAACAATACCAATACCACCACCTCCACCACTATCACCACCGCCACCAACAACACCACCACCACCACCTCCACCACTATCACCTCCACCACCAACGACACCAACACCACCACCTCCACCACTATCACCACCACCACCAACAACACCAACACCACCATCTCCACTACTATCACCACCGTCACCAACAACACCACCACCACCACCTCCACCATTATCACCACCACCACCAACAATACCAACACCACAACCACCACCACTATCACCACCACCACCAACAACACCAACACCACCACCTCCACCACTATCACCACCACCACCAACAACGATACCAACACCACCACCTCCACCACTATCACCACCTCCACCACTATCACCACCAACAACACCAACACCACCACCACCACCACTATCACCACCACCACCAACAACACCAACAACACCACCTCCACCACTATCACCACCACCACCAACAACACCAACACCACCACCTACACCACTATCACCACCACCACTAACAACACCAACACTACCCCCTCCACCACTATCACCACCACCACCAACAACACCAACACCACCACCTCCACCACTATCACCACCACCACCAACAACACCAACACTACCTCCTCCACCACTATCACCACCACCACCAACAACACCAACACCACCACCTCCACCACTATCACCATCACCACCAACAACACCAACACCTCCACCTCCAACACTATCACCACCACCACCAACGACATCAACACCACCACTTCCACCACTATCACCACCACCACCAACAGCACCAACACTACCCCCTCCACCACTATCACCACCACCACCAACAAGACCAACACCACCACCTCCACCACTATCACCACCACCACCAGCAACACCAACACCACCACCTCCACCACTATCACCACCACCACCAACAACACCAACACCACCACCTCCACCACTATCACCTCCACCACTATCACCACCACCACCAACAACACCAACACTACCCCCTCCACCTCCACCACTATCACCACCACCACCAGCAACACGAACACCACCACCTCCACCACTATCACCACCACCACCAACAACACCAACACCTCCACCTCCACCACTATCACCACCACCACCAACGACACCAACACTACCCCCTCCACCACTATCACCACCACCACCAACAACACCAACACCACCACCTCCACCACTATCACCACCACCACCACCAACAACACCAACACCTCCACCACTATCACCACCACCACCAACGACACCAACACCACCACCTCCACCACTATCACCACCACCTCCACCACTATCACCACCACCACCAACAACACCAACACCTCCACCGCCACCACTTTCACCACCATCACCAACAACACCAACACCACCACCTCCACCACTATCACCACCACCACCAACGACACCAACACCACCACCTCCACCACTATCACCACCACCACCAACAACACCAACACCTCCACCTCCACCACTATCACCACCACCACCAACAACACCAACACCACCACTTCCACCACTATCACCACCACCACCAACGACACCAACACCACCACCTCCACCACTATCACCACCACCACCACCAACAACACCAACACCTCCACCTCCACCACTATCACCACCACCACCAACAACACCAACACCACCACCTCCACCACTATCACCACCACCACCAACAACACCAACACCACCACCTCCACCACTATCACAACCACCACCAACAACACCAACACTACCTCCTCCACCACTATCACCACCACCACCAACAACACCAACACCACCACCTCCACCACTATCACCATCACCACCTCCACCACTATCACCACCACCTCCACCACTATCACCACCACCACCAACAACACCAACACCACCACCACCACCACTATCACCACCACCACCAACAACACCAACACCACCACCACCACCACTATCACCACCACCACCACCAACGACACCAACACCACCACCACCACCACTATCACCACCACCTCCAACGACACCAACACCACCACCACCACCACTATCACCACCACCACCAACAACACCAACACCACCACCACCACCACTATCACCACCACCACCAACAACACCAACACCACCACCTCCACCACTATCAACACCACCACCAACAACACCAACACCACCACCACCACCACTATCACCACCACCTCCAACGACACCAACACCACCACCACCACCACTATCACCACCACCACCAACAACCCCAACACCACCACCACCACCACTATCACCACCACCACCACCACCAACGACACCAACACCACCACCACCACCACTATCACCACCACCTCCAACGACACCAACACCACCACCACCACCACTATCACCACCACCACCAACAACACCAACACCACCACCACCACCACTATCACCACCACCACCAACAACACCAACACCACCACCTCCACCACTATCACCACCACCACCAACAACACCAACACCACCACCACCACCACTATCACCACCACCACCAACAACACCAACACCACCACCTCCACCACTATCACAACCACCACCAACAACACCAACACTACCTCCTCCACCACTATCACCACCACCACCAACAACACCAACACCACCACCTCCACCACTATCACCATCACCACCTCCACCACTATCACCACCACCTCCACCACTATCACCACCACCACCAACAACACCAACACCACCACCACCACCACTATCACCACCACCACCAACAACACCAACACCACCACCACCACCACTATCACCACCACCACCACCAACGACACCAACACCACCACCACCACCACTATCACCACCACCTCCAACGACACCAACACCACCACCACCACCACTATCACCACCACCACCAACAACACCAACACCACCACCACCACCACTATCACCACCACCACCAACAACACCAACACCACCACCTCCACCACTATCAACACCACCACCAACAACACCAACACCACCACCACCACCACTATCACCACCACCTCCAACGACACCAACACCACCACCACCACCACTATCACCACCACCACCAACAACCCCAACACCACCACCACCACCTCCACCACTATCACCACCACCACCAACAACACCAACACCACCACCTCCACCACTATCACCACCACCACCAACAACACCAACACCACCACCTCCACCACTATCACCACCACCACCAACAACACCAACACCACCACCTACACCACTATCACCACCACCACACCACCACCAACGACACCAACACCACCACCTCCACCACTATCACCACCACCACCAACAACACCAACACTACCCCCTCCACCTCCACCACTATCACCACCACCACCAACAACACCAACACCACCACCTCCACCACTATCACCACCACCACCAACAACACCAACACCACCACCTCCACCACTATCACCACCACCACCAACAGCACCAACACCACCACCTCCACCACTATCACCACCACCACCACCACCACCAACGACACCACTATCACCACCTCCACCACTATCACCACCACCACCAACAACACCAACACCACCACCACCACCACCAACAACACCAACGACACAAACACCACCACCTCCACCACTATCACCACCACCACCAACGACACCAACACCACCACCACCACCACTATCACCACCACCACCAACAACACCAACACCACCACCTCCACCACTATCACCACCACCACCAACGACACCAACACCACCACCACCACCACTATCACCACCACCACCAACAACACCAACACCACCACCACCACCACTATCACCTCCACCACTATCACCACCACCACCAACAACACCAACACCACCACCTCCACCACTATCACCACCACCACCAACGACACCAACACCACCACCACCACCTCCACCACTATCACCACCACCACCAACGACACCAACACCACCACCACCACCACTATCACCACCACCACCAACGACACCAACACCACCACCTCCACCACTATCACCACCTCCACCACTATCACCACCACCACCAACAACACCAACACCACCACCTCCACCACTATCACCTCCACCACCAACAACACCAACACTACCCTCTCCACCACTATCACCACCACCACCAACACCACCAACTCCACCACTATCACCACCACCAACGATACCAACACCACCACCTCCACCACTATCACCACCTCCACCACTATCACCACCAACAACACCAACACCACCACCACCACCACTATCACCACCACCACCAACAACACCAACACCACCACCTCCACCACTATCACCACCACCACCAAAAACACCAACACCACCACCTCCACCACTATCACCACCACCACCAACAACACCAAAACTACCCCCTCCACCACTATCACCATCACCACCAACAACACCAACACCACCACCTCCACAACTATCACCACCACCACCAACAACACCAACACCTCCACCTCCACCACTATCACCACCACCACCAACGACACCAACACCACCACCTCCACCACTATCACCACCACCACCAACAACACCAACACTACCCCCTCCACCACTATCACCACCACCACCAACGACACCAACACCACCACCTCCACCACTATCACCACCACCACCAACAACACCAACACTACCCCCTCCACCACTATCACCACCACCACCAACAATACCAACACCACCACCTCGACCACTATCACCACCACCACCAACAATACCAATACCACCACCTCCACCACTATCACCACCGCCACCAACAACACCACCACCACCACCTCCACCACTATCACCTCCACCACCAACGACACCAACACCACCACCTCCACCACTATCACCACCACCACCAACAACACCAACACCACCATCTCCACTACTATCACCACCGTCACCAACAACACCACCACCACCACCTCCACCATTATCACCACCACCACCAACAATACCAACACCACAACCACCACCACTATCACCACCACCACCAACAACACCAACACCACCACCTCCACCACTATCACCACCACCACCAACAACGATACCAACACCACCACCTCCACCACTATCACCACCTCCACCACTATCACCACCAACAACACCAACACCACCACCACCACCACTATCACCACCACCACCAACAACACCAACAACACCACCTCCACCACTATCACCACCACCACCAACAACACCAACACCACCACCTACACCACTATCACCACCACCACTAACAACACCAACACTACCCCCTCCACCACTATCACCACCACCACCAACAACACCAACACCACCACCTCCACCACTATCACCACCACCACCAACAACACCAACACTACCTCCTCCACCACTATCACCACCACCACCAACAACACCAACACCACCACCTCCACCACTATCACCATCACCACCAACAACACCAACACCTCCACCTCCAACACTATCACCACCACCACCAACGACATCAACACCACCACTTCCACCACTATCACCACCACCACCAACAGCACCAACACTACCCCCTCCACCACTATCACCACCACCACCAACAAGACCAACACCACCACCTCCACCACTATCACCACCACCACCAGCAACACCAACACCACCACCTCCACCACTATCACCACCACCACCAACAACACCAACACCACCACCTCCACCACTATCACCTCCACCACTATCACCACCACCACCAACAACACCAACACTACCCCCTCCACCTCCACCACTATCACCACCACCACCAGCAACACGAACACCACCACCTCCACCACTATCACCACCACCACCAACAACACCAACACCTCCACCTCCACCACTATCACCACCACCACCAACGACACCAACACTACCCCCTCCACCACTATCACCACCACCACCAACAACACCAACACCACCACCTCCACCACTATCACCACCACCACCACCAACAACACCAACACCTCCACCACTATCACCACCACCACCAACGACACCAACACCACCACCTCCACCACTATCACCACCACCTCCACCACTATCACCACCACCACCAACAACACCAACACCTCCACCGCCACCACTTTCACCACCATCACCAACAACACCAACACCACCACCTCCACCACTATCACCACCACCACCAACGACACCAACACCACCACCTCCACCACTATCACCACCACCACCAACAACACCAACACCTCCACCTCCACCACTATCACCACCACCACCAACAACACCAACACCACCACTTCCACCACTATCACCACCACCACCAACGACACCAACACCACCACCTCCACCACTATCACCACCACCACCACCAACAACACCAACACCTCCACCTCCACCACTATCACCACCACCACCAACAACACCAACACCACCACCTCCACCACTATCACCACCACCACCAACAACACCAACACCACCACCTCCACCACTATCACAACCACCACCAACAACACCAACACTACCTCCTCCACCACTATCACCACCACCACCAACAACACCAACACCACCACCTCCACCACTATCACCATCACCACCTCCACCACTATCACCACCACCTCCACCACTATCACCACCACCACCAACAACACCAACACCACCACCACCACCACTATCACCACCACCACCAACAACACCAACACCACCACCACCACCACTATCACCACCACCACCACCAACGACACCAACACCACCACCACCACCACTATCACCACCACCTCCAACGACACCAACACCACCACCACCACCACTATCACCACCACCACCAACAACACCAACACCACCACCACCACCACTATCACCACCACCACCAACAACACCAACACCACCACCTCCACCACTATCAACACCACCACCAACAACACCAACACCACCACCACCACCACTATCACCACCACCTCCAACGACACCAACACCACCACCACCACCACTATCACCACCACCACCAACAACCCCAACACCACCACCACCACCACTATCACCACCACCACCACCACCAACGACACCAACACCACCACCACCACCACTATCACCACCACCTCCAACGACACCAACACCACCACCACCACCACTATCACCACCACCACCAACAACACCAACACCACCACCACCACCACTATCACCACCACCACCAACAACACCAACACCACCACCTCCACCACTATCACCACCACCACCAACAACACCAACACCACCACCACCACCACTATCACCACCACCACCAACAACACCAACACCACCACCTCCACCACTATCACAACCACCACCAACAACACCAACACTACCTCCTCCACCACTATCACCACCACCACCAACAACACCAACACCACCACCTCCACCACTATCACCATCACCACCTCCACCACTATCACCACCACCTCCACCACTATCACCACCACCACCAACAACACCAACACCACCACCACCACCACTATCACCACCACCACCAACAACACCAACACCACCACCACCACCACTATCACCACCACCACCACCAACGACACCAACACCACCACCACCACCACTATCACCACCACCTCCAACGACACCAACACCACCACCACCACCACTATCACCACCACCACCAACAACACCAACACCACCACCACCACCACTATCACCACCACCACCAACAACACCAACACCACCACCTCCACCACTATCAACACCACCACCAACAACACCAACACCACCACCACCACCACTATCACCACCACCTCCAACGACACCAACACCACCACCACCACCACTATCACCACCACCACCAACAACCCCAACACCACCACCACCACCACTATCACCACCACCACCACCACCAACGACACCAACACCACCACCACCACCACTATCACCACCACCTCCAACGACACCAACACCACCACCACCACCACTATCACCACCACCACCAACAACACCAACACCACCACCACCACCACTATCACCACCACCACCAACAACACCAACACCACCACCTCCACCACTATCACCACCACCACCAACAACACCAACACCACCACCACCACCACTATCACCACCACCACCAACAACACCAACACCACCACCTCCACCACTATCAACACCACCACCAACAACACCAACACCACCACCTCCACCACTATCACCACCAACGACACCAACACCAACACCTCCACCACTATCACCGCCACCACCAACGACAACAACACCACCACCTCCACCACTATCAGCACCACCACCAACAACACCAACACCACCACCTCCACCACTATCACCACCACCACCAACAACACCAACACCACCACCTCCACCACTATCACCACCACCACCAACAATACCAACACCACCACCTCCACCACTATCACAACCAACGGCACCAACACCACCACCTCCACCACTATCACCAACACCTCTACCTCCACCACTATCACCACCACCACCAACGACACCAACACCACCACCTCCACCACTATCACCACCACCACCCACAACACCAACACCTCCACCTCCACCACTATCACCACCCCCACCAACAACACCAACACCACCACCTCCACCACTATCACCACCACCAACAACACCAACACCACCACCACCACTATCACCACCACCACCAACAACACCAACACCACCACCACCACCACCACCACCACTATCACCACCACCACCAACAACACCAACACCACCACCTCCACCACTATCACCACCACCACCAACAACACCAACACCACCACCTCCACCACTATCACCACCACCACCACCAACAACACCAACAACACCAACACCACCACCTCCACCACTATCACCACCACCTCCACCACTATCACCACCACCACCAACAACACCAACACCACCACCACCACCACTATCACCACCATCACCAACAACACCAACACCACCACCACCACCACTATCACCACCACCACCACCAACGACACCAACACCACCACCACCACCACTATCACCACCACCTCCAACGACACCAACACCACCACCACCACCACTATCACCACCAACACCAACAACACCAACACCACCACCACCACCACTATCACCACCACCACCAACAACACCAACACCACCACCTCCACCACTATCAACACCACCACCAACAACACCAACACCACCACCTCCACCACTATCACCACCAACGACACAAACACCACCACCTCCACCACTATCACCACCACCACCAACAACACCAACACCTCCACCTCCACCACTATCACCACCAACAACACCAACACCTCCAGCTCCACAACTATCACCACCAACACCAACAACACCAACACCACCACCTCGACCACTATCACCACCACCACCAACAACACCAACACTACCCTCTCCATCACTATCACCACCACCACCAACAACACCAACACCACAACCTCCACCACTATCACCACCACCACCAACGATACCAACACCACCACCACCTCCACCACTATCACCACCTCCACCACTATCACCACCAACAACACCAACACCACCACCACCACCACTATCACCACCACCACCAACAACACCAACAGCACCACCTCCACCACTATCACCACCACCACCAACAACACCAACACCACCACCTCCACCACTATCACCACCACCACCAACAACACCAACACCACCACCTCCACCACTATCACCACCACCACCAACAACACCAACACTACCCCCTCCACCACTATCACCACCACCACCAACAACACCAACACCACCACCTCCACCACTATCACCACCACCACCAACAACACCAACACCTCCACCTCCAACACTATCACCACCACCACCAACGACACCAACACCACCACCTCCACCACTATCACCACCACCACCAGCAACACCAACACCACCACCTCCACCACTATCACCACCACCACCAGCAACACCAACACCACCACCTCCACCACTATCACCACCACCACCAACAACACCAACACCACCACCTCCACCACTATCACCTCCACCACCAACAACACCTACACCACCACCTCCACCACTATCACCACCACCACCAACAACACTACCCCCTCCACCTCCACCACTATCACCACCACCACCAACGACACCAACACTACCCCCTCCACCACTATCACCACCACCACCAACAACACCAACACCACCACCTCCACCACTATCACCACCACCACCACCAACAACACCAACACCTCCACCACTATCACCACCACCACCAACGACACCAACACCACCACCTCCACCACTATCACCACCACCTCCACCACTATCACCACCACCTCCACCACTATCACCACCACCACCAACAACACCAACACCTCCACCTCCACCACTTTCACCACCACCACCAACAACACCAACACCACCACCTCCACCACTATCACCACCACCACCAACGACACCAACACCACCACCTCCACCACTATCACCACCACCACCAACAACACCAACACCTCCACCTCCACCACTATCACCACCACCACCAACAACACCAACACCACCACCTCCACCACTATCACCACCACCACCAACGACACCAACACCACCACCTCCACCACTATCACCACCACCACCACCAACAACACCAACACCTCCACCTCCACCACTATCACCACCACCACCAACAACACCAACACCACCACCTCCACCACTATCACCACCACCACCAACAACACCAACACCACCACCTCCACCACTATCACCACCACCACCACCACCACCAACGACACCAACACTACCACCTCCACCACTTACACCACCACCACCAACAACACCAGCACCACCACCTACACCACTATCACCACCACCACACCACCACCAACGACACCAACACCACCACCTCCACCACTATCACCACCACCACCAACAACACCAACACTACCCCCTCCACCTCCACCACTATCACCACCACCACCAACAACACCAACACCACCACCTCCACCACTATCACCACCACCACCAACAACACCAACACCACCACCTCCACCACTATCACCACCACCACCAACAGCACCAACACCACCACCTCCACCACTATCACCACCACCACCACCACCACCAACGACACCACTATCACCACCTCCACCACTATCACCACCACCACCAACAACACCAACACCACCACCACCACCACCAACAACACCAACGACACAAACACCACCACCTCCACCACTATCACCACCACCACCAACGACACCAACACCACCACCACCACCACTATCACCACCACCACCAACAACACCAACACCACCACCTCCACCACTATCACCACCACCACCAACGACACCAACACCACCACCACCACCACTATCACCACCACCACCAACAACACCAACACCACCACCACCACCACTATCACCTCCACCACTATCACCACCACCACCAACAACACCAACACCACCACCTCCACCACTATCACCACCACCACCAACGACACCAACACCACCACCACCACCTCCACCACTATCACCACCACCACCAACGACACCAACACCACCACCACCACCACTATCACCACCACCACCAACGACACCAACACCACCACCTCCACCACTATCACCACCTCCACCACTATCACCACCACCACCAACAACACCAACACCACCACCTCCACCACTATCACCTCCACCACCAACAACACCAACACTACCCTCTCCACCACTATCACCACCACCACCAACACCACCAACTCCACCACTATCACCACCACCAACGATACCAACACCACCACCTCCACCACTATCACCACCTCCACCACTATCACCACCAACAACACCAACACCACCACCACCACCACTATCACCACCACCACCAACAACACCAACACCACCACCTCCACCACTATCACCACCACCACCAAAAACACCAACACCACCACCTCCACCACTATCACCACCACCACCAACAACACCAAAACTACCCCCTCCACCACTATCACCATCACCACCAACAACACCAACACCACCACCTCCACAACTATCACCACCACCACCAACAACACCAACACCTCCACCTCCACCACTATCACCACCACCACCAACGACACCAACACCACCACCTCCACCACTATCACCACCACCACCAACAACACCAACACTACCCCCTCCACCACTATCACCACCACCACCAACGACACCAACACCACCACCTCCACCACTATCACCACCACCACCAACAACACCAACACTACCCCCTCCACCACTATCACCACCACCACCAACAATACCAACACCACCACCTCGACCACTATCACCACCACCACCAACAATACCAATACCACCACCTCCACCACTATCACCACCGCCACCAACAACACCACCACCACCACCTCCACCACTATCACCTCCACCACCAACGACACCAACACCACCACCTCCACCACTATCACCACCACCACCAACAACACCAACACCACCATCTCCACTACTATCACCACCGTCACCAACAACACCACCACCACCACCTCCACCATTATCACCACCACCACCAACAATACCAACACCACAACCACCACCACTATCACCACCACCACCAACAACACCAACACCACCACCTCCACCACTATCACCACCACCACCAACAACGATACCAACACCACCACCTCCACCACTATCACCACCTCCACCACTATCACCACCAACAACACCAACACCACCACCACCACCACTATCACCACCACCACCAACAACACCAACAACACCACCTCCACCACTATCACCACCACCACCAACAACACCAACACCACCACCTACACCACTATCACCACCACCACTAACAACACCAACACTACCCCCTCCACCACTATCACCACCACCACCAACAACACCAACACCACCACCTCCACCACTATCACCACCACCACCAACAACACCAACACTACCTCCTCCACCACTATCACCACCACCACCAACAACACCAACACCACCACCTCCACCACTATCACCATCACCACCAACAACACCAACACCTCCACCTCCAACACTATCACCACCACCACCAACGACATCAACACCACCACCTCCACCACTATCACCACCACCACCAACAACACCAACACTACCCCCTCCACCACTATCACCACCACCACCAACAAGACCAACACCACCACCTCCACCACTATCACCACCACCACCAGCAACACCAACACCACCACCTCCACCACTATCACCACCACCACCAACAACACCAACACCACCACCTCCACCACTATCACCTCCACCACTATCACCACCACCACCAACAACACCAACACTACCCCCTCCACCTCCACCACTATCACCACCACCACCAGCAACACGAACACCACCACCTCCACCACTATCACCACCACCACCAACAACACCAACACCTCCACCTCCACCACTATCACCACCACCACCAACGACACCAACACTACCCCCTCCACCACTATCACCACCACCACCAACAACACCAACACCACCACCTCCACCACTATCACCACCACCACCACCAACAACACCAACACCTCCACCACTATCACCACCACCACCAACGACACCAACACCACCACCTCCACCACTATCACCACCACCTCCACCACTATCACCACCACCACCAACAACACCAACACCTCCACCGCCACCACTTTCACCACCATCACCAACAACACCAACACCACCACCTCCACCACTATCACCACCACCACCAACGACACCAACACCACCACCTCCACCACTATCACCACCACCACCAACAACACCAACACCTCCACCTCCACCACTATCACCACCACCACCAACAACACCAACACCACCACTTCCACCACTATCACCACCACCACCAACGACACCAACACCACCACCTCCACCACTATCACCACCACCACCACCAACAACACCAACACCTCCACCTCCACCACTATCACCACCACCACCAACAACACCAACACCACCACCTCCACCACTATCACCACCACCACCAACAACACCAACACCACCACCTCCACCACTATCACAACCACCACCAACAACACCAACACTACCTCCTCCACCACTATCACCACCACCACCAACAACACCAACACCACCACCTCCACCACTATCACCATCACCACCTCCACCACTATCACCACCACCTCCACCACTATCACCACCACCACCAACAACACCAACACCACCACCACCACCACTATCACCACCACCACCAACAACACCAACACCACCACCACCACCACTATCACCACCACCACCACCAACGACACCAACACCACCACCACCACCACTATCACCACCACCTCCAACGACACCAACACCACCACCACCACCACTATCACCACCACCACCAACAACACCAACACCACCACCACCACCACTATCACCACCACCACCAACAACACCAACACCACCACCTCCACCACTATCAACACCACCACCAACAACACCAACACCACCACCACCACCACTATCACCACCACCTCCAACGACACCAACACCACCACCACCACCACTATCACCACCACCACCAACAACCCCAACACCACCACCACCACCACTATCACCACCACCACCACCACCAACGACACCAACACCACCACCACCACCACTATCACCACCACCTCCAACGACACCAACACCACCACCACCACCACTATCACCACCACCACCAACAACACCAACACCACCACCACCACCACTATCACCACCACCACCAACAACACCAACACCACCACCTCCACCACTATCACCACCACCACCAACAACACCAACACCACCACCACCACCACTATCACCACCACCACCAACAACACCAACACCACCACCTCCACCACTATCAACACCACCACCAACAACACCAACACCACCACCTCCACCACTATCACCACCAACGACACAAACACCACCACCTCCACCACTATCACCACCACCACCAACAACACCAACACCTCCACCTCCACCACTATCACCACCACCACCAACAACACCAACACCACCACCTCCACCACTATCACCACCACCACCAACAACACCAACACTACCTCCTCCACCACTATCACCACCACCACCAACAACACCAACACCACCACCTCCACCACTATCACCATCACCACCAACAACACCAACACCTCCACCTCCAACACTATCACCACCACCACCAACGACACCAACACCACCACCTCCACCACTATCACCACCACCACCAACAACACCAACACTACCCCCTCCACCACTATCACCACCACCACCAACAAGACCAACACCACCACCTCCACCACTATCACCACCACCACCAGCAACACCAACACCACCACCTCCACCACTATCACCACCAGCACCAACAACACCAACACCACCACCTCCACCACTATCAACTCCACCACCAACAACACCTACACCACCACCTCCACCACTATCACCACCACCACCAACAACACCAACACTACCCCCTCCACCTCCACCACTATCACCACCACCACCAGCAACCCGAACACCACCACCTCCACCACTATCACCACCACCACCAACAACACCAACACCTCCACCTCCACCACTATCACCACCACCACCAACGATACCAACACTACCCCCTCCACCACTATCACCACCACCACCAACAACACCAACACCACCACCTCCACCACTATCACCACCACCACCACCAACAACACCAACACCTCCACCACTATCACCACCACCACCAACGACACCAACACCACCACCTCCACCACTATCACCACCACCTCCACCACTATCACCACCACCTCCACCACTATCACCACCACCACCAACAACACCAACACCTCCACCGCCACCACTTTCACCACCACCACCAACAACACCAACACCACCACCTCCACCACTATCACCACCACCACCAACGACACCAACACCACCACCTCCACCACTATCACCACCACCACCAACAACACCAACACCTCCACCTCCAACACTATCACCACCACCACCAACAACACCAACACCACCACTTCCACCACTATCACCACCACCACCAACGACACCAACACCACCACCTCCACCACTATCACCACCACCACCACCAACAACACCAACACCTCCACCTCCACCACTATCACCACCACCACCAACAACACCAACACCACCACCTCCACCACTATCACCACCACCACCAACAACACCAACACCACCACCTCCACCACTATCACCACCACCACCACCACCACCAACGACACCAACACTACCACCTCCACCACTATCACCACCACCACCAACAACACCAACACCACCACCTACACCACTATCACCACCACCACACCACCACCAACGACACCAACACCACCACCTCTACCACTATCACCTCCACCACCAACAACACCTACACCACCACCTCCACCACTATCACCACCACCACCAACGACACCAACACCACCACCACCACCACCACCACCACCAACAACACCAACACTACCCCCTCCACCTCCACCACCAACACCACCACCTCCACCACTATCACCACCACCACCAACGACACCAACACCACCACCACCACCACCTCCACCACTATCACCACCTCCACCACTATCACCACCAACAACACCAACACCACCACCACCACCACTATCACCACTATCACCACCTCCACCACTATCACCACCACCACCAACAACACCAACACCACCACCACCACCACCAACAACACCAACGACACAAACACCACCACCTCCACCACTATCACCACCACCACCAACGACACCAACACCACCACCACCACCACTATCACCACCACCACCAACAACACCAACACCACCACCTCCACCACTATCACCACCACCACCAACGACACCAACACCACCACCACCAACACCACCACCACCACCACCAACAACACCAACACCTCCACCTCCACCACTATCACCACCACCACCAACAACACCAACACCACCACCTCCACCACTATCACCACCACCACCAACAACACCAACACTACCTCCTCCACCACTATCACCACCACCACCAACAACACCAACACCACCACCTCCACCACTATCACCATCACCACCAACAACACCAACACCTCCACCTCCAACACTATCACCACCACCACCAACGACACCAACACCACCACCTCCACCACTATCACCACCACCACCAACAACACCAACACTACCCCCTCCACCACTATCACCACCACCACCAACAAGACCAACACCACCACCTCCACCACTATCACCACCACCACCAGCAACACCAACACCACCACCTCCACCACTATCACCACCACCACCAACAACACCAACACCACCACCTCCACCACTATCAACTCCACCACCAACAACACCTACACCACCACCTCCACCACTATCACCACCACCACCAACAACACCAACACTACCCCCTCCACCTCCACCACTATCACCACCACCACCAGCAACCCGAACACCACCACCTCCACCACTATCACCACCACCACCAACAACACCAACACCTCCACCTCCACCACTATCACCACCACCACCAACGATACCAACACTACCCCCTCCACCACTATCACCACCACCACCAACAACACCAACACCACCACCTCCACCACTATCACCACCACCACCACCAACAACACCAACACCTCCACCACTATCACCACCACCACCAACGACACCAACACCACCACCTCCACCACTATCACCACCACCTCCACCACTATCACCACCACCTCCACCACTATCACCACCACCACCAACAACACCAACACCTCCACCGCCACCACTTTCACCACCACCACCAACAACACCAACACCACCACCTCCACCACTATCACCACCACCACCAACGACACCAACACCACCACCTCCACCACTATCACCACCACCACCAACAACACCAACACCTCCACCTCCACCACTATCACCACCACCACCAACAACACCAACACCACCACTTCCACCACTATCACCACCACCACGAACGACACCAACACCACCACCTCCACCACTATCACCACCACCACCACCAACAACACCAACACCTCCACCTCCACCACTATCACCACCACCACCAACAACACCAACACCACCACCTCCACCACTATCACCACCACCACCAACAACACCAACACCACCACCTCCACCACTATCACCACCACCACCACCACCAACGACACCAACACTACCACCTCCACCACTATCACCACCACCACCAACAACACCAACACCACCACCTACACCACTATCACCACCACCACACCACCACCAACGACACCAACACCACCACCTCTACCACTATCACCTCCACCACCAACAACACCTACACCACCACCTCCACCACTATCACCACCACCACCAACGACACCAACACCACCACCACCACCACCACCACCACCAACAACACCAACACTACCCCCTCCACCTCCACCACCAACACCACCACCTCCACCACTATCACCACCACCACCAACGACACCAACACCACCACCACCACCACCTCCACCACTATCACCACCTCCACCACTATCACCACCAACAACACCAACACCACCACCACCACCACTATCACCACTATCACCACCTCCACCACTATCACAATCCACCACCAACAACACCAACACCACCACCACCACCACCAACAACACCAACGACACAAACACCACCACCTCCACCACTATCACCACCACCACCAACGACACCAACACCACCACCACCACCACTATCACCACCACCACCAACAACACCAACACCACCACCTCCACCACTATCACCACCACCACCAACGACACCAACACCACCACCACCAACACCACCACCACCACCACCAACAACACCAACGACACAAACACCACCACCTCCACCACTATCACCACCACCACCAACGACACCAACACCACCACCACCACCACCTCCACCACTATCACCACCTCCACCAACGACACCAACACCACCACCTCCACCACTATCACCACCACCACCAACAACACCAACACCACCACCTCCACCACTATCACCACCACCACCAACAACAGCAACACCTCCACCTCCACCACTATCACCACCACCACCAACGACACCAACACCACCACCTCCACCACTATCACCACCACCACCAACAAAACCAACACTACCCCCTCCACCACTATCACCACCACCACCAACAACACCAACACCACCACCTGCACCACTATCACCACCACCACCAACAACACCACCACCACCACCTCCACCACTATCACCACCACCACCAACAACACCAACACCACCACCTCCACCACTATCACCTCCACCAGCAACAACACCTACACCACCGCCTCCACCACTATCACCACCACCACCAACAACACCAACACTACCCCCTCCACCTCCACCACTATCACCACCACCACCAACAACACCAACACCACCACCTCCACCACTATCACCACCACCACCAACAACACCAACACCACCACATCCACCACTATCACCTCCACCACCAACAACACCAACACCTCCACCTCCACCACTATCACCACTATCACCACCAACGACACCAACACTACCCCCTCCACCACTATCACCACCACCACCAACAACACCAACACCACCACCTCCACCACTATCACCACCACCACCAAGAAAACCAACACTACCCCCTCCACCACTATCACCACCACCTCCACCACTATCACCACCACCTCCACCACTATCACCACCACCTCCACCACTATCACCACGACCACCAACAACACCAACACTACCCCCTCCACCTCCACCACTATCAACACCACCACCAACAACACCAACACCACCACCTCCACCACTATCACCACCACCACCAACGACACCAACACCACCACCTCCACCACTATCACCACCACCTCCACCACTATCAGCACCACCTCCACCACTATCACCACCACCACCAACAACACCAACACCTCCACCTCCACCACTATCACCACCACCACCAACGACACCAACACCACCACCTCCACCACTATCACCACCACCACCAACGACACCAACACCTCCACCTCCACCACTATCACCACCACCACCACCAACAACACCAACACCTCCACCTCCACCACTATCACCACCACCACCAACAACACCAACACCACCACCTCCACCACTATCACCACCACCACCAACAACACCAACACCACCACCTCCACCACTATCACCACCACCACCAACAACACCAACACCACCACCTCCACCACTATCACCACCACCACCAACAACACCAACACCACCACCTCCACCACTATCACCACCACCACCAACAACACCAACACCACCACCTCCACCACTATCACCACCACCACCACCAACAACACCAACACCTCCACCTCCACCACTATCACCACCACCACCAACAACACCAACACCACCACCTCCACCACTATCACCACCACCACCACCAACAACACCAACACCTCCACCTCCACCACTATCACCACCACCACCAACGACACCAACACCACCACCTCCACCACTATCACCACCACCACCACCAACAACACCAACACCTCCACCTCCACCACTATCACCACCACCACCAACAACACCAACAACACCAACACCACCACCTCCACCACTATCACCACCACCTCCACCACTATCACCACCACCACCAACAACACCAACACCACCACCACCACCACTATCACCACCACCACCAACAACACCAACACCACCACCTCCACCACTATCAACACCACCACCAACAACACCAACACCACCACCACCACCACTATCACACCACCTCCAACGACACCAACACCACCACCACCACCACTATCACCACCACCACCAACAACACCAACACCACCACCACCACCACTATCACCACCACCACCACCAACGACACCAACACCACCACCACCACCACTATCACCACGACCTCCAACAACACCAACACCACCACCACCACCACTATCACCACCACCACCAACAACACCAACACCACCACCTCCACCACTATCACCACCACCACCAACAACACCAACACCACCACCACCACCACTATCACCAACACCTCCACCTCCACCACTATCACCACCACCACCAACGACACCAACACCACCACCACCACCACTATCACCACCACCACCAACAACACCAACACCACCACCACCACCACTATCACCACCACCACCAACAACACCAACACCACCACCTCCACCACTATCACCACCACCACCAACAACACCAACACCACCACCACCACCACTATCACCACCACCACCAACAACACCAACACCACCACCTCCACCACTATCAACACCACCACCAACAACACCAACACCACCACCTCCACCACTATCACCACCAACGACACAAACACCACAACCTCCACCACTATCACCACCACCACCAACAACAACACCAACACCTCCACCTCCACCACTATCACCACCACCACCAACAACACCAACACTACCCCCTCCACCACTATCACCACCACCACCAACAACACCAACACCTCCAGCTCCACCACTATCACCACCAACACCAACAACACCAACACCACCACCTCGACCACTATTACCACCACCACCAACAACACCAACACCTCCAGCTCCACCACTATCACCACCAACACCAACAACACCGACACCACCACCTCCACCACTATCACCACCTCCACCAACAACACCAACACTACCCCCTCCACCACTATCACCACCACCACCAACACCACCAACACCACCACCTCCACCACTATCACCACCACCACCAACAACACCAACACTACCCTCTCCATCACTATCACCACCACCACCAACAACACCAACACCACAACCTCCACCACTATCACCACCACCACCAACGATACCAACACCACCACCTCCACCACTATCACCACCTCCACCACTATCACCACCAACAACACCAACACCACCACCACCACCACTATCACCACCACCACCAACAACACCAACACCACCACCTCCACCACTATCACCACCACCACCAACAACACCAACACCACCACCTACACCACTATCACCACCACCACCAACAACACCAACACTACCCCCTCCACCACTATCACCACCACCACCAACAACACCAACACCACCACCTCCACCACTATCACCACCACCACCAACAACACCAACACTACCTCCTCCACCACTATCACCACCACCACCAACAACACCAACACCACCACCTCCACCACTATCACCATCACCACCAACAACACCAACACCTCCACCTCCAACACTATCACCACCACCACCAACGACACCAACACCACCACCTCCACCACTATCACCACCACCAACAACAACACCAACACTACCCCCTCCACCACTATCACCACCACCACCAACAACACCAACACCACCACCTCCACCACTATCACCACCACCACCAGCAACACCAACACCACCACCTCCACCACTATCACCACCACCACCAACAACACCAACACCACCACCTCCACCACTATCACCTCCACCACCAACAACACCTACACCACCACCTCCACCACTATCACCACCACCACCAACAACACCAACACTACCCCCTCCACCTCCACCACTATCACCACCACCACCAGCAACACGAACACCACCACCTCCACCACTATCACCACCACCACCAACAACACCAACACCTCCACCTCCACCACTATCACCACCACCACCAACGACACCAACACTACCCCCTCCACCACTATCACCACCACCACCAACAACACCAACACCACCACCTCCACCACTATCACCACCACCACCACCAACAACACCAACACCTCCACCACTATCACCACCACCACCAACGACACCAACACCACCACCTCCACCACTATCACCACCACCACCACCAACAACACCAACACCTCCACCTCCACCACTATCACCACCACCACCAACAACACCAACACCACCACCTCCACCACTATCACCACCACCACCAACGACACCAACACCACCACCTCCACCACTATCACCACCACCACCACCAACAACACCAACACCTCCACCTCCACCACTATCACCACCACCACCAACAACACCAACACCACCACCTCCACCACTATCACCACCACCTCCACCACTATCACCACCACCACCAACAACACCAACACCTCCACCGCCACCACTTTCACCACCACCACCAACAACACCAACACCACCACCTCCACCACTATCACCACCACCACCAACGACACCAACACCACCACCTCCACCACTATCACCACCACCACCAACAACACCAACACCTCCACCTCCACCACTATCACCACCACCACCAACAACACCAACACCACCACCTCCACCACTATCACCACCACCACCAACGACACCAACACCACCACCTCCACCACTATCACCACCACCACCACCAACAACACCAACACCTCCACCTCCACCACTATCACCACCACCACCAACAACACCAACACCACTACCTCCACCACTATCACCACCACCACCAACAACACCAACACCACCACCTCCACCACTATC
>OZ024741.1:10361084-10368584 GCA_964016885.1 Eledone cirrhosa | reverse complement strand
AGAACAACAACAATAATAACAAGAACAACAACAACAACAACAACAACAGTAATAACAAGAACAACAACAACAACAACAGTAATAACAATGATTTCTTTATTGGCCACAAGGGCTCACATCAAGAAAAACATTACAGACGGCACAGGACGGTTTTGTGCGTGTAAATATTTTTATTATTTATATAAGAAAAAGGGCGGTGGATTGGCAGTATCGGTAGAGGGTCGGACGCCATGCTTTGACGCTTTGAGTTACGGCCCTTGCTATTCTGAGTTCAAATCACGTCGAGGTTAACTTTGCCTTTAACCTTACGGTGTGGAGAAAATAAAGTACCAGTAATGTACTGGGTAATTACTGGCCTGGTGCCAAAAGTAGAAACAATTATTTATATAAGAAAAGAAAAAAAAAAGACATAGAAACATATATATATATAAACAATAAAAATGAAAATTGAAACAATGAAAAATTCCCCAATAGGGGGGAAACATCCGAGGGTTACTCGTGGCGAAAACCACACAAAAGACCACGGCCACCCTGACCACCAGGGCAAGCGCCCTCTCTCAATTTTTCCATCTTTCAAACTACAGAGCGGTCCCATTCACATGTCTGCGCCTCTCCCACCAGACCCTTGACGACAAGCGCCAACCTCGTTGCTAACACCTTGGCCAAAATCTTGAACTCTGCGTTTAGCAGAGTTATGGGCCTGAAATTATCGATAACATCCCTATTGTTCGGGTCGTTTCTCAGCAGCCCCACCGCTCCCCGGCTAACAAAACTGGGAATGCTCCCGTTCTGCTGCCAGTTGCAGTAGACGTCTGCCAAGAGATCACCGAACAAGTCTGGCATAAATGCATAAAGCTCGTAGGGCAGACCATCTAAACCTGGGGAACCATCGCTTCCCGTATTTCAACGGCTGTTATTGGCTTTTCGCAACACTGTGCTGCGGTCGTCGAGAGCCGAGGCAGTCCGTCGAGGTATGCACTGAAGTCCATGTCCCGATCCGGGCCGCCGCCGCTCCCGAACAGTTCAGCAAAGTGCTGCTGAAAAGCTTCACACATCCGCTCGGGTTCGAGCATCACGCACCCGCTTTGGTCAGACAAACACCGAATTGTGGCTTTATTGCCACGTCGCGCCTCTGCCACCCGGGCCCATTGGACGGCTTTTGTCCCCTCGTGTTTCAGAGCACGCGCTCTAGCTCTGACAACGCAGCCTTCGTGTTTTGCGTTGAAGAATTGGTCGAGTGCCAATCTCGCCGCAAGCACGTCGGTTGCGATACCTGTCCGAAACGCCTCTTCTAGCTTTCTGACTAGCTCTCCCTCTACTCTATTTTCCTCTATCACTACTCCTTTGCTAAATCTAATCGACTCTACTTTAATTGCCCTTTTCAGGGCGAACCACCACCTGTTGTTGACGACCGCTCCCGTCAACGCCCGCTTAACTAATACGCTAATCCGGTCTCTGTAGGCCTTGCGCGCCGGGAAAGACGCGTTCAGCTTCCAGTAACCGGGCCCTTGTCTATGAAGTCTGTCTATGTCGATCTCACAGATCACAAATTTGTGGTCTGTGTAGTCGACTATTTTAAATTGTGGACAACTTATACTAGCCTTATCTAGTTCCCTGCAGAATACCCTATCTAGATACGACCTGGATGACCCGATGCGGTTTGTCCATGTCCACATTGGCACATTCGGGTGATCCAGTCGATACCTGTCAGACAGTTCAAAACGTCTGAGCAGGTTGGTGAGGCTCTTGCACCTTCCTCCCCTATCCACTAGCCCCACACGATCCCAGCGTGCATCCAAGATACCGTTCCAGTCGCCCACTAACACTAAAGAGCGGGACGTTCCAAGAAAGGTCTCTAGACGTCTGAAGAAATCTGGCCGTCCTGCCCCTGTTGGGGCGTAGACGGCTACTAGCCTGAAAGCAATGCCTTCGCTGCCAGTCACGTACAGCACCACCGACTTACCTTCTGGGTCCAGGAAGATGGCCCATATCGCGAAATCCAAGCCTCTCCGAAAAAGGACGGCAACCCCTCCCCCCGATCCTGGACGGCTGGGAGATGCGTATACATCGTAGCCGCCGAAGATCGGTGCAAAGGCCCGTGCCTCGGAGATTCTGGTTTCACTGATGGCCACCACATCTATGTTTAGTGACCTGAGGTCATTGAGCAGGTGACCCTGCTTCCAAGATGACCCCAGGCCACGTGCATTTATACTGCCTATTCTGAGTACAGCCATGTTGGATGAGAAACGGGGCAAAAGAGAAAGGGTCACTTACCTTGTTCGTGTGGTGAAGGGACAGTAGAACCGTCCCTTTCGCTGGTCATGGGTGTTTCCAAGAGGATGTCAGTGTATATCCTCTTGGTAACCGTCCCTCTGAAGTCTCCAACTGCGTTGGGGAATTTTTGTTTTAAAGGTTTGTATTGTTCTAATGAGATTTCGATGATGCTTATGTTTGTCGGGAGAGCTCTTGGTGTTGGTGGGGTGTAGTAATTTTTTTCCGTGATGTCTGTGTGCTGCTTTATATATTTTATGAGTTCTTTTTTTGCTGTTTATGGCTGTGTACTTTTTTGGAGGGAGGGGTGATTTTGTTGACGTTTTCTTCTTGTTGCTGTTTGGTGTGTGTGTCTTGTTGTGTTTGCGTTGTTGGTGTTTGTGGTGGTTTTGCTGCAAGTTTCCTTGCTGCCTTTACCCCTCTTTGTATGCCTTCGCTTTTGGAGGGTGAATCTAAGTGTTTTTTTGTTTTTTTTTTGTTTTTGTGGCAGACAGTTTGCCACGTCACTCCTGCCTCAAACTCCATGTCGGATTCTGTGGCGTCTGGGAGGGGTATGTGCTCCACGGCTGTTGGTGGTGGTAGTGGAGCCCTCTTCGGCAATGTTGTTGCTGGTGTAGCTATTTCAAATGTAGCTATTGGTGTTGCCGCTACTGATGATGCTGCTTTAGTTATCCGTGGCCTTGGTACGGGTGTTACGGACGTTGCCCTCCTACTCACCGTGGAAGGGGCTTCTTTGTTTGTTGCCTGTCCTGCTCTTGGTAGCAGCGGACCAGGTATTGGAAGGAGAGGGGCCCTCTTCGATGTCTTCTGCGGGCAAAAGGCCCTGAGGTGACCTTTCGACCCACAGAGATAACATTTTGGCCGTCTTCCTTCTACACTTATAGGGAGTTGGAGTCCTTCCTCAAAGTCTATGATATCGGGGATAGCCTCGATACATTCCTGGTCAGTTTGTATAAGCATTTGCATGCCTATACCTGACCAGTTCTCTCTCCCTATTTTTTCTACTTGCAGCATGGTCGCCCTGTTCTCAATTCCAACAAGGACAGACGCGGCCAGCCAAGGTATGGGCACGTCGGGTGGGACCTGGGTCACTTTGACCCTCACAATTTTCTGCCCGCAGTAGGAGGGCACCAAGACTAACTCCTCACTCTTTAGGGTTTCCAAAGAGTGAGACCTTGCTTCCTAGGGGGTGGCGACAAGTACGTCTACTGTGGCGTACTTTCTGCTTCAGGTGATGTGGGTTTTGCGTGCCCAGGCGCACCCCAAGGCCTTTTGGATTTGAGCCTCCGTGGCTCTCTCCACCCGATGTGAGATTTTGCTTACGGTGCGGTAAGTTACCGTCCGTAGCTGCTGGTCCTTGAAACAATCGGGTGGAGGTTTCAGGGAAACTCTATTTGCGCTTCTTGTCACCATGGCCTTTGCGACTGCCATCTCCTCCTCTGTGACTAAAACTGTCTCGATATTTCGGGCGACACCTGCAAAAGAAGTGGTCCCTTTTTCAGCAGCACCACTATTGCTGCCGCTACTGGTCTTACTGGTAGTGCTGAGGTCGCTGTTACAGGTATCGATGTCATTGTTGATGTTTTCGTTGATACTGTTGCTGCTCTTACTGTTATTGTGGCTGTTGTTATTATTGTTGTTTTTGTTGATAGTGTTCCTACTATTATTGTTGTTGTGGCTGTTGTTATTTTCATTGTTATTGTCGTTCTCGGCCTTACCGCTGTTATTTTTGTTATTGTCGTTCTCGACTTTACCGCTGTTATTTTTATTGTTGCTGTTGTTATTGATGGTGTTATTGTTGGTGTTGTTGTTGGTGTTATTGTTGGTGTTGTTTGTGTTAGAAACATTTGTCAATTTTAAATCTGTAACAATCTTTTTTTCCTTTGTAATATTTACGTTTATATTTACCTCCGCTGGAACGCTGTCTTGTTGATATGCTGATAAAGTCTCCCTCTCTCTGTGTTGTCTGACAGCGCTCCCTCTCGTTTTTGTGTTATCCATGTTGAAATTTTTCAAAAAATATTTTTACACAAATACGAATACGACACCCCGTAAAGGGGTGCCGTATTATTTACGAGTGAACCGCTGTATTAGGTGGGTCACTTCTTCTAAACTTTTATCAAATTTAAAACTTGAATAAAAGGTTTAGAACGGTTGAAAAAGAGGTAAAACGTTGAAAAAGACTGGAGGCGATAAGAAGCGTGGCTTCACCAACCAATAATAATAATAATAATAATAATAGTAGTAATGGCTTCTGATTTAGGCAGAGGGCCAACCGTTTATATGTTTTGTAGGAGGAGGAAGTCGATTAATCTGCCCCAGTACATTACTGGTACTTTATTTTATCTACCCCCGTAAAGATGAAAGGTAAAGCTAACCTCAGTTAATAATAATAATTGTCTCTGATTTAGACACAAGGCCAACAATATTAGGGGCGGATAATAGACAGAAAGATCTTATTTATTGACCCCCGTAAGGGTGAAAGGTAAGACTAACTTCAGCGGGATTATAATAATAAAATATATATGTATGTGATTAACATACATAGTATGTATATAATTGGAATAAATGCTCTGAAATAGCGATATATATGTGAATATAGACATAGAATATTCGAAAATATTCTGTATGTTTATAATAAACATTTTGAAGACCTAATCGCTATAGAATAGAATACGTCACGTATTACAATTAGATTCTCGATAAAAGCAAGGGAAGTAATCTACGCGTTTCATTCTTATTAGAAATCTTCAGGACTACATATCCAGTGCTTTTATCGAGAATGACACAGCTAGAGACTTATAGAATACTTAGCTGTGTACATGAACTGGTTTGAAAGAGCGGTTGCCGGTCCGGCAGAAATTAGAAATTGGAATAAATGCTCTGAAATAGCGATATATATGTGAATATAGACATAGAATATTCGAAAATATTCTGTATGTTTATAATAAACATTTTGAAGACCTAATCGCTATAGAATAGAATACGTCACGTATTACAATTAGATTCTCGATAAAAGCAAGGGAAGTAATCTACGCGTTTCATTCTTATTAGAAATCTTCAGGACTACATATCCAGTGCTTTTATCGAGAATGACACAGCTAGAGACTTATAGAATACTTAGCTGTGTACATGAACTGGTTTGAAAGAGCGGTTGCCGGTCCGGCAGAAATTAGAAATTGGAATAAATGCTCTGAAATAGCGATATATATGTGAATATAGACATAGAATATTCGAAAATATTCTGTATGTTTATAATAAACATTTTGAAGACCTAATCGCTATAGAATAGAATACGTCACGTATTACAATTAGATTCTCGATAAAAGCAAGGGAAGTAATCTACGCGTTTCATTCTTATTAGAAATCTTCAGGACTACATATCCAGTGCTTTTATCGAGAATGACACAGCTAGAGACTTATAGAATACTTAGCTGTGTACATGAACTGGTTTGAAAGAGCGGTTGCCGGTCCGGCAGAAATTAGAAATTGGAATAAATGCTCTGAAATAGCGATATATATCTAATTTCTGCCGGACCGGCAACCGCTCTTTCAAACCAGTTCATGTACACAGCTAAGTATTCTATAAGTCTCTAGCTGTGTCATTCTCGATAAAAGCACTGGATATGTAGTCCTGAAGATTTCTAATAAGAATGAAACGCGTAGATTACTTCCCTTGCTTTTATCGAGAATCTAATTGTAATACGTGACGTATTCTATTCTATAGCGATTAGGTCTTCAAAATGTTTATTATAAACATACAGAATATTTTCGAATATTCTATGTCTATATTCACATATATATCGCTATTTCAGAGCATTTATTCCAATTTCTAATTTCTGCCGGACCGGCAACCGCTCTTTCAAACCAGTTCATGTACACAGCTAAGTATTCTATAAGTCTCTAGCTGTGTCATTCTCGATAAAAGCACTGGATATGTAGTCCTGAAGATTTCTAATAAGAATGAAACGCGTAGATTACTTCCCTTGCTTTTATCGAGAATCTAATTGTAATACGTGACGTATTCTATTCTATAGCGATTAGGTCTTCAAAATGTTTATTATAAACATACAGAATATTTTCGAATATTCTATGTCTATATTCACATATATATCGCTATTTCAGAGCATTTATTCCAATTTCTAATTTCTGCCGGACCGGCAACCGCTCTTTCAAACCAGTTCATGTACACAGCTAAGTATTCTATAAGTCTCTAGCTGTGTCATTCTCGATAAAAGCACTGGATATGTAGTCCTGAAGATTTCTAATAAGAATGAAACGCGTAGATTACTTCCCTTGCTTTTATCGAGAATCTAATTGTAATACGTGACGTATTCTATTCTATAGCGATTAGGTCTTCAAAATGTTTATTATAAACATACAGAATATTTTCGAATATTCTATGTCTATATTCACATATATATCGCTATTTCAGAGCATTTATTCCAATTTCTAATTTCTGCCGGACCGGCAACCGCTCTTTCAAACCAGTTCATGTACACAGCTAAGTATTCTATAAGTCTCTAGCTGTGTCATTCTCGATAAAAGCACTGGATATGTAGTCCTGAAGATTTCTAATAAGAATGAAACGCGTAGATTACTTCCCTTGCTTTTATCGAGAATCTAATTGTAATACGTGACGTATTCTATTCTATAGCGATTAGGTCTTCAAAATGTTTATTATAAACATACAGAATATTTTCGAATATTCTATGTCTATATTCACATATATATCGCTATTTCAGAGCATTTATTCCAATTTCTAATTTCTGCCGGACCGGCAACCGCTCTTTCAAACCAGTTCATGTACACAGCTAAGTATTCTATAAGTCTCTAGCTGTGTCATTCTCGATAAAAGCACTGGATATGTAGTCCTGAAGATTTCTAATAAGAATGAAACGCGTAGATTACTTCCCTTGCTTTTATCGAGAATCTAATTGTAATACGTGACGTATTCTATTCTATAGCGATTAGGTCTTCAAAATGTTTATTATAAACATACAGAATATTTTCGAATATTCTATGTCTATGTATATAATGTTCATATATATTATATTATATTATATTATGTGTCCCCTTACTCACTTGCCTGTTCCATTGTCCTGTGCCCCTCCCCCCATTTCGTCTGTTTACTTGTTTTTTCTCTCTCTTCCCCTCTCCTCACTACTTTTCCCTTTTTCTTCTTTTTTCTTTTCTTTCCCTCGTGGCCTTTTCATCGATAAAAGGCCT
>OZ024741.1:10348584-10353584 GCA_964016885.1 Eledone cirrhosa | reverse complement strand
ACATAACAATATTGATCATTTATTTAACTCTAGAAGAAATCCTCCTTTCAATAAAACTAATAATTTATATGGCGTATCTAAAGATAAGTATAATAACCTTATCCTTAAGGAACTAAGGAAGAATTATCGTAAAACTAACCATGACAATTTGGAATCTATAAACTTGGAAGCTTCTGAGATTATGTCTAAACTTGCATTCGAGAAAAAGACCGAACCATTCTTCCCAAGAACTCCGAGGATAAATCTTAAGGATCATAAAAGTAACTTTCGAACGCAACTGCCTGTTAGATTAATCGCCCCCTCTAAATCAAATCTGGGGTTGTTAGTAAATCCATCTTGGATAGAATTATCCCACAGGTTCGTTCTAATTGCTCTATTTCTAACTTAAACTTATGGATTGGTACATCTGATGTAATTAACTGGTTCAATGACCTGAATAATAAAAACAAACAAAAATGTATTCAGTTTGACATTGCCAGTTACTACTCTTCTATTTCGCCTTCACTCCTCAACAACGCTCTATCTTTCGCATTTAAATATTCTGACATTACCACAGATGAACTTTACATCATTCTCACCGCAAGAAAAACTATCCTGGAATTCAACAACGAATATTGGACTAGAGCTGATACTTCCAACAATGTTGATATGACAATGGGTTCGTCGGATTCAGCGCAATTGACGGACTTGATTGGTATCTTTAGTTTGAATTCTTTAAATCGGAAAATTCCTCAACTTCGCGGTGGAATTTATCGTGACCATGCCCTTTTTACTGTCTTAAACTGTAACTTAGTTAACCTTAATATTATTAAGAATAATATACTTGACCTATTTAAGCACCATAACCTAAAAATTGAATTTGAAAACAACGTCAAACTAGCTAACTTCCTGGATATATCCCTTAATCTTGACACCGGCCTATATTACCCTTACCATAAAGACAATGAGAATCTAAATTATGTTAATTTTAAATCTAACCACCTCATTAACGTTAAAAATGCTATAGTCAGTAATGTTGAAAAAAGAATCTAAAATCTATCCTCTAATAAAGTTATCTTCGACGCTAATGCCAATTATTATAATAATGCGCTTTCCAAAGCCGGTTATCCTGATAAAATTAAATACAGTAAAGAAACCAATCATCGAAGGACTTATATTAAAATAGTTAGTTATGAACATTCCAATAACTTAAATAAAAGACCTAGATACAAAAATATGATTTGGTACAACGCTCCTTTTTCTCTATCTATTACTAGTAATATTCTTAAACTATTTTTTAGGGCCTTAGATAAATGCTTCCCTCCCTCGCATATCTGTAGTAAGATCTTTAACAAACACAATCAAATTCTCTTATTCCACCACTTCCAACATCTCCAACATTATCTCTAAACATAATAATAAAATATTAAATAATAAATTATATCCATCCAACACTGAGTGTCATAATAATAGCAGTAGTAAACCCGACGTCAATGTTAACTCTAGGCTAGATTCAGTAAATTTAAATACGACATCAAAGGTAACTTTGTCGAATGTTCATAACACCAATCTAAATCAGGAAACTTTAGCACCTATCGTAAATAACTTCTCCAATCCAATTCCTTCTATAAATAATACTAGGTCACTTGTTAATAACTCTGGTAATTTCTCTAATCGTAATTGTAATTGCCCTGTTAGAACTAAATGTCCTCTTAATAACCAATGTCTTGATAACAATTTAGTGTATGAATGTAAGGTTATAACTGGTACTAATTCTTTTACCTATTTTGGTTCCACTTCCACTTCCTTTAAAGCAAGATTTTATAATCACAATTCGTCTTTTAAATACCAACTTAAAAGAACTAACACGGCACTCTCAGAACTCATATGGTCCTTAAAAGACAAAAATATTAACTACATTTCTTGGAGGAAGGTTTGCAACGCCTCTCCTTACCGGAATTCTTCCCTATCTAGAACATGTAATCTCTGCCTAGCCGAGAAATTTACCATTATCTCTAATTTTAATTCTATAATAAATAGACGTACGCATTTATTTTCGCTGTGCTTGCATAAATCCTATAGAACTTTCCATAAAGTATACAGCTAATATCTCACTACATAATTAGTTTAAAATCTTCTTTTCTCAAACGCTTTTATATCTTTTACAAATATACCCATCTTTCTACCTTATTTCAGTATATTATATTATACAATTGACTCATTCTATGTCGTTAGCGGTCCCCTATTTTTCTTCTTTTTTATCCTTTTTCCTTTTTTCTTTTTTAATTTCTAATCTTTAATCTGTAACTTTTACTTCTCAATTACTTCTTAACTCATATTATTACTCATTTTCCTTATATTCTTGGCCATACAAACTATATTTTTAATAAATACTAATATTACCAAGTAAATTTTGTAAACATATATTTAGTAAATTTTGTAAACATATATTTCTTTGACGTTATATATTTTTTCTTCCTTAAATGTTCTTCTTTCTTCTCTCCTTCCATGCTCGTATTAAACCTATTATTTACTTTTGCATATTATAATACATAGAAACAAACTTAGACCCTAACTAATTACTCTAAGTTCATAATTCATTTAATCTCTTATTATTTCACCTTATCTCCTTAATATTTTTATTTTAATAATACATATTAATAAATTCCTTTTCGCACATATTATTAAACCCTTCAATATATAAACCTTAAATAAATACTATTCTTAATTCCTTTTTCTTTAATCATAAACATCACCATTCATAAACCTCATTAACTTTTAATTTCAAAATCTTTTTAAATTATGTATTATCTTACAACGTTTTTTTAAAATTTCTCTCTGTGAGACAATGTTTCTCAGTATTAAAGTCTATCTCCCTCTCTCTCTCTCTCTCACTCATTTCTCCTCCTCTCTCATCCTTCCTTCTTATACTCCTCCCCCGTCATCCTTTATTTTCTTTCTTCCCCTTCCTTTCCTTTTCCTTCCCCCTTCCTTCTTTTTTTCCAATCTCATATATCCATCTTATTTTATTTTTCATATGTAGATTTAACACTTCACTGCTCGCAGGTGTTTTTTAAGCTTCATATCATGTCTCCCTATTTTATCTGATGAGAACGCAAATATCATCCCATGATGATATTTGTTTTTGAAATGCGCATAATAAAATACATGGAACTCTTTTAACCATCTAATGATCTTATTTGCCTTTCATCCTTACGGGGTCGATAAAATAAAGTACCAGTAATGCACTGGGTAATTGCTGGCCTTGTGCCTAAAGTAGAAACAATTATATATATATATATATATATATATATATATTATATTATATATATATATATATATATATATATATATTACGTTAATTATTTTTCCATTTTGACGTTATAGTCACTTATATTATGAAATACTGTTGGCTTTTTGCTCACATTAATTTCTCTATTTTCATTTATATATATATATATATAGAACACAACACGCAACCCAGGAATCGAGCCCACGACATTGTGATCGTAAGTCCAACACCCTTACCACTAGGACACATGCCTCTCTCTCTCTCTCTCTCTCTCTCTCTCTCTCTCTCTCTCTCTCTATATATATATATATATATATATATATATATATATATATATATATATATATATATAATATATATATATATATATATATATATATACCATCTTACATATATATATATATATATATATATATATATGCAAAAGTTCTATTTAAATTGTTGGGATACAACAAGCAAATATTTTTATAACTGATATAAAGCACTCGACAAATATTTGGAGTAGATATACGATATTAATAAATGGAAACTATATTTATAAAACCATATTTATTTCATTATATATATTTCAAGGATACCAAGTTACATTATGGTATGCCTTCATCAGACAAAACACAATATATAACAGTTTTATAAATAGACATTGACGTACCCCTTTTAAAAATTGACCGTTGTTTTTGGAGGCCATCAGGATAGTGATTTGTTTACTTTAGTAAGTCATAGTGTTAAGAGTAAGTAAAAAGATGGAGAGAAACGTGGAGAAAAGAAAGGGAGAGATAGATAAAGAAAAAGAAGGAAACAAAAAGAAAAGTGAACAGAGGAAAAATAACGGGGAGATATCAAACCATCAGACAGAGAAAAAAAATCCAGAGAGAGATATATAGAGATAGAGAGAGGGGGGGAGAGAACGAAAGCCTTAAGTTATGTTATATTAAGTTGAGTTAACAATTGGGATGAAAAGCATAAATAAAATTAGAAATATTAATATTCATGAATGGAATATAGATATATAATATGAGAAATTACACATTGTTTAATTATGATTAGATATTTAGTTTAAAATTGAGATCAATATATTAAAAATTGGAATTTAAACATTATAAAATATATATATTGCCAGAGAGATTATCTATCGCATATTACATACACATAGGCAAAGGTACATACATATATATATATACACACTCACTCAGAAAATACACATTATATCTACTCCCGCACATAATATATATATACAAAGCATAAGTGAGAAATGAAATTTCGTTTTCATTTTATTACAACTGATCGTTTTCGGTACGCCTGGCCGACATAACTCACTCGATATGCAAATTAGGCTGCTCAGCCGTTAATTTTCCTAAGGAAAGTATATACTTTCGAACGTTCAACCATCTAGCAGAAGGGTATACGGTGCTGATGATAGCTAACAAGCTTGAAACTAGTACATCGTTCCTGTGTCAGTGTTGAACAAAAAGGTGACGTGGTTGCCTTAACACCGTACGGCATAAATTCAGGCTGTTCAGTTTGTTTACAAACGAACAAAGCGGGCGCTACAATAAGCGTCCGCTAAACTTATACGTACATATATGTATGTGTACCTGTATGTATATATATATATATATATATATATATGCATGCTACTGTACGTCTGTATACATATATGTATGTACGTATACATACATACTTACATATATATATATATATATATATATATATATATATATATATATAT
>OZ024741.1:10343584-10346084 GCA_964016885.1 Eledone cirrhosa | reverse complement strand
GGTGGATGCCATGCTAGGGTGGTGGATTGGCAGTATCGGTAGAGGGTCTGACGTCATGCTAGGGTGGTGGATTGGCAGTATCGGTAGAGGGTCTGACGTCATGCTAGGGTGGTGGATTGGCAGTATCGGTAGAGGGTCAGATGCCATGTTAGGGTGGTGGATTGGCAGTATCGGTAGAGGGTCAGATGCCATGCTTTGCAGCAAATAGTTACGGCCCTTTATGGTCTGAGTTCAAATCCTGCCTAGGTTAACTTTACCTTTCATCCTTATGGGGTCGATAAAATAAAGTACCAGAAATACACTGGGATAATTGCTGGCCTTGTGCCAAAAGTAGAAACAATTATTTGTTCTTGTAATTTTCAACTGAGTCCATCGAACTGCTTTCCTAAACTGACCTAACCTGCTAAAAATAGCAACCAAACCATCCTTAATTCCCTATTTACGCATTTAAACAAGTGAAGGACTCTTCCATAGCAAAGGCCTTGATAAACAAAGAGGCGGGGGTTGGCTAAACAAGAACAACAGCAACTACAGGAACAATAACCTACAACCACAGCTATGAACACAGCGAGAAGTCAATGGATCTCCGTCAGTTTCGACTAGGAGTGAGTGTTCCAGTTGTTCGATCAACAGAACAGCCTGCTAGTGAAATTAACTTACATGTGGTTATTTCACAGACACGTGTAGCCTTAATATTTTCCGACTATACAATGTTTCACTTACAAAGGTCACGCAGTGAGGGGGGGGGGATAATGTCGCTAAGTGAAATCTTATAATTCTTGGTGTGTTTTGTCCATTGCTTCATACGTTACACATACACACACATACACACACAGTTACATATAAATACATAAACGCACACACGCACATACACACATACACACACACACGCACATCTACATATAAATACATAAACGCACACACGCACACACACACACACACACACACATCTACATATAAATACATAAACACACACACATACAACATCTACACATAAATACATAAACAGACACATAGACAACAGAAGTACAAACACACACACACACACACACACACACACACACACACACACACACACTCACATACACACACATACACACACACATCTAGTCATACATATTCATAAATAGACACATTATACAAAATAATTATTACATACACACACACATCTATGTAATGATTGAGGAAGGAAGGAGCTGGTGAAACGCTATAGCGATGAGCGTTCCAAGATTAGCTACACTTGTGTGAGTGTATATGTGCGTTTGTGTGAGTGTATATGTGCGTTTGTGTGAGTGTATATGTGCGTTTGTGTGAGTGTATATGTGCGTTTGTGTGAGTGTATATGTGTGTGTGTGTGAGTGTATATGTGTGTGTGTGTGAGTGTATATGTGTGTGTGTGAGTGTATATGTGCGTTTGTGTGACTGTATATGTGTTTGTGTGAATGTATGTGTGCGTTTGTGTGAGTGTATATGTGTGTTTGTGTGAGTGTATATGTGTGTGTGTGAGTGTATATGTGCGTTTGTGTGACTGTATATGTGTTTGTGTGAGTGTATGTGTGCGTTTGTGTGAGTGTATATGTGTGTTTGTGTGAGTGTATGTGTGCGTTTGTGTGAGTGTATGTGTGTGTTTGTGTGAGTGTATGTGTGCGTTTGTGTGAGTGTATGTGTGTTTGTGTGAGTGTATGTGTACGTTTGTGTGAGTGTATATGTGTGTTTGTGTGAGTGTATGTGTACGTTTGTGTGAGTGTATATGTGTGTGTGTGAGTGTATGTGTGCGTTTGTGTGAGTGTATGTGTTCGTTTGTGTGAGTGTATGTGTGCGTTTGTGTGAACGTATGTGTGCGTTTGTGTGAGTGTATATGTGTGTTTGTGTGAGTGTATGTGTGCGTTTGTGTGAGTGTATATGTGTTTGTGAGTTTATGTGTGTGTTTGTGTGAGTGTATGTGTGCGTTTGTGTGAGTATATATGTGTGTTTGTGTGAGTGTATATGTGTGTTTGTGTGAGTGTATGTGTGCGTTTGTGTGAGTGTATGTGAGTGTATTTTTTGTGTGTGTTTTTGCACGTTTATATTTATATACTCATACATATAAATGTATACATATGCATATACACATTCACACACACAATTGTAATGAATTGTGTGTGTGTACAGAGACGTGAGGAAATGAATGAAGGACAGAGACACATGGTTTTAGAAGAAGGTTGACTGCGACAACAGGAGAGAAGAGATATAGCTAGACGAATGTCTCTTAAATAGCTCCTCTTAATATTTCCGTCCGTGGAATTTCCACGTGTTCCGCTAGTTCTAAATATTCGTCCAAGGTACACATAAAGCATCGTCCGATATTTGAACTGTGTCCCATTCAGTTGGTAGAGCGGCGTCCCTTTCTAAACAGGTTGTTTGGCCCGTTTCCATTCACGCTTGAAATAGTTGGGAAGACATATTTGTTGGTATAATTGGTTTTACTAGCGTAGTAGGAGAGTGGGGTTAGGAGTGTGTA
>OZ024741.1:10336084-10338584 GCA_964016885.1 Eledone cirrhosa | reverse complement strand
ATCATTGGATACCATCAGGGCTGCAGGTGTTATATCAGAGTTTTCCTTCTCCTAGAATTCTGCCTTGACAAAGGCTAAGGGGTCATCTCTCTCGGTGATTTTGGATGGCCATTGACTCTTAAGAGCTCCTTTTCACTTTGACAGGTTTTGTTTTTAGTCCTGCAGGATGTCCAAAGTCACATACATACATACATACATACATACATACATACATACATACATACATACATACATACATACATATAAACACAGACATTTGGTTAAGGTAATCAATGGAATTAGAGGACGGGAATATTAGAGTTTAAATAGAAGCATTAGCACCACTGTTATATATCATAACTTGTACTTAATTTAACATTCTAGGAAATATTCTTTAAAATCATTGTATTCGAGATTAGCTTTGTCTTTCACAATTACAGGGTCGATAACTTAAAGCTCCAGTAATGCGTTCGGATCTAGCTCTCGAAACGACCGCAGCTTAGCCGTCGGGGTCCTGATTCTTTTATATATATATTTTTTTAAATCATTGCATTCGAGGTTAGCTTTGCCTCTTATCCGTCCTGGGTCGATAAAATAAAGCACCTGTAATGCATTGGTGTCGATATATACATATCTATGTAAAAGCAAAGATAAACGACAAAGCAAACAACACAATACACGAAGAAATATATTAGTTTAATGCTTGATTAACTGGAAAACAATTTTATGTTTCGGATACTAGTCCTTCATCAAAAGATAGAATGACAATAACATATGAAAAAGAAAGATAGAGAGTGTGATGGGGCAGGAACGGAAAGAAATGTTTATCACGTGTGTATTCAGTCAGCCATATTGGAGACTATATATATATATATATATATATATATATATATATATATATATATATTTGGATTTAATGCTCTGAAATAGCGATATATATGTGAAGACCAACATAGAATATTCGAAAATATTCTGTATGTTTATAATAAACATTTTGAAGACCCAATCGCTATAGAATAGAATACGTCACGTATTACAATTTGAGATTCTCGACAAAAGCAAGGGAAGTAATCTACGCGTTTCATTCTTGTTAGAAATCATCAGGATTACATATCCAATGCTTTTATCGAGAACGACACAGCTAGAGACTTATAGAATACTTAGCTGTGTACAGGAACTGGTTTGAAAGAGCGATTGGGTCTTCAAAATGTTTATTATAAACATACAGAATATTTTCGAATATTCTATGTTCGTCTTCACATATATATATCGCTATTTCAGAGCATTAAATCCAAATTTTAATTTCTGCCGGACCGGCTACCGCTCTTTCAAACCAGTTCCTGTACACAGCTAAGTATTCTATAAGTCTCTAGCTGTGTCGTTCTCGATAAAAGCATTGGATATGTAATCCTGATGATTTCTAACAAGAATGAAACGCGTAGATTACTTCCCTTGCTTTTGTCGAGAATCTCAAATTGTAATACGTGACGTATTCTATTCTATAGCGATTGGGTCTTCAAAATGTTTATTATAAACATACAGAATATTTTCTAATATTCTATGTTGGTCTTCACATATATATATATATATATATATATATATATATATATTAGTGAAAGAGTCAAGAATAACATGGTCGGCTGTACAAAAAGGATTTTATTTACAATATTAACAATTGTTTCATTGATCAGGTGAGTCTAAAGGCCGCTAATCACGCGAAATTGCGCCACTCGACCGTAAATACAGTGTGTGTCTCTGATCAAATCATCGGAATACTGGAGGGTTTAACACATGGCATTGGTATTTATAGATACATCGGAGAATCAAAAATATCCACAATACAGAGTACTCACAACCTCTAACTGGATTACCTAAAACGATAACTTGTTATCCCATATATATATATATATATATATATATATATATATATATATATATATATATATATATATATATATATATATATATATATATATAATATATACTACTGTCCCGTCCGGCTGGCGCCCGGCTACCATTGGCGTGTTCTACGGCATCCAGATATATATATATAGCTGACGTACCTAACTTCGCTTGGATAAACAGACGATAAGCCGTCTGTGTAGTATAGTATTACTGTTGAAAATATATAGTATAGTATTACCGTTGAAAATATATAGTATAGTATAGTATTACTGTTGAAAATATATAGTATAGTATTACTGTTGAATACATATAGTTTAGCATTACTGTTGAAAATATATAGTATAGTATATAGAATATATAATTATCAATTAAAAGTTGGTTAGAAGCGAAGTCAATGCAGACAGGCAGACATACAGACAGATATTATAACCTGGCTAACTTATAGCTATGTATTTAACTAAAAAGACAGAGTAAGAAAGAGAGAGGAATGTCGTATTATATATTATATATAATAAAGTACCAGTAATGTACTGGGATAATTGCTGGCCTTGTACCAAACGTAGAAACAATTATACTTCTTTTTTTATACAACAGTAAATAACATGTTTATGTATGT
>OZ024741.1:10328584-10331084 GCA_964016885.1 Eledone cirrhosa | reverse complement strand
ATTTTAGGGGAGAGGAAAGTCGATTAAATTGACCCCAGTACGTGACTGGTACTTTATTTTATCGACCCCGTAAGGATGAAAGGCAATGTTAACCTCGGCGGGATTTGAACTCAAATCATAAAGGGCCGTAATTCTATGCTGCAAAGCATGACGTCCGACCCTCTACCGATACTACCAATCCACCGCCCTCTGTAAAATTAAGATATTGAAATCATTTTGATTTAATAGGCAATCAATGAAGGTATGGCATACTACCATCTGCTTGACCCTAAGGTAACACACACAGTTGCCCATTCACATCCTCGCAGTGGGAACGAACTTGGGACTTAATGATTGGGAAGTGAACTTCTTAACCATTCAGCCAAGCCGCCTCTACGATCTCGTATGAACCAGACAAGTACAAACTCTTGACCGTCACGTATAGTAGGTACATGATGGCGACACGGTAGCTGGACAAGACATACAATATATGTGGAAGAATTAAGGCGCGTGGCCATTTTTATTATTAATAACAAGCATAAATATTATTTTATTATTTCTGTTGAGTAAGTGAAATGTTTGTATAAGTGATACAGTAATCAACTAGTCACATTGGTATGGAGCTGATGTGGAGGTGAGGTGAATGTTCTTACAAGATAAGCCACGGATTACAAGCGCATCTCATTCTTTCAAAGGAGAACATTGTTTTTCAAATTTTCGCCCGTCATATTTTCATGGGCTGCAATATTTTCTTACTTGCGCATTATTTATAATTATTTTTCTTTGGTCTTGTGCCAAAATTAAAAACCATTATTATTATTATTTCTTTATTAACGTTGTGGTTAAGAAAGAAAGCATTATTATTAATATATATATATATATATATATTTATATCTTCGTTGTTAATATATATATATATATATATCTTCATTGTTAAATTAGTCTTAGCATTGTGCACTTTTACTCGACCTTATTGTAAACCCGCACTGTCTGTGTCTTTGTATTGTACCCTACATGCCGGCCCTTGTGGCCAATAAATGAAATTGTTATTATTATTACATCGTACCGTCCTGTACCGTCCTGTGCCGTCTGTAATGTTTTTCTTGATGTCAGCCCTTGTGGCCAATAAAGAAATCATTATTATTATTATTATTATTCGTGAGGATTGCCCCGCCCTCTTCCTTTAGCCGGGAAGGGCAGGCAGTTTTTATCTGTCTGGTGGCCATGGCGAAAGAGATAGTATGGTGGACACGTTTGAAAGGGCTGAAGACGAGCACTTACCTCTTCGGTGATTCCCTGATTAACTTTTTCAAATTTCATTTGAAAAGGAAAATCAGAGTAGAAAGGGAAGTGCTCTCTTCCCAGCATTTTGTTGAAAGATGGGTGAGAGAGGCAAGTATGGCCCGAATGAATGGGCCTTCTCTGAGTATGTGTCTGTAAATTAAAGGTGGAAAACTGGGAGAGGGCACTTGCCCTGGTGGTCAGGGCCACTGTGGTCTTTTAATGGACTTTCTCCACAAATGTCCCTCGGAAGTCTCCCCCTATTGGGGAATTTTTCTTTGTTATTTTATTTCATCCTCTGTTTTTTTTACACGCAGAAATGCCCATTTGTACCGTCCTGTATTGTCCTGTACTGTCCTTAATGTCTACTTTATGTAAACCCTTGTGGTTAATAAAGAAAACATTATTATTATTATTATTATTATTATTATTATTATTATTATTATTATTATTATTGTAGTTTGTTGTGATAGTATGGAAAATATCTGCTTCCCGACCCGCCAAATAAAAAAACTACAAAACAGCAGGCAATAAAGAAGTAGAAGAAAGTGTCTGATTTTTTTGGCTTCTTTCAAAGATAAAATTATTTGATCGGAAAAAGTGTGAAATGACAATATGTAGAAAAAGTTGTAAATCCGGCGAAATGTTGTCATCAAACACTGGTCCAGTAATTGATTTTATCTCTTGAGATGTGACTCATATAGCAGAGAACATGTTATTTCAAAATATTACTTAACAGAAACGAAAACCGAGATGCTTCATGACGACGCCAGCAACTAAAACGACAACAACAGCAACATAAACATTATCATATCATCATAAACAACAATAACAGAATATAAGCCTACTTCTTCTTCAGCATACACAACATCGTCATTATTATCTTCATCATCATCATCAAGATCATGATCATCGTCAGCAATAACAACTGCACTAACAACGATGATACCATGGAAACAAACTATACATATATATATAACCAGGATTAGTATGGTTCGTTGATTACTCAATGAATACAATTTTACAATAGATTAGATTAGAAGCACTCAACGAGGAGTTTTCCTTGAGTTTTTAATATTATTCAAAATATTAACAAATGAAAAATATTCTCATAATCAAAATATATACTTTATTATATATATTTCAAAGGTACTGTGTTGTTTTTTCAGTACGGCCTCATCAGACAAAATATATGATTTGATATATGACAGACCGCTACGGTCTTGATTATTTAATTTCA
>OZ024741.1:10296084-10326084 GCA_964016885.1 Eledone cirrhosa | reverse complement strand
GGGCAAAAATGTCTCAGAGGACTGAGACCAGCAGGAAGTGGTCAACAGACAGACAATTTACAAGACGTAGAGATAGTTTTGCCAGATTCGTATAGAAAACGTTAAAGAAGATACTTCCAGTTACTTTCGGTGAATATAACCTTGGTCAGGAAGGGTTGGTGTCATAAGACCGTGTCCAACGTTCATCGGGTGTTTCCGCCTTCAAGGTTAACATCCTATTGGTGTTGGGTCGGCAGTGATAATCAAATCCCAACCATCTTCTCCTTCCAGATTCCAGCTAATCTCCCCTTATTTGCTCCATAACTAACACGACGCTCTATCTGCTGCCTCCTCCATCTTATCTTTTCTGTAATATCAAATAACAATAGTTTCTTATTTAGATACGTCCAAGCAGTAGTCCCTTGTCTTCTTCTTCTTCTTCTTCTTCTTCTTCTTCTTCTTCTTCTTCTTCTTCTTCTTCTTCTTCTTCTTGAGAAGATCGTGGGGTCAGTGTCCTTAAACATTCTTTCCAGCGGGTCTTGTCAGAAGCAGCCGTCTCCAACTGATCCCGTTGGATCCCTAAGCGAGACCAACTAAGCTCATGGATGTTATCCAACCATCTTGCTAGGGGTCTGCCGGTTGGTTTTGCCCGTAAAATCTTCCCAGCGGTTCTTTCCTGAGACATTCTAACCACATGCCCATAATATCAGAGCTGTGATCTCTCAATGCAGAGAAGTAGCTGCTCTATTTGGAGTGACTCTCGTATCTCCCAGCTACGTACTCTATCGAGTAACGTTGCTGCAATGACCCATTTGTAGTAGTCCGCACATTAATATTTATATCAACCCTTCCGACGTTAAGGGGCTTTTGGGGCTTAAGCTCCTCCAATAATTTGTTTCAATATACTTGTGCTTTGGTTTTTACTACACTGATTTTCTATTGTCTTTAAATATGTTAGTGTGATCATGTTTATAATTTCTTTCTTCGTCTCGTATTGGTGATACAAAAGCGTGAGCTAATAATAATAATTTCATGTACAGTATATGTACAATCGTGTAGGAATAGTTACCCTAGTTACATCTCTTCACACCATTCATGTTCTTAGAATTTCTTCCAAGTCCTCCACCAAGAAGCAATCATTTTCATTGGTGCTTCATCTGGTATATATATTAAAATAACAGATTAAAGTTTAAGCAAAGAATCGTTGCTTTCACCCTTAACGGGATCTTCAAATGTATTATTATTACTATATATATATATATATAAAGGTAAAGATTACCTTTGTGGGGATATCGAACATTATATGTATATTTTCTTTCTTTCGCGGGCTTCGTAAATCCTTTAAATTTGTCTTAATAAAATTTGAATTTTAGAAATTTAACATAATTATATTATAATATTAATATAAATACCCATCAACTTTTAAAACCTAAAATTTGATTCTTTGCCCTGAAATAACATAAATTAAATATTTTGAAAATTAGCCGCCAACTCGATATGAATATGTGTATGTAGAAACTTGAGCATACATTACTCCCCTTTGTCTCTCTCTCTCTTTATTTATCTTTCATTTGTCTTCTCAAGCTAAATACTAAATAAGTTATAAAATCAGCTACGTCTTCCTCTATGCTTTCCTTTCCCGCATATTTCTATAGTAGTATTTTAAATATTAAAAATTCTATAACTGTTACATTGATGCCATGTATTTCTTAAAATATATTACTCACACCCTCTCTATTGATTCTATTACGTTTTCTCATGTTCTCAATAATAGGGTATAAATATTGAGTGTTCTCAAAAGTAAATCACTACCTTGATTAAATCTTAACCATCTACCATGTCAGGGTATGTCATGTATCATTTTATTTTATCTGATGAGGACGTACTGTTGAACTTAATTAAGTACCTCTGAAATATGTATAATAAAATTTAATCGATCACAACATATCTATTTTGTTAATATTTGAATTAATATTAATAACTCTGGAAAATATTTCTTGTAGAGTGCTTCCAATCTATTGTAAAACTGATTCTTTGATGTACTCATTGAATCTTGTTTAACTCTTAAATATATATATATATATATATATATATATATAGTTAAAAGAATAGAGGTGTAACACACAAGTTATTATATATTGGTAAACGGAATAGAAAATGCTGACAAATTGTTCACAGTTGAAAAATGGTTTAATTAGGAATAAAAGAGTATTACTGATTGTATGGGTTAGTATTCAGTTGTGGTTTTAAGTTTTTAAGTTTTTACCGGTTGCGCATTTCTAAATGCTTTTCAAAAATAATTTTGAGATAGAGTGTCCGTGCTGTTTGCTCTGATCTGATACGTCAGAGCAAACAGCACGGACACTCTATCTCAAAATTATTTTTGAAAAGCATTTAGAAATGCGCAACCGGTAAAAACTTAAAAACTTAAAACCACAACTGAATACTAACCCATACAATCACTAATACTCTTTTATTCCTAATTAAACCATTTTTCAACTGTGAACAATTTGTCAGCATTTTCTATTCCGTTTACCAATATATATATATATATATATATATTACACGCTCCTTACAGGTATTGAGCACTCATTCTATTTTAAACAGCCATTTTGATATACATTTAATATATATATATATACGTGTGTGTGGTGTGTATATGTATGTAGAGGCAAGGGTAGCCGATGGTGATGACGACGCCGATGATAAAGGTGATGGTGATAATTTTACGAAAACTAAACGCTGACATCTTCTTCTTCTTCTTCTTCTTCTTCTTCTTCTTCTCCCTCCCCCTCCTCTTCATCATTAAACTGTCTTTATGTGCCGTGTCATTACCACCTGAAAGGTGTGTGGAATGTGACGTCTCTCTCTCGAGGTAAGTCAGTCGCCCCACCCTCCGGCTACAGAGGAAGTGAGTGATACTCAAGAGGTTGTCTTAATAAACACTACTTTCAACGTGAAATATATTTCAGTAATTATCAGGACTAGATTAAAACCACGTAGCTTCATTATTAATGGACTCCACTGACGGGAAGCTAGCGTCACATACTGAGGAATAATGGCGGGGTTCATCTTAATATATCTCTCTCTCTCTTTCTCTCTATATATACACACACAATCATACATACACACACACACATATATATATAAACACACAATCATACACACATACAAACATGCACACACACATACGCACAAACATACGCACGCATACACAGACAAGCATACACACACATACACAGACAAGCATACACACACATACACAGACAAGCATACACACACATACACACACATACACAGACAAGCATACACACACATACACAGACAAACACACACACATACACACACAAACACACACATCTGTCTCTCTCTCTCTCTCTCTCTCTCTCTCTCTCTCTCTCTCTATATATATATATATATATATATATATATATATATATATATATATATATACATACTGTATATATATATATATATGCCCCTTGAGGGCCCACGGTGGCATTGCAGGAGTCCACAATATCATTGCAGGGCCCACTGTAGTATTTTAGGGGCCAATGCTTTGCTTTAAAAAAATACCTAAAATCTAAGAGAAAGAATACAATTTTTTTAAAAATAAATAAAACAATTAAGCAAAGCATTTGGTCAACCAATTCCCCAGGAATTACTAGAAACCAAAATATACGATAGTGCAGATAGCTGGAATCAGTGGTCGTACATTCTACTGAATCTAAAGCTTAGTGTATTCATTCATGCATGGAAACACACATATATATATATATATATTTTGAGTGAGTGTGAAAGACCAAAGGTCATTACTAAAAGTCTCTGGATTTCACAAAATACATATATTTTATTGGAGAAGGTAAGATATTTTCCCGCAAAAATTTGATTGCACTGTTTTGTTTCCACTTATGTTATTTTTGAAAATGTTATTTATTCATTATAAAAATTAAATGATAGCATTCTATATCTAGGTGGGCCCCCTTCATTCTATATGTAGGCGGGTCCCCTTCAATCTATATGTAGGTGGGCCCCCTTCATTCTATATGTAGGTGGGCCCCCTTCATTCTATATCTAGGTGGGCCCCATTCATTCTATATCTAGGTGGGCCCCCTTCATTCTATATGTAGGCGGGTCCCCTTCATTCTATATGTAGGTGGGCCCCATTCATTCTATATGTAGGTGGGCCCCCTTCATTCTATATCTAGGTGGGCCCCTTCATTCTATATGTAGGTGGGCCCCCTTCATTCTATATGTAGGTGGGCCCCCTTCATTCTATATCTAGGTGGGCCCCCTTCATTCTATATGTAGGTGGGCCCCCTTCGTTCTAGATCTAGGTGGGCCCCTTCATTCTATATGTAGGTGGGCCCCCTTCATTCTATATCTAGGTGGGCCCCCTTCATTCTATATCTAGGTGGGCCCCCTTCATTCTATATCTAGGTGGGCCCCCTTCATTCTATATGTAGGCGGGCCCCCTTCATTCTATATCTAGGTGGGCCCCCTTCATTCTATATGTAGGTGGGCCCCTTCATTCTATATGTAGGTGGGCCCCCTTCATTCTATATCTAGGTGGGCCCCTTCATTCTATATGTAGGTGGGCCCCCTTCATTCTATATCTAGGTGGGCCCCTTCATTCTATATGTAGGTGGGCCCCTTCATTCTATATGTAGGTTGGCCCCCTTCATTCTATATCTAGGTGGGCCCCCTTCATTCTATATGTAGGTGGGCCCCCTTCATTCTATATCTAGGTGGGCCCCTTCATTCTATATGTAGGTGGGCCCCCTTCATTCTATATCTAGGTGGGCCCCCTTCATTCTATATGTAGGTGGGCCCCCTTCATTCTATATCTAGGTGGGCCCCCTTCATTCTATATGTAGGTGGGCCCCCTTCATTCTATATCTAGGTGGGCCCCCTTCATTCTATATGTAGGTGGGCCCCCTTCATTCTAGATCTAGGTGGGCCCCTTCATTCTATATGTAGGTGGGCCCCCTTCATTCTATATCTAGGTGGGCCCCCTTCATTCTATATGTAGGTGGGCCCCCTTCATCTCCTGGCAACACATATTTTTAGACCTAGTCCGCCACTGTAGATATATATATACACACTGTATATATATGTATATATATATGTATATATATATATATATATATATATATATATATATATATATATATATATATATATATATATATATATATATATATATATATATACACTGTATACACATATATATGTGTATATATATATATATATGTACGTATGTGTGTGTGTGTGTGAGAGTGTGTGTGTGTGTGGAAAGATAGATAGATAGATAGATAGATAGATAGATAGATAGATAGATAGATAGATAGGTAGATAGATAGATAGATAGATAGATAGATAGATAGGTAGATAGATAGATAGATAGATAGATAGGTAGATAGATAGATAGATAGATTTCTATTTATTGCCACTAGGGCGCAAAAGAAGGGGACAAATACAAGGGGGAGTTTACACAAAAAGACGAGTAAAGAAAACAAATAACAAATATAAAATTAACAATAAAGTCCTCAATAGGGAGGGGGCGTTTGGGGGTTCGCACACACCCACGAAAAAAGTGTGCAACCCCTTCTCCTCAGGAGCACACGGAGATGGTGCTCCCTCGTTCCTTCCTCTTTTCCACCTACAGGCTGATGTAGAGAGAAGGCCCATTCACACGGGCCATTCTCGCCACTTTCACCCACCAGATAGATAGATAGATAGATAGAATACAGACAGAGAGACACTACTTGAGATATGAAGCTAACATGTTATTTACGCTTCCCACTAAAATCCTCTAAAAAGACGTCATTGGTTAAAGGTATTTAGGTGTAATAGTTAAATGTGTTCGCTCGGTGTAGGAGACATTCGAGTTTCCATCTTTGCTAAATGACTCGGTATTTTCCGTCTACCGAAGTATTTTACTTGATGCATTCAATTGCCTGCATGGTGGCTAATATTCTTTTCTTAGATTTCCCAGTTGTCCGTAAATAGAGCCCACCCTTTTTTTTAAAAAAGGCAAATACAATAAGAACTCTGTAACGCGAACTAGCGAGAAATTTATAATGCTTATTCACGTTACAATCATGAACAAACCAAATTACTTTTCAAAAAACCTAGCATTTCGGGCCACTTTTTTCCACATAAAACAGAAGTAACATTCGAACATCAACCAGATGCGAGAAAAACCACAAACCCTCCATCTCAATTCTACTTTTGAAAAGCATAAGAACTGCGAAACCGGTAAAGGAAACAAATTAATATTCTTAAAAAGACTCCAGTTGCATTTTCGATTTCAACTTTTTTTCTTATATATATATATATATATAGGAAAAAGTATGACCCCGACGGCAGAGCTCAAGCCGTTTCGACGGCTACTTCTGAGTCCAGAAATAGCCGTCGAAACGGCTTGAGCCCTGCCGTTGGGGTCATACTTTTTCCTATTTCCCACTCTACTACCCTAAGTATTGAGTACTCTGGTGCGTTATGGTCCATCGATAATTATCTTTATGTGAAGAATAATGATACGCTTCCCGGAACAATAGTCAGCCATTAAATATCTTTGTTCAATAATGTGGTATTGTTTTCTCTAATGTTTTAACTTTTGTATGTATGTATGTATATATATATATGTATATATATATATATATATATATATATATATATATATATATATGTGTGTGTGTGTGTGTGTGTGTGTGTGTGTGTGTGTGTGTGTGTGTGTGTGTGTGTGTGTGTGTGTGTGTGTAAAAGGTAAACAGAAATAACAACACAATCGTTACAGTATATGGAAGGTATATATTAGGTTAACGCTTGATATAGCAGCAAGAGGGTCTTAACGTTTCGGACGCTAGCCCTTCATCGGAAGAAAGAATGAGAAATAAAATAGATTGAGGGGACGGGCGGGATGGAATTGGAAAAAATGTCTTTAGATAAAAATAACATATATATATACACACACATATATATTGTTATACTCTGGGAGAGTCATGCTGCCAGCCAATAACTACACGCACCCGTTGGTTTTCACTTCAATTTATTACACATTTCCGGTAGGTTGGTTCAATAACCCGATGGTTCTTTATATATTATCAAAGCTCTTTCGTCGCACATTCTGTGACCTCCTCGGTGACTGATTTGTTATTTTGTGTCTCTCCTTTGTTCTGTCCTACACCATGCATGTCGACGTAACTAAAGCTTTGCTAGGACTCGCTAATTTAAGACAACATATGTATGTCACCAGGTAGATAACTACACATTTAGTTAATTTCTGAAGCATTCCACTGAATTCTTGCTAGCTTTTCATGTTATTTTTATCATTTTAATCAAATGGCCCCAAAGAATGTTGATATCAAAATGGTTGCCAATTTTGAAATGATCCTATTTGGAATTTTATTTCACAATGCTATCTTCAAATCGCTATTCCTGCCAACCCTTACCTATGGTCATGAATCTTGGGTAAAGACCGAAAGAATGCAATCATGGATGGACATGTGGTTAGAATGTCTCAGTAAAGAATTGTTCTAATGCATCAATGGAATGGAACCAGGGTTCCAGTTGTTTGATGAACAGAACAGCCTGCTCATGAAATTAACACACATATGACTGAACATTCCACAGACATATAGACCCTTAACAAAATCGCCATGGAGATTTAATATGATGTGAGATATATGGTATGACAAAGCTGGCCCTTGAATTAAATGTACCGTCTATTTGATGGGCTTCCAAACAGTTTATATCTCCCCAATTTCACCCACATGGCTTGGATAGCCCCGAATCTATGGTAAATAACATTTGTCCAAATTCCAGGCCGTGTGATCAAACCTGTGTCCTAATGTTTACAAACAGAACTTCTTAACTATTCGGCCATGCTACGTCCGTTGGATGAATACTGGTTTCTGAGTTAGACACAAGGCCAACAATTTTAGGGGAAAGGAAAGTCAATTAAATCGACCCAGTGTATTACTGGTACTTTATTTTATCGACACCATAAGGATGAAAGGCAGTGCTAACCTCGGCGGGATTTGAACCCAGAACGTAAAGGGCCGAAATTAAATAACGCTAAGCATTTGTCTGACGCCCTACCAATTACTGTCATTCCACCACCCTTAGACCCCCAATAATGGTTTCTACTTTTGGCACAAGGCCAACAATTTTGGGGGAGAGTCGTTTAAATCGACCTCAGTGCATTACTGGTACTTTATTTTATAGATCTCGTAATGTTGTCCGACACTCTACCGATACTGCCAATCTCAAGCCCTGCCATTGTAAAGGGCCGTAACTCTATACCACAAAGCATGTTGTCCGACACTCTACCGATACTGCCAATCTCAAGCCCTGCCACTGTAAAGGGTCGTAACTCTATACCACAAAGCATGTTGTCCGACACTCTACCGACACTGCCAATCTCAAGCCCTGCCATTGTAAAGGGCCGTAACTCTATACCACAAAGCATGTTGTCCGACACTCTACCGATACTGCCAATCTCAAGCCCTGCCACTGTAAAGGGCCGTAACTCTATACCACAAAGCATGTTGTCCGACACTCTACCGATACTGCCAATCTCAAGCCCTGCCACTGTAAAGGGCCGTAACTCTATACCACAAAGCATGTTGTCCGACACTCTACCGACACTGCCAATCTCAAGCCCTGCCATTGTAAAGGGCCGTAACTCTATACCACAAAGCATGTTGTCCGACACTCTACCGACACTGCCAATCTCAAGCCCTGCCATTGTAAAGGGCCGTAACTCTATACCACAAAGCATGTTGTCCGACACTCTACCGACACTGCCAATCTCAAGCCCTGCCATTGTAAAGGGCCGTAACTCTATACCACAAAGCATGTTGTCCGACACTCTACCGTCACTGCCAATCTCAAGCCCTGCCATTGTAAAGGGCCGTAACTCTATACCACAAAGCATGTTGTCCGACACTCTACCGACACTGCCAATCTCAAGCCCTGCCATTGTAAAGGGCCGTAACTCTATACCACAAAGCATGTTGTCCGACACTCTACCGACACTGCCAATCTCAAGCCTTGCCATTTTAAAGGGCCGTAACTCTATACCACAAAGCATGTTGTGCGACACTCTACCGACACTGCCAATCTCAAGCCCTGCCATTGTAAAGGGCCGTAACTCTATACCACAAAGCATGTTGTGCGACACTCTGCCGACACTGCCAATCTCAAGCCCTGCCATTGTAAAGGGCCGTAACTCTATACCACAAAGCATGTTGTGCGACACTCTACCGACACTGCCAATCTCAAGCCCTGCCATTGTAAAGGGCCGTAACTCTATACCACAAAGCATGTTGTCCGACACTCTACCGACACTGCCAATCTCAAGCCCTGCCATTGTAAAGGGCCGTAACTCTATACCACAAAGCATGTTGTCCGACACTCTACCGACACTGCCAATCTCAAGCCCTGCCATTGTAAAGGGCCGTAACTCTATACCACAAAGCATGTTGTCCGACACTCTACCGACACTGCCAATCTCAAGCCCTGCCATTGTAAAGGGCCGTAACTCTATACCACAAAGCATGTTGTGCGACACTCTACCGACACTGCCAATCTCAAGCCCTGAGAAACTGAACAGAATGAATGCTTTATAATACTATTTCAATACCTCATAATATATGTTAGTGTAATTATCTACTGCCTGCTTTGAGATGGAGTCTGGGTAGACAGAAACTGTGTGGAAGCCCGGTGTATTATGCCTGTTATACAAATGTCGGACCTTGTCGCAAACTGTGTCACACTGATTCTGCTCGAGAATTAAGTTAAAGGTATGTGTATCTGCGGAATATTCAACCATTTCCGCGTTAATTTAACTAGCTGGATGTTCAGTTGATGGAACAGCTGAACTTTCATCGTTGAAACCGACGGAGGAAATATCATTATATGTATGCACGTGTATATATATGTGTGTGTGTGTGTGTGTGTATATATATATATATATATATATGTGTAGCAACAAGGGCGGTGCCCCAGCATGGCCTCAGCCGTATGGCTGAAACAGGTAAAAGAGAAAAGAGTAAAAGAATATATATATATATATATACATGTAGATATGTAGATATACATGTATTTATGTATTATGTATACTTGCATGTATGTATATTTGCATGTGTATATATGTGTGTGTGTTTGTACACGTATGTATGTATGTTTCTATGTATATATATTTGTATATATGTCTGCGTGTATGTATGTATGTATTATGTATATATGTATGTATTTATGTATGTATGTGTCTGCGTGTATGTATGTATGTATGTATGTATGTATGTATGTATGTATGTATGTATGTATGTATGTATGTAGGAAGGTAGGTAAGTAAGCAAATAGATAGGTAGGCGGTATGTTTAAAAGTAGGAAGGGCTGAGAGCAGAGAGCTGAGAGCCTGAAAGATTGAGAGCCTAAGAAGGTGAGATAAATAGAAAGGAACAAGCGAGCTTTGCTCATTGTCATATGGCTAACGCCTCGGTAAATGAAAGGGGAACTGGTTAGTTCTTCTCAGCTACTTCAATTTATCTGCTTCCATTGGCAAAGAGAATAAAGTCAGTGAGCAGGGATGTTATCTATCTAGTAATTTTCTCATTTAAACCAGTGCTACATCTGTCTGTTTCGTCTACCACACCTGTGTGGCAGACGAAACAAAAGAGACACCCTCACCTTTGTCCGGCAAGCTTTTCCTTCCTTTAGTTTCTTCTTCCCGTTGCTGTTATTGTTGTTATTGTTGTTATTGTTGTTCTCGTTGTTGTTATTGTTGTTTATTGTTTGTTGTTCTGGTTGTGTTATTGTTGTTCTGGTTGTTGTTATTGTTTGTTGTTCTCGTTGCTGTAGTTGTTGTTATTGTTGTTGTTGCCACTGTTATATGGCAGTTGTCAATACGTTTGTTGTTATTGTTATATTTAATGTTGTTGTGGTTGTTGTGGTTGTTGTGGTTGTTGTGGTTGTTGTGGTTGTTGTTGTTGTTGTGGTTGTGGTTGTAGTTGTTGTGGTTGTAGTTGTTGTTGTTGTGGTTGTAGTTGTGGTTGTAGTTGTTGTTGTTGTTGTAGTTGTTGTTGCTGTGGTTGTAGTCGTTGTGGTTGTAGTTGTTGTTGTTGTAGTTGTTGTTGTGGTTGTAGTTGTTGTTGTGGTTGTGGTTCTGGTTGTGATTGTTGTGGTTGTAGTTGTTGTTGTGGTTGTGGTCGTAGTTGTTGTTGTGGTTGTAGTTGTTGTTGTGGTTGTAGTTGTTGTTGTGCTTGTAGTTGTTGCTGTGGTTGTAGTTGTTGTTGTGGTTGTAGTTGTTGTTGTTGTGGTTGTAGTTGTTGTGGTTGTAGTTGTTGTTGTTGTTGTAGTTGTTGTTGTGATTGTAGTTGTTGTTGTGGTTGTAGTTGTTGTTGTTGTTGTAGTTGTTGTGGTTGTTGTTGTAGTTGTTGTGGTTGTAGTTGTTGCTGTGGTTGTTGTTGTGGTTGTTGTTGTAGTTGTTGTGGTTGTTGTTGTTGCTGTGGTTGTTGTTGTAGTTGTTGTTGTGGTTGTTGTTTTTGTGGTTGTTGTGGTTGTTGCATTTTCGATTTCATCATTTTTTCTTTATACTTTCACTCGTGTAGGACACCTCGGTTATTTTTCATTTTGTAAAAAAAACCTCACTTTCTAATATATATATATATATCCAGGGAGTGTAATGTGGAGTTACTGTAGGTTCACCCGGGTGAGCACTCAATGTTTAGGTTCACGTCAGTAGCGAGGTGTAGAGCTAAACAGAGTATATTATAATAATTGTTTCTACTTTTGGCACAAGGCCAGCAAATACCCAGTGCATTACTGGTACTTTATTTTATCGACCCCGTAAGGATGAAAGGCAAAGTTAACCTCGGCGGGATTTGAACTCAGATCATAAAGGGACATAACTCTATGCTTCAAAGCATGATGTCCGACTCTCTACCGATACTGCCAATCCACCGAATAATACAAGGACGATTTGTTAAGTCTTCGTTTCGCTATTGATCAGCTCAAGATTCGATCTGTATCGATCTGGCCTGACTCTGGAATCAAAAGCTCGACGGACCTCTGCTGTAGTATATATATATATATATACGGTATTAGGATTGGTGCTCTGAAATACCGATGTATATATGAACGTATGTATAGTATATTTGGCAATATACCGTATGTTTAATTAAAAACATTTAGAAGACCTTACGCTATCAGTTTTTAAATAGTGACTGTGTCACTTACTTCTTTTCGGCGAAAGAAGGGAAAGAAGCTGGTTGGCGATCATCAAAGCCAGGCATCCCCTGCTTTCGTCGAAAATTATAGAAGCTGGATTCTTATAGAATTCCAGTAATAATCAGGAGCTGATTATCCAGTGCGATTGTCGGTCCAGACAAAATTAGGTATTAGGATTGGTGTTCTGAAATAGCGATATATACATGAATGTATGTATAGTATATTTGGCAATATAACGAATGTTTAATTAAAAACATTTAGAAGACCATATGCTATCAGCTTTAAAGAAGTGACTAAACGTTTTTTAATTAAACATACTGTATATTGCCAAATATACTATACATACATTCATATATACATATTCGAGGGATTGCTGAAAAGTTCCTGGCTTTGGGTAAAAGAAAATACAAGAAGATCAGTTAATTATGATACTATTCAACATATTCTCCTCTCAGATTCACACCTTCCCTATAAAGGTAACAGCTCTACCCTTTCGTGATACCCTGTAAGCTAGGAACTTTTCAGCACCCCTCGTATATATATATATAAATATATATATATATATACACATATGTAAAGTTTGATCGAACAAGCTTTCCTTTCTCTTGTTCTCTTATGCCCCTAATCTTACTTAATTCTCTTACTCTCCCTCTTCCTCCTTACCCAAGCCTCCCCTCTCTCTCTCCCTCACTCTCTCTCTCTCTCACACACTCTCTCTCTCTCTCTCTCTCTCTCTCTCTCTCTCTCTCTCTCTCTCGCTCTCTCTCTGTCTCTATCTATCTATCTATCTATCTATCTATCTATCTATCTATCTATCTATCTATCTATCTATCTATCACACCGTTACCTGACCATCAAGCTATCTATCGCAATGAAATCACTACTAGAAACCAACAATTATTTACGATGTTCAACTTGGCCTCACTACATCACCTTAGATGTAAAAGATTTATAGCTTGTGGTGTTAAAGACGTTTCCAGTCGTAACATTTAATACAATGACCCCACATCACACACCACCGCCCCAACTGTCACACCGCACCCCAACACAGCTTACAACACAATACCCTGCCACACCACACATCACACTTCACCACACTTCACCACACCACACCCCACCACACCAAACCCTGCCACACTAAACCCCGCCATACTACACAACACAACACCACACCCCGCCAGACCACACCACACCACACCCCACCACACCATACCACACCACACCCCACCACACCACACCGCTGCTAGTTCCGGTTGATTCCAAGGTTTTACTACTTAGATATAAGGTTTTTCCTATTTCTAGACATTTACACGTATATATATATATATATATATATATATATATATATATATATATATATATATATATATATATATATTATATGAGGATGTGTGCGTGTGTATGTTGATATGTCTGGGTGTGTGTGTGTCTTGTGTATGAGTATGTGTGTGTTGTGTATATGTATGTGTATGATTGTGTTGGTTATAAAACATGACGGCCGTGTTACTTTTCAGACATGGCTATCGCCATTAACATCGTACTTACACGCCGGCAGTGAATTGATAGGGAGGTCCGTGCCCAAGCAGCCATTCAGCTCTTCATAAATACATTTAAACAAATAGTCAACAACTACATCATCATCATCAGCAACAACTACAACAACATACAAGTAAAATATATAGCAATACCAACGAAAAGAAAGGCATAGTGCAAGAAATAGACGGAGTTGACCAGAGATAAGACATATAGCAATAAGAGAGACACGCAATAAAAACAAACAATTAGATCCGGGGGATTGAACCATAGTAATTGTTTCTACAGTTGATTCAAAGCCAGCAATTTGTAGGGAAATGGAAAATCGATCAGATGGTCTTCCAAACAGTTTCCGTCTGCCAAATTTCACTCACATGGCTTCGATCACCCCGAATCTATGGTAAATAACATTTGTCCAAAATACCACTCCTTGGGATCAAACCTGAGTCTTAATGATTGCAGAGAGATCTTTTTAACTATTCGGCCATGCTACACCCGCATTGCATGAATAATGGTTTCTGAGTTAGGGCACAGGGCCAACAATTTTGGAGTCATGGGAAAGTCAATTAAATCGACCCCAGTGTGTTACTGGTACTTTATTTTATCGACCTCGTAAGGATGAAAGGCAAAGCTAACTTCGGCGGTATTTGAAGTCAGAACGTAAGAGCCGTAGCTATATGGTGTAAAGAATGTTGTCCGACGCTCTACCGACACTGCTAATCCAATACCAAGCACCTGACCTCCGTTTGGTAGAGGAAAACCATTGAATCTTTTAATATTCTATTCCTTTGGTTAAAACGAGATTTTAGAGAAGAAATGTAAATATATTATGTAAATATAATATAACACGCTGCCGGGAATCGAACACACGACCTTACGATTGCGAGACAATTACCCCAACTACAAAGCCACGTGCCTTTATATATAGATCTGTCTGTAATTCTGTAAAATGGAGACACCACTGTACACACACATACACATTATGCATTTCCTATCTCAATTGTGTTACGACAATAAGATGTTTACTTTCCAATCAGAAGTCCTGGGTTCTAATCCGACATTTATCTTTAGGTTCTGATTTCTTCAAAGTTACTCATCTTTAATCCTGTATGTCGTTTATATGTTGGACATTTACATAATTATATCATGGAAATAAATGGTTACAATAAAATTCTCATTATTAATTACTTCCACATGTCAGTAATCAACATAAATAATAAGGCTTCTCTTATGCAAGCCAATAATTTATCAAAACAGAAATTTCCACGTTTACATGATTGTTCATTTACCCGGCAATCCTAGTATACGAAAGCTGGACTCCAAAATTTGAATATGTTCCATCCTTATTGACACCCTCTCCCTCTAGCCCAGAATAATTAATTAGATAAATTTTAGCATTCGATCTGTTCATTTACAGATCAGCGTCCAGTCTTCCCTCACTAGAAAACTTAATCCTAACCCGACTTCAGCAGACTGGTCATACGATTACAGATCATAGACTATAGTTACAGATAGACTACAGATAGACTACTGATACAGTGTAGACTATAGATAGACAACAGATAGACTACAGATACAGTGTAGAATATAGATAGACTACAGATAGACTACTGATACAGTGTAGACTATAGATAGACTACAGATAGACTACAGATACAGTGTAGAATATAGATAGACTACAGATAGACTACTGATACAGTGTAGACTATAGATAGACTACAGATAGACTACAGATACAGTGTAGACTATAGATAGACTACAGATAGACTACTGATACAGTGTAGACTACAGATAGACTACTGATACAGTGTAGACTATAGATAGACTGCATATACAGTGTAAACTGTTGATACACTACTGATACACTGTAGACTATAGATAGACTACAGATAGACTACAGATAGACTACTGATACAGCGTAGACTACAGATAGACTACAGATAGACTACAGATACAGTGTAGACTATAGATAGACTACAGATAGACTACAGATACAGTGTAGACTATAGATAGACTACAGATAGACTACAGATACAGTGTAGACTATAGATAGACTACAGATAGACTACAGATACAGTGAAGACTATAGATAGACTACAGATAGACTACAGATACAGTGTAGACTATAGATAGACTATTGATACAGTGTAGACTATAGATAGACTACAGATAGACTACAGATACAGTGTAGACTATAGATAGACTATTGATACAGTGTAGACTATAGATAGACTACAGATAGACTACAGATACAGTGTAGACTATAGATAGACTACAGATAGACTACAGATACAGTGTAGACTATAGATAGACTATTGATACAGTGTAGACTATAGATAGACTACAGATAGACTACTGATACAGTGTAGACTATAGATAGACTACAGATAGACTACAGATACAGTGTAGACTATAGATAGACTACAGATAGACTACAGATACAGTGTAGACTATAGATAGACTACAGATAGACTACAGATACAGTGTAGACTATAGATAGACTATTGATACAGTGTAGACTATAGATAGACTACAGATAGACTACAGATACAGTGTAGACTATAGATAGACTATTGATACAGTGTAGACTATAGATAGACTACAGATAGACTACAGATACAGTGTAGACTATAGATAGACTATTGATACAGTGTAGACTATAGATAGACTATTGATACAGTGTAGACTATAGATAGACTACAGATAGACTACTGATACAGTGTAGACTATAGATAGAATACAGATAGACTACAGATACAGTGTAGACTATAGATAGACTACAGATAGACTACAGATACAGCGTAGACTACAGATAGACTACAGATAGACTACAGATAGACTACAGATAGACTACAGATACAGTGTAGACTATAGATAGACTAAAAGATAGACTACAGATACAGTGTAGACTATAGATAGACTACAGATAGACTACAGATACAGTGTAGACTATAGATAGACTACAGATAGACTACAGATACAGTGTAGACTATAGATAGACTACAGATAGACTACATATACAGTGTAGACTATAGATAGACTACAGATAGACTACAGATACAGTGTAGACTATAGATAGACTACAGATAGACTACAGATACAGTGAAGACTATAGATAGACTACAGATAGATTACAGATACAGTGTAGACTATAGATAGACTATTGATACAGTGTAGACTATAGATAGACTATTGATACAGTGTAGACTATAGATAGACTATTGATACAGTGTAGACTATAGATAGACTATTGATACAGTGTAGACTATAGATAGACTACAGATAGACTACTGATACAGTGTAGACTATAGATAGACTATTGATACAGTGTAGACTATAGATAGACTACAGATAGACTACTGATACAGTGTAGACTATAGATAGACTATTGATACAGTGTAGACTATAGATATACTACAGATAGACTACAGATACAGTGTAGACTATAGATAGACTATTGATACAGTGTAGACTATAGATAGACTACAGATAGACTACTGATACAGTGTAGACTATAGATAGACTACAGATAGACTACTGATACAGTGTAGACTATAGATAGACTACAGATAGACTACAGATACAGTGTAGACTATAGATAGACTACAGATAGACTACAGATACAGTGTAGACTATAGATAGACTATAGATAGACTACAGATACAGTGTAGACTATAGATAGACTATTGATAGAGTGTAGACTATAGATAGACTATTGATACAGTGTAGACTATAGATAGACTACAGATAGACTACTGATACAGTGTAGACTATAGATAGACTACAGATAGACTACATATACAGTGTAGACTATAGATAGACTACAGATAGACTACAGATACAGTGTAGACTATAGATAGACTACAGATAGACTACAGATACAGTGTAGACTATAGATAGACTATTGATACAGTGTAGACTATAGATAGACTACAGATAGACTACAGATTCAGTGTAGACTATAGATAGACTATTGATACAGTGTAGACTATAGATAGACTACAGATAGACTACAGATACAGTGTAGACTATAGATAGACTATTGATACAGTGTAGACTATAGATAGACTACAGATAGACTACTGATACAGTGTAGACTATAGATAGACTACAGATAGACTACAGATACAGTGTAGACTATAGATAGACTACAGATAGACTACAGATACAGTGTAGACTATAGATAGACTATTGATACAGTGTAGAATATAGATAGACTACAGATAGACTACAGATACAGTGTAGACTATAGATAGACTACAGATAGACTACAGATACAGTGTAGACTATAGATAGACTATTGATACAGTGTAGACTATAGATAGACTACAGATAGACTACTGATACAGTGTAGACTATAGATAGACTACAGATAGACTACAGATACAGTGTAGACTATAGATAGACTACAGATAGACTACAGATACAGTGTAGACTATAGATAGACTACAGATAGACTACATATACAGTGTAGACTATAGATAGACTACAGATAGACTACAGATACAGTGTAGACTATAGATAGACTACAGATAGACTACAGATACAGTGAAGACTATAGATAGACTACAGATAGATTACAGATACAGTGTAGACTATAGATAGACTATTGATACAGTGTAGACTATAGATAGACTATTGATACAGTGTAGACTATAGATAGACTATTGATACAGTGTAGACTATAGATAGACTATTGATACAGTGTAGACTATAGATAGACTATTGATACAGTGTAGACTATAGATAGACTACAGATAGACTACTGATACAGTGTAGACTATAGATAGACTATTGATACAGTGTAGACTATAGATAGACTACAGATAGACTACTGATACAGTGTAGACTATAGATAGACTATTGATACAGTGTAGACTATAGATATACTACAGATAGACTACAGATACAGTGTAGACTATAGATAGACTATTGATACAGTGTAGACTATAGATAGACTACAGATAGACTACTGATACAGTGTAGACTATAGATAGACTACAGATAGACTACTGATACAGTGTAGACTATAGATAGACTACAGATAGACTACAGATACAGTGTAGACTATAGATAGACTACAGATAGACTACAGATACAGTGTAGACTATAGATAGACTATAGATAGACTACAGATACAGTGTAGACTATAGATAGACTATTGATAGAGTGTAGACTATAGATAGACTATTGATACAGTGTAGACTATAGATAGACTACAGATAGACTACTGATACAGTGTAGACTATAGATAGACTACAGATAGACTACATATACAGTGTAGACTATAGATAGACTACAGATAGACTACAGATACAGTGTAGACTATAGATAGACTACAGATAGACTACAGATACAGTGTAGACTATAGATAGACTATTGATACAGTGTAGACTATAGATAGACTACAGATAGACTACAGATTCAGTGTAGACTATAGATAGACTATTGATACAGTGTAGACTATAGATAGACTACAGATAGACTACAGATACAGTGTAGACTATAGATAGACTATTGATACAGTGTAGACTATAGATAGACTACAGATAGACTACTGATACAGTGTAGACTATAGATAGACTACAGATAGACTACAGATACAGTGTAGACTATAGATAGACTACAGATAGACTACAGATACAGTGTAGACTATAGATAGACTATTGATACAGTGTAGACTATAGATAGACTACAGATAGACTACAGATACAGTGTAGACTATAGATAGACTACAGATAGACTACAGATACAGTGTAGACTATAGATAGACTATTGATACAGTGTAGACTATAGATAGACTACAGATAGACTACTGATACAGTGTAGACTATAGATAGACTACAGATAGACTACAGATACAGTGTAGACTATAGATAGACTACAGATATAACTACAGATACAGTGCAGACTATAGATAGACTACAGATACAGTGTAGACTATAGATAGACTATTGATACAGTGTAGACTATAGATAGACTACATATAGACTACAGATACAGTGTAGACTATAGATAGACTACAGATAGACTACAGATACAGTGTAGACTATAGATAGACTACAGATAGACTACAGATACAGTGTAGACTATAGATAGACTACAGATAGACTAGAGATAGAGTGTAGACTATAGATAGACTATTGATACAGTGTAGACTATAGATAGACTACAGATAGACTACATATACAGTGTAGACTATAGATAGACTACAGATAGACTACAGATACAGTGTAGACTATAGATAGACTACAGATAGACTACAGATACAGTGTAGACTATAGATAGACTATTGATACAGTGTAGACTATAGATAGACTACAGATAGACTACAGATACAGTGTAGACTATAGATAGACTACAGATAGACTACAGATACAGTGTAGACTATAGATAGACTACAGATAGACTACAGATACAGTGTAGACAATAGATAGACTATTGATACAGTGTAGACTATAGATAGACTACAGATAGACTACAGATACAGTGTAGACTATAGATAGACTACAGATAGACTACAGATACAGTGTAGACTATAGATAGACTACAGATAGACTACAGATACAGTGTAGACTATAGATAGACTACAGATAGACTACAGATAGACTACAGATACAGTGTAGACTATAGATAGACTATTGATACAGTGTAGACTATAGATAGACTACAGATAGACTACAGATACAGTGTAGACTATAGATAGACTACAGATAGACTACAGATACAGTGTAGACTATAGATAGACTACAGATAGACTACAGATACAGTGTAGACTATAGATAGACTATTGATACAGTGTAGACTATAGATAGACTACAGATAGACTACAGATACAGTGTAGACTATAGATAGACTACAGATAGACTACAGATACAGTGTAGACTATAGATAGACTACAGATAGACTACAGATACAGTGTAGACTATAGATAGACTACAGATAGACTACAGATACAGTGAAGACTATAGATAGACTACAGATAGACTACAGATACAGTGTAGACTATAGATAGACTATTGATACAGTGTAGACTATAGATAGACTATTGATACAGTGTAGACTATAGATAGACTATTGATACAGTGTAGACTATAGATAGACTATTGATACAGTGTAGACTATAGATAGACTATTGATACAGTGTAGACTATAGATAGACTACAGATAGACTACTGATACAGTGTAGACTATAGATAGACTATTGATACAGTGTAGACTATAGATAGACTACAGATAGACTACTGATACAGTGTAGACTATAGATAGACTATTGATACAGTGTAGACTATAGATATACTACAGATAGACTACAGATACAGTGTAGACTATAGATAGACTATTGATACAGTGTAGACTATAGATAGACTACAGATAGACTACTGATACAGTGTAGACTATAGATAGACTACAGATAGACTACTGATACAGTGTAGACTATAGATAGACTACAGATAGACTACAGATACAGTGTAGACTATAGATAGACTACAGATAGACTACAGATACAGTGTAGACTATAGATAGACTATAGATAGACTACAGATACAGTGTAGACTATAGATAGACTATTGATAGAGTGTAGACTATAGATAGACTATTGATACAGTGTAGACTATAGATAGACTACAGATAGACTACTGATACAGTGTAGACTATAGATAGACTACAGATAGACTACATATACAGTGTAGACTATAGATAGACTACAGATAGACTACAGATACAGTGTAGACTATAGATAGACTACAGATAGACTACAGATACAGTGTAGACTATAGATAGACTATTGATACAGTGTAGACTATAGATAGACTACAGACAGACTACAGATTCAGTGTAGACTATAGATAGACTATTGATACAGTGTAGACTATAGATAGACTACAGATAGACTACAGATACAGTGTAGACTATAGATAGACTATTGATACAGTGTAGACTATAGATAGACTACAGATAGACTACTGATACAGTGTAGACTATAGATAGACTGCAGATAGACTACAGATACAGTGTAGACTATAGATAGACTACAGATAGACTACAGATACAGTGTAGACTATAGATAGACTATTGATACAGTGTAGACTATAGATAGACTACAGATAGACTACAGATACAGTGTAGACTATAGATAGACTACAGATAGACTACAGATACAGTGTAGACTATAGATAGACTATTGATACAGTGTAGACTATAGATAGACTACAGATAGACTACTGATACAGTGTAGACTATAGATAGACTACAGATAGACTACAGATACAGTGTAGACTATAGATAGACTACAGATATAACTACAGATACAGTGTAGACTATAGATAGACTACAGATACAGTGTAGACTATAGATAGACTATTGATACAGTGTAGACTATAGATAGACTACATATAGACTACAGATACAGTGTAGACTATAGATAGACTACAGATAGACTACAGATACAGTGTAGACTATAGATAGACTACAGATAGACTACAGATACAGTGTAGACTATAGATAGACTACAGATAGACTAGAGATAGAGTGTAGACTATAGATAGACTATTGATACAGTGTAGACTATAGATAGACTACAGATAGACTACATATACAGTGTAGACTATAGATAGACTACAGATAGACTACAGATACAGTGTAGACTATAGATAGACTACAGATAGACTACAGATACAGTGTAGACTATAGATAGACTATTGATACAGTGTAGACTATAGATAGACTACAGATAGACTACAGATACAGTGTAGACTATAGATAGACTACAGATAGACTACAGATACAGTGTAGACTATAGATAGACTACAGATAGACTACAGATACAGTGTAGACAATAGATAGACTATTGATACAGTGTAGACTATAGATAGACTACAGATAGACTACAGATACAGTGTAGACTATAGATAGACTACAGATAGACTACAGATACAGTGTAGACTATAGATAGACTACAGATAGACTACAGATACAGTGTAGACTATAGATAGACTACAGATAGACTACAGATACAGTGTAGACTATAGATAGACTATTGATACAGTGTAGACTATAGATAGACTACAGATAGACTACAGATACAGTGTAGACTATAGATAGACTACAGATAGACTACAGATACAGTGTAGACTATAGATAGACTACAGATAGACTACAGATACAGTGTAGACTATAGATAGACTATTGATACAGTGTAGACTATAGATAGACTACAGATAGACTACAGATACAGTGTAGACTATAGATAGACTACAGATAGACTACAGATACAGTGTAGACTATAGATAGACTACAGATAGACTACAGATACAGTGTAGACTATATATAGACTATTGATACAGTGTAGACTATAGATAGACTACAGATAGACTACAGATACAGTGTAGACTATAGATAGACTACAGATAGACTACAGATACAGTGTAGACTATAGATAGACTACAGATAGACTACAGATACAGTGTAGACTATAGATAGACTATTGATACAGTGTAGACTATAGATAGACTACAGATAGACTACAGATACAGTGTAGACTATAGATAGACTACAGATAGACTACAGATACAGTGTAGACTATAGATAGACTACAGATAGACTACAGATACAGTGTAGACTATAGATAGACTATTGATACAGTGTAGACTATAGATAGACTACAGATAGACTACAGATACAGTGTAGACTATAGATAGACTACAGATAGACTACAGATACAGTGTAGACTATAGATAGACTACAGATAGACTACAGATACAGTGTAGACTATAGATAGACTATTGATACAGTGTAGACTATAGATAGACTACAGATAGACTACAGATACAGTGTAGACTATAGATAGACTACAGATAGACTACAGATACAGTGTAGACTATAGATAGACTACAGATAGACTACAGATACAGTGTAGACTATAGATAGACTATTGATACAGTGTAGACTATAGATAGACTACAGATAGACTACAGATACAGTGTAGACTATAGATAGACTACAGATAGACTACAGATACAGTGTAGACTATAGATAGACTACAGATAGACTACAGATACAGTGTAGACTATAGATAGACTATTGATACAGTGTAGACTATAGATAGACTACAGAGAGACTACAGATACAGTGTAGACTATAGATAGACTACAGATAGACTACAGATACAGTGTAGACTATAGATAGACTACAGATAGACTACAGATACAGTGTAGACTATAGATAGACTACAGATAGACTACAGATACAGTGTAGACTATAAATAGACTATTGATACAGTGTAGACTATAGATAGACTACAGATAGACTACAGATACAGTGTAGACTATAGATAGACTACAGATAGACTACAGATACAGTGTAGACTATAGATAGACTACAGATAGTCTACAGATACAGTGTAGACTATAGATAGACTATTGATACAGTGTAGACTATTGATAGACTACAGATAGACTACAGATACAGTGTAGACTATAGATAGACTACAGATAGACTACAGATACAGTGTAGACTATAGATAGACTACAGATAGACTACAGATACAGTGTAGACTATAGATAGACTACAGATAGACGACAGATACAGTGTAGACTATAGATAGACTATTGATACAGTGTAGACTATAGATAGACTACAGATAGACTACAGATACAGTGTAGACTATAGATAGACTACAGATAGACTACAGATACAGTGTAGACTATAGATAGACTACAGATAGACTACAGATACAGTGTAGACTATAGATAGACTACAGATAGACTACAGATACAGTGTAGACTATAGATAGACTACAGATACAGTGTAGACTATAGATAGACTATTGATACAGTGTAGACCATAGATAGACTACAGATAGACTACAGATACAGTGTAGACTATAGATAGACTAAAGATAGACTACAGATACAGTGTAGACTATAGATAGACTACAGATAGACTACAGATACAGTGTAGACTATAGATAGACTATTGATACAGTGTAGACTATAGATAGACTACAGATAGACTACAGATACAGTGTAGACTATAGATAGACTACAGATACAGTGTAGACTATAGATAGACTACAGATAGACTACAGATACAGTGTAGACTATAGATAGACTACAGATAGACTACAGATACAGTGTAGACTATAGATAGACTATTGATACAGTGTAGACTATAGATAGACTACAGATAGACTACAGATACAGTGTAGACTATAGATAGACTACATATAGACTACAGATACAGTGTAGACTATAGATAGACTACAGATGGACTACATATACAGTGTAGACTATAGATAGACTACAGATAGACTACAGATACAGTGTAGAATATAAATAGACTATTGATACAGTGTAGACTATAGATAGACTATTGATACAGTGTAGACTATAGATAGACTACAGATAGACTACAGATACAGTGTAGACTATAGATATACTACAGATAGACTACAGATACAGTGTAGACTATAGATAGACTACAGATAGACTACAGATACAGTGTAGACTATAGATAGACTATTGATACAGTGTAGACTATAGATAGACTACAGATAGACTACAGATACAGTGTAGACTATAGATAGACAACAGATAGACTACAGATACAGTGTAGACTATAGATAGACTACAGATAGACTACAGATACAGTGTAGACCATAGATAGACTACAGATAGACTACAGATACAGTGTAGACTATAGATAGACTATTGATACAGTGTAGACTATAGATAGACTACAGATAGACTACAGATACAGTGTAGACTATAGATAGACTACAGATAGACTACAGATACAGTGTAGACTATAGATAGACTACAGATAGACTACAGATATAGTGTAGACTATAGATAGACTATTGATACAGTGTAGACTATAGATAGACTAGAGATAGACTACAGATACAGTGTAGACTATAGATAGACTACAGATAGACTACAGATACAGTGTAGACAATAGATAGACTACAGATAGACTACAGATACAGTGTAGACTATAGATAGACTACAGATAGACTACAGATACAGTGTAGACTATAGATAGACTATTGATACAGTGTAGACTATAGATAGACTACAGATAGACTACAGATACAGTGTAGACTATAGATAGACTACAGATAGACTACAGATACAGTGTAGACTATAGATAGACTACAGATAGTCTACAGATACAGTGTAGACTATAGATAGACTATTGATACAGTGTAGACTATAGATAGACTACAGATAGACTACAGATACAGTGTAGACTATAGATAGACTACAGATAGACTACATATACAGTGTAGACTATAGATAGACTACAGATAGACTACAGATACAGTGTAGACTATAGATAGACTATTGATACAGTGTAGACTATAGATAGACTACAGATAGACTACAGATACAGTGTAGACTATAGATAGACTACATATAGACTACAGATACAGTGTAGACTACAGATAGACTACAGATAGACTACAGATAGACTACAGATACAGTGTAGACTATAGATAGACTACAGATAGACTACAGATACAGTGTAGACTATAGATAGACTACAGATAGACTACAGATACAGTGTAGACTATAGATAGACTACAGATAGACTACAGATACAGTGTAGACTATAGATAGACTACAGATAGACTACAGATACAGTGTAGACTATAGATAGACTATTGATACAGTGTAGACTATAGATAGACTACAGATAGACTACAGATACAGTGTAGACTATAGATAGACTATAGATAGACTACAGATACAGTGTAGACTATAGATAGACTACAGATAGACTACAGATACAGTGTAGACTATAGATATACTATTGATACAGTGTAGACTATAGATAGACTACAGATAGACTACAGATACAGTGTAGACTATAGATAGACTACAGATAGACTACATATAGACTACAGATACAGTGTAGACTATAGATAGACTACAGATAGACTACAGATACAGTGTAGACTATAGATATACTATTGATACAGTGTAGACTATAGATAGACTACAGATAGACTACAGATTCTGTGTAGACTATAGATAGACTACAGATAGACTACAGATACAGTGTAGACTATAGATAGACTACAGATAGACTACAGATACAGTGTAGACTATAGATAGACTACAGATAGACTACAGATACAGTGTAGACTATAGATAGACTATTGATACAGTGTAGACTATAGATAGACTACAGATAGACTACAGATACAGTGTAGACTATAGATAGACTACAGATAGACTACGGATACAGTGTAGACTATAGATAGACTACAGATAGACTACAGATATAGTGTAGACTATAGATAGACTATTGATACAGTGTAGACTATAGATAGACTAGAGATAGACTACAGATACAGTGTAGACTATAGATAGACTACAGATGGACAACAGATACAGTGTAGACTATAGATAGACTACAGATAGACTACAGATACAGTGTAGACTATAGATAGACTATTGATACAGTGTAGACTATAGATAGACTACAGATAGACTACAGATAGACTACAGATACAGTGTAGACTATAGATAGACTACAGATAGACTACAGATACAGTGTAGACTATAGATAGCCTACAGATAGACTACAGATACAGTGTAGACTATAGATAGACTATTGATACAGTGTAGACTATAGATAGACTACAGATAGACTACAGATACAGTGTAGACTATAGATAGACTACAGATAGACTACAGATACAGTGTAGACTATAGATAGACTATTGATACAGTGTAGACTATAGATAGACTACAGATAGACTACAGATACAGTGTAGACTATAGATAGACTACAGATAGACTACAGATACAGTGTAGACTATAGATAGACTACAGATGGACTACAGATACAGTGTAGACTATAAATAGACTATTGATACAGTGTAGACTATAGATAGACTACAGATAGACTACATATACAGTGTAGACTATAGATAGACTACAGATAGACTACAGATACAGTGTAGACTATAGATAGACTATTGATACAGTGTAGACTATAGATAGACTACAGATAGACTACAGATACAGTGTAGACTATAGATAGACTACATATAGACTACAGATACAGTGTAGACTACAGATAGACTACAGATAGACTACAGATAGACTACAGATACAGTGTAGACTATAGATAGACTACAGATAGACTACAGATACAGTGTAGACTATAGATAGACTACAGATAGACTACAGATACAGTGTAGACTATAGATAGACTACAGATAGACTACAGATACAGTGTAGACTATAGATAGACTACAGATAGACTACAGATACAGTGTAGACTATAGATAGACTATTGATACAGTGTAGACTATAGATAGACTACAGATAGACTACAGATACAGTGTAGACTATAGATAGACTATAGATAGACTACAGATACAGTGTAGACTATAGATAGACTACAGATAGACTACAGATACAGTGTAGACTATAGATATACTATTGATACAGTGTAGACTATAGATAGACTACAGATAGACTACAGATACAGTGTAGACTATAGATAGACTACAGATAGACTACATATAGACTACAGATACAGTGTAGACTATAGATAGACTACAGATAGACTACAGATACAGTGTAGACTATAGATATACTATTGATACAGTGTAGACTATAGATAGACTACAGATAGACTACAGATTCTGTGTAGACTATAGATAGACTACAGATAGACTACAGATACAGTGTAGACTATAGATAGACTACAGATAGACTACAGATACAGTGTAGACTATAGATAGACTACAGATAGACTACAGATACAGTGTAGACTATAGATAGACTATTGATACAGTGTAGACTATAGATAGACTACAGATAGACTACAGATACAGTGTAGACTATAGATAGACTACAGATAGACTACGGATACAGTGTAGACTATAGATAGACTACAGATAGACTACAGATATAGTGTAGACTATAGATAGACTATTGATACAGTGTAGACTATAGATAGACTAGAGATAGACTACAGATACAGTGTAGACTATAGATAGACTACAGATGGACAACAGATACAGTGTAGACTATAGATAGACTACAGATAGACTACAGATACAGTGTAGACTATAGATAGACTATTGATACAGTGTAGACTATAGATAGACTACAGATAGACTACAGATAGACTACAGATACAGTGTAGACTATAGATAGACTACAGATAGACTACAGATACAGTGTAGACTATAGATAGCCTACAGATAGACTACAGATACAGTGTAGACTATAGATAGACTATTGATACAGTGTAGACTATAGATAGACTACAGATAGACTACAGATACAGTGTAGACTATAGATAGACTACAGATAGACTACAGATACAGTGTAGACTATAGATAGACTATTGATACAGTGTAGACTATAGATAGACTACAGATAGACTACAGATACAGTGTAGACTATAGATAGACTACAGATAGACTACAGATACAGTGTAGACTATAGATAGACTACAGATGGACTACAGATACAGTGTAGACTATAAATAGACTATTGATACAGTGTAGACTATAGATAGACTACAGATAGACTACAGATACAGTGTAGACTATAGATATACTACAGATAGACTACAGATACAGTGTAGACTATAGATAGACTACAGATAGACTACAGATACAGTGTAGACTATAGATAGACTATTGATACAGTGTAGACTATAGATAGACTACAGATAGACTACAGATACAGTGTAGACTATAGATAGACTACATATAGACTACAGATACAGTGTAGACTATAGATAGACTACAGATAGACTACAGATACAGTGTAGACTATAGATAGACTACAGATAGACTACAGATACAGTGTAGACTATAGATAGACTACAGATAGACTACAGATATAGTGTAGACTATAGATAGACTATTGATACAGTGTAGACTATAGATAGACTAGAAATAGACTACAGATACAGTGTAGACTATAGATAGACTACAGATAGACTACAGATACAGTGTAGATTATAGATAGACTACAGATAGACTACAGATACAGTGTAGACTATAGATAGACTACAGATAGACTACAGATACAGTGTAGACTATAGATAGACTACAGATAGACTACAGATACAGTGTAGACTATAGATAGATTATTGATACAGTGTAGACTATAGATAGACTACAGATAGACTACAGATACAGTGTAGACTATAGATAGACTACAGATAGACTACAGATACAGTGTAGACTATAGATAGACTACAGATAGA
>OZ024741.1:10231084-10288584 GCA_964016885.1 Eledone cirrhosa | reverse complement strand
TTATTTTCACAGTGATCTTGGAGGAATAGGTTCAGGCAGGCTGTATACATCTTATACATCAGGTTCTGGTATGCAATGGGTCGGTAGTTTTTTGCCAAGTGGGTGTCTTTGCTCTTGGAGACCAGTAATGTTTGTGCTAATGTCAACCATTCTGGTATATGTGTATCTCCCTTAAGAACTTGTTGGTAGAGATCAGTAAGATACCTCCGATAGAATATCAGTTTTTGTACCAGTAGCCGACAATCATGTCTCTTCCTGGTGTTTTCTTATCTTTGAATTTTCCTATCACAGTCTCAAGGGTACCCTCACTTATTGCGTATGTTTTTGTTGTAGTGTAGGAGTAATAGTTCTTTCGGATTTCTCTTAGCCACACTGCATCTTGGTTGAAATTCTTCTTTTCACCCCACATTTTGCTCCAAAAGGAATCTATGTCTTTCTGGGACATTTATTATGTTGCCCTTCATATCTCTATAGACTGTTGTTTGGTTTCGTCTGAATGTTTTATTAATCACTTTTCTCTCATCTACCTTCTTCATGTATCGGCGTTTTTCGCTAACAGCTCTCAATTCTTGTTTTAATGTGATCAGCTTATATTGGAGAGTTCTGGTTCTACTGTTACCAAACATCATCTCTATTTTATTTTTCACTCTTTGTTGGTGAGGAGTGAGGTTTTTTTGTGTTTGTTTGCATGTAAGGAGCATTGTCACATATCCTCTGTTTTTTCGTAGGTCAGCAATCTTTTTTCTATTTTATTTATATATGATGATATTTTTGGTGGTGTTTTGTTCTTGTTAATATCTCTGCTATCACCAAGATAATGTTTCACTGTCATATAAACAGGCGTTGATTTGCCAAAATGAAATATTACATGTTATTGACGAAATAGGGGATGAATATTTACAACGGATAAAAAATCTGTCGTAAATATTCATCCCCTATTTCGTCAATAACATGTAATATTTCATTATTTGTTTTTTTTTGTTTTTTTTTATTAAACTTTGTCGTTTTAATACGTTCAGCAAGAGAGTTATTTATACATGAATTAATTTCTCTCTGGAAGATTTCGTTGTGGGAAAATTTCAATTGTTTATACTTTTGATTATCATTATCGATAGTATTTTCCACAATAGTTGACGTAGACTCGGATGGTACACGTGGCGTCAAATTTTTTCGATTATTATTTTTATTTCTTCGATTATTATTATTATCGATAGTGTTTTCCCCAGCATTCGAGGTAGACTTAGATGGTACAGGTGGTGTCAAGCTTTTTACAGGCATAGTTGTTTCAAGGCGCTGTTCGACTTGGTTACTAGGAAGTCTAGTAGCATGGCGACCTGGAGCAAGTGTTGTTGATAACATGTTTGTTGTGGGGGACTTACAATTAATAATATTTATCTTATTTTTCCGTTCAACAAACGTCGCTTGTTGGCGTAATTGTTTCGCTGTGAAATAATTTAGCTCTGGGTGTATTTCGTCCCAGTGTAGCTTTATTCTGTTCATATAGCCAATGGAAGGATTGTTTTTTGCCATTATATAACAATTAAATAAATCATCATTAAGTTCGAAACTCCAAGAGAAATGCGATTTATAATTTCGGTTTCTTCTGTAGCTACAAATGAATAAAGTTTGTTTACCTTCCTTGTTATTTGTCTTCGGTACTTCCTTAATTTTGTTGTTGATGTTGTGTTCAGCCATGCTGTTTGTAGCAAATCCTTGTAAAATGAATTATATATTTAGTCGTATATCTCTTCGAATTCGAATAAAAGGTGTCTTCACAAGATATAGTTAGAAGAATAACCAGTTATTCAACATGGCTGTAGTTGTGGCATTACTATCGGAGATAGTATTCATCTTAAATTTAATAAATAGTCTCCCACGCCAAAATATGCGCCTGATCGCGTTGACTGTATGTATGTATGTATGTATGTATGTATGTATGTATGTATGTATGTATGTATGTATGTATGTATGTATGTATGTATGTATGCTACTGGTAACATGTATCCCAGTACAACCTGTCTCATGGTCGGGTCTTTGGCGACTAAACTGGCAACCCCACCAAGGTTTCTTGGTGAGGAGGGTGACTTTGGACATCCTGCAGGACTAAAAACAAAACCTGTCGAAGGCCAAAGGAGCTCTTAAGAGTCAATGGCCATCCAAAATCACTGGGAGAGATGACCCATTAGCCTTTGTCAAGGCAGAATTCTAGGAGAAGGAAAACTCTGATATAACACCTGCAACCCTGATGGTATCCATTGATGCTGACTTGTTCTTCTTTTTGGTAAATATCATCTTGGTTCAGAGAGTGGGACTGGCTTTGTGCAGTGCCTTTGCTCACTATAAAAGCTTCACGGCACAGGCATTGCTTTATATCTGGAGATCTCTCTGCACTTGTTGTCACATGGTACCATGGGCCCAGCACTATGTGTCAATAATTGTCACGAGTGTAGTGTTTGTACCAGAGTTTTCAAGTCGCTGGCTGGACTAAAAAGTCACACTCGTTCAGCGCATCGGTAGGGGTTCTCCTACATATAAAGTAGTGGCCTTACTCGAAAACGAGTTGGCAGCCACCATGTATGTATGTATGTATGTATGTATGTATGTATGTATGTATGTATGTATGTATGTATGTATGTATGTATGTGTGTATGTATGTGTGTATGTATGTATATATTTATGTATGTATTTATGTTCTTCTGGTTTTATAATTTCACAAATGTTTCCCAATAGAGAGTCGGTTTCTAACATAGACACAAGACTCTCTCATTGGAATTTACTCAACATCAACTAGGTAGATATGTATGTCTGCATGCATGTGTAGATATGGATGTTATTGTATGTGTAGATGTGGATGTTTTGAGTTGTATGTGTGCATGTGTATATGTTTTGTATCTGTACATGTGTATATTCAGTTATTAGATGCAAAATTTCTGGAATGTTTTACATATTTTTACTGTTCCATTAATGGATTGTACTTGTAATTTCCTAACTAGTTGTGTTCTTTCTGTTCCTGTGAAGCCTAGCTTCTCAAGATTTGTATTGAGGCAGTTACTAACATACCCCAGTGCCCCAATAATCACAGGCCTAAATCTGAAGGTGTAATCAGGGTGGAGTATCTGCAGATTTCTCATCAGTTCTGCATAAATATTCTCCTTTTCGATAATCTTTGATATTATATTGGCATCTGCTGGGCAGCTAATTTCCACTACTGTGCATGTTTTCTTCTCCCTGTCCCATATCATAATATCTGGTCTGTTATGCCTGCATTTTGGGGTTTTTACTGGAACATTCCACCAGTACTCTTTCATATTATGTACATGGATGTCTTCCACATTGTTGTAGCTTTTAATGTGTTTATTATCGGGGCTATCTTTTTTACGGATTACATCGTACAGGTATTTGGCCACTACATCATGCCTCATAGGTAGATAGTACCACGATGACATCTTTGGACAGCTGCTGATGATATGGGTGACATCTTCTATGTTAGTTCTGCAGAGTCTGCACTTGTTATCACATCTAGGTGTTTTGCCTGTTCCCTAAGTCTTTTGTGAATCAGGTATTTCGTGTTAATTTTTTTTTCTTGGATTGCAAAAGCGTATCCTTCAAAATGGGAGCCAATATAGCGGTTGTTGGTCCAAGATAGACTATTTTCCTTATCTATATGTATGTATGTGTGTATGTATGTATATATGTACCTGTGTATGTATTTATGTATGTATGTACGTAACATGTAACCCAGTACAACATGTCGCATGGTCGGATCGTCAGCGACTAAACCGGCAACCCCACCATGTTTACTTGGTGAGGAGGGTGATTTTGGACTACTTGCAGGACAAAAAACAAAACCTGACAAAGGGCGGAGGAACTCATAAGAGTCAACGGCCATCCAAAAATATATAAATATGTATACACACATGTACATGTGTGTATATGTATATATGTATATGCATGTGTGCATGTGTATGTATATGTATATGTGTATATACATGGGTGAATGTGTATGTATATGCGCGGGGACATAGAAATAGTCGGGCTGGACACCCAATCACGTGGTTAAACCACTGGGAGTGAAGGAACCCTAGCCTTTGTCGGGACATTCTTCTAGGAGAAGGCAACTCAGGAAACTGGGATAACGCCGATATAAAACCTGCGGCTCAGTAGTTACCGATGATGTTGATCTTTTCTTCTTTTCGGGTTATAGCTACTGTCGTTCAGAGAGTGGGATTGGCTCGGTGCACAGTCTTTCCTCACTTTAAAAAAAATCTTCAAGCACAGGCATTGCACGATAGAATTAATTAATAATTATTAATAATGGTAAATCGTGCAATGGCCATACTCGATAACGAGGGGGCAGCCATCGTGTATGTATGTTCTTTCTTTCTCTTAATTTCGAGTATATCTTTGACCGGCCACCTTCCTGGTGGCAAGGTTATAAAAGAAAAGAAATTATCATCCCTTGAATCGCAAGAATGTTTTGCAAATTTTGAAGGTGCCAGCTATCGCAGCCATTTGTAGACTATGAATTAGGGAGCTGCGCTCTTTGTCTGCAAATCCAAGTTCAGTTATACATTGGTCCAAGCGGGTTGGTATATAACCCGTAGCTCCAATAATGATGGGTATGAAGCTAAAGGTGTATCTTGGATACTAGATTTGTAAACTCCTCATCAATGGTCCGTATGTATGTATGTATGTATGTATGTGTGTATGTGTGTTTGTATGCATGTATGTATATATGTATGTATGTATCTAACCCGGCAATCCCTTGCTTCGTGAGGAGGGTGATTTTGGACACCCTGCGGGATGAACATTCAAACCGTCAAAGAGCGGAGAGTTAACGGCCATCCAATAAAGTATGTTTTTGAGGAATGACTCCTAGTCTTCATTAAAATATCTCTCTAGGATAAGGTCGCTTTGATATAAAACCTGCGACTTAGTTTGCATCCAATGATAGACCAGTTATTCTTTTGGGGAAAATGCATTTGATGTTCAGAGAGTGGGATTGGCTCCGTGCAAAGCCTTTCCTCACTTAGAAAACCTTCAAGCACAGGCATCGCTTGATATGTGACATATTTTGCGATGCCTGGTATTGCTGGCCATAGGCAAGTCCCTGTCTAACTTTCAGTCTCCTTTTTGTCTTTTGTACACACTCTCTTTCTTCTCTCTCTCTCTGTATATATAGATAGATAGATAGATAGATAGATAGATAGATAGATAGATAGATAGATATACATATATATGTATTCCTTCCATTTACTGTACCGATTGTGTTGTTATCTCTGTTTACCTTTTGCAAATATATATATAGTAAGTTAATTAGATTTATAGTTATTTGGGTAGAAAGATATACATATATATATATCATAAATCTATCTAACTAAGTTACTATCTACCTATCAACTTCTTACACACCTATACGATGGACTCTCCCATCAACATTACAGCCTAATTGTTCATTCGGTCGAATTCATTATTTTTCTGTTATTTTGTTCGTACACAGACCAACAGCAATTCTCCTTACATGTTTCACATATGGTTGGCAGCTCAACAGAAGATATTTACACTTATCTTTCTGCATACGAAGAGATTTATACCAAACACAAAACACATCATTCATGAATCGGCTAATCTAATTTGCATAATGTACATTCATCTATGATGTAATTAATTTAATAACAGATAATTAATTATTCACAGCATCATTTATATTAGAAAATGTATGGATATATGTGTTGATGTATGTAAATGTATTTCCCCAATCTTACTTCTGCCACCACACTTTCCTTACTTCACTCTCTCTCGATGAAGGACTAACTACGATACGTTTAGTCATTCCTTTTTACTTTTTCCCACAAACGTGAAACTAATACGACGTTGTGTAATTGTTCACACGCACATATACATATATATATATATATATAAATGTCTGTATATAAGTGTATAGAAACAGGCTTAGAGTGTAATTCCCTTAAAAGATCTACCGTGGAAAATATATACAAAAACGCCGGTGTGTATATATTCAGAAAAGCTTCTAAGGGGTTATTCTTTATACGGCACCAATTAAGGATATATACACACACCTACACATAAACAGGTGTATATACACCCCATCGCCACGCTGCAGCGGTCTTTTCAAATAGCTCCAATTACCCGCGTATCTGTAGAAACGTATATTTTCACATAGATATATATACAAACATACATACATACATATATATATATATATATATATATATATATATATATATATATATATATATATATACTTACATACAGAGATGTATACATGCATGCATACATATATACATACATATATACATATATACTTACACACACGTATGTGTATGTAGATATATACATTCATACATACGCATGTACGTATGTTTGTATGTATGTGTATGTGTATGTATGTATATATGTATGTGTGTGTATGTATATATGTATATAAGTATGTATGTGTGTATATAAGTATGTATGTGTGTATGTATGCATGTATGTGTGTATGTGTATATATACACCTGCATGCACACCTGGGTGCTCAAAACTATTCAGAAACAACACACCCACTCATATTTACCCACGTATATATATGCATACAAACACATACTGTATATACAATAGATGTATACATACAATACATTCACTCATACACACACACATATATATATATACATACATGCATTTACACACTTACATACATAAATACGCAAATACATAATTACATACTCTCATATATACATGTATATATACATACGCATATATATACATATATGCATATATACATACATGTATACATACATACGTACATAAATACATACATTCGCACATACATACGCACATACATACATGTGCACATATATACATATATCCATTCATATATGCATACATATATACATACATGTATACATACATACGTACATAAATACATACATTCGCACATACATACGCACATATATACATGTGCACATATATACATATATCCATTCATATATGCATACATATATACATACATGTATACATACATACGTACATAAATACATACATTCGCACATACATACGCACATATATACATACGCACATATATACATATATCCATTCATATATCCATACATATATACATACACACATATATATATATATACATATAAACATACATACATATAAACGTCCATATAAACATACAAACATATACACACATAACATATATATACATATACACGCCTGAGAAGATGTTTCTTTAGTGCTATTGTTATATACACAAATATCTACACCCTTACATATAGAGTTCTACACACATACACTCACACACACTAATCTCACAACATTCACACATCGATATGTACACACACATGGTCACACACACAACATGGTCACAAACACACACATGGTCAGACACACACATGGTCACACACACACACATGGTCACACATGGTCACACACAAGCACATACACATGCCCACACATATGCACGCACACAGGCCCACACATGCACGCACACATATACACACAGACATAGGACACACACACGTACACACACACATGCACGCACACATACACACAGACACAACCATACCTCATGAGCACACACCCCCACACCGACACATCTTACCACATCTACACATTCATAAACACACACATTAACGAAGACACACCCACATACACATAGATACATGCACACACACATGCACTGAAGCACACACTTACACATGCACATGCACACACATACTCACACTCACTAATCTCACAAAGTCCACATATACACACACATAGAAACACACACACTCTTACTACGTCTCCATACACACATACACTACTTACACACACACACACACACACACTTCTCACCACGTCTACACACACACACACACACACACTTCTCACCACGTCTCCACACAAGCAAACACACACACACACACGCATACACTGTAGTTGTCATTAAGTCTCATATCTACTGCACTGGTACAGTAACATGACTCTAGACATTCTATCCATGGCCATCCTTACTAAGTTTATATATTTCTATGTTTTATGTCTTCGTTTCTTTAAAGACGATATGTTAGGTTGATGTAATATAACTGCTACTATTAACTGGTCAAGTCATGGCCGGATTTAATGGGGTAGAAATGGAAAAATTGCGCTGTGCCCCCGGCAGTCGTGGCTGGCACCAGCGACAGCCATAACAATTTATTTGTGCCCTTTGCTGGGCTTTTTACTTTTAGGATGGTTAGCTCTTTAGAATTTAATACCTGTATGTAAAACCATTTCCAATTACTTGTGTCAAGCTGACTTTGATCTGTAAAATTGGGCAGGTTTCTGTGTAGTGTAATTGTTGTGTTTAGGTCAAAATCGTAAAACTTCTCCGAAAATCATTCAACATGTTGAAGATTTGTATATATTCACGTCTGCTGTTTAAAATTACTCTTGGGTCCCAAAATATAAGGGTGGGGGATAAGCGGAGTACGTGGAATAAGAGGAAGGACTGGAAATGGGTAATTTTTCTAGGTTGTCTCCGTTGATTTTTTTAAAACCAGAATTAGGCGTTTAGTTTACATATTGAGACCCCAACCGATCCTATTTATTTTATAACATACTAGCAGTGGTACCCGGCGTTGCACGGGATAAGGTATTTTGAAATGCGAGCAGCCAAAAGACCTATCGTGGAAAAATTACATGCCTGGACAATATGTAAAGAAAATAAACCGAATACTCTGATGGCTGGATAATCTTTAAGATTTTCCTCGATGAAGCAGGAAAAATGCAGGTGTTCAGCTAATGCTGGCTCTAATGCTGGCCCTAGGGGATCAAGAAAATGAAATTTTTTTATGTGCATAATATACCTTGAAATTTCGGGAAAATCGGTAAGACGTAACGCCTCAAAAAAGCCCTAAAAAGCTGAAAAAATGAAGTTTTTCACCTAATGCCGGCCCTAGGGGATCAAAAAGTTTAATTTTTTTATGTGATGTGCATAACACTCACTGAAACATAAGTAATACACATGTAAAATTTGAAAAAAATCGATTGGGTACTTCTCGGGTTTAACACACACACACACACACACACACACACACACACACACACACACACACACACACACACACACACAGACACACACACACACACACGCCCTTCCTTCCTCAGTTTTATATATATATACATATATAGATTAAAATAACAGATTAAAGTTTAAGCAAAGAATCGTTGCTTTCACCCCTAACAGGATCTTCTGAAACTAAAAAAATCAATCTGTGAACGCAGAAGTAAATATTTTGAAAAACGTTGCAACCGAAGGAAAACAGGAAGACGATACTTTGGTTCGTGAAGACGTTCCCTGGCAATGAACGGATAATAGCGAACATAATACGTCATCAATGTTCGTCAGAATATCGTAATGCAGACATCCAGGCATGCAGACAGATATTATAAGAGCGCTGCGGAGATCGATAACCGGCGCCTAACACCCCTTTAACAACAGAAAATTGAAAAATAAAAGCTGCAGTTAGTATCTTTAGACTGCAAGGAATATATAAATGCAAGTTTGCAGTCAATCGGAGTAGAAATGTGGATTTGTATAGACTTTGCAAAAATGAGGACACACACACACACACACACACACAGACAACAAGAGTTTTATATAGATAGATGGGATTTCTAGTAATGTACTTTTTTATCGTGTGCAGTACAATCTTTTTTAGTGTCTAAAGAAAATTAATTGTCGCAGGAATGCAACCACTTAAAATAAAATTTCGGCAGAGATTAGCGAAATAGATTAGCTACATTTAATAAACAATAGGGGAAGGGGGGGGGGGGGTTAGAATAAGAGTGGGTGGGTGGGGGAGTATCTGAAAAATTGATAAACAGAGTGAGAACGATTATTCGAGACACGAGAGTGGGTGTCGCTACACGGTCAATAAACTTTCTAAAAATAACAGTCAAGTTTCTTCAAATCACACCTACAATCTTAAAACAAAGGAAGGATACATTAGACTATGTCGCTCTAGATTTCTATAAAGACAAGAAAGCAAACACAAACGAGTGTAAAGCCTTGTGGCTTGGGAGCAGGATTGGATTTAGACCTTAGAGGGCCCAGGGAACTTAAGATTCGGGGGTCCCTCAGACACACACAAAAAAGAATACACAGCAGCCCCACTGCAAGGGGCCGGGGCAATTTCCCCCTTTCCCCCTCATTAAATCCCACCCTGATTGGGAGTTATGATGCGGGGCGCTCGATCGTAAGGTCGTGAGTTCGATTCCTAGTGCATTGTGTCCTTGAACAAGACATTTTATTTCACGTTACCCCAGTCCAAACAGAGAACAAGAATGACATGTACCTGTAATTCAAAGAAACAATCTTATCATATACTGTGTCATTCTGAGGTTCCACGAGAACTGCATTAAGAGTACACGTGTCTGTGGAATATTCAGCCATCCACACTTCAGCCATCCACATTTCAATTCACGAACAGGCTGTGATGTTGTTCAAGCATACGCCATTGGAGGTCCAAACCACTCAAGAATATATGTATTTTGTGAGCAATACCTGTATATTTGTGTCCACTGAGTGATATTAAAATCCTTTTCCTTTTTTAATAAAAGGGATAGCTGCGGAAATGTTTCTTTCTTGTTGATTCTCATCAGCAGACAAATTATACTCAAACCAGCTTTGATCAATCGAAAATAGTTTTTTCCTTGCAAAATTGAGCTAGGAAAAAATATGTTGTCTGGTCATAAAATAAATACACAAGAATATATACATTTGATGGTGAGCAGTCAAGCGTGAAATTAATAACTAACATGACAGATTTATGACAATTTTATTGACACAGGGGATAAAGGTGTTTTGTTTAAACGAGCAAAACATGGTCGTTTAACCGTTTATAAATATTTATACCGATGCTCCATTTCTTTCGTGTTCATTCTCTATATTATCTTGGCCAGTCAGAATACACACACATATACACACAAACTCATGAACACACAGACATACACACACGCACGCACATACACACACACACACACACACACACACACACACATATATATATATATACATATGTGTGTGCTGAATATGATGTAGAATATACAATATTATATACAATATATCCTAATTAGTCATCTATCTATTTGTCTGTCTCTCCCCTCCCCTCTCTATACATATCCGCAGCCCGTCAACGCAATCATTTTCATGTGTGCCTTACCTCCCACCCAAAGTATTTTGCCCATGGTGCATTACTTTTGACGGGAAAAAGTAAAGTAGGATACTTTTTGAACGCACCTCGTATATATATATATATATATATATATATATATATATATATATATATATAATGAAAAATTGAACGGGAACAAAACAGAGAGGCAATATATATATATATATATATATATAGTAATAATAATAAATGTGAAGACTAAAATCCGAAGAGGGCTCGATAAGGATAATATATATATAAAAATATATACACCAAATATTTATCAAAATAACAGATTAAAGTTTAAGAAAAGAATCGCTGCTTTCACCCTTAACGGGATCTTCTGAAGTATATATGCTTAAATGGTGGCTGCCAACTCGTTTTCGAGTACGGCCACTACTTTATATCCATGTAGGAGAACCCCTACCGATGCGCTGAACGAGTGTGACTTTTTAGTCCAGCCAGCGACTTGAAAACTCTGGTACAAACACTATACTTGTGACAATTATTGACACATAGTGCTGGGCCCATGGTACCACGTGATGACAAGTGCAGAGAGATCTCCAGATATAAAGCAATGCCTGTGCCGTGAAGCTTTTATAGTGAGCAAAGGCATTGCACAAAGCCAGTCCCACTCTCTTAACCAAGATGATATTTACCAAAAAGAAGAACAAGTCAACATCATTGGATACCATCAGGGTTGCAGGTGTTATATCAGAGTTTTCCTTCTCCTAGAATTCTGCCTAGACAAAGGCTAAGGGGTCATCTCTCCCGGTGATTTTGGATTGCCATTGACTCTTAAGAGCTCCTTTGCCCTTTGACAGGTTTTGTTTTTAGTCCTGCAGGATGTCCAAAGTCACCCTCCTCACCAAGAAACCTTGGTGGGGTTGCCAGTTTAGTCGCCAACGACCCGACCATGGGACAGGTTGTACTGGGATACATGTTACCACATACATATATACATACATACATATATACATACATACACACATACATACACACATACATATATCCATCCATCTATACATAGATACATACATGCATACATCCATACATAGAGACAGACAGACAGAGGTAAAGAGAAATATTGACTAGCATCCTAACGATGGTTTCCTATATATTTGTTCAACTAATTCTTCAGTAGTGTTGGCTGACTTTAATGTTTTACACTTCTGGTTGAAGTCATCCGTTACAACTTTGATCTATTACACCGTTTCCGCTTCCCTTAAATAACAAACAAATTACACTAAACACAATATACGAAACAAACAACAAAGAACCAGTACACACACACACACACACACACACACACACACACACACACACACACACACACACACACACACACACACACACACACTCATACACACACACACACATATATGTATATATAGTTATGATGTCTTTGGAGAGAAGTGTATCCGGAATGATAAAGGTGAGCTTGCCCTCACAAGTGCTGAGAAGAAAGATGCATGGAAGAGTCATTATGATAGATTACTAAATGAGGAGAATGCATGGGAAGAAGAGACCCTACCCCAAGTAGACCCTATAGAGGGACCAGCAGTACAAGTCAACAGCAGCGTAGTAAGTAAGGCAATCAAAGATATGAAGATGGGGAAGGCAACCGGTCCATCGGGTATAGCTGCCGAGATGCTGAAGGCATCTGGGTCTATAGGTCACACTATAACCACACGTATCGTTATCCAGGTAATACTAGAAGGTGCCATACCAAAAGATTGGTGCAGTAGCATCATTGTCAACTGCTACAAAGGTAAAGGCGATGCACTAGATAGAGGAAACTATAGAGGTATAAAGTTGATGGACCAGGTCATGAAAGTAACAGAAAGAGTTATAGCACAGCTGATTAGGGACCGGGTGAAAATAGACGAGATGCAATTTGGGTTTGTACCAGGGAGAGGCAATTACAGGAAAAGTACCTAGCTAAAAGTAAGCCACTCTACTTGGCATTTGTCGACCTTGAGAAAGCCTTTGACATAGTTCCACGTGCTGTAATCTGGTGGGCTCTTAGAAAACTAGGAGTAGATGAATGGCTTGTGAAAGCGGTACAAGCCATGTATAGGGGCGCAGTCAGCAAAGTTAGGATTAGCAATGAGTATAGCAAGGAATTTAGCGTACAGGTTTGGGTCCACCAGGGCTCTGTTCTTAGCCCTCTCCTGTTCATCATAGTCCTGCAGGCAATAACGGAGGAGTTTAAGACCGGATGCCCATGGGAACTCCTGTATGCTGATGACCTCGCACTCATAGCTGAATCTATGGTAGAACTAGAGAAGAAATTCCAAACTTGGAAGCAGGGACTAGAAAGAAAGGGTCTCAAAGTCAACATGACAAAGACTAAGGTCCTTGTAAGTAGACGAGAAAACAGAACCCAGATCCCCTCAGGGAAATGGCCTTGCTCAGTATGTAGGAAAGGTGTAGGTAGGAACTCCATTCTCTGCCCCAAATGCAAACAATGGGTACACAAGAGATGTAGCGGGATCTCAGGAAGCTTAATTAAGAATGTAGGATTTACATGCAGCAGCTATGCTGAGACAGCAAGCAGCAAACAGCCACAGGAAACAAGTACCACCAATCTCTGGGAGGGCCCTGTAGAAACAGTAGACAGCTTCTGCTACCTAGGTGACCGAATTAGCAACGGAGGTGGGTGTTCAGAAAGTACAATAACTAGGGTAAGAACGGGATGGAAGAAATTTAGGGAACTACTACCACTGCTAGCTGCAAAAGGCTTCTCCCTCTGAATGAAAGGCAGACTGTATGATGCGTGTATCCGAACAGCGATGTTGCATGGTAGTGAGACATGGGCGCTGAAGGTGGAAGACTTACATAGATTAGAGAAAAACGAAGCCTGCATGCTCCGATGGATGTGTAACAGTAATATACGTGAACGACAAAGCATAAATGAATTGAGAGAGAGACTGAGCATAAGAGGAATCAAATGCTGTGTGCAGGAGAGGCGGTTGCGCTGGTATGGACACGTGATGCGTATGAAGGATGACAGCTGCATAAAAAGGTGCAGAGCACTAGAAGTTGATGGAAACCGCGGAGTGGGGAGACCCAAGATGACCTGGGATGAGGTGATAAAAGCCGACCTTACCCAATTACACCTCTAAAAGACAATGACACACGACCGTGACTTCTGGCGTCACGCAGTAATACAGGGTACCCGACCTCCCATGGGTACAAGCTGAAGCATATAGACAATATGCTCCCACACTTCCCACCACAAGGTGGTCGTGGAGGTGCCACGGCAAAAAAGCACCCAGCCCACACTGTAAAGTGGACGTGTAGGCGCCACGAAAAAGCACCCAGCACTCACTGTAAATGAGGTTGGTGTTAGGAAGGGCATCCAGCTGTAGAAATCAAGCCAGATCAGTTCCTGTATGAGCAAGGCATGGTCAGCCGACCAGACACTGCCCACAACAGGACAACCCGTCTAACCCATGCTAGCGTGGAAGAACGGACGTAAAACGGTGATGATGATATATATATATATATATATATATATTCATTTTATTAAGGCTAAATAAGGAATCTTGTTATTCTGGAGTTTCATCTGTTTATCACAGACAAGTATATATGCATATACATATGTATGTATATATATATATATATATATATAATCTCCATGGGGAAGCCATCTTTATATAAGAGGCTGAAGGAGTTAGGATGAAAACCCCAACGAAACTAAAGTACCTGTAAATGTCACTGTTGTAACTAATTATATATATATATATATATATATATATATATATATATATATATATATATTTATTAAAATAACAGATTAAAGTTTAAGCAAAGAATCGCTGCTTTCACCCATAACGGGATCTTCTGCAACTAACTGACAACCTATATCAAGTGGAGCGCAGTACTTACCATCAACTACTACATAATGCTGTAACTAAGGATTACCGTAAAACTAATCGGTGCGTCATCAATGAAATCAATGATGCTGGGTTTAAAATCACATCTGATCTCAACATCCTGGACCGGACCGAACCTCTGGACCCTATTTCTCCCCACTTTACACTGAAGGATCACAAATCCAATTTTCCGAACAACCCCTCTATTCGGCTTATTAACCTTACGAAGTCCGATTTAGGTAGACTTAGTAAAACGATTCTTGATAGAATTATACCTGAAATTAGAAGTTTGGCCCCTCTTGCACTGTGGAATAATTCTTTCGCGGTGATTGATTGGTTCAACGGCATATGTAACAAGGAACACTGCCGTTTTATCCAATTCGACATCAACAATTACTACTCCTCCATCACTTTACCACTTCTCCTTAGAGCTATCAATTTCGCTAAAACACTCAATTTCTGTGTTAACTCCCACACTTTATGGAATTTCGCTTTGTAATATTTCTTCATTCATCACCCTTGTCACAAGCCCTCGACTAGTTGGGCAATGCAATCAGTGGAAACTCCACCTTGGCGTTCTATAGAGGGTTAGTGGAGGGAAAGAGTGATGACGTCCTTGGGAAGACATTTACGAAAATCAACTAGCCAATCTCTTTGAGAGAACTTTTGGGCTGAGGCCTACAGACAACATCCAGAAGTCCCTGGCCTGGTAGTGCTACCGGGGACCTTTGCCAGTTCGGGATAAACTCTACAGGCATGGAAGTGTAATCAGCCAGACCTGCCCACGATGCGCGCAGGGCAACAAAACTGTCCTGCACACACACGTCAGGTGTCCGAGCATTGCTGACTTGTGGGTTTATATCGAACATCAGCTGTCGCATGTAGGATGGATCCGGCTATCAGTTGAGTCCATTGCGAGGATTTCCCTGTCACCTTCCTTTAGCCGGGAAGGGCAGGCAGCTTTTATCTGCCTGGTGGCATGGTGAAAGAGGTCGTGTGGTGGATGCGTCTGAAAGAGCAGAAGATGTGCACTTACCTCAATGCCCGAAAGTCGGTGATTAATTTCGACGACTCTATTTGGATAAAAAAATCCAACAGTACCCCATTCGACGTGAGTATGGGCGCCAGTGATTCTGCGGAGGTTACTGATCTTATCGGCCTTTTCCTTCTTTTCTCTATCAGGGACGAATTCCCCAACGCGGGCGGTGGTTTGTACCGTGACGATGGTCTTTTGACCATGACTAAGTGCGGACCTCGTGCTTGCGACAGGTTCAGAAAAGAACTCACAGCCTTCTTTAAAGGCTTCAACCTCTCTATACAGGTTGAGGCCAATCTCTCGGTCGTTAATTACCTCGACGTTACCCTCAACTTATTGAATGGGTTGTATTACCCGTATAGAAAGCCGAATGATACGCTTAATTACATAAGTAAGCATTCCAACCATCCTGCTAGCATAACCAAGAACCTGGTAAGAAACGTTTCGTTGAGGCTTTCCCGTCTTTCCACCAACGAGCGTATTTTCAACGACCATTCCACTTATTACAATGAAGCTCTTGCTCGAAGTGGATTTGTCGATAAGGTAGCATATACAGAGTACGAAAATAGACCTAGAAGAAATAGATCCCGTCGCATTTGTTGGTATAACCCACCATATAATATGGAGGTGGCCACACTATTAGCTAAGATCTTTCTTTCCCTTATTACGAAGCATTTTCCCCCTACACATAAATATAGGAACATTTTTAATAGAAATACTATTAAAATGTCTTACTCTACGACTCCTAACCTTGCACATAACATCACAGCTTCAAATTTAGCTAAACTACCTAGCCGTAGGAACACGTGCAACCTGTATTTAGTACTAACTGTAATTGTATGAATCGGGTTGATTGCCCCCTATCCGGGAAATGACTCTCTAGTAACATTGTCTACAAATGTAAGGTTGTAACACCCACGTCCCGTAGGGCCTACATAGGGTTAACCGCCAATAGATTCAAGCAGCGTCTTTACATGCATAACCATTCTTTTCGTTACCCTCTAAGAAGGAATATGACGTCACTTTCAGCTTATATCTGGAGTCTAAAAGACAACCACACCCAATATAAGTTACACTGGGAGATCCTAGCTAGGGTAGATCGTATAACGGAAATAAAAGACCATGTGACCTCTGCGCCGCTGAGGCCCTGGAAATACTCTACGCCACAGACCACATCTTAAACAAAAAATCTGAGGCAATTTCGGCTTGTAAACATAAATAGCACAAAACTTTCCTGTATTACAGCCCCACGTTATACCCTAACGGATAGTACGATCTATACGTGGATATTTTACGTATCGATGTGGGAGCTAAGTATATGTTTTGTTTATACCTTTACTTATTTGCATAGGTAAGTATATTATCCGTATGTTTTGTGAAGGAACGTATACCTTCTCGTACGTATATTTGATTGTTATGGCGTATAATTTTTTTTATATATTCTGGTACATATGGTTCGGCTATGTGTATACGGGAGTTTTGCGTCTGTGTGAGTATACAGGTTCGTACGTATGTAGGGCGTGTGTATATGTGTACTTCATGTTTTGGTTGACTTACGTCTCCGAACTTTCGTGTATTTACATGTAGGTATGTTTGTGCGCTTGTTATATACGTATTTATATACATTTATATACGTTTATATAATTATTTATTTATTTGTATACACGCTTACACACACACACATATTTATATGTGCGTGGTTTTGTTTACCTATGGTAAGTTTTTGCGTATGCTTGTGTATGTACGTTTCTGTTTGCGTGTATGTATTTATTTACTTCTATTACTTCTGTATTGTATTTATTTACTTTGTTCTTAACTCCGTAGCGGAGATTCATTCGGTCTCCTAGTTAGAATTTAGTCTACGACTTCTGCTATACCATTTACGTGGTTTTGTCTTTGCGTGCTATTGTTCTCCATGCACCACATATGACGTATTATCTTCGTTTTTTTCGTTCATCGCCAGAGAACGTCTCTATGCACCACCTAAGTGAACATTAGTCTACGACCTCTTTTATACCATAAACGTGGTTCTGTCTTTGCGCGTAATTGTTTTTCAGCGCTCCTATTAATGACCTATTATTCGTTTTTCCCCGTTCTTAGCCAGCGAACGTTTCCACGAACCAAAGTATCGTCTTCCTGTCTTCCTCCAGTTGCAACGTTTTTTGAAATATCCACTTCTGCGTTTACAGATTGACTTTGTTAGTTTCAGAAGATCCCGTTAAGGGGGAAAGCAGCGATTCTTTGCTTAAACTTTAATCTGTTATTTTAATAAATATTTGTTCTACGGTTCTTATATATTTTATATATATTTATCCTTATCGAGCCCTCTTTTGATTTTAGTCTTCAAATTTATTATTATTACTATTATTATTATTATTACTATATATATATATATATATATATATATATATATATATATATATATATATATATATATATGAAAAAGTATGACTCCTACGGCAGAGCTCAAGCCGTTTCGACGGCTATTTCTGGACTAGAAATAGCCGTCGAAATGGCTTGAGCTCTGCCGTCGGGGTCATACTTTTTCCTATTTCCCACTCTACTACTCTAAGTATCGAATACTCTGGTGCGTTAAGGTCCAAGTGGTTCCTTTGTTATATATATAAATATATATATATATGTGTGTGTGTATGTGTCTATGTGTGTATGTGTGTGAGTTTGTGTGTGTATGTATATGCAAGGTCGTTAGGGTGTCGATTAAACATGTCTCTATATTTGTTCCGGCTCAGTGAGTTCTGAGTTCAAATCCCATTGTTGTCAACTTTTCCTCCTTTCATCCTTTCGATGTTGCTACATAAAGTAGTAACTCAGCACTGGGATCGATTCTCACCCCCTCCTCTCTCTCTCCCTCTTTCCCTCTCTCTCTAAGAAGAAGAAGAAGAAGACGAAGAAAGAATCTGCTGTGTTGTCCGACTTGTTGAGGGATGTACTCCGCTAAGTTTTTTAATATTTAAAAGATGTCTAGTGTATTTGTCCCAAGACCTCTATAACATGTAAAAGACATACCTTAACTTCACTTGTCTATTCAATACATCTTAACCCCTTTCAGTCTCTTTAGATGTTTAAATGTTTAAATATTTTTGTAATTATCCAAATCAATTATTTTTCCTTCTTCTCTCCAATGTTCCTATACGATATACATGGTCCCATAAAGCCCGAGGAAGTCGTAGGGGGCACCGTATTGTCATACGGCGTTTCTAGGGTATTTTAAAACCTAGCAGAGCCTATGTCCCCTCCAAGTCTGAATACAACATATTTCTTCCTGAGAGGGAGAGATAGAGGGAGAGAATGGAGGTGAGAAAGCGAAATAGAGGAATAATCAACCCCAGTACTAGACTGGTATTTTTTATCAACCTTGAATGGATGAAAGGCAAAGTTGACCTCAGCAGGATTTGAACTCAGAAAGCAGAGAATCAAAACAAACACCACAAAGTATTCTATCCGACGCTCTAACGACTCTGCCAATTTGTCACCTCATATTTTTTCTAACAGTCTTAATCAGGTAGGGGTTTGTTATTTCTAGTTTTATCGCTTTTGTTACCAACCCGAACAAAACACCTTTGGCCCTATGAAGCAAAACCACAGATTTTAAAGAGTTCCTATTTAAATAAACAACAAAGAAAAAACAAAAACATTCCAACATAATTTATATGAGAAGCATATATTAAGTTATTCTCCAAGTAATTAAATAATTAATAGATTTTAGCAAATCTGTCAGCATTCTTCCTTAATTAAATGAAATGTGTATCGCATGAAAAATAGAAAGGGTTATACATAACCAGAGCAACTCACACTACTCCTCCAGCTAATTCCTCGTTCTATCATCCTGCAACACATATCTCTCTCTTTTTCACATCTTCACTCTCTCTCCCGCCCCTCTTCATCTATCTATCTATCTTTACAAGCTCCTGAAGTTGAGGGTTGTTCTATCTACGGAGTATTAAACAACCCATTTAGAACGCCTCCCTCTACTGGGGATTTCGATTGTTGAATTTGTTTGTTAACATTTTTTTTACACGACTGTATGTAAAATCCCCGGCATATGTCCTTGTATTGTTCCCCTTTCTTGTGCGCCCTTGTGGCAAATAAAGAAATCTATCTATCTATCTATCTATCTATCTATCTATCTATCTATCTATCTATCTATCTATCTATCTATCTATCTATCTATCTATCTATCTTTCTCTCTTTCTGTCTGACGTGTGGAACATCGCCGGTAAGCTTTTTTGTTAATTTCTATGCAAAAGACCGAACTAATTGTTTGAAAAAACATAACACTTTGTAGATTAACCCCCAAGCTGAATTGTCAGCTGGGTGGTAATCCCATTTTTCGCCCCTGTAAGGGTGAACATTTTATTTAAAAAATTTGTTTTAAAATATCAGATTTTACAAAGTAAATAACTTGAGCAACACAAGAACGCTGGAGAACGTTAATAGAGAAAATAGAGAGAAAGAGGCAGATATTAACGTTATATTTGCTTCTGCTACTATGGACGTCGCATAGATACAACTGTCACAAAAGAAAAAAATATATTAACACTTGAAAATTTTAAAATTTCTACCGCCGAAGCGGATAAAAATAACAATAACACACAGGAAAACACAGCAATTAAACCCATTGACATACATACACATGAAAAAGACATCAACAACTCTACAGATACATCTACACATAAAGTTTCACCTCGACAAGGAACTGAGATTTCCAACAACGATAACAACAACATCAACAGCAACACCACACAAAAAAAGAAAATGTCTTTCGCTGAAACAGTGAACAAAAAACAAGATTTTATAAATCTTGATATCTCCAACGCAAGAGATATGCTCCAGCAAGGGAGAAAATTTGTAACTTTCGAAGAAAGAGGTGGGTTTAGAATTAACTCACCTCTTGAAATAAAGGAAGACACAATCCGCAGATCAGTCACTTTTAGGACTGTGTCAAATTCGACAAGAAAGCCGACATTTGTTAATCAAGCAGACATAGAAGATTCTTTCAAGGAAATTCTAGCAAATGTCGATTTTCTCCAGCGAGGAAAACAGTACGGAAGTGTTTCCGTACTGTTTAAAAGCGAGGCACTCGCCCCAAAAAACTCTGTGACAAAAGCATACACCTTTTTCCCTACATACATGGGGAAAAGGACACAAAAAATAAAAATAAAAAACATACCTCCAAGCATTAACATCTGTTGGATCTTGGCTGGCTTCGTAGAGCCAGAAACAGACTTTCGATACGAAAATCTATTCGACAAAGGTGGGCGGGCACAGATTTGGAGATTCTGTTGCAAATGAAACCGGAGAGAATCTCCAAAATACCCGAAAGAGTCGTTATTGATAATAACAACAAAATAAACATTTCGGTAGAAGGACGAAAATTTCATTGCTTTCGCTGTGGTAGCACAGCTCACCTAAAAGCCTCTTGTCCAAACACACACAACAACAACATCATAAAAAAAACGCTATTACCAACACCAACACCAAAACAACCACCACCACCACCACAAGTACAACGACAGACGAAACGAGCAACCACACCAAAACAAACAGACACTCAACCAACAACAACAGAAAAAACAGAGACAACACCCCTGAAGAACACATCCCCACTCCATCCCACTCCATCAAACACTACCACAAACACACATACCGAAACACCACCACCACACAACATACCCTTACCCCACACACCTGACGATGATTATTCATCGACGGATGAAGCTGCTTCTCCTTCTTTAAGTGAAGAAGAGGGAGAACCGCGGAAATCTAAAAAACAAAAAAAGAGACACCGCAAAACCCCCAAAACTCCAATCACCAACACCAACACACAACCACAGACACAAACAACAACACAAATAACACCGCAGTCAAACATCCCCTATCAGCAAAACCAGCACCAACACCACCCCAAACACAAGCACCCACCATAAAAAGAAAACTCCCGGATGAACAACAAACTAAAACACACAACAAAAACACAAACAACAATACGCATACATCAACACAAACAACAAGAGTTTGATGGAGGTCATCTCCCAAAACCCCAAGGTGGAGACGGAGGGCAAAACTTTCGTCAAGGCAGAATCGTCTCCACACCTTAAACTTATTTGGGTTTCTATGGAAACCTATAAAGACCTAAAAGTTAAATTTTCACAGGACGTGGGCAACCCCTGCCACAAACCCATCAACCGCGTCCTGTTAAAATGTTTCCCCACCCCACCCAACACCCCATCCAGCACCCAAATGGAGATTGAACAACCCGATCTCCAGGAAACGAAAAGGTAAGTGAACCTTTCGTCCTTTTCCTCCAACTTTTCTTCACCAACATGGCTGGTTTACGAGTTGGAACCGTGAATGTGCGTGGCCTAGGGATGCCCTGGAAACAGGGCCAACTTTTAAACGACCTTAGGTGACACAGTATGGATGTGATAGCCATCACCGAGTCCAGGATCCACAACAGGAAGCAACTAACCCCCATCTTCGACGACTTTGAGATCTACGCATCTCTCTGTCAGCCAGGAGGTGGAGGTGGAGTGGCTGTTATGTATCGGAAGAACCTGGACGTCGGAGTACAGCAAGTACACTTGGACCCGGAGGGTAGACTGGTAGTCCTAGACGTGAACAGTATCGGAGGTGCAGCCTTCAGACTGGTGGCCGTTTATGCCCCGACCGGGCAATCGCAATCACGGCCAGACTTCTTTAAGCGTCTAGAGTCTTTTCTGGGAACGTCTCGCTCCTTACTTTTAGTGGGGGACTGGAATGGTATCCTAGATGCACGATGGGACTATGTGGGAGCATGTCCCAGTAGAGCGGGGTGCAACAGCCTCAAAACTTTAATCGGCCAATTCCAACTGGCCGATAGGTATCGACTGGATTTCCCGACTGCACAACAGTGGACGTGGGTAAACCGCAGTGGGACATCTAGATCGTATTTAGATAGGTTCTTCATTAGAGAAAGGGACAAGGAGATGTTAAGCTGTCCACGAATGCACATGGTTGCCTATTCAGATCACAAGTTAGTCGTCTGCTTAGTCAACCGTGATAGAATACATAGACAGGCTCCCGGATACTGGAAACTGAACGTGTCGTTGCCGGCACGTAAAGCTTACAGTGAACGGATAAGTAGACTAGTCAAGCAACAGTTAACGGGAGCCAGCGTCAACAATAGATGGTGGTACTCTCTCAAGAAAGCAATTAGAATAGAATCGATAGGGTATAGCAGAGAGTTAGCCTTAGAGAAAAACAGAATAGAAAGAGAACTAGTAGCCAAGGTAGAGGAGGCACTTAGAAGTGGCAACGCGGCTAGAGTGTTAGCGTCGAGAACGGCACTGGACCAGTTCTTCGATGCGAAACACGAAGGCTGCGTGGTCAGAAGCAAAATACGTGCTCTAGGAAACGAACGAGCGAAAGCTGTCAGCTGGGCCCGAGTGGCGGAGGCAAAAAGTGGCAACAAGTCCACGATTCGGTCTTTGAAAGACCAAAACGGACGCGTGCTACTTGACCCCAAGCAAAAGTGCGCGGCCTTTCAGCGGCACTTTGCGTGACTGTTTGAGCAGAACGACGGTGAGCCGAACGGGGCAATGAACTTTAGTTCATACCTCGACGGCCTGCCGCGTCTCTCGAACACGGACGCCGAGTTCTGCGAAAGAACGATCACGGACACTGAGATACGGGACGCTCTGGGCCGCTGCGGGAAGCGCAAGTCACCCGGTATAGATGGTCTACCCTACGAATTTTACATAGGCATGCCGGACTTGTTCTCTGGCGTCCTCGAAGCCGTCTACTGCAATTGGCAGCAGAATGGGAGAATTGCCAGTTCTGCAGGCAAGGGCGTAGTAACGCTGATCAAGAAAGACGAGAACAAGGGGGACGAAATTAACAACTTCAGGCCCATAACTCTGCTCAACACAGAGTTAAAGATTTTGGCCAAGGTGCTAGCGACGAGGTTGGCGCTTGTCGTCGAGAACCTGGTAGGGAAAGCGCAAACGTGTGCAATCCCGACCAGGTCCAGACACGACAACCTCCACCTCATGCGATACATCATGGAGAGGGTGGGTAGTAAACCCGGCTTCGGTGGGGCTCTGATCAACTTGGATCAGTCTAAAGCATTCGATAGGGTCGACCATTGATACTTGGAAGCGGTTCTCAAGGCGGCCGGTTTCGGTCCCGTGTTCAGAGGCTGGATCGAGGCGATGCACACCAGCATCTGCTCGAGGGTCAAGGTGAACGGCTACCTATCGGAGCCGTTCGCAATCACGCGTTCCATTCAACAGGGATGCCCTCTCTCCTCCATTCTGTATGTATTGACCCTAGAGCCACTACTGCGGAAATTGGAGCTGTTGCAGGGCATCCCCCTAGAACCGGGACTGCGCAAAGCGGCGTCGGCTTATGCCGACGACATAACGGTAATGGTGTGACGACATAACGGTAATGGGGTGATCGGCAACTTACTGAAAGAATACGCTGACGGGAGCAAAACTAAACCCAGACAAGTCTGTCGGTTTGCAACTCGGTACGTGGAGAGGCAAACCGATGACATCCGACAGCGTCGTTGGACGCTGGACGGACGGACCGGTGAAATTGCTCGGGGTCTGGTTCGGTCCAGACCTCCAGGTGGAGAAAAACTGGAACGAGGTCACGGCCAAGGTGTTTGCACTCACTCAGAAGTGGGCAGAGTGCAAACTGTCCTTGAAAGGTCGAGCGGAGGTGGCGAACACTTTCATAGCGTCCGTCATCTACTACCGCTTGACTGACGTGCCTTGTCCCCGTGAACACCTCGCCAAGATGGAACGCATGCTCTTCCAATTTCTGTGGAAGAAGCAGGCTCCGCTGGTGAGGAGATCCGTCTGCTGTCAGCACCCTTCCAACGGAGGGCTGGGAATGCCGTGGCTGATGATGCGCAAACATGCGCTGAGGCTGCGGCATCTCCAGGTATTCCTCACCGACCCCCAACCGGTGTGGCCACCGTTTGTGAGACAGGCTTTCCCACAGCTCGTCTCGCTAACGGAGCTGCAGTCCTGGGTGAAGAAAAGACCGAAAACGATGGGCGCCTGGCACATTGAATGGGCTCAGGCGCTCACAAGCGGGCGCAGCAATCAGTGGAGACTCCACTTCGACATTCTATAGAGGGATTGTACGTTACAAGAGCGACGACGTGCTCGGAGAGACTCTGGGCGTCGAAGACGATGAGCTCACCAGTCTGTTTGGTAGGACTTTCCGCCCGGGACCTATGAACAATTTCCAGAGGTCCCTGGCCTGGCAGTGCTACCGAGGAGCTCTATCGGTTCGTGACAAGATCTACAGGCACGGACGCCCTGGAAGGGATCCTTCCAAGAAGACGTGTCCAAGATGTGCGCAGGACATTGAAACAGTTCTGCACGCAATTGTACACTGCCCGGGCGTAAGCGACCTGTGGAACTATGCAGAACAACTGCTGTCGCGTATGGGACAAATACAGTTGACTGCCGAGTCCATAGTAAGGATCAAACCGCCAGACTCTTTCAAAAACGAAAGAGAGGCGGTTTTCCTCTGTACGGTGGCTATGGTGAAAGAAGTTATATGGTGGACGAGGTTGAGAGGACTGAGGACAGATGCCTTTCTCTCCGGACAACAATTGATTCCCTTCTTTAAGTATCACTTTAGAAGGAGAATCAGGGTGGAGAGAAAGGCACTGCACCCCAGTAAATTTACTGAAAGGTGGGTGAATGAAGCGAAAATGGCCCGAGTGATTGGGCCTTCTCTGTTTATAAGCCTGTAGGTTGAGGAAGAGAGCAAAAGGAAGAAAGGGGCACTTGCACAACACGCTCCTGGAGTTGAGGGTTGTTCTATCGACGGGGTATTAAACAACCCATTTGTGGCGCCTCCCCCCTATTGGGGATTTCGATTGTTGAAATTGTTTGTTTTTATATTTTTTACACGACTGTATGTAAAATCCCCGGCATGTCTTTGTATTGTCCCCTTTTCTTGTTGCGCCCTTGTGGCTAATAAAGAAATCTATCTATCTATCTTTCTGACTAACTTTTTAAATTGCATTTGTGATAACATTTTACACGTTTTTATTGTATGTAAACTTCCCCCTTTATATTTGTCTCCTTCTTTTGTGCCCCTGTGGCTAATAAAGAAACATATCTATCTTTCTATCAAACTATCAACCCTTTCCGGTTTTTTGTATTTTTCTCTTTCCATGTATAAGACATACATACACTCACACTCATATATACATACAGACATATATATACGGTAGACACACACATATAAATATATATATAGAGTAATAATGTAAAGACTTCTCCATGTGTGTGTGTGCGTGTGTTAGGTAATTCCAAAGAAAAAGCAAAGGAAAAAGAGTGATCTATGTATAGAACAGAGCTATTTAATTAGAAAGTGAACAACACAAAATATAACTACTCCATTATTAAAGGTTTCTGGATCACAGACAATATTAATATACGTCTGGATCGGTCATCAGACAGAGATGTTATATATATATATATATATATATATATATATATATATATAAATAAAAGTAGCGGAGCAAGCTGTTATCAAACTAAATAAATTAAAAAATGATTTAAATAATCACCTGTTCTATTGCTGTTACCGACGGTTTCATCATTCCAAAAGATTGGAAATCCAGAGAATATCCAATGGAAATAAATAAATCTATATATATATATATATATATATATATATATATATATATATATATATATATATATATATATATATATATATATATATATTTATATATATATATTTATATATATATATATATATATATATATGTATGTGTATATATGTTTGTATATATATATATGAAATGCGCATAATAAAATACTTGGAACTCTTTTAACCATCTTTTGATTTTATATTATTTATACTCCAGTCCTACAAACTGTAGAGTGCTACTTATCCGGTATTTGCATTGCTTTATTGTGCTACAATAAAACTCACCTCCTACATATATATATATATATATATATATATATATATATATATATATATATATATTCATATATATATATACAGACACAATATATATATATATATATATATATATATACATACGTACGTATGTACATACATACGTACATACATGCATACATATACACATACATATATATATACATACATACATAGATACATACATACACACATACATACATACATGGTGGCTGCCAACTCGTTTTCGAGTACGGCCACTACTTTATATCCATGTAGGAGAACCCCTACCGATGCGCTGAACGAGGGTGACTTTGTAGTCCAGCCAGCGACTTGAAAACTCTGGTACAAACACTACACTTGTGACAATTATTGACACACAGTGCTGGGCCCATGGTACCACGTGACCACATGTGCAGAGAGATCTCCAGATATAAAGCAATGCCTGTGCCGTGAAGCTTTTATAGTGAGCAAAGGCACTGCACAAAGCCAGTCCCACTCTCTTAACCAAGATGATATTTACCATAAAGAAGAACAAGTCAACATCATTGGATACCATCAGAGTTGCAGGTGTTATATCAGAGTTTTCCTTCTCCTAGAATTCTGCCTTGACAAAGGCTAAGGGGTCATCTCTCCCATATACATACATATATACATACATACATATATGCATACATATATACATACATACATATATGCATACATATATACATACATACATATATACATACATATATATATACATACATATATACATACATACATATATACATACATATATATATACATACATATATACATACATACATATATACATACATACATACGTATATATATACATACATATATATATACAAACATATATATATACATACATATATATATACATACATATATATATACATACATATATATATACATACATATATATATACATACATATATACATACATATATATATACATACATATATATATACATACATATATATATATACATACATATATATATATACATACATATATACATACATATATATATACATACATATATATATACATACATACATACATACATACATACCCATATATATAAACATACATACATATATACACACATATATATATAACACACACACACATATATATATAAACACACACATATATATATATAAACACACATATATATATATATATATACATACATACATACAGACACACACATATATATAAATACATATACACACAAACACAACTATACATACATACATACATACATACATACATACATACATACATACATACATACATACATACATACATACATACATCCAAGATAAACCTTTAGCTTCATACCCATCATTATTATATACCAACCCGCTTGGACCAATGTATAACTAAACTTGGATTTGCAGACAAAGAGCGCAGCTCCCTAATTCATAGTCTACAAATGGCTGCGATAGCTGGCACCTTCAAAATTTGCAAAACATTTTTGCGATTCAAGGGATGACAATTTCTTTTCTTTTACAACCTTGCCACCAGGAAGGTGGCCGGTCAAAAAAAATGCACTCGACATTAAGAGAAAGAGATAAACATACCTATATGCATATACACAGTCTCGTGCGCAGGCACACAAGCACACATACACATATTCTACTGTCTTTTTATAGTTTACAACTAGATGTTTAATTACAAAGAACGCCTCAACACACACGGATACACACACATACACATACACACACGTACACACACACATACACCTACATACGTAGCCGTCTTTCGAGCACACACCGCCGCCACCACCCAGCCTACAACAGCCACTTAAACCTCACAACAAACTACTATAACTAGTTAGTACTCAATTATATACGAAGCTTCTAAAGTGGTTTATATAAGGGGGGTGTACCAGGGTTTAAGAATCGATGGCTATGGGTCAACTCCGTTTAACTGTAAACCTCTTGAAGAATGAGCAGTAGAGTGGACATTAATTCAGTATGCAGACGCGCAGGCGCACCCGTCTCTGTCATATCCGGTTTAATGTCGATTTCTTGTTGCTTCCCATTGTCCTTCGTTTCTTTCACCTTTTCTTGTTGTTTTATCGATTTACTGATTTGTCCGCCATGTTGCTGTTGAAATTGTGTTGATTCTGGTGTTGTTGTTGATGATGAAAGAAATAATGGTGATGATGGTGATGATGATGATGATGCTTTCATTGTTGTTGTTGTTATCGTTGTCATTATTGATGGCGGTCTTATTATAGTTGGTGTTGTTATTGCTGTTGTTGGTGATGTTATTGTTGTTGTTGTTGTTTTGTTGTTGTTATTGTTGTTGGTGATGTTATTGTTGTTGTTGGTGTTGTTATTGTTGTTGTTGGTGATGTTGTTGTTGTTGGTGTTGTTATTGTTGTTGTTGGTGATGTTATTGTTGTTGTTGGTGTTGTTATTGTTGTTGGTGTTGTTATTGTTGGTGTTGGTGTTGTTATTGTTGTTGTTGGTGTTATTGCTGTTGTTGGTGTTGTTATTGTTGTTGTTGGTGATGTTGTTGTTGTTGTTGGTGTTGTTGTTGTTGTTGGTGATGTTATTGTTGGTGTTGGTGTTGTTATTGTTGTTGTTGGAATTTGTTATTGTTGGTGTTGGTGTTGTTATTGTTGTTGTTGGTGATGTTATTATTGTTGTTGTTATTGTTGTTGATGTTATTGTTGTTGTTGGTGTTGTTATTGTTGTTGGTGTTGTTATTGTTGTTGTTGGTGATGTTATTGTTGTTGTTGGTGTTGTTATTGTTGTTGTTGGTGATGTTATTGTTGTTGTTGATGTTGTTATTGTTGTTGTTGGTGTTGTTATTGTTGTTGTTGTTGTTGTTGTTGTTATTGTTGTTGTTGGTGTTGTTATTGTTGTTGTTTGAGATGTTATTGTTGTTGTTGGTGTTGTTATTGTTGTTGTTGGTGTTGTTATTGCTGTTGTTGGTGTTGTTATTGTTGTTGTTGGTGTTGTTATTGTTGTTGTTGTTTGAGATGTTATTGTTGTTGTTGGTGTTGTTATTGTTGTTGTTGGTGTTGTTATTGTTGTTGTTGGTGATATTATTGTTATTGTTGGTGTTGTTATTGTTGTTGTTTGAGATGTTATTGTTGTTGTTGGTGTTGTTATTGTTGTTGTTAGTGATGTTATTGTTGTTGTTGGTGTTGTTATTGTTGTTGTTGGTGTTGTTATTGTTGTTGTTGGTGATGTTATTGTTGTTGCTGGTGTTGTTATTGTTGTTGTTGGTGTTGTTATTGTTGTTTTTTGCCGATGTTATTGTTGTTGTTGGTGTTATTGCTGTTGTTGGTGTTGTTATTGTTGTTGTTGGTGATGTTATTGTTGTTGGTATTGTTATTGTTGTTGTTGGTGTTGTTATTGGTGTTGTTGGTGCTGTTATTGTTGTTGTTGCCGATGTTATTGTTGTTGTTGGTGTTATTGCTGTTGTTGGTGTTGTTATTGTTGTTGTTGGTATTGTTATTGTTGTTGTTGGTGTTGTTTTTTTCTGTTGTTGGTGCTGTTATTGTTGTTGTTGGTGTTGTTATTGTTGTTGTTGGTGTTGTTTTTTTCTGTTGTTGGCGATGTTATTGTTGTTGTTGGTGTTGTTATTGTTGTTGTTGGTGTTGTTATTGTTGTTGTTGGTGTTGTTATTGTGTTGTTGGTGATGTTATTGTTGTTGTTGGTGTTGTTATTGTTGTTGTTGGTGTTGTTATTGTTGTTGTTGGTGTTGTTATTGTGTTGTTGGTGTTGTTATTGTTGTTGTTGGTGTTGTTATTGTTGTTGTTGGTGTTGTTATTGTTGTTGTTGGTATCGTTATTGTTGTTGATGGTGTTGTTATTGTTGTTGTTGGTGATGTTATTGTTGTTGTTGATGTTGTTATTGTTGTTGGTGGTGTTGTTAGTGTTGTTGTTGGCGATGGTATAGTTGTTGTTGTTGGCGTTGTTGTTGTTGGTGTTGTTGTTGTTGCTATTGTTGTTGTTGTTGGTGTTGTTATTGTTATTGTTGGTGTTGTTATTGTTGTTGTTCGTATTGTTTTTGTTGTTGTTGGTGATGTTATTGTTGTTGTTGGTGTTGTTATTGCTGTTGTTGGTGTTGTTATTGTTGTTGTTGGTGTTGTTATAGTTGTTGTTTGAGATGTTATTGTTGTTGTTGGTGTTGTTATTGTTGTTGTTGGTATTGTTATTGTTGTTGTTGGTGTTGTTATTGTTGTTGTTGGTGTTGTTATTGTTGTTGTTGGTGATATTATTGTTATTGTTGGTGTTATTGTTGTTGTTTGAGATGTTATTGTTGTTGTTGGTGTTGTTATTGTTGCTGTTGGTGTTGTTATTGTTGTTGTTGGTGAAGTTATTGTTGTTGTTGGTGTTGTTATTGTTGCTGTTGGTGTTGTTATTGTTGTTGTTGGTGTTGTTATTGTTGCTGTTGGTGTTGTTATTGTTGTTGTTGGTGAAGTTATTTTTGTTGTTGGTATTGTTATTGTTGTTGTTGTTGTTGTTATTGTTGTTGTTGGTGTTGTTGTTATTGTTATTGTTGTTGGTGATGTTATTGTTGTTGTTGGTGTTGTTATTGTTGTTGTTGGTGTTGTTGTTATTGTTGTTGTTTGTGATGTTATTGTTGTTGTTGGTGATGTTATTGTTGGTGTTGCTGTTGTTATTGTTGTTGTTGGTGATGTTATTGTTGTTGTTGGTGTTGTTATTGTTGTTGTTGGTGTTGTTATTGTTGTTGTTGGTGTTGTTATTGTTGTTGTTTGAGATGTTATTGTTGTTGTTGGTGTTGTTTTTTTCTGTTGTTGGTGCTGTTATTGTTGTTGTTGGTGTTGTTATTGTTGTTGTTGGTGTTGTTTTTTTCTGTTGTTGGCGATGTTATTGTTGTTGTTGGTGTTGTTATTGTTGTTGTTGGTGTTGTTATTGTTGTTGTTGGTGTTGTTATTGTGTTGTTGGTGATGTTATTGTTGTTGTTGGTGTTGTTATTGTTGTTGTTGGTGTTGTTATTGTTGTTGTTGGTGTTGTTATTGTGTTGTTGGTGTTGTTATTGTTGTTGTTGGTGTTGTTATTGTTGTTGTTGGTGTTGTTATTGTTGTTGTTGGTATCGTTATTGTTGTTGATGGTGTTGTTATTGTTGTTGTTGGTGATGTTATTGTTGTTGTTGATGTTGTTATTGTTGTTGGTGGTGTTGTTAGTGTTGTTGTTGGCGATGGTATAGTTGTTGTTGTTGGCGTTGTTGTTGTTGGTGTTGTTGTTGTTGCTATTGTTGTTGTTGTTGGTGTTGTTATTGTTATTGTTGGTGTTGTTATTGTTGTTGTTCGTATTGTTTTTGTTGTTGTTGGTGATGTTATTGTTGTTGTTGGTGTTGTTATTGCTGTTGTTGGTGTTGTTATTGTTGTTGTTGGTGTTGTTATAGTTGTTGTTTGAGATGTTATTGTTGTTGTTGGTGTTGTTATTGTTGTTGTTGGTATTGTTATTGTTGTTGTTGGTGTTGTTATTGTTGTTGTTGGTGTTGTTATTGTTGTTGTTGGTGATATTATTGTTATTGTTGGTGTTATTGTTGTTGTTTGAGATGTTATTGTTGTTGTTGGTGTTGTTATTGTTGCTGTTGGTGTTGTTATTGTTGTTGTTGGTGAAGTTATTGTTGTTGTTGGTGTTGTTATTGTTGCTGTTGGTGTTGTTATTGTTGTTGTTGGTGTTGTTATTGTTGCTGTTGGTGTTGTTATTGTTGTTGTTGGTGAAGTTATTTTTGTTGTTGGTATTGTTATTGTTGTTGTTGTTGTTGTTATTGTTGTTGTTGGTGTTGTTGTTATTGTTATTGTTGTTGGTGATGTTATTGTTGTTGTTGGTGTTGTTATTGTTGTTGTTGGTGTTGTTGTTATTGTTGTTGTTTGTGATGTTATTGTTGTTGTTGGTGATGTTATTGTTGGTGTTGCTGTTGTTATTGTTGTTGTTGGTGATGTTATTGTTGTTGTTGGTGTTGTTATTGTTGTTGTTGGTGTTGTTATTGTTGTTGTTGGTGTTGTTATTGTTGTTGTTGGTGATGTTATTGTTGTTGTTGGTGTTGTTATTGTATTTGTTGATGTTGTTATTGTTGTTGTTGTTATTGTTATTGTTGTTGTTGGTGTTGTTATTGTTGTTGTTGTTGTTATTGTTGTTGTTGGTGTTGTTATTGTTGTTGTTGTTGTTATTGTTGTTGTTGGTGATGTTATTGTTGTTGTTGGTGTTATTGTTGTTGGTGGTGATGTTATTTTTGTTGTTGGTGTTGTTATTGTTGTTGTTGGTGATGTTATTGTTGTTGTTGGTGTTGTTATTGTTGTTGTTGGTGTTGTTATTGTTGTTGTTGGTGTTTTTCTTGTTGTTGTTGGTGTTGTTATTGTTGTTGTTGGTGATGTTATTGTTGTTGTTGGTGTTGTTATTGCTGTTGTTGGTGTTGTTATTGTTGTTGTTGGTGTTGTTATTGTTGTTGGTGTTGTTATTGTTGTTGTTGGTGTTGTTATTGTTGTTGTTGGTATTGTTATTGTTGTTGTTGGTGTTGTTATTGTTGTTGTTGGTGTTGTTATTGTTGTTGTTGGTGATGTTATTGTTGTTGTTGGTGTTGTTATTGTATTTGTTGATGTTGTTATTGTTGTTGTTGTTATTGTTATTGTTGTTGTTGGTGTTGTTATTGTTGTTGTTGTTGTTGTTATTGTTGTTGTTGGTGATGTTATTGTTGTTGTTGGTGATGTTATTGTTGTTGTTGGTGTTGTTATTGTTGTTGTTGGTGTTGTTATTGTTGTTGTTGGTGATGTTATTGTTGTTGTTGGCGTTGTTATTGTTGTTGTTGGTGTTGTTATTGTTGTTGTCGGTGTTATTGCTGTTGTTGGTGTTGTTATTGTTGTTGTTGGTGTTGTTATTGTTGTTGTTGGTGTTGTTATTGTTGTTGTTGGTGTTATTGCTGTTGTTGGTGTTGTTATTACTGTTGTTGGTATTGTTATTGTTGTTGTTGGTGATGTTATTGTTGTTGTTGGTGTTGTTATTGTTGTTGTTGGCGTTGTTATTGTTGTTGTCGGTGTTATTGCTGTTGTTGGTGTTGTTATTGTTGTTGTTGGTGTTGTTATTGTTGTTGTTGGTGTTGTTATTACTGTTGTTGGTATTGTTATTGTTGTTGTTGGTGATGTTATTGTTGTTGTTAGTGTTGTTATTGTATTTGTTGTTGTTATTGTTGTTGTTGGTATTGTTATTGTTGTTGTTGGTATTGTTATTGTTGTTGTTGGTGTTGTTATTGTTGTTGTTGGTGTTGTTATTGCTGTTGTTGGTGTTGTTATTATTGTTGTTGGTGTTGTTGTTGGTGTTGTTATTGTTGTTGTTGGTGATGTTATTGTTGTTGGTATTGTTATTGTTGTTGTTGGTGTTGTTGTTGCTGTTGTTGGTGTTGTTGTTGCTGTTGTTGGTGCTGTTATTGTTGTTGTTGGCGATGTTATTGTTGTTCTTGGTGTTGTTATTATTGTTGTTGGTGTTGTTATTGTTGTTGTTTGAGATGATATTGTTGTTGTTGGTGTTGTTATTGTTGTTGTTTGAGATGTTATTGTTGTTCTTGGTGTTTGTATTGTTGTTCTTGGTGATGTTATTGTTGTTGTTGGTGATGTTATTGTTGTTGTTGGTGATGTTATTGTTGTTTTTGGTGTTATTGTTGTTGGTGTTATTCTTGTTGGTGTTGTTATTGTTATTGTTGTTGTTGTTATTGTTGTTTTTGTTGTTGGTGTTGTTATTGTTGTTGTTGGTGATGTTATAGTTGTTGTTGATGTTGTTATTGTTGTTGTTAGTGTTGTTATTGTTGTTGTTGGCGATGTTATTGTTGTTGTTGGTGTTGTTATTGTTGTTTTTGTTGTTGTTATTGTTGTTGTTGTTGGTGTTGTTATTGTTGTTGTTGGTGTTGTTGTTGTTGTTGTTATTGTTGTTGGTGGTGTTGTTATTGTTGTTGTTGGTGATATTATTGTTGTTGTGTGTGTTATTGTTGTTGTTGGTGTTGTTATTGTTGTTGTTGGTGATGTTATTGTTGGTTTTGGTGTTGTTATTGTTGTTGTTGGGGATGTTATTGTTGTTGTTGGTGTTGTTATAGTTGTTGTTGGTGTTGTTATTGTTGTTGTTGGTGTAATTGTTGTTGTTGGTGTTGTTATTGTTGTTGTTGGTGATGTTTTTGTTGTTGATGGTGTTGTTATTGTTGTTGTTGGTGTTGTTATTGTTGATGTTGGTAATGTTATTGTTGTTGTTGGTGTTATTGTTGTTGTTGTTGGTGTTATTGTTGTTGATGGTGTTGTTATTGTTTTTTTGGTGTTATTGTTGTTGTTGGTGTTGTTATTGTTGTTGTTGGTGTTGTTATTGTTGCTGTTGGTGTTGTTATTCTTGTTGTTATTGGTGATGTTATTGTTGTTGGTGATGTTATTGTTGCTGTTGGAGTTGTTATTCTTGTTGTTGTTGGTGTTATTGCTGTTGGTGTTGTTATACTTGTTGTTGGTGTTATTGTTGTTGGTGTTGTTATTGTTGTTGTTGGTGTTGTTATTGTTGTTGTTGGTGATTTTGTTGTTGTTGTTGGTGTTTTTGTTATCGTTGTTTTTGGTGATGTTATTGTTGTTGTTGGTGTTGTTCTTGTTGTTGTTGTTTTTGTTATTGTTATTGTTGTTGTTGTTGGTGTTGTTATTGTATTTGTTATTGTTATTGTTGTTGTTGGTATTGTTATTGCTGTTGTTGGTGTTGTTATTGTTGTTGTTGGTGTTAATATTGTTGTTGTTGGTGATGTTATTGTTGTTGCTGGTGTTGTTATTGTTGTTGTTGGTGTTGTTATTGTTGTTAGTTGGTGATGTTATTGTTGTTGGTGTTGTTATTGCTGTTGTTGGTGATGTTATTGTTGTTGTTGGTGTTGTTATTGTTGTTGTTGGTGTTGTTATTGTTGATGTTGGTGTTGTTATTGTTGTTGTTGGTGTTGTTATTGTTGTTGTTGGTGATGTCATTGTTGTTGTTGGTGTTGTTATTGTTGTTGTTGGTTTTGTTATTGTTGTTAGTTGGTGATGTTATTGTTGTTGGTATTGTTATTGTTGTTGTTGGTGTTGTTATTGCTGTTGTTGTTGCTGTTATTGTTGTTGTTGGCGATGTTATTGTTGTTGTTGGTGTTGGTATTGTTGTTGTTGGTGTTGTTATTGTTGTTGTTGGTGTTGTTATTGTTGTTGTTGGTTATGTTATTGTTGTTGATGGTGTTGTTATTGTTGTTGTTGGTATTGTTATTGTTGTTGTTGTGTGTTGTTATTGTTGTTGTTGGTGATGTTATTGTTGTTGTTGGTGTTGTTATTGTTGTTGTTGGTGTTGTTATTGTTGTTGTTGGTGATGTTATTGTTGTTGTTTGAGACGTTATTGTTGTTGTTGGTGTTGTTATTGTTGTTGTTGGAGTTGTTGTTGGTGTTATTATTGTTGTTGTTGTTGTTGGTGTTGTTATTGTTGTCGCTGCTGTTATTGTTGTTGTTGGTGTTGTTATTGTTGTTGTTGTTATTGTTGTTGTTGATGTTATTGTTGTTGTTGGTGTTGTTATTGTTGTTGTTGGTGATGTTATTGTTGTTGTTTGTGTTGTTATTGTTGTTGGTGTTGTTATTGTTGTTGTTGTTATTCTTGTTGTTGGTGTTATTATTGTTGTTGTTTGACATGTTATTGTTGTTGTTCGTGTTGTTATTGTTGTTGTTTGAGATGTTATTATTGTTCTTGGTGTTTGTATTGTTGTTCGGGGTGATGTTATTGTTGTTGTTGTTGATGTTATGGTTGTTGTTGGTGTTATTCTTGTTGGTGTTGTTATTTTTGTTGGTGTTGTTATTGTTGTTGTTGGTGTTGTTATTGTTGTTGTTGTTGGTGTTGTTATTGTCGTTGTTGGTGTTGGTGTTGTTGGTGATGTTATAGTTGTTGTTGATGTTGTTATTGTTGTTGTTGGTATTGTTATTGTTGTTGTTGGCGATGTTATTGTTGTTGTTGGTGTTGTTATTGTTGTTGTTGGTGATGTTTTTGTTGTTGATGGTGTTGTTATTCTTGTTTTTGGTGTTATTGTTGTTGTTGGTGTTGTTATTGTTGTTGTTGGTGTTGTTATTGTTGTTGTTGGTGATGTTATTGTTGTTGTTGATGTTATTGTTGTTGTTGTTGGTGTTATTGTTGTTGATGGTGTTGTTATTGTTTTTTTGGTGTTATTGTTGTTGTTGGTGTTGTTATTGTTGTTGTTGGTGTTGTTATTGTTGCTGTTGGTGTTGTTATTCTTGTTGTTATTGGTGATGTTATTGTTGTTGGTGATGTTATTGTTGCTGTTGGAGTTGTTATTCTTGTTGCTGTTGGTGTTATTGCTGTTGGTGTTGTTATACTTGTTGTTGGTGTTATTGTTGTTGGTGTTGTTATTGTTGTTGTTGGTGTTGTTATTGTTGTTGTTGGTGATTTTGTTGTTGTTGTTGGTGTTTTTGTTATCGTTGTTTTTGGTGATGTTATTGTTGTTGTTGGTGTTGTTCTTGTTGTTGTTGTTTTTGTTATTGTTATTGTTGTTGTTGTTGGTGTTGTTATTGTATTTGTTATTGTTATTGTTGTTGTTGGTATTGTTATTGCTGTTGTTGGTGTTGTTCTTGTTGTTGTTGGTGTTGTTATTGTTGTTGTTGGTGATGTTATTGTTGTTGCTGGTGTTGTTATTGTTGTTGTTGGTGTTGTTATTGTTGTTAGTTGGTGATGTTATTGTTGTTGGTGTTGTTATTGCTGTTGTTGGTGATGTTATTGTTGTTGTTGGTGTTGTTATTGTTGTTGTTGGTGTTGTTATTGTTGATGTTGGTGTTGTTATTGTTGTTGTTGGTGTTGTTATTGTTGTTGTTGGTGATGTTATTGTTGTTGTTGGTGTTGTTATTGTTGTTGTTGGTTTTGTTATTGTTGTTAGTTGGTGATGTTATTGTTGTTGGTATTGTTATTGTTGTTGTTGGTGTTGTTATTGCTGTTGTTGGTGCTGTTATTGTTGTTGTTGGCGATGTTATTGTTGTTGTTGGTGTTGGTATTGTTGTTGTTGGTGTTGTTATTGTTGTTGTTGGTGTTGTTATTGTTGTTGTTGGTTATGTTATTGTTGTTGATGGTGTTGTTATTGTTGTTGTTGGTGATGTTATTGTTGTTGTTGGTGTTGTTATTGTTGTTGTTGGTGTTGTTATTGTTGTTGTTGGTGATGTTATTGTTGTTGTTTGAGACGTTATTGTTGTTGTTGGTGTTGTTATTGTTGTTGTTGGAGTTGTTGTTGGTGTTATTATTGTTGTTGTTGTTGTTGTTGGTGTTGTTATTGTTGTCGGTGCTGTTATTGTTGTTGTTGGTGTTGTTATTGTTGTTGTTGTTATTGTTGTTGTTGATGTTATTGTTGTTGTTGGTGTTGTTATTGTTGTTGTTGGTGATGTTATTGTTGTTGTTTGTGTTGTTATTGTTGTTGGTGTTGTTATTGTTGTTGTTGTTATTCTTGTTGTTGGTGTTATTATTGTTGTTGTTTGAAATGTTATTGTTGTTGTTCGTGTTGTTATTGTTGTTGTTTGAGATGTTATTATTGTTCTTGGTGTTTGTATTGTTGTTCGGGGTGATGTTATTGTTGTTGTTGGTGATGTTATTGTTGTTGTTGGTGTTATTCTTGTTGGTGTTGTTATTTTTGTTGGTGTTGTTATTGTTGTTGTTGGTGTTGTTATTGTTGTTGTTGTTGGTGTTGTTATTGTCGTTGTTGGTGTTGGTGTTGTTGGTGATGTTATAGTTGTTGTTGATGTTGTTATTGTTGTTGTTGGTATTGTTATTGTTGTTGTTGGCGATGTTATTGTTGTTGTTGGTGTTGTTATTGTTGTTGTTGTTGTTATCGTTGTTTTTGTTGTTGGTGTTGTTATTGTTGTTGTTGGTGTTGTTATTATTGTCGTTGTTGTTATTGTTGTTGTTGGTGATGTTATAGTTGTTGTTGATGTTGTTATTGTTGTTGTTGGTGTTGTTATTGTTGTTGTTGGTGTTGTTATTGTTGTTGTTGGTGATGTTATTGTTGTTGTTGGTGTTGTTATTGCTGTTGTTGGTGTTGTTATTGTTGTTGTTGGTGTTGTTATTGTTGTTCGTGTTGTTATTTTTGTTGTTGGTGTTATTGCTGTTGTTGTTTGTGATGTTATTGTTGTTATTGGTGTTGTTATTGTATTTGTTGATGTTGTTATTGTTGTTGTTGTTATTGTTATTGTTATTTTTGTTGTTGGTGTTGTTATTGTTGTTGTTGGTGATGTTATTGTCGTTGGTATTGTTATTGTTGTTGTTGGTGTTGTTATTGTTGTTGTTGGTGATGTTATTGTTGTTGTTGGTGTTGTTATTGTTGTTGTTGGTGAAGTTATTGTTGTTGTTGGTGATGTTATTTTTGTTGTTGGTGTTGTTATTGTTGTCGTTGGTGTTGTTGTTATTGTTGTTGGTGATGTTATTGTTGTTGTTGGTGTTATTATTGTTGTTGTTGGTGATGTTATTGTTGTTGTTGGTGTTGTTATTGTTGTTGGTGTTGTTATTGTATTTTTTGGTGTTGTTACTGTTGTTGTTGGTGTTGTTATTGTTGTTGTTGGTGATGTTATTGTTGTTGTTGGTGTTGTTATTGTATTTGCTGGTGTTGTTATTGTTGTTGTTGGTATTGTTATTGTTGTTGTTGTTGTTATTGTTGTTGTTGTTTTGTTGTTATTGTTGTTGTTGGTGAAGTTATTGTTGTTGTTGGTGATGTTATTGTTGTTGTTGGTGTTGTTATTGTTGTTGTTGGTGTTGTTATTGTTGTTGTTGGTGTTGTTATTGTTCTTGTTGGTGTTGTTATTTTTATTGTTGGTGTTGTTATTGTTGTTTTTGGTGATGTTATTGTTGTTGTTGGTGTTGTTATTGCTGTTATTGGTGTTGTTATTGTTGTTGTTGATGTTGTTATTGTTGTTGTTGGTGTTGTTATTGTTGTTGTTGGTGTTGTTGCTGTTGTTGATGTTGTTATTGTTGTTGTTGTTATTGTTATTGTTGTTGTTGGTGTTGTTATTGTTGCTGTTGTTGTTGTTATTGTTGATGTTGGTGTTGTTATTGTTGTTGTTGGTGTTGTTATTGTTGTTGTTGGTGATGTTATTGTTGTTGTTGGTGTTGTTATTGTTGTTGTTGGTGTTGTTATTGTTGTTAGTTGGTGATGTTATTGTTGTTGGTATTGTTATTGTTGTTGTTGGTGTTGTTATTGCTGTTGTTGGTGCTGTTATTGTTGTTGTTGGCGATGTTATTGTTGTTGTCGGTGTTGGTATTGTTGTTGTTGGTGTTGTTATTGTTGTTGTTGGTGTTGTTATTGTTGTTGTTGGTTATGTTATTGTTGGTGTTGTTGTTGGTGTTGTTATTGTTGTTGTTGTTGTTGGTGTTGTTATTGTTTTCGGTGCTTTTATTGTTGTTGTTGGTGTTGTTATTGTTGTTGTTGTTATTGTTGTTGTTGATGTTATTGTTGTTGTTGGTGTTGTTATTGTTGTTGTTGGTGATGTTATTGTTGTTGTTTGTGTTGTTATTGTTGTTGGTGTTGTTATTGTTGTTGTTGTTGTTATTCTTGTTGTTGGTGTTATTATTGTTGTTGTTTGAGATGTTATTGTTGTTGTTCGTGTTGTTATTGTTGTTGTTTGAGATGTTATTATTGTTCTTGGTGTTTGTATTGTTGTTCGTGGTGATGTTATTGTTGTTGTTGGTGATGTTATTGTTGTTGTTGGTGTTATTCTTGTTGGTGTTGTTATTTTTGTTGGTGTTGTTATTGTTGTTGTTGGTGTTGTTATTGTTGTTGTTGTTGGTGTTGTTATTGTCGTTGTTGGTGTTGGTGTTGTTGGTGATGTTATAGTTGTTGTTGATTTTGTTATTGTTGTTGTTGGTGTTGTTATTGTTGTTGTTGGCGATGTTATTGTTGTTGTTGGTGTTGTTATTGTTGTTGTTGTTGTTATCGTTGTTTTTGTTGTTGGTGTTGTTATTGTTGTTGTTGGTGTTGTTATTATTGTCGTTGTTGTTATTGTTGTTGTTGTTGGTGATGTTATAGTTGTTGTTGATGTTGTTATTGTTGTTGTTGGTGTTGTTATTGTTGTTGTTGGTGTTGTTATTGTTGTTGTTGGTGATGTTATTGTGGTGTTGGTGTTGTTATTGCTGTTGTTGGTGTTGTTATTGTTGTTGTTGGTGTTGTTATTGTTGTTGTTGGTGTTGTTATTGTTGTTGTTGGTGTTGTTATTGTTGTTGTTTGTGATGTTATTGTTGTTATTGGTGTTGTTATTGTATTTGTTGATGTTGTTATTGTTGTTGTTGTTATTGTTATTGTTATTTTTGTTGTTGGTGTTGTTATTGTTGTTGTTGGTGATGTTATTGTTGTTGGTATTGTTATTGTTGTTGTTGGTGTTGTTATTGTTGTTGTTGGTGTTGTTATTGTTGTTGTTGGTGTTGTTATTGTTGTTGTTGGTGAAGTTATTGTTGTTGTTGGTGATGTTATTTTTGTTGTTGGTGTTGTTATTGTTGTTGTTGTTGGTGTTGTTATTGTATTTGTTATTGTTATTGTTGTTGTTGGTGTTATTATTGTTGTTGTTGGTGATGTTATTGTTGTTGTTGGTGTTGTTATTGTTGTTGGTGTTGTTATTGTATTTTTTGGTGTTGTTATTGTTGTTGTTGGTGTTGTTATTGTTGTTGTTGGTGATGTTATTGTTGTTGTTGGTGTTGTTATTGTATTTGCTGGTGTTGTTATTGTTGTTGTTGGTATTGTTATTGTTGTTGTTGGTGTTATTGTTGTTGTTGTTTTGTTGTTATTGTTGTTGTTGGTGAAGTTATTGTTGTTGTTGGTGATGTTATTGTTGTTGTTGGTGTTGTTATTGTTGTTGTTGGTGTTGTTATTGTTGTTGTTGGTGTTGTTATTGTTGTTGTTGGTGTTGTTATTGTTATTGTTGGTGTTGTTATTGTTGTTTTTGGTGATGTTATTGTTGTTGTTGGTGTTGTTATTGCTGTTATTGGTGTTGATATTGTTGTTGTTGATGTTGTTATTGTTGTTGTTGGTGTTGTTATTGTTGTTGTTGGTGTTGTTGCTTTTGTTGATGTTGTTATTGTTGTTGTTGTTATTGTTATTGTTGTTGTTGGTGTTGTTATTGTTGCTGTTGTTGTTGTTATTGTTGTTGTTGGTGATGTTATTGTTGTTGTTGGTGATGTTATTGTTGTTATTGGTGATGTTATTGTTGTTGGTGATGTTATTGTTGCTGTTGGAGTTGTTCTTCTTGTTGTCGTTGGTGTTATTGTTGTTGGTGTTGTTATTCTTGTTGTTGGTGTTATTGTTGTTGTTGGTATTGTGATTGTTATTGCTGTTGGTGTTGTTATTCTTGTTGTTGGTGTTATTGTTGTTGGTGTTGTTATTGTTGTTGTTGGTGTTGTTATTGATGTTGTTGGTGATTTTGTTGTTGTTGGTGTTGTTGTTATTGTTGTTGTTGGTGATGTTATTGTTGTTGTTGGTGTTGTTCTTGTTGTTGTTGTTTTTGTTATTGTTGTTGTTGTTGGTGTTGTTGTTATTGTTGTTGTTGGTGATGTTATTGTTGTTGTTGGTGTTGTTCTTGTTGTTGTTGTTTTTGTTATTGTTGTTGTTGTTGGTGGTGTTGTTATTGTATTTGTTGTTGTTATTGTTGTCGTTGCTATTGTTATTGTTGTTGTTGGTGTTGTTATTGTTGTTGTTGGTGTTGTTATTGTTGTTGTTGGTGATGTTATTGTTGTTGCTGGTGTTGTTATTGTTGTTGTTGGTGTTGCTATTGTTGTTAGTTGGTGATGTTATTGTGTTGGTGTTGTTATTGCTGTTGTTGGTGTTGTTATTGTTGTTGTTGGTGTTGTTATTGTTGTTGTTGGTGATGTTATTGTTGTTGGTATTGTTATTATTGTTGTTGGTGTTGTTATTGGTGTTGTTGGTGCTGTTATTGTTGTTGTTGGCGATGTTATTGTTGTTGTTGGTGTTGTTATTGTTGATGTTGGTGTTGTTATTGTTGTTGTTGGTGTTGTTATTGTTGTTGTTGGTGATGTTATTGTTGTTGTTGGTGTTGTTATTGTTGTTGTTGGTGTTGTTATTGTTGTTAGTTAGTGATGTTATTGTTGTTGGTGTTGTTATTGCTGTTGTTGATGTTATTGCTGTTGTTGGTGTTGTTATTGTTGTTGTTGGTGTTGTTATTGCTGTTGTTGGTGCTGTTATTGTTGTTGTTGGCGATGTTATTGTTGTTGTTGGTGATGTTATTGTTGTTGTTGGCGATGTTATTGTTGTTGTTGGTGATGTTATTGTTGTTGTTGGCGATGATATTGTTGTTGTTGGTGATGTTATTGTTGTTGGCGATGTTATTGCTGTTGTTGGTGCAGTTATTGTTGTTGTTGGCGATGTTATTGTTGTTGTTGGTGATGTTATTGTTGTTGTTGGTGTTGTTATTGTTGTTGTTGGTGATGTTATTGTTGTTGTTTGAGACGTTATTGTTGTTGTTGGTGTTGTTATTGTTGTTGTTGGTGTTTTTGTTGTTGTTGTTGGTGTTGTTATTGTTGTTGTTGGTGTTGGTGTTGTTATTGTTGTCGGTGCTGTTATTGTTGTTGTTGGTGTTGTTATTGTTGTTGTTGTTATTGTTGTTGTTGATGTTATTGTTGTTGTTGGTGTTGTTATTGTTGTTGTTTGAGATGATATTGTTGTTGTTGGTGTTGTTATTGTTGTTGTTGGTATTGTTATTGTTGTTTTTGAGATGTTATTTTTGTTGTTGGTGTTGTTATTGTTGTTGTTGGTATTGTTATTGTTGTTGTTGGTGTTGTTATTGTTGTTGTTGGTGATGTTATTGTTGTTGTTGGTGTTGTTATTGTTGTTGTTGGTGATGTTATTGTTGTTGCTGGTGTTGTTATTGTTGTTGTTGTGTTGTTATTGTTGTTACTTGGTGATGTTATTGTTGTTGGTGTTGTTATTGCTGTTGTTGGTGTGGTTATTGTTGTTGTTGGTGTTGTTATTGTTGTTGTTGGTGATGTTATTGTTCTTGGTATTGTTATTGTTGTTGTTGGTGTTGTTATTGCTGTTGTTGGTGCTGTTATTGTTGTTGTTGGCGATGTTATGGTTGTTGTTGGTGTTGTTATTGCTGTTGTTGGTGCTGTTATTGTTGTTGTTGGTGTTGTTATTGTTATTGTTGTGTTTTTATTGTTGTTGTTGGTGTTGTTATTGTTGTTGGTGTTGTTATTGTTGTTGTTTGAGATGTTATTGTTGTTGTTGGTGTTGTTATTGTTGTTGGTGTTGTTATTGTTGTTGTTTGTGTTGTTATTGTTGTTGGTGTTGTAATTGTTGTTGTTGGTGTTGTTATTGTTGTTGTTGGTATTGTTATTGTTGTTGGTGGTGTTGTTATTGTTGTTGCTGGTGTTGTTAATGTTGTTGTTTGAGATGTTATTGTTGTTGTTGGTGTTGTTATTGTTGTTCTTGCTGTTTGTATTGTTGTTCTTGGTGATGTTATTGTTGTTGTTGGTGTTGTTATTGTTGTTGTTGGTGTTGTTATTGTTGTTGTTTGAGATGTTATTGTTGTTGTTGGTTTTGTTATTGTTGTTGTTTGGGATGTTATTGTTGTTGTTGGTGTTGTTATTATTGTTGTTTGAGATGTTATTGTTGTTGTTGGTGTTGTTATTGTTGTTGTTGGTGTTGTTATTGTTGTTGTTGGTGATGTTATTGTTGTTGTTGGTGTTGTTATTGTTCTTGTTGGTGATGTTATTGTTGTTGTTGGTGTTGTTATTGTTGTTGGTATTGTTATTGTTGTTGTTGGTATTGTTATTGTTGTTGTTGGTGATGCTATTGTTGTTGTTGGTGTTGTTATTGTTGTTGTTGTTATTGTTATTGTTGTTGTTGGTGTTATTATTGTTGTTGTTGGTGTTGTTATTGTTGTTGTTGGTGATGTTATTGTTGTTATTGTATTTGTTGGTGTTGTTATTGTTGTTGTTGGTATTGTTATTGTTGTTGTTGGTGTTGTTATAGTTGTTGTTGTTGTTATTGTTGTTGTTGGTGTTGTTATTGTTGTTGTTGGTATTGTTATTGTTGTTGTTGGTGTTGTTATTGTTGTTGTTGGTGATGTTATTGTTGTTGTTGGTGTTGTTATTGGTGTTGTTATTGTTGTTGTTGGTGTTGTTATTGTTGTTGCTGGTGTTGTTATTGTTGTTGTTGGTGTTGTTATTGTTGTTGTTGGTGCTATTGCTGTTGTTGGTGTTGTTATTGTTGTTGTTGGTATTGTTATTGTTGTTGTTGGTGTTGTTATTGTTGTTGTTGGTGATGTTATTGTTGTTGTTGGTGTTGTTATTGTATTTGTTGTTGTTATTGTTGTTGTTGGTATTGCTATTGTTGTTGTTATTGTTGTTGTTGGTGTTGTTATTGTTGGTGTTGGTGATGTTATTGTTGTTGTTGGTGTTGTTATTGTTGTTGTGGGTGTTGTTATTGTTGTTGTTGGTGATGTTATTGTTGTTGTTGGTGTTGTTATTGTTGTTGTGGGTGTTGTTATTGTTGTTGTTGGTGATGTTATTGTTGTTGTTTGTGTTGTTATTGTTGTTGTTGATGTTGTTATTGTTGGTGTTGGTGATGTTATTGTTGTTGTTGGTGTTGTTATTGTTGTTGTGGGTGTTGTTATTGTTGTTGTTGGTGATGTTATTGTTGTTGTTTGTGTTGTTATTGTTGTTGTTGGTGTTGTTATTGTTGTTGTTGGTGATGTTATTGTTGTTGTTGGTGTTGTTATTGTTGTTGTTGGTGATGTTATTGTTGTTGTTGGTGATGTTATTTTTGTTGTTGGTGTTGTTATTGTTGTTGTTGGTGATGTTATTGTTGTTGTTGGTGTTGGTATTGTTGTTGTTGGTGTTGTTATTGTTGTTAGTTGGTGTTGTTATTGTTGTTGTTTGAGATGTTATTGTTGTTGTTTGTGTTTTTATTGTTGTTGTTTGTGTTGTTATTGTTGTTGTTGTTGTTTGAGATGATATTGTTGTTGTTGGTGTTGTTATTTTTATTGGTGTTGTTATTGCTGTTGTTGGTGTTGTTATTGTTGTTGTTGGTGATGTTATCGTTGTTCGTATTGTTATTGTTGTTGTTGGTGTTGTTATTGCTGTTGTTGGTGCTGTTATTGTTGTTGGTGGCGATGTTATTGTTGTTGTTGGTGTTGTTATTGTTGTTGTTGGTGTTGTTATTGTTGTTGTTGGTGTTGTTATTGTTGTTGTTGGTGTTGTTATTATTGTCGTTGTTGTTATTGTTGTTGTTGTTGGTGATGTTATAGTTGTTGTTGATGTTGTTATTGTTGTTGTTGGTGTTGTTATTGTTGTTGTTGGTGTTGTTATAGTTGTTGTTGGTGATGTTATTGTGGTGTTGGTGTTGTTATTGCTGTTGTTGGTGTTGTTATTGTTGTTGTTGGTGTTGTTATTGTTGTTGTTGGTGTTGTTATTGTTGTTGTTGGTGTTGTTATTGTTGTTGTTTGTGATGTTATTGTTGTTATTGGTGTTGTTATTGTATTTGTTGATGTTGTTATTGTTGTTGTTGTTATTGTTATTGTTATTTTTGTTGTTGGTGTTGTTATTGTTGTTGTTGGTGATGTTATTGTTGTTGGTATTGTTATTGTTGTTGTTGGTGTTGTTATTGTTGTTGTTGGTGTTGTTATTGTTGTTGTTGGTGTTGTTATTGTTGTTGTTGGTGAAGTTATTGTTGTTGTTGGTGATGTTATTTTTGTTGTTGGTGTTGTTATTGTTGTTGTTGGTGTTGTTGTTATTGTTGTTGGTGATGTTATTGTTGTTGTTGGTGTTATTATTGTTGTTGTTGGTGATGTTATTGTTGTTGTTGGTGTTGTTATTGTTGTTGGTGTTGTTATTGTATTTTTTGGTGTTGTTATTGTTGTTGTTGGTGTTGTTATTGTTGTTGTTGGTGATGTTATTGTTGTTGTTGGTGTTGTTATTGTATTTGCTGGTGTTGTTATTGTTGTTGTTGGTATTGTTATTGTTGTTGTTGGTGTTATTGTTGTTGTTGTTTTGTTGTTATTGTTGTTGTTGGTGAAGTTATTGTTGTTGTTGGTGATGTTATTGTTGTTGTTGGTGTTGTTATTGTTGTTGTTGGTGTTGTTATTGTTGTTGTTGGTGTTGTTATTGTTGTTGTTGGTGTTGTTATTGTTATTGTTGGTGTTGTTATTGTTGTTTTTGGTGATGTTATTGTTGTTGTTGGTGTTGTTATTGCTGTTATTGGTGTTGTTATTGTTGTTGTTGATGTTGTTATTGTTGTTGTTGGTGTTGTTATTGTTGTTGTTGGTGTTGTTGCTTTTGTTGATGTTGTTATTGTTGTTGTTGTTATTGTTATTGTTGTTGTTGGTGTTGTTATTGTTGCTGTTGTTGTTGTTATTGTTGTTGTTGGTGATGTTATTGTTGTTGTTGGTGATGTTATTGTTGTTATTGGTGATGTTATTGTTGTTGGTGATGTTATTGTTGCTGTTGGAGTTGTTCTTCTTGTTGTCGTTGGTGTTATTGTTGTTGGTGTTGTTATTCTTGTTGTTGGTGTTATTGTTGTTGTTGGTATTGTGATTGTTATTGCTGTTGGTGTTGTTATTCTTGTTGTTGGTGTTATTGTTGTTGGTGTTGTTATTGTTGTTGTTGGTGTTGTTATTGATGTTGTTGGTGATTTTGTTGTTGTTGGTGTTGTTGTTATTGTTGTTGTTGGTGATGTTATTGTTGTTGTTGGTGTTGTTCTTGTTGTTGTTGTTTTTGTTATTGTTGTTGTTGTTGGTGTTGTTGTTATTGTTGTTGTTGGTGATGTTATTGTTGTTGTTGGTGTTGTTCTTGTTGTTGTTGTTTTTGTTATTGTTGTTGTTGTTGGTGGTGTTGTTATTGTATTTGTTGTTGTTATTGTTGTCGTTGCTATTGTTATTGTTGTTGTTGGTGTTGTTATTGTTGTTGTTGGTGTTGTTATTGTTGTTGTTGGTGATGTTATTGTTGTTGCTGGTGTTGTTATTGTTGTTGTTGGTGTTGCTATTGTTGTTAGTTGGTGATGTTATTGTGTTGGTGTTGTTATTGCTGTTGTTGGTGTTGTTATTGTTGTTGTTGGTGTTGTTATTGTTGTTGTTGGTGATGTTATTGTTGTTGGTATTGTTATTATTGTTGTTGGTGTTGTTATTGGTGTTGTTGGTGCTGTTATTGTTGTTGTTGGCGATGTTATTGTTGTTGTTGGTGTTGTTATTGTTGATGTTGGTGTTGTTATTGTTGTTGTTGGTGTTGTTATTGTTGTTGTTGGTGATGTTATTGTTGTTGTTGGTGTTGTTATTGTTGTTGTTGGTGTTGTTATTGTTGTTAGTTAGTGATGTTATTGTTGTTGGTGTTGTTATTGCTGTTGTTGATGTTTTTGCTGTTGTTGGTGTTGTTATTGTTGTTGTTGGTGTTGTTATTGCTGTTGTTGGTGCTGTTATTGTTGTTGTTGGCGATGTTATTGTTGTTGTTGGTGATGTTATTGTTGTTGTTGGCGATGTTATTGTTGTTGTTGGTGATGTTATTGTTGTTGTTGGCGATGATATTGTTGTTGTTGGTGATGTTATTGTTGTTGGCGATGTTATTGCTGTTGTTGGTGCAGTTATTGTTGTTGTTGGCGATGTTATTGTTGTTGTTGGTGATGTTATTGTTGTTGTTGGTGTTGTTATTGTTGTTGTTGGTGATGTTATTGTTGTTGTTTGAGACGTTATTGTTGTTGTTGGTGTTGTTATTGTTGTTGTTGGTGTTTTTGTTGTTGTTGTTGGTGTTGTTATTGTTGTTGTTGGTGTTGGTGTTGTTATTGTTGTCGGTGCTGTTATTGTTGTTGTTGGTGTTGTTATTGTTGTTGTTGTTATTGTTGTTGTTGATGTTATTGTTGTTGTTGGTGTTGTTATTGTTGTTGTTTGAGATGATATTGTTGTTGTTGGTGTTGTTATTGTTGTTGTTGGTATTGTTATTGTTGTTTTTGAGATGTTATTTTTGTTGTTGGTGTTGTTATTGTTGTTGTTGGTATTGTTATTGTTGTTGTTGGTGTTGTTATTGTTGTTGTTGGTGATGTTATTGTTGTTGTTGGTGTTGTTATTGTTGTTGTTGGTGATGTTATTGTTGTTGCTGGTGTTGTTATTGTTGTTGTTGTGTTGTTATTGTTGTTACTTGGTGATGTTATTGTTGTTGGTGTTGTTATTGCTGTTGTTGGTGTGGTTATTGTTGTTGTTGGTGTTGTTATTGTTGTTGTTGGTGATGTTATTGTTCTTGGTATTGTTATTGTTGTTGTTGGTGTTGTTATTGCTGTTGTTGGTGCTGTTATTGTTGTTGTTGGCGATGTTATGGTTGTTGTTGGTGTTGTTATTGCTGTTGTTGGTGCTGTTATTGTTGTTGTTGGTGTTGTTATTGTTATTGTTGTGTTTTTATTGTTGTTGTTGGTGTTGTTATTGTTGTTGGTGTTGTTATTGTTGTTGTTTGAGATGTTATTGTTGTTGTTGGTGTTGTTATTGTTGTTGGTGTTGTTATTGTTGTTGTTTGTGTTGTTATTGTTGTTGGTGTTGTAATTGTTGTTGTTGGTGTTGTTATTGTTGTTGTTGGTATTGTTATTGTTGTTGGTGGTGTTGTTATTGTTGTTGCTGGTGTTGTTAATGTTGTTGTTTGAGATGTTATTGTTGTTGTTGGTGTTGTTATTGTTGTTCTTGCTGTTTGTATTGTTGTTCTTGGTGATGTTATTGTTGTTGTTGGTGTTGTTATTGTTGTTGTTGGTGTTGTTATTGTTGTTGTTTGAGATGTTATTGTTGTTGTTGGTTTTGTTATTGTTGTTGTTTGGGATGTTATTGTTGTTGTTGGTGTTGTTATTATTGTTGTTTGAGATGTTATTGTTGTTGTTGGTGTTGTTATTGTTGTTGTTGGTGTTGTTATTGTTGTTGTTGGTGATGTTATTGTTGTTGTTGGTGTTGTTATTGTTGTTGTTGGTGATGTTATTGTTGTTGTTGGTGTTGTTATTGTTGTTGGTATTGTTATTGTTGTTGTTGGTATTGTTATTGTTGTTGTTGGTGATGCTATTGTTGTTGTTGGTGTTGTTATTGTTGTTGTTGTTATTGTTATTGTTGTTGTTGGTGTTATTATTGTTGTTGTTGGTGTTGTTATTGTTGTTGTTGGTGATGTTATTGTTGTTATTGTATTTGTTGGTGTTGTTATTGTTGTTGTTGGTATTGTTATTGTTGTTGTTGGTGTTGTTATAGTTGTTGTTGTTGTTATTGTTGTTGTTGGTGTTGTTATTGTTGTTGTTGGTATTGTTATTGTTGTTGTTGGTGTTGTTATTGTTGTTGTTGGTGATGTTATTGTTGTTGTTGGTGTTGTTATTGGTGTTGTTATTGTTGTTGTTGGTGTTGTTATTGTTGTTGCTGGTGTTGTTATTGTTGTAGTTGGTGTTGTTATTGTTGTTGTTGGTGCTATTGCTGTTGTTGGTGTTGTTATTGTTGTTGTTGGTATTGTTATTGTTGTTGTTGGTGTTGTTATTGTTGTTGTTGGTGATGTTATTGTTGTTGTTGGTGTTGTTATTGTATTTGTTGTTGTTATTGTTGTTGTTGGTATTGCTATTGTTGTTGTTATTGTTGTTGTTGGTGTTGTTATTGTTGGTGTTGGTGATGTTATTGTTGTTGTTGGTGTTGTTATTGTTGTTGTGGGTGTTGTTATTGTTGTTGTTGGTGATGTTATTGTTGTTGTTGGTGTTGTTATTGTTGTTGTGGGTGTTGTTATTGTTGTTGTTGGTGATGTTATTGTTGTTGTTTGTGTTGTTATTGTTGTTGTTGATGTTGTTATTGTTGGTGTTGGTGATGTTATTGTTGTTGTTGGTGTTGTTATTGTTGTTGTGGGTGTTGTTATTGTTGTTGTTGGTGATGTTATTGTTGTTGTTTGTGTTGTTATTGTTGTTGTTGGTGTTGTTATTGTTGTTGTTGGTGATGTTATTGTTGTTGTTGGTGTTGTTATTGTTGTTGTTGGTGATGTTATTGTTGTTGTTGGTGATGTTATTTTTGTTGTTGGTGTTGTTATTGTTGTTGTTGGTGATGTTATTGTTGTTGTTGGTGTTGGTATTGTTGTTGTTGGTGTTGTTATTGTTGTTAGTTGGTGTTGTTATTGTTGTTGTTTGAGATGTTATTGTTGTTGTTTGTGTTTTTATTGTTGTTGTTTGTGTTGTTATTGTTGTTGTTGTTGTTTGAGATGATATTGTTGTTGTTGGTGTTGTTATTTTTATTGGTGTTGTTATTGCTGTTGTTGGTGTTGTTATTGTTGTTGTTGGTGATGTTATCGTTGTTCGTATTGTTATTGTTGTTGTTGGTGTTGTTATTGCTGTTGTTGGTGCTGTTATTGTTGTTGGTGGCGATGTTATTGTTGTTGTTGGTGTTGTTATTGTTGTTGTTGGTGTTGTTATTGTTGTTGTTGGTGTTGTTATTGTTGTTGTTGGTGATGTTATTGTTGTTGATGGTGTTGTTATTGTTATTGTTGGTATTGTTATTGTTGTTTTTGGTGTTGTTATTGTAGTTGTTTGAGATGATATTGTTGTTGTTGGTGTTGTTCTTGTTGTTGTTTTTGTTATTGTTGTTGTTGTTGGTGTTGTTGTTATTGTTGTTGTTGGTGATGTTATTGTTGTTGTTGGTGTTGTTCTTGTTGTTGTTGTTTTTGTTATTGTTGTTGTTGTTGTTGTTGTTGTTGTTGGTGGTGTTGTTATTGTATTTGTTGTTCTTATTGTTGTTGTTGCTATTGTTATTGTTGTTGTTGGTGTTGTTATTGTTGTTGTTGGTGATGTTATTGTTGTTGCTGGTGTTGTTATCGTTGTTGTTGGTGTTGTTATTGTTGTTAGGTGGTGATGTTATTATGTTGGTGTTGTTATTGCTGTTGTTGGTGTTGTTATTGTTGTTGTTGGTGTTGTTATTGTTGTTGTTGGTGATGTTATTGTTGTTGGTATTGTTATTATTGTTGTTGGTGTTGTTATTGGTGTTGTTGGTGCTGTTATTGTTGTTGTTGGCGATGTTATTGTTGTTGTTGGTGTTGTTATTGTTGATGTAGGTGTTGTTATTGTTGTTGTTGGTGTTGTTATTGTTGTTGTTGTTGTTGTTATTGTTGTTAGTTAGTGATGTTATTGTTGTTGGTGTTGTTATTGCTGCTGTTGGTGTTATTGCTGTTGTTGGTGTCGTTATTATTGTTGTTGGTGATGTTATTGTTGTTGGCGATGTTATTGTTGTTGTTGGTGATGTTATTGTTGTTGTTGGCGATGTTATTGTTGTTGTTGGTGATGTTATTGTTGTTGTTGGCGATGTTATTGCTGTTGTTGGTGCTGTTATTGTTGTTGTTGGCGATGTTATTGTTGTTGTTGGTGATGTTATTGTTGTTGTTGATGTTGTTATTGTTGTTGTTGGTGATGTTATTGTTGTTGTTTGAGACGGTATTATTGTTGTTGGTGTTGTTATTGTTGTTGTTGGTGTTGTTGTTGTTGTTGTTGTTGGTGTTATTATTGTTATTGTTGTTGTTGGTGTTGTTATTGTTGTCGGTGCTGTTATTGTTGCTGTTGGTGTTGTTATTGTTGTTGTTGATGTTATTGTTGTTGTTGGTGTTGTTATTGTTGTTGTTTGAGATGATATTGTTGTTGTTGGTGTTGTTATTGTTGTTGTTGGTATTGTTATTGTTGTTGTTTGAGATGTTATTTTTGTTACTGGTGTTGTTATTGTTGTTGTTGGTATTGTTATTGTTGTTGTTGGTGTTGTTATTGTTGTAGTTGGTGATGTTATTGTTGTTGTAGGTGTTGTTATTGTTGTTGTTGGTGTTGTTATAGTTGTTGTTGGTGATGTTATTGTTGTTGATGGTGTTGTTATTGTTGTTGTTGGTGTTGTTATTGTTGTTACTTGGTGATGTTATTGTTGTTGGTGTTGTTATTGCTGTTTTTGGTGTTGTTATTGTTGTTGTTGGTGTTGTTATTGTTGTTGTTGGTGATGTTATTGTTGTTGGTATTGTTATTGTTGTTGTTGGTGTTGTTATTGCTGTTGTTGGTGCTGTTATTGTTGTCGTTGGCGATGTTATTGCTGTTGTTGGTGATGTTATTGTTGTTGTTGGTGTTGTTATTGCTGTTGTTGGTGCTGTTATTGTTGTTGTTGGCGATGTTATTGTTGTTGTTGGTGATGTTATTGTTGTTGTTGTTGTTGTTATTGTTGTTGTTGGTGTTTTTATTGTTGCTGTTGGTGTTGTTATTGTTGTTGGTGTTGTTATTGTTGTTGTTTGAGATGTTATTGTTGTTGTTGGTGTTGTTATTGTTGTTGGTGTTGTTATTGTTGTTGTTTGAGATGTTATTGTTGTTGTTTGTGTTGTTATTGTTGTTGGTGTTGTTATTGTTGTTGTTGGTGTTGTTATTGTTGTTGTTGGTATTGTTATTGTTGTTGGTGGTGTTGTTATTGTTGTTGCTGGTGTGTTATTGTTGTTGTTTGAGATGTTATTGTTGTTGTTTTTATTGTTGTTGTTTGAGATGTTATTGTTGTTGTTGGTGTCGTTATTGTTGTTGTTGGTGTTGTTATTGTTGTTGTTTGAGATGTTATTGTTGTTGTTGGTGTTGTTATTGTTGTTCTTGCTGTTTGTATTGTTGTTCTTGGTGATGTTATTGTTGTTGTTGGTGTTGTTATTGTTGTTGTTGGAGATGTTATTGTTGTTGTTGGTGTTGTTATTGTTGTTCTTGGTGTTTGTATTGTTGTTGTTGGTGATGTTATTGTTGTTGTTGGTGTTGTTATTGTTGTTGTTGGTGATGTTATTGTTGTTGTTGGTGTTGTTATTGTTGTTGTTGGTGTTATTATTGTTGTTCTTGGTGTTTGTATTGTTGTTGTTGGTGATGTTATTGTTGTTGTTGGTGTTGTTATTGTTGTTGTTGGTGTTATTATTGTTGTTGTTGGTGTTGTTATTGTTGTTGTTGGTGATGTTATTGTTGTTGTTCGTGTTGTTATTGTATTTGTTGGTGTTGTTATTGTTGTTGCTGGTGTTGTTATTGTTGTTGTTGTGTTGTTATTGTTGTTACTTGGTGATGTTATTGTTGTTGGTGTTGTTATTGCTGTTGTTGGTGTGGTTATTGTTGTTGTTGGTGTTGTTATTGTTGTTGTTGGTGATGTTATTGTTGTTGGTATTGTTATTGTTGTTGTTGGTGTTGTTATTGCTGTTGTTGGTGCTGTTATTGTTGTTGTTGGCGATGTTATGGTTGTTGTTGGTGTTGTTATTGCTGTTGTTGGTGCTGTTATTGTTGTTGTTGGTGTTGTTATTGTTATTGTTGTGTTTTTATTGTTGTTGTTGGTGTTGTTATTGTTGTTGGTGTTGTTATTGTTGTTGTTTGAGATGTTATTGTTGTTGTTGGTGTTGTTATTGTTGTTGGTGTTGTTATTGTTGTTGTTTGTGTTGTTATTGTTGTTGGTGTTGTAATTGTTGTTGTTGGTGTTGTTATTGTTGTTGTTGGTATTGTTATTGTTGTTGGTGGTGTTGTTATTGTTGTTGCTGGTGTTGTTAATGTTGTTGTTTGAGATGTTATTGTTGTTGTTGGTGTTGTTATTGTTGTTCTTGCTGTTTGTATTGTTGTTCTTGGTGATGTTATTGTTGTTGTTGGTGTTGTTATTGTTGTTGTTGGTGTTGTTATTGTTGTTGTTTGAGATGTTATTGTTGTTGTTGGTTTTGTTATTGTTGTTGTTTGGGATGTTATTGTTGTTGTTGGTGTTGTTATTATTGTTGTTTGAGATGTTATTGTTGTTGTTGGTGTTGTTATTGTTGTTGTTGGTGTTGTTATTGTTGTTGTTGGTGATGTTATTGTTGTTGTTGGTGTTGTTATTGTTGTTGTTGGTGATGTTATTGTTGTTGTTGGTGTTGTTATTGTTGTTGGTAGTGTTATTGTTGTTGTTGGTATTGTTATTGTTGTTGTTGGTGATGCTATTGTTGTTGTTGGTGTTGTTATTGTTGTTGTTGTTATTGTTATTGTTGTTGTTGGTGTTATTATTGTTGTTGTTGGTGTTGTTATTGTTGTTGTTGGTGATCTTATTGTTGTTATTGTATTTGTTGGTGTTGTTATTGTTGTTGTTGGTATTGTTATTGTTGTTGTTGGTGTTGTTATAGTTGTTGTTGTTGTTATTGTTGTTGTTGGTGTTGTTATTGTTGTTGTTGGTATTGTTATTGTTGTTGTTGGTGTTGTTATTGTTGTTGTTGGTGATGTTATTGTTGTTGTTGGTGTTGTTATTGTTGTTGTTGGTGTTGTTATTGTTGTTGTTGGTGTTGTTATTGTTGTTGCTGGTGTTGTTATTGTTGTTGTTGGTGTTGTTATTGTTGTTGTTGGTGCTATTGCTGTTGTTGGTGTTGTTATTGTTGTTGTTGGTATTGTTATTGTTGTTGTTGGTGTTGTTATTGTTGTTGTTGGTGATGTTATTGTTGTTGTTGGTGTTGTTATTGTATTTGTTGTTGTTATTGTTGTTGTTGGTATTGCTATTGTTGTTGTTATTGTTGTTGTTGGTGATGTTATTGTTGTTGTTGATGTTGTTATTGTTGGTGTTGGTGATGTTATTGTTGTTGTTGGTGTTGTTATTGTTGTTGTGGGTGTTGTTATTGTTGTTGTTGGTGATGTTATTGTTGTTGTTTGTGTTGTTATTGTTGTTGTTGGTGTTGTTATTGTTGTTGTTGGTGATGTTATTGTTGTTGTTGGTGTTGTTATCGTTGTTGTTGGTGATGTTATTGTTGTTGTTGGTGATGTTATTTTTGTTGTTGGTGTTGTTATTGTTGTTGTTGGTGATGTTATTGTTGTTGTTGGTGTTGGTATTGTTGTTGTTGGTGTTGTTATTGTTGTTAGTTGGTGTTGTTATTGTTGTTGTTTGAGATGTTATTGTTGTTGTTTGTGTTTTTATTGTTGTTGTTTGTGTTGTTATTGTTGTTGTTGTTGTTTGAGATGATATTGTTGTTGTTGGTGTTGTTATTTTTATTGGTGTTGTTATTGCTGTTGTTGGTGTTGTTATTGTTGTTGTTGGTGATGTTATCGTTGTTCGTATTGTTATTGTTGTTGTTGGTGTTGTTATTGCTGTTGTTGGTGCTGTTATTGTTGTTGGTGGCGATGTTATTGTTGTTGTTGGTGTTGTTATTGTTGTTGTTGGTGTTGTTATTGTTGTTGTTGGTGTTGTTATTGTTGTTGTTGGTGATGTTATTGTTGTTGATGGTGTTGTTATTGTTATTGTTGGTATTGTTATTGTTGTTTTTGGTGTTGTTATTGTTGTTGTTTGAGATGATATTGTTGTTGTTGGTGTTGTTCTTGTTGTTGTTTTTGTTATTGTTGTTGTTGTTGGTGTTGTTGTTATTGTTGTTGTTGGTGATGTTATTGTTGTTGTTGGTGTTGTTCTTGTTGTTGTTGTTTTTGTTATTGTTGTTGTTGTTGTTGTTGTTGTTGTTGGTGGTGTTGTTATTGTATTTGTTGTTCTTATTGTTGTTGTTGCTATTGTTATTGTTGTTGTTGGTGTTGTTATTGTTGTTGTTGGTGATGTTATTGTTGTTGCTGGTGTTGTTATCGTTGTTGTTGGTGTTGTTATTGTTGTTAGGTGGTGATGTTATTATGTTGGTGTTGTTATTGCTGTTGTTGGTGTTGTTATTGTTGTTGTTGGTGTTGTTATTGTTGTTGTTGGTGATGTTATTGTTGTTGGTATTGTTATTATTGTTGTTGGTGTTGTTATTGGTGTTGTTGGTGCTGTTATTGTTGTTGTTGGCGATGTTATTGTTGTTGTTGGTGTTGTTATTGTTGATGTTGGTGTTGTTATTGTTGTTGTTGGTGTTGTTATTGTTGTTGTTGTTGTTGTTATTGTTGTTAGTTAGTGATGTTATTGTTGTTGGTGTTGTTATTGCTGCTGTTGGTGTTATTGCTGTTGTTGGTGTCGTTATTATTGTTGTTGGTGATGTTATTGTTGTTGGTATTGTTATTGTTGTTGTTGGTGTTGTTATTGCTGTTGTTGGTGCTGTTATTGTTGTTGTTGGCGATGTTATTGTTGTTGTTGGTGTTGTTATTGTTGTTGTTGGTGTTGTTATAGTTGTTGTTGGTGTTGTTTTTGTTGTTGTTGGTGATGTTATTGTTGGTGTTGGCGATGTTATTGTTGTTGTTGGTGATGTTATTGTTGTTGTTGGCGATGTTATTGTTGTTGTTGGTGATGTTATTGTTGTTGTTGGCGATGTTATTGCTGTTGTTGGTGCTGTTATTGTTGTTGTTGGCGATGTTATTGTTGTTGTTGGTGATGTTATTGTTGTTGTTGGTGTTGTTATTGTTGTTGTTGGTGATGTTATTGTTGTTGTTTGAGACGGTATTATTGTTGTTGGTGTTGTTATTGTTGTTGTTGGTGTTGTTGTTGTTGTTGTTGTTGGTGTTATTATTGTTATTGTTGTTGTTGGTGTTGTTATTGTTGTCGGTGCTGTTATTGTTGC
>OZ024741.1:10221084-10226084 GCA_964016885.1 Eledone cirrhosa | reverse complement strand
TTATTGTTGTTGTTTGAGATGATATTTTTGTTGTTGGTGTTGTTTTTTTTGTTGGTGTTGTTATTGCTGTTGTTGGTGTTGTTATTGTTGTTGTTGGTGATGTTATTGTTGTTCGTATTGTTATTGTTGTTGTTGGTGTTGTTATTGCTGTTGTTGGTGCTGTTATTGTTGTTGTTGGTGTTGTTATTGTTGTTGTTGGTGATGTTATTGTTGTTGATGGTGTTGTTATTGTTGTTGTTGGTATTGTTATTGTTGTTGTTGGTGTTGTTATTGTTGTTGTTTGAGATGTTATTGTTGTTGTTTGTGTTGTTATTGTTGTTTTTGGTGTTGTTATTGTTGTTGTTTGAGATGATATTGTTGTTGTTGGTGTTGTTATTGTTGTTGTTGTTGATGTTATTGTTGTTGTTGTTGAAGTTATTGTTCTTGTTGTTGTTATTGTTGTTGGTGTTGTCATTGTTGTTGTTGGTGTTGTTATTGTTGTTGTTGGTGTTGTTATTGTTGTTGTTTTTGGTGGTGCTGTTATTGATTGTTGTTGGTGATGTTATTGTTGTTGTTGGTGTTGTTATTATTATTGTTGTTGGTGATGCTGTTGTTGTTGTTGGTGTTATTGTTGTTGTTGGTGATGTTATTGTTGTTTGTTGGTGTTGTTATTGTTGTTGTTGTTGTTATTGTTGTTGTTGTTGTTGTTGTTGGTGTTGTTATTGTTGTTTTTGGTGTTGTTATTGTTGTTGTTGGTGTTGTTATTGTTGTTGTTGGTGTTGTTATTGTTGTTGTTGGTGTTGTTATTGTTGTTGTTGGTGATGTTATTGTTGTTGTTGGTGTTGTTATTATTGTTGTTGTTGTTGTTATTGTTGTTGTTGGTGATGTTACTGTTGTTGTTGATGTTGTTATTGTTGTTGTTGGTGTTGTTATTGTTGTTGTTGGCGATGTTATTGTTGTTGTTGGTGTTCTTATTGTTGTTGTTGTTGTTGTTGTTGTTGTTATTGTTGTTATTGTTGTTGTTGGTGTTGTTATTGTATTTGTTGTTGTTATTGTTGTTGTTGGTGATGTTATTGTTGTTGTTGGTGATGTTATTGTTGTTGTTGTTGTTGTTATTGTTGTTGTTGGTGTTTTTATTGTTGCTGTTGGTGTTGTTATTGTTGTTGGTGTTGTTATTGTTGTTGTTTGAGATGTTATTGTTGTTGTTGGTGTTGTTATTGTTGTTGGTGTTGTTATTGTTGTTGTTTGAGATGTTATTGTTGTTGTTTGTGTTGTTATTGTTGTTGGTGTTGTTATTGTTGTTGTTGGTGTTGTTATTGTTGTTGTTGGTATTGTTATTGTTGTTGGTGGTGTTGTTATTGTTGTTGCTGGTGTGTTATTGTTGTTGTTTGAGATGTTATTGTTGTTGTTTTTATTGTTGTTGTTTGAGATGTTATTGTTGTTGTTGGTGTCGTTATTGTTGTTGTTGGTGTTGTTATTGTTGTTGTTTGAGATGTTATTGTTGTTGTTGGTGTTGTTATTGTTGTTCTTGCTGTTTGTATTGTTGTTCTTGGTGATGTTATTGTTGTTGTTGGTGTTGTTATTGTTGTTGTTGGTGATGTTATTGTTGTTGTTGGTGTTGTTATTGTTGTTCTTGGTGTTTGTATTGTTGTTGTTGGTGATGTTATTGTTGTTGTTGGTGTTGTTATTGTTGTTGTTGGTGATGTTATTGTTGTTGTTGGTGTTGTTATTGTTGTTGTTGGTGTTATTATTGTTGTTCTTGGTGTTTGTATTGTTGTTGTTGGTGATGTTATTGTTGTTGTTGGTGTTGTTATTGTTGTTGTTGGTGTTATTATTGTTGTTGTTGGTGTTGTTATTGTTGTTGTTGGTGATGTTATTGTTGTTGTTCGTGTTGTTATTGTATTTGTTGGTGTTGTTATTGTTGTTGTTGGTATTGTTATTGTTGTTGTTGGTGTTGTTATTGTTGTTGTTGTTGTTATTGTTGTTGTTGGTGATGCTATTGTTGTTGTTGATGATGTTATTGTTGTTGTTGGTGTTGTTATTGTTGTTGCTGATGTTGTTATTGTTGTTGTTGGTGTTGTTATTGTTGTTGTTGGCGTTATTGCTGTTGTTGGTGTTGTTATTGTTGTTGTTGGTATTGTTATTATTGTTATTATTGTTGTTGGTGTTGTTATTGTTGTTGTTGGTGTTGTTATTGTATTTGTTGTTGTTATTGTTGTTGTTGGTGATGTTATTGTTGTTGTTGGTGTTGTTATTGTTGGTGTTGGTGTTGTTATTGTTGTTGTTGGTGATGTTATTGTTGTTGTTGGTGTTGTTATTGTTGTTGTTATTGTTGTTGTTGGTGATGTTATTGTTATTGTTGGTGTTGGTGCTGTTATTGTTGTTGGTGCCGATGTTATTGTTGTTGTTGGTGTTGTTATTGTTGTTGTTGGTGTTGTTATTGTTGTTGTTGGTGTTGTTATTGTTGTTGTTGGTGATGTTATTGTTGTTGATGGTGTTGTTATTGTTGTTGTTGGTATTGTTATTGTTGTTGTTGGTGTTGTTACTGTTGTTGTTTGAGATGTTATTGTTGTTGTTTGTGTTGTTATTGTTGTTTTTGGTGTTGTTATTGTTGTTGTTTGAGATGATATTGTTGTTGTTGGTGTTGTTATTGTTGTTGTTGTTGATGTTATTGTTGTTGTTGTTGAAGTTATTGTTCTTGTTGTTGTTATTGTTGTTGGTGTTGTCATTGTTGTTGTTGGTGTTGTTATTGTTGTTGTTGGTGTTGTTATTGTTGTTGTTTTTGGTGGTGCTGTTATTGATTGTTGTTGGTGATGTTATTGTTGTTGTTGGTGTTGTTATTATTATTGTTGTTGGTGATGCTGTTGTTGTTGTTGGTGTTATTGTTGTTGTTGGTGATGTTATTGTTGTTTGTTGGTGTTGTTATTGTTGTTGTTGTTGTTATTGTTGTTGTTGTTGTTGTTGTTGGTGTTGTTATTGTTGTTTTTGGTGTTGTTATTGTTGTTGTTGGTGTTGTTATTGTTGTTGTTGGTGTTGTTATTGTTGTTGTTGGTGTTGTTATTGTTGTTGTTGGTGATGTTATTGTTGTTGTTGGTGTTGTTATTATTGTTGTTGTTGTTGTTATTGTTGTTGTTGGTGATGTTACTGTTGTTGTTGATGTTGTTATTGTTGTTGTTGGTGTTGTTATTGTTGTTGTTGGCGATGTTATTGTTGTTGTTGGTGTTCTTATTGTTGTTGTTGTTGTTGTTGTTGTTGTTATTGTTGTTATTGTTGTTGTTGGTGTTGTTATTGTATTTGTTGTTATTGTTGTTGTTGGTGATGTTATTGTTGTTGTTGGTGTTGTTATTGTTGGTGTTGATGTTGTTATTGTTGTTGGTGGTGTTGTTATTGTTGTTGTTGGCGATGTTATTCTTGTTGTTGGTGTTGTTATTGTTGTTGTTGTTGTTCTTGTTGTTGTTCTTGTTGCTATTGTTGTTGTTGTTGGTGTTATTGTTGTTGTTGGTGTTGTAATTGTTGTGGTTGGTATTGTTATTGTTGTTGTTGGTGTTGTTATAGTTGTTGTTGGTGTTGTTATTGTTGTTGTTGGTGATGTAATTGTTGTTGTTGGTGTTTTTATTGTTGTTGTTGGTGATGTTATTGTTGTTGTTGGTGTTGTTATTGTTGTTGTTGGTGTTGTTATTGTATTTGTTGGTGTTGTTATTGTTGTTGTTGGTGTTGTTATTGTTGTTGTTGGTGATGTTATTGTTGTTGTTGGTGTTGTTATTGTATTTGTTGGTGTTGTTATTGTTGTTGTTGGTATTGTTATTGTTGTTGTTGGTGTTGTTATTGTTGTTGTTGTTGTTATTGTTGTTGTTGGTGATGTTATTGTTGTTGTTGGTGATGTTATTGTTGTTGTTGGTGATGTTATTGTTGTTGTTGGTGTTGTTGTTGTTGTTGGTGTTGTTGTTGTTGTTGTTGGTGTTGTTATTGTTGTTGTTGGTGTTGTTATTGTTGTTGTTGCTGTTGTTATTGCTGGTATTGATGTTGTTATTGTTGTTGTTGGTGTTGTTATTGTTGTTGTTGGTGTTATTATTGTTGTTGTTGGTGTTGTTATTGTTGTTGTTCGTGTTGTTATTGTATTTGTTGGTGTTGTTATTGTTGTTGTTGGTACTGTTATTGTTGTTGTTGGTGTTGTTATTGTTGTTGTTGTTGTTATTGTTGTTGTTGGTGATGTTATTGTTGTTGTTGGTGATGTTATTGTTGTTGTTGGTGATGTTATTGTTGTTGTTGTTATTGTTGTTGTTGGTGTTGTAATTGTTGTTGTTGGTGTTGTTATTGTTGTTGTTGGTGTTATTGTTGTTGTTGGTGTTGTTATTGTTGTTTTTTGTGTTGTTATTGTTGTTGTTGGTATTGTTATTGTTGTTGTTATTGTTGTTGTTGGTGATGTTGTTGTTGTTGTTGGTGTTGTTATTGTTGGTGTTGGTGTTGTTATTGTTGTTGTTGGTGATGTTATTGTTGTTGTTTGAGACGGTATTATTGTTGTTGGTGTTGTTATTGTTGTTGTTGTTGTTGTTGTTGTTGTTGTTGTTGTTGGTGTTGTTATTGTTATTGTTGTTGTTGGTGTTGTTATTGTTGTCGGTGCTGTTATTGTTGCTGTTGGTGTTGTTATTGTTGTTGTTGTTATTGTTGTTGTTGATGTTATTGTTGTTGTTGGTGTTGTTATTGTTGTTGTTTGAGATGATATTGTTGTTGTTGGTGTTGTTATTGTTGTTGTTGTTATTGTTATTGTTGTTGTTTGAGATGTTATTTTTGTTATTGGTGTTGTTATTGTTGTTGTTGGTATTGTTATTGTTGTTGTTGGTGTTGTTATTGTTGTAGTTGGTGATGTTATTGTTGTTGTAGGTGTTGTTATTGTTGTTGTTGGTGTTGTTATAGTTGTTGTTGGTGATGTTATTGTTGTTGATGGTGTTGTTATTGTTGTTGTTGGTGTTGTTATTGTTGTTACTTGGTGATGTTATTGTTGTTGGTGTTGTTATTGCTGT
>OZ024741.1:10163584-10181084 GCA_964016885.1 Eledone cirrhosa | reverse complement strand
GTTACTGTCATCACTACACATCTCTCTATACACAACAAACAACATGGCTGTTACTGTCATCACTACACACCTCTCTATACACAACAACCAACATGGCTGTTACTGTCATCACTACACATCTCTCTATACACAACAACCAACATGGCTGTTACTGTCATCACTACACATCTCTCTATACACAACAACCAACATGGCTGTTACTGTCATCACTACACATCTCTCTATACACAACAACCAACATGGCTGTTACTGTCATCACTACACACCTCTCTATACACAACAACCAACATGGCTGTTACTGTCATCACTACACACCTCTCTATACACAACTACCAACATGGCTGTTACTGTCATCACTACACATCTCTCTATACACAATACACAACAACCAACATGGCTGTTACTGTCATCACTACACACCTCTCTATACACAACTACCAACATGGCTGTTACTGTCATCACTACACATCTCTCTATACACAACAACCAACATGGCTGTTACTGTCATCACTACACATCTCTCTATACACAACAACCAACATGGCTGTTACTGTCATCACTACACACCTCTCTATACACAACAACCAACATGGCTGTTACTGTCATCACTACACACCTCTCTATACACAACAACCAACATGGCTGTTACTGTCATCACTACACACCTCTCTATACACAACTACCAACATGGCTGTTACTGTCATCACTACACATCTCTCTATACACAACTACCAACATGGCTGTTACTGTCATCACTACACACCTCTCTATACACAACAACCAACATGGTTGTTACTGTCATCACTACACACCTCTCTATACACAACGACCAACATGGCTGTTACTGTCATCACTACACACCTCTCTATACACAACAACCAACATGGCTGTTACTGTCATCACTACACACCTCTCTATACACAACAACCAACATGGCTGTTACTGTCATCACTACACACCTCTCTATACACAACTACCAACATGGCTGTTACTGTCATCACTACACATCTCTCTATACACAACTACCAACATGGCTGTTACTGTCATCACTACACACCTCTCTATACACAACAACCAACATGGTTGTTACTGTCATCACTACACACCTCTCTATACACAACGACCAACATGGCTGTTACTGTCATCACTACACACCTCTCTATACACAACAACCAACATGGTTGTTACTGTCATCACTACACACCTCTCTATACACAACTACCAACATGGCTGTTACTGTCATCACTACACACCTCTCTATACACAACAACCAACATGGCTGTTACTGTCATCACTACACACCTCTCTATACACAACAACACATTCTCCAGTCCACTTCTGAGCAAGAAATGTTATTTAAAATAACTTACTCCAACACTTAATTTTAAATATTTAATATTTAGTTTTTAATTCTTATTAATTCTTTTCAATTGTAATACTCGACATTTGATGAGATGAATTTTAATAATTTTTTCTACTTTTTGCACAAGGCCAGGAATTATCCCAGTGTATTACTGGTACTTTATTTCCTCGACCACGTAAGGATGAAATGTGAAGTTAACCTCGGCAGGATTTTAACTCAGACCATAAAGGGCCGTAATTCTTTGCTGCAAAGCATGGCGTCCGACTTTCTAGTGATACTGCCAATCCACCAGCCTTCGAAATTGGTAATACTTTATATACTTTATATACTTTATATACTTTATATACATTATATACTTTATATACATTATATACTTTATATACATTATAAAACTCTTTTTAAAAAGAATTGTCTCTCTTATTTTTTCAATAATGTCACTTTGACGAATCAAAGAAAGGAAAAAAAAAAAAATAGAAAAACAGACCCTAAAATATATTTCCCGTGCTATTTCCAACTTCACCTCTTCTATATATCCACTGGAAAAAGTATGACCCCAACGGCAGAGCTCAAGCCGTTTCGACGGCTATTTCCAGAAATAGCCGTCGAAATGGCTTGAGCTCTGCCGTCGGGGTCATACTTTTTCTAATTTCCCACTCTACTACCCTAAGTATTGAGTACTCTGGTGCGTTATGGTCCATCTGGTTCCTTACCACATTTCGTTTGTTATATATATATATATATATTAGAATACAAATATTAATAAAATAGATGTTCTTTTGATCAATTAAATTTTATTATACATATTTCGGAGGTAAAACAGTACGTCCTCATCAGACAAAATATAATTGTTTCTTCTTTTGGCACAAGGCCAGCAATTACCCAGTGCATTACAAAATATAATAATACATAATCTTAACCATTTAACATCTCAGCGTATGTCATGTATCATTATATTTTGTATCATTATATTTTCTGGAAAATTATTTTTTTTTTAACTGTAGAGTGCTTCCAATCTACTGTAAAACTCATTCTCTGATATACTCATTGAATCTTGTTTTACTCTTTAATATATATATATATATATATATATATATATATATATATATATAAATATATATATATATATATATATATATATATATATATATATATATATATATATATATATATATATATAGAGAGAGAGAGAGAGAGAGAGAGAGAGATAAATATACACGGGTGTGTATGATTGTGTATAGAAGATTATATTAATAAAAGGAATTCCAACTTTGTCTGATTTACTCGTTTTATTTACAATCCTTTAAAATTTATAATGGTATTAGAATGAAATAGTATGGTAGAATATTAAATGTTAAGTGTTAATTGAACAAGTACTTTCATGCTTTCGCAATCTTCAAGTTCATAATGTGTGGTGACAGTCAAGTTTGCAATTTTCAACTGTTGAAATTGCAAACTTGACTGTCACCACACATTATGAACTTGAAGATTACGAAAGCATGAAAGTACTTGTTCAATTAACACTTAACATTTAATATTCTACCATACTATTTCATTCTAATACCATTATAAATTTTAAAGGATTGTAAATAAAACGAGTAAATCAGACAAAGTTGGAATTCCTTTTATTAATATATATATATATAGAAGTGGTTACACAACAGTTAGTTCACCATACCGAAAACAATTGTTTCACCTTCGCGATCTTCAGCTCGGGATGTATATGGTTATAGGAACAGGAAGGACAACTGTACGAACGAGCATGCGCAGAAACTCGGTCACTTCACACAGGCAATAGTAGACTGCATGCGGGGGTGTAAGGGAGATAACTGCGAAAGTCCGGAAAGTTTTTTGGTTGAAAATAAAATAAATATATTATATATATATATATATATACACACACACACATACCATTTAAGTTAATTTAATTACCAATGGGTAGAATTGGTGGTTCTCTCACTATCTCTGCCGCTCTCTCTCTCTCTCTCTCTCTCTCTCACTCTCTCTCTCTCTCTCTCTTTTTCTCTCTCTCTCCCTCTCTCTCTCTCTCTCCTTATGTATATATATATATATATATATATATGTGTGTGTGTGTGTGTGTGTACACACTTACAACACATTACAATATCTATTCTCCTTTGCCAGACAATCAAACAATGTATTTTGTTAGGAAGGGAATCGTCTTTATAAGTAACCCCAAAATGGCGGTAGGACAATGAAGTTGTGACGACACCATTAAAGATATATCGGTCGATTAAACACTGCCAACAGGTTGCACCTAGTTACCTTCAATTTAATACAGGGTCTCTGACACACCCTTTAATTAGGCACCTGAATTTCAACTCACTGAAGAAATAATAGCCACAATTATGGAGTCAGTGTTGTGCAGAAGGTGCTGATACGATTGGCAGAAAATATATGTTCTCACGCAAGTGGCCAATATGTCAGCCTTCAACAATGATTGTATGTATGTATATATGTATATATGTATGTGTGTATGTATGTATGTATGTTATCTCTTTCTCTTAATTTCGAGTATATTTTGTTTTGACCGGCCACCTTCCTGGTGGCAAGGTTGTAAAGGAAAGGAAATTGTCATCCCTTGAATCGCAAGAATGTTTTGCAAAGTTTGAAGGTGCCAGCTATCGCAGCCATTTGTAGACTATCAATTAGGGAGCTGCGCTTTTTGTTTGCAAATCCAAGTTCAGTCATACTTTGGTTCAAGCGGGTTGGTATATAACCCGTAGCACCAATAATGATGGGTATGAAGCTAAAGGTGTATCTTGGATACTGGATTTGTAAACTCCTCATCAATGGTCCGTAGATGTCCTTCTTCTCCTGTATTTTTCTGACAACGTTTACATCAAGTGGGCAGCTGATCTCCACAACAGAACACGTTTTCAATGTGTTGTCCCAAACAACAATATCAGGCCGGTTGTGCTTTAATTTGGTGGCAGTTTTTATTTTCAGGTTCCACCAGTATTTCTTAGTGCCATCTGTCTCAATATATTCTTCCTCGTTTGTTGTTAATTTTGTTTTCCGAAGTGCGTTCCAGATGGTTCTAGCTATCCCATCGTGTCTCATGGGGAGGTATTAGCGAGATGACATTCTTTCGCAGCTGGCAACAATGTGGCTTACATCCTCTATCTTTGTTTTACATAGCCTACATTTATTGTCAGCTGCTGGCCTTCCTCTTTTGTGCAGCAGATATTTGGTAGGGAGTTCTTGTTCCTGTATTGCATAGAGATATCCCTCAAGGTGTGATATCATAAACTTGTCGGAACTCCATGCCAGGCTTTTTGAGTGGTTTATCCCCTCTATGGTCTGTGTTTTACGCCTCAAGTATCCATGCACAACTTTTTCTGTAAATTGGTCAATTATTTCATCTTGTTTGAACATTGAATAGGATCTTCCGATTTCTCTGGGTGAGAGATTTATATCAGGCTTTATTCCATATCTCTCCTCCAGATCAGTCGCTATTCTAATGATATTTTTTTTTTCTTGTTCATAAACCTGGGCAAGATGGTTGCCAACCTTTTTCCTCTGTTGAAGGTGTTGCTTCAGTGTTACTATCCGGGCCTCATATGTTGTTAATATTGATTTTAGACCCCGGCCACCTTCCTTGCGTGAGAAGTATAGCCTATCCACATCACCATTGATGTTAAAGTTCCCAGTAACACTGAGAAGTTTTCGAGTTCTAACATCCATCTCACTTAGTTCTTGCAATGACCAGTTCAGCAGGCTAAATGTTGGCGTTAGAATTGGAACAGCATAAGTATTGTGGGCAATGTATTTGTTGTACGCTGACAGTTCTGATGAACATATTTTCTTCACTCTTCTGAGGTATTCAGTTCTGGTTCTCTCCTTCTTTATGGGTCCATCATATCTGACATTCTCATCCTGTCCAAGATATCTGTAGTTGTCACCTGACTGTAGAGGTTGTATTTTCAGGCCGTTCATCTCTAGATTTGTAGAGGAGGGCACAGCTCTTCCACGCTTTACTGCCAAATATGCACACTTGGACTCACCAAATTTCATTTTGATGTCGGTTGAAAATTGTGTAATGAGGTCCAATTGTTTCTTGGTGTCATTGATATTTGGCCCATACAACTTCAGGTCATCAACAAAGAAAAGATGGGCGATACTTCTGGGCCCACTTCTTTGTCCCCCTTGTTTCCTGAATAGGTAAGATAGTGGATTCAGTGAGAGAACGAAGAGTAGCACTGACAAGCTATCACCCTGAAAGATGCCCTTCTGGCAATATATCTTATCAGTCTTAACTTGCTCCTTCTCACCTCTAAGGATCAAATTGGTGTACCAGTTCTTGGTCAGGCGTTCAACAGCAGCTACCAATGGTTGTGGGACTTAAGCTAACTGTAAAGCCTTAATAATCCACCCATGAGGTACACTATCAAATGCTTTTTGATAGTCCAACCACACCACAGTCATGTTTCTGCGATTCTTTGTTGTTTTTTCCTGAATCATTTTGTTAGTTAGTAGGTGATCTATGCAACCACACACCTCCCCCTTTCCACCAGCTTGCTCAGGTGTTATGATGTTGTTGGTAGCACAGTGATCCTGTAAGAACAGGTTAAGGCACCCAGTATATAATGTATACATGATGTTTTGGCAGGCTATTGGGCGGTCATTTTTAGCAAGGGTGGTTTGGTTATTTTTGGGAATGATGAGAGTAGTGGCAGTTGATAACCATCTGGGCAGTTCTTGTGTGCCTTTAATGGTTTCTGTAAACAGCCGTATGAGATCTTGCCGATAGAAAGTGAAATTCTTCAACCAGTATCCTGTAATGAGGTCTGGGCCTGGTGATTTCCTATTCGACATTTTTTGTAGAGCTCTTTCCAGTATTGACCCATCTATGTCATATTGTTTTGTCTGGACATGTTGGCAGTAGTCCTGTTCCAGTTCTTTTAGCCAATTAGTTTGTCTGTTGAATCCGTCATCCGTTTCCCATACAGATCTCCAGTAGCTCTCAACCTGTTCTTTTGAAGGAGTATCATTTACAGGGATTGAGCTTTTGCCACCGAAGCTGCGATAAACTGATTTAGTATGTATGTATGCATTATGTATGTATGTATGTATGTATATATGTATGTATGTATGTATGTATGTATGTATGTATGTATGTATGTATGTATGTATGTGTGTATGTATATATGTATGTATGTATGTATGTATGTTTATGTCAGGTCACCAGTTGGTGCTACTGGTAACATGTATTCCAGTACAACCTGTCCCATGGTCGGGTCGTTGGCGACTAAACTGGCCACCCCACCAAGGTTTCTTGGTGAGAAGGGTGACTTTGGACATCCTGCAGGGCTAAAAACAAAACCTGTCAAAGGGCAAAAGGGCAAAGGCGCTCTTAAGAGTCAATGGCCATCCAAAATCACCGGGAGAGATGACCCCTTAGCCTTTGTCAAGGCAGAATTCTAGGAGAAGGAAAACTCTGATATAACACCTGCAACTCTGATGGTATCCAATGATGTTGACTTGTTCTTCTTTTTGGTAAATATCATCTTGGTTAAGAGAGTGGGACTGGCTTTGTGCAGTGCCTTTGCTCACTATAAAAGCTTCACGGCACAGGCATTGCTTTATATCTGGAGATCTCTCTGCACTTGTCGTCACATGGTACCATGGGCCCAGCACTATGTGTCAATAATTGTCACAAGTGTAGTGTTTGTACCAGAGTTTTCAAGTCGCTGGCTGGACTAAAAAGTCACACTCGTTAGCGCATCGGTAGGCGTTCTCCTACATGGATATAAAGTAGTGGCCGTACTCGAAAACGAGTTGGCAGCCACCATGTATGTATGTATATATGTATATATGTAGGGGTTCTCCTACATGGATATAAAGTAGTGGCTGTACTCGAAAACGAGTTGGCAGCTACCTTATATGTATGAAGGTATGTGTGTATGTATGTATGTATAGATGTTTGTATGTACGCATCTATGAATGTATGCTTGCGTGTATGTAAGTACTTATGTAAGTATTGATGTATGTAAGTATTGATGCATGTATATATGTATGTATGTATTTATGTTTGTATGTATGCATGTATGTATGTATGTATGTATTTATGTATGTATGCATGTATGTATGCATTTATGTATATATGTATGTATATGTATGTATGTTCTTCTGGTTTTATAATTTCACAAAGTTTTACCAATAGAGAGAGAGTCGGTTTCTAACATAGACACAAGACTCTCTCATTGGAATTTACACAACATCAACTAGGTAGATATGTATGTATGCATGTGTAGATATGGATGTTATTGTATGTGTGGATGTGGATGTTTTGAGTTGTATGTGTGCATGTGTATATGCTTTGTATCTGTACATGTGTATATGCAGTTATTAGATGTAACATTTTTGGAATGTTTTACATATTTTTACTGTTCCATTAATGGATTGTACTTGTAGTTTCCTAACTAGTTGTGTACTTTCTGTTCCTGTGAAGCCTAGCTTCTCAATGCATGTATGTATGCATGTATGTATGCATGTATGTATGTATTTATGTATGTATGTATGTGTGGATGGATGGATGTTTGAATGTATGTATCTATGAATGTATGCATGTGTGTATGTAAGTACTTATGTATTTTCATATGTATATATATGTGTATGTATGTATGTATGTAAGTATTTATATATGTATGTATGATGTATGTATGTATTTATATATATATTATATTTTATACCTGCGTGTGAGTGTATATAATCCAGTCACTCAACGAATCATGGAATTACATCACATCATAATAAATTTGTTGAAAGCACAAGTGAAGCCATTTTTTCTTCCCCCCTGTCTTAATATACCTAACTCTACCAAGGATTACACACATCTTCCAATATATATATATATATATATATATATATATATATATATATATATATATATATACACAACTACATGTATACATATAAATGCAGTCATATAATCATACACACGCATCCCACCCAACACACTCAAATATGCACATTTAAATGTATCTATATATACATTTAAATATATACACAAACACACATACACACACACACACACACACATATATATATATATATATATATATGCATATATACATACACACACACACACATATATATATATATATATATATATATATGCATATATCCATACATATATATATGCACACACACACACACACACACACACATACATACACACACACAGACACATACACACACACATTCATATATATGAATTCAGAGAAAACAATGCGTCATAGTACACTGTGTGACACACTATAAATTTATAATTTGAAGAGAGCGACATTTCTGAAAGGGGAATATAAAACTGTCAGCGAGGGTGGGGAGGATCACTTGGTTTTGTTCAAATAAATGTATGATGACCATTTTAGCTTTGTAGGGGGTTCAATACCAGGGCTAACTGCCGAGGACAGCTGTTTGGGAAACAGGAAACCACATACTGTTGAGCGTCCTGTGGAATATTGCAGTGAAATGTATCCTGGAAAGTGTTTATGTATATATATATATATATATATATATATATATATATATATATATATATATATATATATATATATATATATATATTATATATGTATATATATATATATATATATATATTATATATATATATATATATATATACATATATGTGTGTGTGTATATATATATATATAGCCTATGGTTCATCAGCGCGTGCAAGGCCATACATTCCAGACAACTCTAAGAGAATCTAAAGCCACCGTCCAGCTACACACGGGAGAGAGATGTGACAGCGTGCGTAGGACAGTGAACCAGAGGTATCTGACGGACGAGCTGCTAGAAAGGGCAGCCCAAAAACCACTCAAAGAAATGTGCTCAACCAAACAGAGAGAGAGGGGAAAGACTGTTATAAGGAGCGAAATATCACGATAAATTAACGGAGCCCTAGACCCTCGTTATTCCCTGTCAATAATGTGCTCAAAGGAAAAGGCATCCTGAGCTCTTTAAAATACAATATGTTGAAAGGGTAACACACTAGAGAGAGATAGTGTGCCATCAATAAAACAGGGGAGCCACCAGTGTATGGATCTATAACCTATGAAAGGCAGGGTAGACACACGATAATTAAAAATATAAATTAAAATGTATATACGCACCTCTATAACTATATAACACACGCATACAAATCCAAAGAGATCTGTTTCGCCAGGAAGTTGTTGACTGAAATGGAATAGCCTATCGCGCTGATGAACCATAGGCTATTCCATTTCAGTCAACAATTTCCTGGCGAAACAGGTCTCTTTGGAGTGTGTGTGTGAGTGTACAGAGAGAGATAAGTAGATCGATAGATAAAGATACAGATATTTTATAGAATACAATTTTGCCCTTGCTCTATTCCATAAGACATGACAAACCCGTTGAATTTCCCCTACACTGCATTTAATGGGCCGCCAATCCACTTTCATTTACAAGGCATGGGTTGATTTGAGTTTATAGAAAGTGACGTTCGAAATCGGGACTTAATGATTGCGAAGAAAGCCTCCTAAACATTCGACTATGGTGTTTTGACACATGTATAAAAAGGGGTAAAGACCCCCTTCGGCCACGAATGACCATCGGATTTGCACCTAGAATGTTCCCTTCGGAGGCATTAGTCCGCGCAAGGTTGTTTATGGAAGACCAGTAGTCACCCATGTGTGCCAGTATCCCCTCTTCACTGATGTTGTCCAAGGGAAAGACAATGGCTGATACAGCTTGGCACCAGTGGCGTCACAGCTCATTTCTACAGCTGAGTGAACTGGAGCAACCTGAAATAAAGTGTCTTGCTCAAGAAAACACCGGAAAGCCCGGTCCGAGAATCGAACTGACAACTTCACAATTGTAAGCTCGACGCTCTAACCACTAAGCCATGCGGTCTTAAGTTGAGTGAAAGACAACATTAAATAATCTGACCATAAGTCTGCTGAACAATGGCCGACGTGTGGCTAAGCAACACCACTCCCTGAAGACAAGATGGATGCTGAAGTATAGGAAAGTTAACTGTACTTTGACAACTGTATAAATTGTGGTGGGCAAGCATGAGATACGGACATTGGAATTAATTTCAATTGATGCTTGATGAATTGTCGATTTTACTGACCAGTAGATATCAATCAATTGATAAATCAATCGTAGTCTCCGTTGACGAGAATGTTCCGATGGCTTACGGTAAGGTGTTAAGGTAGTTGATAGAATATTTAGACTAAAATAACTCACACGAATTACTCCCATAAGACAACAGCATTACGTCGAACACAAACAGAATATAGAGAATAGAAAATGGAGGACCTATTCAGTGTTATAGTAACGACAAACCATCGGCCTAGTTGTTGGCTAGAGAGCGGGTCTCAGGTGGCGTATTGAGAACGGCCACTAGATATAGTGGTTAGCTGCAATATAAACAGGCAGATATGCCTGTGGAATAAGCAGTCTCGGACCATTCAACGCCAGGACCATGCAGTGGCTTGATTCAGTGATAAACGGGTGGCATTACTGAGTTTAAAATATGAGCGAAGAGCTGATATGGACCTGTGGCAAGGAGAGAAAGGGCCGCCTTAAATAAGTCCTATACTCATCCATGTGCCTGACGAGTGTGCACTGAGTTGGCACTGCTAGATAAACCATTCATGCCGGCAGCTCATTGCAGCCCACTACACCAATCTGTATGTGCTTCTCTATGGGAGGCCGTAGGGAAAATTTGTGTCAAGTGTGTGTGACACAGGAGACGAACTGTGGACCACCTTAAACACTATAGGCCAGTGACAAGGAATCAGCAAATCCTCTACACAAAATCATATAAAGACCACTGGTGATGGCAATGTGCGAATGGAACAGGTTTGGAAAGCTGGGAGTTTCTAGTGTCAAAGGTTGTACAGTGGCGATGACAGTAAGATGGTCGCTAGAACCAGTGAATCAACAACAAACTGACTTTCAGTTCTGCTGTCACGTCCGAGTAGACTTATTCGGGTGTACCACTGTCCGCCTTAATGGGATAGACCTAGAAAAGGTGGGTTAGATTTGGAGTCCTCTCTTTTAAGCTGGCTGGTCTACCGCAACCAGCGGTTACCTCCCGATTGTGGGAGAAACAAAAATAGAAATACATATGATACAAAAAACTTATTGATGCCCGGAATGTCCGAACACTTCAGGGTCAGCTCCACGATATTGACCACGACAAGTCCCACAGAAGAACGGGTTTAATGTAGGCATTGCAGCCCTCGGCGAGACTAGACTTTTTGAGTAAGGCAGAATTATAGAGAAACAGGTTGGATACACATATGTTTGGAAGGGGAACTGTAAGGATGATCCCTGCATCCATGGAGTTGACTTTGCCATCTGGAATGAAATATTTGTCAGGCATAATCTCTGCCTAACTAACACAAATAAATGGCTCATGAAACTCAGAGTTACTCAGTAAAGTGGCCTATTCTTGACAATAATCACTGTCTATGTTCCAACACTCATCTTAGAAGGGAATGTAAAGGAATAATTCTATCTCCAACTGTCTTCTCCTATCTCTCTGGCTCCCCGTCCTAGTAGACTTCAATGCTTGAGTTATTAACAACCATGACCCGGAGTTCTCGGTAAGGAAGGTGTGGGCAGCTACAATCCTTCTCGGGACTTACATCGCTTCTCAATAACTAACACAATCTTTCATCTCAAACAGCACTTCAAGACAACCTGGATGTATCGAAGATCAGGGTACTGGCATATACTTGATTATATCATCACAGGGTAGCAACACAGAGCTGAGGTTTTAGTCAGGTGAGCCATGGTAGGTGCAGATGACTGTTGGACTGATCCCCGCATACTAGTGACGAAGATGTGCCGCAAATTAAGATCAAGACCATTTCACCTAATAAAGAAACCATCAAAGAATTTCAACAGAGAAATTGTAGCTGAACACTGCTGCTGCTGCTGCTACTGCTGCTGCTGCTGCTGCTACTGCTGATGCTGCTGCTACTGCTGCTTCTGCTGCTACTGCTGCTACTGCTACTACTGCTACTGCTGCTACTGCTGCTACTACTGCTACTGCTACTGCTGCTGCTGCTTCTGCTGCTACTGCTGCTTCTGCTGCTACTGCTGCTACTACTGCTACTGCTACTGCTACTGCTACTGCTGCTACTGCTACTACTGCTACTGCTGCTACTGCTGCTACTACTGCTACTGCTACTGCTGCTGCTGCTTCTGCTACTACTACTGCTACTGCTGCTTCTACTGCTACTGCTGCTTCTGCTGCTACTGCTGCTACTACTGCTACTACTGCTACTACTGATACTGCTGCTACTGCTGCTTCTACTGCTACTGCTGCTTCTGCTGCTGCTGCTACTGTTGCTACTACTGATACTGCTGCTTCTGCTGCTACTGCTGCTACTGCTGCTACTGCTGCTACTGCTACTGCTGCTACTACTGCTACTGCTGCTGCTGCTACTACTGCTACTGCTGCTTCTGCTGCTACTGCTGCTACTACTGCTACTGCTGCTACTGCTGCTACTACTGCTACTGCTGCTGCTACTGTTGCTACTACTGATACTGCTGCTACTGCTGCTACTGCTGCTACTACTGCTACTGCTGCTTCTTCTGCTACTGCTGCTACTGCTGCTACTACTGCTACTGCTGCTACTACTGCTACTGCTGCTACTGCTGCTACTGCTGCTACTGCTACTGTTGCTACTACATACCACGAAGCCCTCTTAACGAACATGAGAGACACTCCAGTTGTGACCACCTTAGTTGATAATGAATGGAGCAACATCAAAACCATGAAAGGCTGCTACTGAAACTCTGGGGTTTAAAACGAGGAAACATCAGGACTGGTTCTGTGAAAATAATGTTATGACCACTGATGCCATTGAGACCAAAAGACAAGATTAGTTGAAGTTGTTATTGTTGTTACAGCTCACACCTATGCAGGTTTAGTTGGCCTCCTCCAAGGTATATCTCGTTTGAGGTATCTTGGGTAATTTAATGATAGGGATCACAGTCCTATCATCTCATTTCTACAGCTGAGTAAACTGGAGCAACGTGAAATGAAGTGTCTTGCTCAAGGAAACAACACATCACCCGGTTCGAGAATTGAACTCACAACCTTTCGATTGCAACCCCAATGCTCTAACCACTAAGCTATGCGCCTTCACTTGGTGGGAGTGATGAGGTGCGGAAAAATTTTCAAAGTTCTCGCTGGTTGGAGTGAAAGACAGGTTTTCGATTCCACCGAATGGCACCATTTTAGTCTTTATTTGATTAACTGTTATCAACACCAGTGTGAGGCACATCTACATGAAATGGCCGGAGAAGATCAGAAACGAAGATCTGTGGGAGTGAGACAGGACAGAAACCAGTGGCAAAGCAGATTCTGTGGAGGAAGTGGAGTTGGATTGGAAAAAACCCTCAGGAAACCAGCATCTAACACCACACACCTGGAACACGCAGTGGAAGAGGAACAGTGGCCGGCCCTATGGTGGCTGGACGCGTGACACCGAGGACAAAACTGGAAACCATCTAGAGTGGAGTGGTGAGATAGTCCAAGGTTGTGTACGATGGCGGAGGGTCGTCTTTGAAATATGTTCCACAGAGAGCAATGGGGCTGGAGTAGCGAGAGTAGTCCAGGGTCGTGTACAATGGTGGCCGGTCATCAATGGCCTATGCTCCAAGAGAGCAATGGGGATGAATGATGAATGAATGAAAGGAGACAGGTTGGTAGAATCGTTATTCCACAGGCACGTGTACCCTTAATGGTTCTGAGTTTAAATCCTATCAAAGTCAACTTTCATTCAGTTGAGGTTGATAGAGTACCAGTAAAATACTGGTGTCTGTATAATCGACATTCTCCTCTCCACATATTTCTAGACTAAATTGGAAATTACTATTAAGAAAGGTATGAATGTCACACAGTTACATCTTTTTACACCTTCTCGTCCCTCTCTCTCTCCCTCTCTTTATCTCTCTATCTATCTATCTATCTATCTCTCCATCTATCTATCTCCCCATCTCCCTATCTCTCTATCTATTTCCCTATCAGTCAATCTCTATCTATCTTACTTCTCTTTCTATCTCCCATTCTCTCTTCACCTCTCAGGCTATCTCTCATTCTCAATCTCTTTCTTTCGCTATCCCTCTCTATCTCTTTCTATCTCTACCTCTCTCTCTATCTCTCTCCCTCTACCATATCTTGCTATCTGTCTCTCTCTCTACCGCTCTCTCTATTTCTCTATATCTCTCTCCCTCTACCCTATCTTGCTATCTCTCTCTCCCTCTCTCCCTCCCTCTACCTCTTTCTCCATCTCTCTCTCTCTCTCTCTCTCTATCTCCTTATTTTTCTGCAATAAATATAAAGCTGAGAGAAAAGAAAGAAACAAAATGAAAACAACAAAGAAAAGAAAGTCCCCACTAAAATGGTGTATCAATATTGTGATGTCTTTTAGGAATGAGATGTTCAATTTACGGGTGATTTATTCTCGAATTCACTTTAATTTCTTCTCTTTCGTTACCATTCATTCGAACCTCTTGTCGGTTTTGTTAACCGGAAGTACATTTATTTAAATAACATCTGACATTCGTAAATAAGTAAATAGATTTGCAAATAGATTTTTACCTTGTTTGTTTTCCATTCTTTCTTTTGATGTTTTTTTAATCTTCTTTTATAGCTAGTCTTTCATTTCTTCATTTTTTCCTCCTCTCCCTCTTTCTCTCTCTCTCTCTCTTTCACCCTCTTTTGTAAACCAATACCAAGACATGCAAACATTTCCTCGTAGATTCTTGTACAAGGTTCGCCAAGACATTTCGCCTGTGAAAGAAGGAAGACAGACAGCAGAGAAGACAATGTTTGGCACACGTACAATTCCTTGCAATTAGCTTCCTCTCAGAGTCCTATCAGATGTTGACAGCTGGTATTGAAATCTATCTTCGCAACTTACATAAACATTTGTGTTCAATGGCGGAGTAATGAGAGGCAAAAGTGCTCTTCCGAAACCATTCTGTTTACATAGTGACACTTCATTCTTACATTCTCAACTAACATTACATTAAGGACAAAACAGGGGACTGTTCAAGAAAACAACAACAACAATATTAACAACATTGATAACAACACCCAGAATAATAATAAAAAAACAATAATAAAAATAATCGCATAATGTCAAAGAGTAGCTTTCAGAGATGTTCGCTCTCTCTTCTCATATATTTTATTTTTTATGTATGTAATTTTTTCCTTCATATATATATATATATATATATATATATATATATATAGGGTTCGTGAAATTAATGGATGTCTTGACGCCGATCTCTTGGCATAAAGACAGGGGGGGGGGGAGAGGGGGAGAAGGACGAGAGAAAAATATATAAAGAGAAGAAAAACAATGATACATGAAGGATAGGAAACAATGGAAAGAGAAAGGAAATCTCTCAAGACAAAAAAAACAACAGCTAGGAGGAGGAGGAGGAGGGGGAGGAGAAGAAGTAGGAGAGGAGGAAGTTAGATAATAAAAACTACACCGAGTGTGTAGGAAGTTAACAATGATATTTACAAACAAGCAATTACTTACAGCAACACATCAAATATATTTAAGTATCGTTGAATTGGTAGAGTCAACATTAAAATAGGTATCTAGCTTGGCATTGACTTCAGTAATATATACACTGTATATATATATATATATATATATGTGTGTGTGTGTGTGTGTGTGTGTGTGTACATATTTATATATATATATATATATATATATATATATATATATATATATATATATATATATATATATATATATGTATATATATATATATATATATATATATATATATATATGTATATATATATATGTATATATATATATGTATATATTTATACGTATTAGTATATATATATATATGTGTGTGTGTGTATACATATATATATATATATATATATATATATATATATATATATATATATATATATATATGTATATATATATATGTATACCCACACACACACACACATATATATAATATATATACATACACACATACATTCATTCATACATACATATGTGCATATATATATATATATGTATACACACACACATATATATAATATATATATATATATACAAATACGTATATATATATATACTTACATACATTCATACATACATACATACATACATGCATATATATATATATATATAAATAAGTATGTCTACCATCGAACTTAGACATACATACAGAATAAACACCAAATATATCAACAACCGAGGTAAAGGCATATCTCTTATGGTAGGTCACCCCTGGATAAACATTCGGTTGTATGTTGATTTTCTGCATATTATTTATAACACACACACACACACACACACACACACACACACACACACACACACACACACACACACACACACACATATCTATATATATATATATATAGTAATAATAATAAATTTGAAGACTAAAATCCAAAGAGGGCTCGATAAGGATAAATATATATCAAATATATAAGAACCGTAGAGCAAATATTTATTAAAATAACAGATTAAAGTTTAAGCAAAGAATCGCTGCTTTCACCCTTAACGGGATCTCTGTGAACGCAGGAGTAAATATTTCAAAAAACGTTGCAACCGAAGATCCCGTTAATGGTGAAAGCAGCGATTCTTTGCTTAAACTTTAATCTGTTATTTTAATATATATATATATATATATATATATACAATATATTAAGAAATGGAAACTATATTTATAAAACCATATTTATTTCATTATACATATTTCAAGGGCCACCAAGGCAAACTATGGTGCGCTTTCATCAGATAAAATATAATATATGTTAGTTTTATAAATAAATATTGACATACCCTGAAAAAATGCAACCATTCTGGTTGGAATCTCCTGGATAGTGGAGTTAGATTTATTGTTGGTTTATTATGCAAATTAGTGTCGGAAAGGTTTAAATAACAGTATATTTAAATTAAGCCGTTGGAATAGGGAAAAAAAGAAAGAAAGAGAAAAAAGAGAAAAAACGAAAGAAAGAAATACTGTGTATTTTCTTATCTATATTCTTATATTTTTTAAAATTATAATTCATATTTTATATTGTATATTTTGTATTTATGTATTTTTCAAATGCTTGATATATATATA
>OZ024741.1:10121084-10161084 GCA_964016885.1 Eledone cirrhosa | reverse complement strand
CTTTATTTTATCTATTCTTCTTTTTCTTCTTTGCCTTCTTCTTCTTCTTCTTCTTCTTCTTCTTCTTCTTCTTCTTCCCTGTGCGGTGTATGTGTATGTGTGTATGTCTTTATGTGTATGTATGTGTATGTGTATGTGTGTATGTAGGTATGTTTATATGTGTATGTGTATGTGTGTATGTATGTGTGTATGTGTATGTGTATGTGTGTATGTATGTATGTGTGTATGTGTATGTGTATGTGTGTATGTATGTGTGTGTGTGTGTATGTATGTGTGTATGTGTATGTGTATGTGTATGTGTGTATGTATGTATGTGTGTATGTGTATATGTGTATGTATGTGTGTATGTGTATGTGAAGGGATTATATATAGGTTTCCATGTGGTCAGTAAATATCAGTGAAGTGGTGTTACTCTCGCTCACGTGACTTTAATGACGATAGTCACGGACATGAGTCTTGTCTGCTGGCCATGAAGATTAACTTAAAAGCATCCAAGTAGCTTGTCATTCTTGGATTTGATAGTCTAACAGCGTCTTACATCTATTTAATCATGCCATTAGGTAGAAGTTGACTAACACATGTGTATATACATATATATATACATATATATATACATATATATATATACATATATATATACATGTACAAGCACTGAAGGAAAGTAGATAAATACAGTATATACGAGTATATATATATATACAAAAACACGCACTCTTACTTTTTTATGCATGTATATATATAGGTGGGTATGTATGTATGTGTGTATGTATGTATGTATATATATATGTATGTAGGTAGGGAGATAGGTACGTATATGTGTATTCCTTTCTCTCTCTCTTTGTATATATATATAATAATAATAATAATAATAATAATAATAATAATAATAATAATAATAATGATTTCTTTATTAACCACAAGGGTTTACATAAAGTAGACATTAAGGACAGTGCAGGACAATGCAGGACGATACAAATGGGCATTTCTGCGTGTAAAAAACAAAAACAGAGGATGTAACAAAAAATAACAATGAAAAATTCCCCAATAGGGGGGAGACTTCGGAGGGACATTTGTGGAGAAAGCCCAGTAAAAAGCCACAATGACCCTGACCACCAAGGCAAGTGCCCTCTCCCAGTTTTCCACCTTTAGTTTACAGATATATACTCAGAGTCGGCCCATTCACTCGGGCCATTCTTGCTTCTCTCACCCATCTTTCAACAAAATGCTGGGAAGAGAGCACTTCCTTCTCTACTCTGATTTTCCTTTTCAAATGAAATTTGAAAAAGTCAATCAGAGCATCACCGAAGAGGTAAGTGCTCGTCTTCAGCCCTTTCAAACGTGTCCACCATACTATCTCTTTCGCCATGGCCACCAGACAGATAAAAACTGCCTGCCCTTCCCGGCTAAAGGAGGAGGGCGGGGCAATCCTCACGATAGACTCAGATGATAGCTGGATCCGTCCTAAACGCGACAGCAGGTGTTCGACATAAACCCACAAGTCAGCAATTTTCGGACACTGGACGAGTGCGTGCAGGACGGTTTCGTCGCCCTGCGCGCATCTCGGACATGCCCGGCTGACGGCACCTCCATGCCTGTAGAGTTTATCCCGAACTGGCAAGGCTCCTCGGTAGCACTGCCAGGCCAGAGATTTCTGGAAGTTGTCCATAGGCCCTGGCCCGAAAGTTCTTCCGAAGAGATTGGCTAGTTGATTTTCGTCGACGCCTAGAGTTTCCCCAAGTACGTCGTCGCTCTTCCCCTCCACTAATCCTCTATAGAACGCCGAGGTGGAGTTTCCACCGATCACATTGCCCGATTGGTCGAGGGCTGTGAGCGCCTGAAGACATTCCAGTCTCCAGGCGCTCCCTCTCGGTCTTCGCTTGACCCAGGACTGCAGCTCCGTCAAGGAAACGAGCTGGGGAAAAACGCGTCTAGCAAACGGCGACCACACCTGATCACCGTCGAGGAAGAGGTGGAGATGTCGTAGCCTGAGCGCGTGCCTGCGCATCATCAGCCACGGCATGCCCAGCCCTCCACGTAGCGGGTGTTGACAACAGATGGACCGCCTGACCATCGGAGCACGTCCCATCCACAAAAAGCGAAAGAGCAAACGCTCCAGCGCAGTCAGGCGAGGCTTAGGACAAGGTACGACGGTTAGGCGGTAGCAGATGACAGACGCGATGTACGCGTTAGCCACCTCCGCTCGACCTTTCAGGGATAGCTTCCTCTCCGCCCATTTCTGGATGAGAGAAGCCACCCTGCTCGTCACCTCGTCCCAGTTTTTGTCCGTCTGGAGGTCCGGACCGAACCAGACCCCTAGCAATTTAACCGGTCCGTCCGTCCAGCGCCCGACGACGCTGTTGGACGGCATGGACCTGCCTCTCCAGGTGCCGAGCTGCAGGCCCACTGACTTTTCCTGGTTGATCATTGCTCCTGTCACAGCTTCGTATTCTCTTAGTGTAGTGCCGATCGCCTCGATGTGTTTGGCGTTCGACACCACTACGGTGACATCGTCCGCATATGCTGACACGGATCTTCCGCATCCTAGTTCGCGCGGGACTCCCCTCAACGTCTCCAGTTTGTGCAGTAATGGCTCGAGAGTCAATACGTACAAGAGGGACGAGAGGGGACATCCTTGGCGGACCGAGCGCATGATGTTGAACGGTTCCGACAGGTGACCGTTCACTCTCACCACAGAGCAGATGTCGCTGTGCATGGCAGCGATCCAGCCTCTGAAGACGGGCCCAAAGCCAGCCGCCCTCAGGACTGCCGCTAGGTAACGATGGTCGACCCTATCGAAAGCTTTCGACTGATCTAAATTGATCAAGGACCCACCCGTGCCAGGTTCCCTAGCTACCCTCTCTACGATGTATCGCATGAGGTGGAGGTTGTCGTGGATGGATCTGTCGGGAATGGCGCATGTCTGCGCCTCTCCCACCAGACCACCAACGACAAGCGCCAACCTCTTTGCTAGCACCTTGGCCAAAATCTTAAACTCTGTGTTTAGCAGAGTTATGGGCCGGAAATTGTCTATGTTATCCCCCTTGTTCGGATCCTTTCTCAGCAGTGCCACCGATCCTCGGCTCACAGAACTGGGAATTCTCCCGTTCTGTTGCCAGTTGCAGTAGACGTCCGCCAAGAGGCCTCCGAACAAGTCTGGCATCTGTACGTAAAGTTCATAGGGCAGACCATCCAAACCAGGCGATTTACCCCTTGTGCAGCCAGTCATTGCCTCCCGTACTTCAGCGGCTGTTATCGGCTTTTCGCAACACTTCGCCTCAGTGGCCGAGAGCCGCGGCAGTCCGTCGAGGTAGACACTAAAGTCCATCCCTCTACCCGGCCCCCCGCTGCCCCCGAACAGCTGAGCGAAGTGTCGCTGAAAAGCTTCACACATTTGCCCGGGATCGAGTAGCATGCGCCCGTCGTGGTCCACCAAAGACCGGATCCTGGCTTTGTTGCCACGACGCGCCTCCGCCACTCGGGCCCATTGAACGGCTTTCGTCCCCTCGTGTCTGAGAGCACGCACCCTAGCTCTGACAACGCAGCCTTCGTGCTTTGCATTGAAGAATTGGTCAAGGGCCAATTTCGCCGCAAGCACGTCGGTCGCAATGCCTTTGCTAAGCGCCTCGTCTAATTTTCTAACTAGTTCTCCCTCTGCTCTATTTTTCTCTATTGCTAAAGCCTTACTAAACCTAATCGATTCTATTCTAATCGCTCTTTTCAGAGCAAACCACCACTTGTTGTTGACGATGGCCCCCGTCAACGCCCGCTTAACTAGTTCGCTAATCCGGTCTCTGTAGGCCTTGCGCGCTGGTAAGGACGCGTTTAGCTTCCAGTAGCCGGGTCCTCGTCTATGAAGCCTATCTAAGTCAAGCACACAGGTCACGAATTTGTGGTCCGTGTAGCTGACTATCTTGAATTGTGGACAGCCTATGCTAGACCTATCTATTTCCCTACAAAATACTCTATCTAGATATGATCTGGATGACCCTATGCGGTTTGTCCAAGTCCACATTGGCACATTCGGGAAATCCAATCGGTACCTGTCAGACAGTTCAAAACGCCTGAGCAGGTTGGTGAGGCTCTTGCACCCTCCACCCCTATCCGCTAATCCCACACAGTCCCAGCGTGCATCTAAGATCCCGTTCCAGTCGCCCTCTAACACTAAAGAGCGGGACGTTCCAAGAAAGGTCTCCAGACGCCGGAAGAAATCAGGCCGCCCTGCTCCTGTGGGGGCATAGACGGCCACTAGCCTGAAAGCTTGCCCGTCTCCGCTGGTCACGTCCAGCACCACCAGCTTACCCTCTGGGTCCAGGAAGATGGCCCGTATGGCGAGATCCAAACCTCTCCGAAAAAGCACAGCAACTCCTCCACCCGATCCAGGACGGCTGGGAGATGCGTACACATCGTAGCCGCCGAAGATCGGTGCGAAGGCCCGTGCTTCGGAGATTCTGGTCTCGCTGATGGCCACTACATCTATGTTTAGTGACCTGAGGTCGTTGAGCAGGTGACCCTGCTTCCATGACGAACCCAAGCCACGCGCATTTATGCTGCCTATTCTGAGTGAGGTCATGTTTAAAATAGAGTGGAAAAGATGGGAAAGACCACTTACCGTACTTTTGGTAGAGGAGGGATGGTTTTTACATCCCTTTTCACTTGATCGTCTGGTGAAGGGACCGTTGAATCGTCCCTTCGGCTGGTCGTCGGCTCTTCTGAGAGAATGTCTGAATATACTCTTCGATTGATGGTTCCTCCTAGGTCCCTGAAATCACCAACTGCGTTGGGGAATTTCGTTTTAATGTTTGTGTATTGTTTCTGTGCTATTTTTAGCAGTCTTATGTTAGTTGGCGTTTTGATTGGTGCTGGTATTATGTAGTCCTGTTGTGAAATGTCTGTGTGTTCAATTATGTAAGTCATTAGTTTCTTGTTGTGTGTGTTTATTGCCGTGCATTTGTTTTTCTGGGGGTGGGGTGTGGTTCTGCTATTTTCTTGTCGTTGTTGCTGGGTGTGTGTGTTTTGTTGTTGTGTTTGCGATGTTGGTGCTTGTGGTGGTGGTGTTGAAGGTGTTGTTGGCGGTGGGGTTGTCGCCGGTGGTGATGGTGGTGCTGGTGTGGGTGGTGATGGTGTTGGTGGTGTTGCTGCTGTGGGTCTCTTTGCAGTAGACTTTACCCTTTTCTCATTTCTTTCCTCCCTTTTCAAAGGCGACGATGCGCTGCTTCTCCGTTTGTGCCTTCTTGCGACCTTTTGCCATCCCTCTCCCACCTCACACTCCATGTCTGATTCTGTAAGGTCGGGGAGGGGTACCAGCTCCACTCTTTCACTTGTTGTTGTTGGTGATGTTTGCACTGGAGTCTCTGTTGCAGCTGCATTTGGTATTGCTGTTGTTGTTGTTAATATTTCCACTGCTGCTGCTGTCTTTGATTTCCGTGGAGTGGGTATGGGTGCCACGGACCTATCGTTCCTGGTTGCCGCTTGTCCTGTTGCTGGTAGCCGTGGAGCCGGTTTTGGAAGGAGGGGGGTTTTCTCCTTTCTCAGGGTCTTCTCGTTGCAGAAGGCCCTGAGGTGAGTCTTCGATCCACAGCGAAAGCATTTCGGGCGTTTGCCCTCAACACTTATGGGCAGTTGAGTGCCGTTATCGAAGTCTATCACATCCGGGATAGCTTCGATGCACTCCTGGTTGGTTTGGATTAGCATCTCAATGGAGGAGCCGACCCAATCTTCTCTTACTTTTTTCTGTACTTGCAGTACAGTTGTTTTGTCCTCGATTCCGACGAGGACAGACGCGGCCAGCCAAGAAGGGGTCATTCCGGGGGGGGGGGGGGGGGCGTGGGTCAGTTTGACCCTCACAATTTTTTGCCCGCAGTAGGAGGGCACTAACACCATTTCCTCGCTCCTTAGGGTCACTACTGATTGGGCCTTTGCCTCCTGGGGTGTGGCAAAAAGTACGTCTACGGTGGCGTATTTTTTGCCTCGGGTGATGTGCGTTTTCCTCTGCCACACAGACCCCAAGGCTTTTTGTATTTGGGCCTCTGTAGCTCTTTCCACCCTACGGGATTTTGTACTTACTGTACGGTACGTGACCGTACAGTGCTCTTGGGTTTCGAAAAAATTTTTCGCTGCCTTGCAGATTGCTCGGTGTCCGTTCTTTGTCACCATCTTCTTCGCTTCCTCTAATTCCTCATTTGTTATGAGGATTGTTTCCAAGTTTTTCGCAATACCTGCAAATGAGATTGGTTTTTCTCTGCTGTTGTTGTTGTCGTCAGAGCTGCTGGTACTTTTGTTGTTGCTGCAGGTACTACGACTACTGCCTCCGCCGCTGTTGCTGTGGTTGTTGTTGGTGTTGCTGCTGCTAATGCTGTTGTTGTTTATGCTGCTGGTGATGCTGTTGCGGCTGCTACTGTTGTTTTCATTGTCACTGTTGCTGTTGTTATTACGGCTGCTACTGCTATTATTCCTGACGTCAGACGAATGAACTGGGTTTTCGTATTTCCCGCACACCTGTTTCGTCGCTGTCGTCGTCGTCGTGGAGAAACCTTGCACGCTTTGCACGAGACTTTTCTTTTCTTTCGTCACTTGCGAAAGAGAAGGGAGGGAGAGAGACACATTTAAAGAAGGGAGGGAGAGAGACAATCTTCTCTCTGCTGTAGTGATGATTGAGGAAGAAGAAGACGGAATGAGTGGGAGTGACGTATGAAATTTCTTTTTTGTAGCGTAGCCATGTTGTTTTTTGCTTAAAATGAAATTTTGGTTACAAAACCCCAATAACTGGTTATTTAACCCCGAAGGGCCAAATAACGGACAGAAAGACCCCTCTCACGAGGAGGAGGGTGTCTTTATCAACAATTTGGTTCAAGTTTTAAACAATTTACAATTGTTTTAACGGTTAAAAATTACTATACCTTACAGAGCCGAGCCTCCGTCAACCATGGCATTCAATAATAATAATAATAATAATAATGATTTCTTTATTAACCACAAGGGTTTACATAAAGTAGACATTAAGGACAGTGCAGGACAATACAGGACGGTACAAATGGGCATTTCTGCGTGTAAAAAACAAAAACAGAGGATGTAACAAAAAATAACAATGAAAAATTCCCCAATAGGGGGAGACTTCGGAGGGACATTTGTGGAGAAAGCCCAGTAAAAGGCCACAGTGACCCTGATCACCAAGGCAAGTGCCCTCTCCCAGTTTTCCACCTTTAATTTACAGACACATAGTCAGAGTAGGCCCATTCACTCGGGCCATTCTTGCTTCTCTCACCCATCTTTCAACAAAATGCTGGGAAGAGAGCACTTCCCTCTCTACTCTGATTTTCCTTTTCAAATGAAATTTGAAAAAGTCAATCAGAGCATCACCGAAGAGGTAAGTGCTCGTCTTCAGCCCTTTCAAACGTGTCCACCATACTATCTCTTTCGCCATGGCCACCAGACGGTTTCGTCGCCCTGCGCGCATCTCGGACATGCCCGGCTGACGGCACCTCCATGCCTGTAGAGTTTATCCCGAACTGGCACGGCTCCTCGGTAGCACTGCCAGGCCAGAGATTTCTGGAAGTTGTCCATAGGCCCCGGCCCGAAAGTTCTTCCGAAGAGATTGGCTAGTTGATTTTCGTCGACGCCTAGAGTTTCCCCAAGTACGTCGTCGCTCTTCCCCTCCACTAATCCTCTATAGGACGCCGAGGTGGAGTTTCCACCGATCACATTGCCCGATTGGTCGAGGGCTGTGAGCGCCTGAAGACATTCCAGTCTGCAGGCGCTCCCTCTCGGTCTTCGCTTGACCCAGGTCTGCAGCTCCGTCAAGGAAACGAGCTGGGGAAATACGTGTCTAGCAAACGGCGACCACACCTGATCACCGTCGAGGAAGAGGAGGAGATGTCGTAGCCTGAGTGCGTGCCTGCGCATCATCAGCCACGGCATGCCCAGCCCTCCACGTAGCGTGTGTTGACAACAGATGGACCGATGACCATCGGAGCGCGTCCCTTCCACAAAAAGCGAAAGAGCAAACGCTCCAGCGCAGTCAGGCGAGGCTTAGGACAAGGTACGACGGTCAGGCGGTAGCAGATGACAGATGCGATGTACGCGTTAGCCACCTCCGCTCGACCTTTCAGGGATAGCTTCCTCTCCGCCTATTTCTGGGTGAGAGAAGCCACCCTGCTCGTCACCTTGTCCCAGTTTTTGTCCGTCTGGAGGTCCGGACCGAACCAGACCCCTAGCAATTTAACCGGTCCGTCTGTCCAGCGTCCGACGACGCTGTTGGACGGCATGGACCTGCCTCTCCAGGTGCCGAGCTTCAGGCCCACTGACTTTTCCTCGTTGATCATTGCTCCTGTCACCGCTTCGTATTCTCTTAGAGTAGTGCCGATCGCCTCGATGTGTTTGGCGTTCGACACCACTACGGTGACATCGTCCGCATATGCTGACACCGTCCGCATATGCTGACACGGATCTTCCGCATCCTAGTTCGCGCGGGACGCCCCTCAACGTCTCCAGTTTGTGCAGTAATGGCTCGATAGTCAATACGTACAAGAGGGACGAGAGGGGACATCCTTGGCGGACCGAGCGCATGATGTTGAACGGTTCCGAAAGGTGACCGTTCACTCTCACCACAGAGCAGATGTCGCTGTGCATGGCAGCGATCCAGCCTCTGAAGACGGGCCCAAAGCCAGCCGCCCTCAGGACTGCCGCTAGGTAACGATGGTCGACCCTATCGAAAGCTTTCGACTGATCTAAATTGATCAACGACCCACCCGTGCCAGGTTCCCTAGCTACCCTCTCTACGATGTATCGCATGAGGTGGAGGTTGTCGTGGATGGATCTGTCGGGAATGGCGCATGTCTGCGCCTCTCCCACCAGACAACCAACGACAAGCGCCAACCTGTTTGCTAGCACCTTGGCCAAAATCTTGAACTCTGTGTTCAGCAGAGTTATGGGCCGGAAATTATCTATTATCCCCCTTGTTCGGATCCTTTCTCAGCAGTGCCACCGCTCCTCGGCTCACAGAACTGGGAATTCTCCCGTTCTGTTGCCAGTTGCAGTAGACGTCCGCCAAGAGGCCTCCGAACAAGTCTGGCATCTGTAAGTAAAGTTCATAGGGCAGACCATCCAAACCAGGCGATTTACCCCTTGTGCAGCCAGGCATTGCCTCCCTTACTTCAGCGGCTGTTATCGGCTTTTCGCAACACTTCGCCTCAGTGGCCGAGAGCCGCGGCAGTCTGTCGAGGTAGACACTAAAGTCCATCCCTCGACTCGGCCCACCGCTGCCCCCGAACAGCTGTGCGAAGTGTCGCTGAAAAGCTTCACACATTTGCCCGGGAACGAGTAGCATGCGACCGTCGTGGTCCACCAAAGACCGGATCCTGGCTTTGTTGCCACGACGCGCCTCCGCCACTCGGGCCCATTGAACGGCTTTCGTCCCCTCGTGTCTGAGAGCACCCTTGCTCTGACAACGCAGCCTTCGTGCTTTGCATTGAAGAATTGGTCAAGGGCCAATTTCGCCGCAAGCACGTCGGTCGCAATGCCTTTGCTAAGCGCCTCGTCTAATTTTCTAACTAGTTCTCCTTCTGCTCTATTTTTCTCTATTGCTAAAGCCTTACTAAACCTAATCGATTCTATTCTAATCGCTCTTTTCAGAGCAAACCACCACTTGTTGTTGACGATGGCCTCCGTCAACGCCCGCTTAACTAGTTCGCTAATCCGGTCTCTGTAGGCCTTGCGCGCTGGTAAGGACTCGTTTAGCTTCCAGTAGCCGGGTCCTCGTCTATGAAGCCTATCTAAGTCAAGCACACAGATCACGAATTTGTGGTCCGTGTAGCTGACTATCTTGAATTGTGGACAGCCTATGCTAGACCTATCTATTTCCCTACAAAATACTCTATCTAGATATGATCTGGATGACCCTATGCGATTTGTCCACGTCCAAATTGGCACATTCGGGAAATCCAATCGGTACTTGTCAGACAGTTCAAAACGCCTGAGCAGTTTGGTGAGGCTCTTGCACCCTCCACCCTTATCCGCTAATCCCACACAGTCCCAGCGTGCATCTAAGATCCCGTTCCAGTCGCCCACTAACACTAAAGAGCGGGACGTTCCAAGAAAGGTCTCCAGACGCCGGAAGAAATCAGGCCGCCCTGCTCCTGTCGGGGCATAGACGGCCACTAGCCTGAAAGCTTGCCCGTCTCCGCTGGTCACGTCCAGCACCACCAACTTACACTCTGGGTCCAGGAAGATGGCCCGTATGGCGAGATCCAAACCTCTCTGAAAAAGCACAGCAACTCCTCCCCCCGATCCAGGACGGCTGGGAGATGCGTACACATCGTAGCCGCTGAAGATCGGTGCGAAGGCCCGTGCTTCGGAGATTCTGGTCTCGCTGATGGCCACTACATCTATGTTTAGTGACCTGAGGTCGTTGTGCAGGTGACCCTGCTTCCATGACGACCCCAAACCACGCGCATTTATGATGCCTATTCTGAGTGAGGTCATGTTTAATATAGAGTCGAAAAGATGGGAAAGACCACTTACCGTACTTTTCGTAGGGGAGGGATGGTTTTTCCATCCCTTTTCACTTGATCGTCTGGTGAAGGGACCGTTGAATCGTCCCTTCGGCTGGTCGTCGGCCCTTCTATGAGTATGTCCGAATATACTCTTCGGTTGAGAGTTCCTCCTAGGTCTCTGAAATCACCAACTGCGTTGGGGAATTTCGTTTTAATGTTTGTGTATTGTTTCTGTGCTATTTTTAGCAGTCTTATGTTAGTTGGCGTTTTGATTGGTGCTGGTATTATGTAGTCGTGTTGTGAAATGTCTGTGTGTTCAATTATGTAAGTCATTAGTTTCTTGTTGTGTGTATTTATTGCCGTGCATTTGTTTTTCTGGGGGTGGGGTGTGGTTCTGCTATTTTCTTGTCGTTGTTACTGGGTGTGTGTTTTGTTGTTGTGTTTGCAATGTTGGTGCTTGTGGTGGTGGTGTTGAAGGTGTTGTTGGCGGTGGGGTTGTCGCCGGTGGTGATGGTGGTGCTAGTGTGGGTGGTGATGGTGTTGGTGGTGTTGCTACTGTGAGTTTCTTTGCAGTAGACTTTACCCTTTTTTCATTTCTTTCCTCCCTTTTCAAAGGCGACGATGCGCTGCTTCTGCGTTTGTGCCTTCTTACGACCTTTTGCCATCCCTCTCCCACCTCACACTCCATGTCTGATTCTGTGAGGTCGGGGAGGGGTACCAGCTCCACTCTTTCACTTGTTGTTGTTGGTGATGTTTGCACTGGAGTCTCTGTTGCAGCTTCATTTGGTGTTGCTGTTGTTGTTGATAATACTTCCACTGCTGCTGATGTTTTTGATTTCCGTGGCCTGGGTATGGGTGCCACGGACCTATTGTTCCTGGTTGCCGCTTGTCCTGTTGCTGGTAGCCGTGGAGCCGGTTTTGGAAGGAGGGGGGTTTTCTCCTTTCTCAGGGTCTTCTCGTTGCAGAAGGCCCTGAGGTGAGTCTTCGATCCACAGCGAAAGCATTTCGGGCGTTTGCCCTCAACACTTATGGGCAGCTGAGTGCCGTTATCGAAGTCTATCACATCCGGGATAGCTTCGATGCACTCCTGGTTGGTTTTGGATTAACATCTTAATGGAAGTGCCGACCCAATCTTCTCTTACTTTTTTCTGTACTTGCAGTACAGTTGTTTTGTCCTCGATTCCGACGAGGACAGACGCGGCCAGCCAAGAATGGGCCATCCCGGGGGGGACATGGGTCAGTTTGACCCTCACAATTTTTTGCCCGCAGTAGGAGGGCACCAACACCATTTACTCGCTTAGGGTCACTACGGATTGAGCCTTTACCTCCTGGGGTGTGGCAAAAAGTACGTCTACGGTGGCATATTTCTTGCCTCGGGTGATGTGCGTTTTCCACTGCCACACAGACCCCAAGGCTTTTTGTATTTTAGCCTCTGTGGCTCTTTCAACCCTACGGGATTTTGTACTTACTGTACGGTACGTGACCGTACAGTGCTGTTGGGTTTCGAAAATTTTTTCCGCTGCCTTGCAGATTGCTCGGTGTCCAATTTTTGTCACCATCTTCTTCGCTTCCTCTAATTCCTTATTTGTTATGAGGATTGTTTCCAGGTTCTTCGCGATACCTGCAAAGAGATTGGTTTTTCTTTGCTGCTGTTGTTGTTGTTGTTGTCGTCAGAGCTGCTGTTACTTTTGTTGTTGCTGCAGGTACTACGACTACTGCCGCCGCCGCTGTTGCTGTGGTTGTTGTTGTTGTTGTTGCTGCTGCTAATGCTGTCGTTGTTTATGCTGCTGCTGATGCTGTTGCGGCTGCTACTGTTGTTTTCATTGTCACTGTTGCTGTTGTTATTACGGCTGCTACTGCTATTATTCCTGACGTCAGACGAATGAAATGGGTTTTCGTATTTCCCGCACACCTGTTTCGTCGTTGTCGTCGTTGTGGAGAAATCTTGCTCGCTTTGCACGAGACTTTTCTTTTCTGTCGTCGCTTGCGAAAGAGAAGGGAGGGAGAGAGACACATTTAAAGAAGGGAGGGAGAGAGACACATTTAAAGAAGGGAGGGACAGAGACAATCTTCTCTCTGCTGTAGTGACGATTGAGAAAGAAGAAGACGGAATGAGTGGGAGTGACCTATGAAAATTCTTTTTCGTAGCCATGTTGTTTTTTTTGTTTAAAATAAATATTGGGCACAAAACCCCAATAAGTAGTTATTTAATCCCGAAGGGCCAAATAACGGGCAGAAAGACCCCTTTCACGAGGAGGAGGGTGTTTTTGTCTACAAGTTGGTTAAAGTTTTAAACAATTTACAATTGTTATAGCGGTCAAAATTTACAATACCTTACAGAGCCGAGCCTCCGTCAACCATAGCATTCAATAATAATAATAATAATAATAATAATAATAATAATAATGAACAATTGCAAGGGCCATTATCCACTGTGGAGCAGTTCAGTGATGACAGTAAAATGGAGTTTGGACTAGATAAATGCGCCAAAGCAACGTTCACCAGAGGAAAGCTGCTGAAGAGTTCAGACATTAATCTTGATCGGGGGAACATGATAAGAGAATTTGATCAAGAAAAAATTTACAAATATCTAGGTGTTTGTGAAGGAGACGGAATCAAGCACTCGACAATGAGGGAATGGATAAGGAAGGAATGTTACCGCAGAGTAAGAGCAATCTTAAGAACGGAATTGAATGCAAGGAATAGGATCGATGCCATAAACACGCTTGCCATACCAGTAGTAACCTACAGTTACAATGTTATCAACTGGTCAAGCACAGAGATCCGTAGGCTCGATACAAAAATTAGAAAATTCTTAACCATGCACAGAATGCATCACCCTAAGGCAGATACAGATAGAATATATCTCCCTAGGAAAGAAGGAGGACGTGGGTTAATCCAGTTAGACATTGCGTTGAAAACTGCAACAATTCGATTATCTACATATCTAAGGGAATCACATGATTGGATGATCAAACTCGTTTTGAAACACGAAAGCATCAAAAGATCATATTCCATTACAAAAGATGCACAAAGATACAGTAATGGACTACAAATTTCAGAAGTTTCATTTACTGCTGAAATGGAAAACACAGAAAAAGCAAAGCAAGTAAAAGTAACTGCAAAGAAAGAACTGCTACAGAAACTGGCTAAGAAATGGCAAGAAAAGCCTCTGTATGGAAAATACCCAGAGCGAGCTAACAATCCTGATGTTGAGAAAACTTTAACCCATCAGTGGTTGGCATCCTCTGGACTGAAATCGGAGACTGAAGGACTGATTATATCAGCACAAGATCAGTGTCTGCCAACAAAAAATTACCAAGCCAACATAATAAAAAATGGATGCAGCCCATTATGCCGTGTATGCAAAAAACAACCAGAGACCATTGACCATATAATTTCAATGTGCAGTCCTATAGCTCCAACCGAATACCTAAACAGGCATGACAGAGCTGCACAATACATACATTAGATAATGTGTAAGCATTTTGACCTGCCCCATCAAAAGAATTGGTGGGAGCATCAACCACCTCCCATACTTGAAAAAGATCACATCTCAATCTTGTGGAACTTTAGCATCCAAACAGACCGAAAAATAGATGCAAATAGACCTGATATAATATTGAAGGACTTTAAAAAGAGGGTATGCCTGCTAATTGATATGTCTATTCTAATAGACAAGAATGTATCTATAAAAACATTTGAAAAATTGAGCAAGTATAAGGACCTGGAGATAGAAATTGGAAAAATGTGGAAATTGAAAACTAAAACAATACCAGTGGTTGTAGGCCCTCTGGGAATGATACCTAAGGGGTCTAATGATTACTTATCGCAAATCCCAGGAAACCCGCGTATAGGAGAAATACAAAAGATAGTACTAATGGGAACTGCCCATATCCTAAGGAAGATGCTGTCAATATAAGTACATCACAAGTCTAAACACTAAAGATGCATGTGTGAGTATGTATGTTCTTTCTTGAACATGGCGGACCTTGTTGTCTCTTGAGGTCACTGGTGGTGACTTGGTGATAACTCGTATGAACATAAAGCAAGATAAATGCAACTGTAATAATAATAATAATAATAATTGTTTCTACGTTAGGCACAAGGCCAGCAATTATCCAGTGCATTACTGGTACTTTATTTTATCGACCCCGTAAGGATGAAAGGCAAAGTCAACCTCGGCGGGATTTGAACTCGGATCGTAAAGGGACGTAACTATGCTGGAAAGCATAATAATAATGATTTCATTTATTAGCCACAAGGTCCGACATGTAGGTTAATAAAGAAAGCATTATTAATATTATTATTATTATTATTATTATTGTTGTTATTCCTTGAATCTCAGTCATTGATGTTGGTTAACTGGAAAGTCCGTTGGAATGAATATCAAGCCACTACCTGCAGCCTCAGATATTCAGGACGTATCGGAGGGTTCTTGCTGTTCCAAGCAAGCATGCCTTTTGAAGCGTTCCAAAAAGCGTGAAGGGGCCGATTTTCTTTAACCATCCCTGGAAACTTTTGGAGATAGTCCTCAGTGCGCCTATTATTATTATTATTATTATTATTATTATTATTATTATTATTATTATTATTATTATTATTATTATTATTATTATTATTATTATTATTATTGTTGTTATTCCTTGAATCTCAGTCATTGATGTTGGTTAACTGGAAAGTCCGTTGGAATGAATATCAAGCCACTACCTGCAGCCTCAGATATTCAGGACGTATCGGAGGGTTCTTGCTGTTCCAAGCAAGCATGCCTTTTGAAGCGTTCCAAAAAGCGTGAAGGGGCCGATTTTCTTTAACCATCCCTGGAAACTTTTGGAGATAGTCCTCAGTGCGCCTATTATTATTATTATTATTATTATTATTATTATTATTATTATTATTATTATTATTATTATTATTGTTATTGTTATTCCTTGAATCTCAGTCATTGATGTTGGTTAACTGGAAAGTCCGTTGGATTGAATATCAAGCCACTACCTGCAGCCTCAGATATTCAGGACGTATCGGAGGGTTCTTGCTGTTCCAAGCAAGCATGCCTTTTGAAGCGTTCCAAAAAGCGTGAAGGGGCCGATTTTCTTTAACCATCCCTGGAAACCTTTGGAGATAGTCCCCAGTGCGCCTATGACAATCGGGATCACTTTGACTTCATGGCAGTTCCAAATCCTTTTCACCTCCCACTTTAGGTCCTGGTATCGGTTAATTTTCTCCCTCTCCTTCTCTTGCACTCTCGTGTCGAACGGGCAGGCCACATCCACAATCAGGCACGATCTTTTTTCTTTGTCCACAACCACCAGGTCAGGTCTATTGTGTTCCAGTTTTTTGTCCGTCTGTATCCTAAAATCCCACAGCACCTTCACCTGACTGTTCTCCATCACCGCCTCTGGCCTATGCTCATACCATTTCTCAGAATGTGGTAGATTGTTTACTTTGCACAGTATTATTATTATTATTATTATTATTATTATTATTATTATTATTATTATTGGCGACCTACGTAGTAAATCGTATCATCGTGAGCTCCGCAAAGGTTTGTTATTTTCAATTGTTCAAAATTGCCATTCATGGAAAATTTTATTGTTAACTGTATATCAGTGCACATACATTGTTATCTGAAAAGGACACCCAAAAAGATTGGGGCCTTGAGCCCAAAATTTAAACTTTTATAATTATCAAACAAAAGTTTTTTTTGAAACATCATGGCTGACTCAGAGTCACTCCTTTCTCACAAACTAACACCTCACACCGACACCACCATTGTAAATATTACTACGTTTGCCAACACTAAAAATATAAGCAGTCGCAATATTTTTAATTTGTCTCAGGCAGACATACATTTCCCGCCATTACCAATGACTGCAGGTGTTAAAGCCGCCACCACCACCACTGCGACAACCACCATCCCCAACACCACCGTGACAACAGAAACAAAAGAAAAAAATAAATTAACTCGTGATATCGAAATGAATTCAACCAAAATGAACTCTTCCACACCGAACACCACTGACGCCACCACCACCACAACTGAAACTAAAATTAATAATAACAAAAATAACGATAACAACAACAACAGCAACAATGACATTAAGAAAACCACCCTGAGTTTTGCCAGAGTAGCAAAACAGTGCATTTCAGGTAACTCAGGAGGAATTAGAAGAAGCTAAAAAAATGGTAAAGAAAGATGGGTACAGGGTCAGCCTCACCCCCCCCCCTCAAATAAAATGGAGCATCGGCGCCTATGCACCGTGTCTTATCGAACAATTAATATAAAATCGCGCCGAGTGGAACGGGCATCCGAGTCCCAAATCCCAAAAGCTTTGGGACATGTGTGGGCAAAAAAAACCCACATCAGACGTGTGCAGAAGTATGGAACCGTGGAGGTGTTCTTTGAAACACCAGAGGAGGCTAGAGAACACTCCATGGCCCCATTAAGAAGTGACGACTTCACACTCGTCCCAAGCTATTGTGGCCAGAGACTCGTAAAGATCATGGTCACCCACGTTCCACCGGCCATCGAAATTCCCTGGCTAATAGCTGCCGTCCTCGCCGGCATCGAAGCCAACACCAAGATAATCGAAATAGCGAAAGAAAAGCAGGAGAACTGGTCCGGATCTGGGATGGAGCTCCTGATCCAAGCGGACTAAAAAAGCATTGAGGAGATCCCAGAGGCAATAGACCTCACTGACGGCAGCCACCTCACCGTAATCGTCGAGGGCAGAAGGTCTAGGTGCGTCGTTTGTGGTGAAGGAACCCACCTAAGGGCTTTTTGCCCTCAGGCTAAAAGGTTGAGGCCACCTCTCCTACCCACCCCAGTGACTCAACCATCAACACCACTAGCAGCAGAAATGGCAGCAACAACTGTAGCAGCAACAACCCCAGCAACAGTAGCAAAACCAACACCACCACCACCCAACGCGCCAGAACTAGCACCAGCGCCTACACCATCCACCACGCCACAACCAAAACTAACGCCTGTGGAGGATTTTCCACTCAACGGCCTATCACAACTGGAGACAGATTGTGACGACGAGGAGTGGGAAACGGTATCAGGAAAAAAGAAAAAAAGAAACCAAAAAAGAAAAAATTCTCTTCCTTCCCCCTCCAAAAACAAAATACAGAAGGAAACAAATAAACTATTAAACAAAAAAGTTAGGACATATATGCCACCATCCACACCAGCATCACCAACCCCATCACCCCAAACACCAACACCATCACCATCATTAACCCCGACACCACCATCACCTACACCACAAAAGTCACCAAAAAGCGAAGCAGAAATAAACCAACAACAAACACAAACAAAACAAAACAACCAAAACGATACACACTACACAGCATTAAATTTGAACAACAACCAATTATTAGACTACATCCAACACAACACCAGCATCACAGAAAAAGACTACACAACAACCCAAAAGTTCACACCACATCCACACATACAAATCACTCGCATCACACAGAAAACGTACATGACACTAAAACAAAAATTCCCTAAAGACATCGGAGACTTCCGACAAGCACTCTCCATGAGGATTTATAAAGACATCCTTCCTGAGGAGGCCACAAGCAGTGAAAAGGATGGAGAAACCGTCCTTCCTCTACGAGAAGTAAAGTAAGTGGTCTTTCCCATCTTATCCACTCCATTTCAACACGACCTCACTCAGAATAGGCAGCATAAATGCGCGTGGCTTGGGGTCGTCATGGAAGCAGGGCCACCTGCTCAACGACCTCAGGTCACTAAACATAGATGTAGTGGCCATCAGCGAGACCAGAATCTCCGAAGCACGGGCCTTCGCACCGATCTTCGGCGGCTACGATGTGTACGCATCTCCCAGCCGTCCGGAATCGGGGGGAGGAGTTGCTGTGCTTTTTCGGAGAGGTTTGGATCTCGCCATACGGGCCATCTTCCTGGACCCAGAAGGTAAGTTGGTGGTGCTGGACATGACCAGCGGAGACGGGCAAGCTTTCAGGCTAGTGGCCGTCTATGCCCCGACAGGAGCAGGGCGGCCTGATTTCTTCCGGCGTCTGGAGACCTTTCTTGGAACGTCCCGCTCTTTAGTGTTAGTGGGCGACTGGAACGGGATTTTAGATCCACGCTGGGACTATGTGGGATTAGCGGATAGGGGAGGATGCTGCAAGAGCATCACCAACCTGCTCAGGCGTTTTGAACTGTCTGACAGGTACCGATTGGATTTCCCGAATGTGCCAATGTGGACTTGGACAAATCGTATAGGGTCATCCAGATCATATCTAGATAGAGTATTTTGTAGGGAAATAGATAGGTCTAGCATAGGCTGTCCACAATTCAAGATAGTCAGCTACACGGACCACAAATTCGTGATCTGTGTGCTTGACTTAGATAGGCTTCATAGACGAGGTCCCGGCTACTGGAAGCTAAACGCGTCCTTACCAGCGCGCAAGGCCTACAGAGACCGGATTAGCAAACTAGTTAAGCGGGCGTTGACGGGGGCCATCGTCAACAACAAGTGGTGGTTTGCTCTGAAAAGAGCAATTAGAATAGAGTCCATTAGGTTTAGTAAGGCTTTAGCAATAGAGAAAAATAGAGCAGAGGGAGAACTAGTTAGAAAATTAGACCAGGCGCTTAGCAAAGGCATTGCGATCGACGTGCTTGCGGCGAAATTGGCCCTTGACCAATTCTTCAATGCAAAGCACGAAGGCTGCGTTGTCAGAGCTAGCGTGCGTGCTCTCAGACACGAGGGGACGAAAGCCGTTCAATGGGCCTGAGTGGCGGAGGCGCGTCGTGGAAACAAAGCCACGATCCGGTCTTTGGTGGACCACGACTGGCGCATGCTACTCGATCTCGGGAAAATGTGTGAAGCTTTTTAGCGACCCTTCGCACAGCTGTTCGGGGGAAGCGGTGGGCCGGGTCGAGGGATGGACTTTAATGTCTACCTCGACGAACTGCCGCGGCTCTCGGCCACTGAGGCGGAGTGTTTCGAAAAGCCGATAACAGCCGCTGAAGTACTGGAGGGAATGACTGGCTGCACAAGGGGTAAATCGCCTGGTTTGGATGGTCTGCCCTATGAACTTTACGTACAGATGCCAGACTTGTTCGGAGGCCTCTTGGCGGACGTCTACTGCAACTGGCAACAGAACGGGAGAATTCCCAGCTCTGTGAGCCGAGGAGCTGTGGCGCTGCTGAGAAAGGATCCGAACCAGGGGGATAACATAGATAATTTCCGGCCCATAACTCTGCTAAACACAGCGTTCAAGATTTTGGCCAAGGTGCTAGCAAAGAGGTTGGCGCTTGTCGTTGGTGGTCTGGTGGGAGAGGCGCAGACGTGCGCCATTCCCGACAGATCCATCCACGACAACCTCCACCTCATGCGATACATTGTAGAGAGTGTAGCTAGGGAACCTGGCACGGGTGGGTCCTTGATCAATTTAGATCAGTCGAAAGCTTTCGATAGTGTCGACCATCGTTACCTAGCGGCAGTCCTGAGGGCGGCTGGATTTGGGCCCGTCTTCAGAGGCTGGATCGCTGCCATGCACAGCGACATCTGCTCTATGGTGAGAGTGAACGGTGACGTTTCGGAACCGTTCAACATCATGCTCTCGGTCCGCCAAGGATGTCCCCTCTCGTCCCTCTTGTACGTATTGACTCTCGAGCCATTACTGCACAAACTGGAGACGTTGAGGGGGTACCGCGCGAACTAGGATGCGGAAGATCCGTGTCAAAATATGCGGACGATGTCACCGTAGTGGTGTCGAACGCCAAACACATCGAGGCGATCGCACTACACTAAGAGAATACGAAGCGGTGACAGGAGCAATGATCAACGAGGAAAAGTCAGTGGGCCTGCAGCTCGGCACCTGGAGAGGCAGGTCCATGCCGTCCAACAGCATCGTCGGGCGCTGGACGGATGGACCGGTTAAATTGCTAGGGGTCTGGTTCGGTCCGGACCTCCAGACGGACAAAAACTGGGACAAGGTGACGAGCAGGGTGGCTTCTCTCACCCAGAAATAGGCGGAGAGGAAGCTATCCCTGAAAGGTCGAGCGGAGGTGGCCAACGCGTACATCGCGTCTGTCATCTACTACCGCCTGACCGTCGTACCTTGTTCTAAGCCCCGCCTGACTGCGCTGGAGCGTTTGCTCTTTCGCTTTTTGTGGAAGGGATGTGCTCCGATGGTCAGGCGGTCCATCTGCTGTCAACACCCGCTACGTGGAGGGCTGGGCATGCCGTGGCTGATGATGCGCAGACACGCGCTCAGGCTACGACATCTCCACCTCTTCCTCGACTGTGATCAGGTGTGGTCGGCGTTTGCTAGACACGTCTTTCCCTGCTCGTCTCCTTGACGGAGCTGCAGTCCTGGGTCAAGCGAAGACCGAGAGGGAGCGCTTGGAGACTGGAATGTCTTCAGGCGCTCACAGCCCTCGACCAATCAGGCAATGTGATCGGTGGAAACTCCACCTTGGTGTTCTATAGAGGATTAGTGGAGGGGAAGAGCGACAACGTACTTGGAGAAACTCTAGGTATCGACGAAAATCAACTAGCCAATCTCTTCGGAACGACTTTCGAGCCGGGGCCTATGGCCAACTTCCAGAAATCCCAGGCCTGGCAGTGCTACCGAGGAGCTTCTCCAGTTCGGGATAAACTCTACAGGCATTGAGGTGCCGTCAGCCGGGCATGTCCGAGATGCGCGCAGGGTGACGAAACCGTCCTGCACGCACTCGTCCAGTGTCCAAGCATTGCTGACTTGTGGGTTTATGTCGAACACCTGTTGTCACGTGTAGGACGGATCCAGCTATCAGCTGAGTCCATCGTGAGGATTGCCCCGCCCTCTTGTTTAGCCGGGAAGGGCAGGCAGTTTTTATCTGTCTGGTGGCCATGGTGAAATAGATAGTATGGTGGACACGTTTGAAAGGGCTGAAGACGAGCACTTACCTCTTCGGTGATGCCTTGATTAACCTTTTCAAATTTCATTTGAAAAGGAATAATCAGGGTAGAGAGGGAAGTGCTCTCTTCCTAGCATTTTGTTGAAAGATGGGTGAGAGAAGCAAGTATGGCCCGAGTGAATGGGCCTACTCTTAGCATGTGTCTTTAAATTAAAGGTGGAAAACTGGGAGAGGGCACTTGCCCTGGTGGTCGGAGTCACTGTGGCCTTTTAATGGGCTTTCTCCACAAATGTCCTTCGGAAGTCTCCCCCCCTATTGGGGAATTTTTCATTGTTATTTTTATTACATCCTCTGGTTTTTTTACACGCAGAAATGCCCATTTGTACCGTCTTCTATTGTAATGTACTGTCCTTAATGTCTACTTTATGTAAACCCTTGTGGTTAATAAAGAAAGCATTATTATTATTCTGAATATACGTCTGTAGTTTGAGAGATGGAAAAATTGAGAGAGGGCGCTTGCCCTGGTTGTCAGGGTGGCCGTGGTCTTTTGTGTGGTTTTCGCCACGAGTAACCCTCGGAGGTTTCCGCCCTATTGGGGAATTTTTCACTGTTTCAATTTTCATTTTATTGTTTATATATATATGTTTTATGTCTTTTTTTCTTTTCTTATATAAATAATAAAAATATTTACACGCACAAAACCCACATCGTACCGTCCTGTTCTGTCTGTGATGTTTTTCTTGATGTCAGCCATTGTGGCCAATAAAGAAATCATTATTATTATTATATTATTATATTATTATTATACTTAGGGCGGTGGATTGGCAGTATCGGTAGAAGGTTGGACGCCATGCTTTCCAGCATAGTTACGGCCCTTTACAGTCTGAGTTCAATTCCTGCCGAGGTTAACTTTGCCTTTCATCCTTACGGGGTAGATAAAATAAAGTACCAGTAATACACTGGGGTAATTGCTGGCCTTGTGCCAAAAGTAGAAACAATTATATACATATATATATAGAGAGAGAGAGTAATCCATATATACTGACCTGTCTAGCTACCTAATAATAACATGAAAAGGAAGATTTGTTATGTCTAGATATATATATATATACATATAATATATGTATGTGTGTGTGTATGTGTGAATGTGTGTGTGTATGTGTGTATGTGTGTGTGTGTTTGTGTGTGAGTGTATGTGTGTGTGTATTGTTTGTGTGTGTATGTGTATTGTGTGTGTGTGTGTGTGTGTATGTATGTGTGTGTCTGAATGTGTGTGTGTGTATTGTGTGTGTGTATGTGTGTGTGTGTGTGTGTGTATGTGTATTGTGTGTGTGTGTGTGTGTGTATTGTGTGTGTGTGTATGTGTATTGTGCGTGTGTGTGTGTGTGTATTGTGTGTGTGTATGTGTATGTGTATTGTGTGTGTGTGTGTGTGTGTATTGTGTATGTGTATGTGTATTGTGTGTGTGTGTGTGTGTGTGTGTTGTGTTCCACCTCACAACAAACGACATCTCATCTCTCAGTCTCTTCCATTACTTGCTCTCGCATTCGTCCGAATCATTCTCACATTTCATTAAACAATCGGAGACCTTCTGCTCATGTGTGTGTGTATATGTTGTACGTGTGTATATGTATCTATGTGTAGTGTATGTGTATGTCGTACGTGTGTGTATATGTATCTATGTGTAGTGTGTGTATATGTTGTACGTGTGTATATGTATATGTCGTACGTGTGTGTATATGTATCTATGTGTAGTGTATGTGTATGTCGTACGTGTGTGTATATGTATCTATGTGTAGTGTATGTGTATGTCGTACGTGTGTGTATATGTATCTATGTGTAGTGTGTGTATATGTTGTACGTGTGTATATGTATATGTCGTACGTGTGTGTATATGTATCTATGTGTAGTGTATGTGTATGTCGTACGTGTGTGTATATGTATCTATGTGTAGTGTATGTATATGTTGTACGTGTGTGTATGTGTATATCGTGTGTGTATGTGTATCTATGTGTAGTGTATGTGTATGTCGTACGTGTGTGTATATGTATCTATGTGTAGTGTGTGTATATGTTGTACGTGTGTATATGTATATGTCGTACGTGTGTGTATATGTATCTATGTGTAGTGTATGTGTATGTCGTACGTGTGTGTATATGTATCTATGTGTAGTGTGTGTATATGTTGTACGTGTGTATATGTATATGTCGTACGTGTGTGTATATGTATCTATGTGTAGTGTATGTGTATGTCGTACGTGTGTGTATATGTATCTATGTGTAGTGTATGTATATGTTGTACGTGTGTGTATGTGTATATCGTGTGTGTATGTGTATCTATGTGTAGTGTATGTATATGTTGTACGTGTGTGTATGTATATGTACGTGTGTGTATGTGTATCTATGTGTAGTGTATGTATATGTTGTACGTGTGTGTATGTATATGTACGTGTGTGTATGTGTATCTATGTGTAGTGTATGTATATGTTGTACGTGTGTGTATGTATGTGTATGTATATGTTGTACGTGTGTGTATGTGTATCTATGTATACGTGTATGTATATGTTGTACGTGTGTGTATGTATGTGTATGTATATGTTGTACGTGTGTGTATGTGTATCTATGTATACGTGTATGTATATGTTGTACGTGTGTGTATGTGTATCTATGTGTAGTGTATGTATATGTTGTACGTGTGTGTATGTATGTGTATGTATATGTTGTACGTGTGTGTATGTGTATCTATGTATACGTGTATGTATATGTTGTACGTGTGTGTATGTATGTGTATGTATATGTTGTACGTGTGTGTATGTGTATCTATGTGTTGTGTATGTATATGTTGTACGTGTGTGTATGTGTATGTATGTGTATGTATATGTTGTACGTGTGTGTATGTGTATCTATGTGTACGTGTATATATATGTTGTACGTGTGTGTATGTGTATGTATGTGTATGTATATGTTGTACGTATGTGTATGTACGTGTATGTATATGTTGTACGTGTGTGTATGTGTATGTATGTGTACGTGTATGTATATGTATGTGTGTGTATGTGTATCTATGTGTATGTGTATGTATATGTTGTACGTGTGTGTAAGTGTATCTATGTGTACGTGTATGTATATGTTGTACGTGTGTGTATGTGTATGTATGTGTATGTATATGTTGTACGTGTGTGTATGTGTATGTATGTGTACGTATATGTATATGTTGTACGTGTGTGTATGTATATGTATGTATATGTTGTATGTGTGTGTATGTGTATCTATGTGTAGTGTATGTATATGTTGTACGTGTGTGTATGTGTATCTATCTGTACGTATATGTATATGTTGTGCGTGTGGGTATGTGTATGTATGTGTATGTGTATGTATATGTTGTACGTGTGTGTATGTATGTGTATGTATATGTTGTACGTGTGTGTATGTATGTGTATGTATATGTTGTACGTGTGTGTATGTGTATCTATGTATACGTGTATGTATATGTTGTACGTGTGTGTATGTGTGTGTATCTATGTGTAGTGTATGTATATGTTGTACGTGTGTGGATGTGTATCTATGTGTACGTGTATGTATATGTTGTACGTGTGTGTATGTGTATGTATGTGTATGTATATGTTGTACGTGTGTGTATGTGTATCTATGTATACGTGTATGTATATGTTGTACGTGTGTGTGTGTATGTGTATCTATGTGTAGTGTATGTATATGTTGTACGTGTGTGGATGTGTATCTATGTGTAGTGTATGTATATGTTGTACGTGTGTGTATGTGTATCTATGTGTACGTATATGTATATGTTGTACGTGTGTGTATGTGTATCTATGTGTAGTGTATGTATATGTTGTACGTGTGTGTATGTATATGTACGTGTGTGTATGTGTATCTATGTGTAGTGTATGTATATGTTGCACGTGTGTGTATGTATATGTACGTGTGTGTATGTGTATCTATGTGTAGTGTATGTATATGTTGAACGTGTGTGTATGTATATGTACGTGTGTGTATGTGTATCTATGTGTAGTGTATGTATATGTTGTACGTGTGTGTATGTGTATGTATGTGTAGTGTATGTATATGTTGTACGTGTGTGTATGTGTATCTATGTGTACGTGTATGTATATGTTGTACGTGTGTCTAAGTGTATCTATCTGTACGTATATGTATATGTTGTACGTGTGTGTATGTGTATGTAGATGTTGTACGTGTGTGTATGTGTATGTATGTGTATGTATATGTTGTACGTGTGTGTATGTGTATCTATGTGTACGTATATCTATATGTTGTACGTGTGTGTATGTGTATCTATGTATACGTGTATGTATATGTTGTACGTGTGTGTGTGTATGTGTATCTATGTGTAGTGTATGTATATGTTGTACGTGTGTGTATGTGTATCTATGTGTAGTGTATGTATATGTTGTACGTGTGTGTATGTGTATCTATGTGTTGTGTATGTATATGTTGTACGTGTGTGTATGTGTATCTATGTGTACGTATATGTATATGTTGTACGTGTGTGTATGTGTATGTATGTGTATGTATATGTTGTACGTGTGTGTATGTGTATGTATGTGTATGTATATGTTGTACGTGTGTGTATGTGTATCTATGTCTACGTATATGTATATGTTGTACGTGTGTGTATGTATATGTTGTACGTGTGTGTATGTGTATCTATGTGTAGTGTATGTATATGTTGTACGTGTGTGTATGTATATGTACGTGTGTGTATGTGTATCTATGTGTAGTGTATGTATATGTTGCACGTGTGTGTATGTATATGTACGTGTGTGTATGTGTATCTATGTGTAGTGTATGTATATGTTGAACGTGTGTGTATGTATATGTACGTGTGTGTATGTGTATCTATGTGTAGTGTATGTATATGTTGTACGTGTGTGTATGTGTATGTATGTGTAGTGTATGTATATGTTGTACGTGTGTGTATGTGTATCTATGTGTACGTGTATGTATATGGTGTACGTGTGTCTAAGTGTATCTATCTGTACGTATATGTATATGTTGTACGTGTGTGTATGTGTATGTAGATGTTGTACGTGTGTGTATGTGTATGTATGTGTATGTATATGTTGTACGTGTGTGTATGTGTATCTATGTGTACGTATATCTATATGTTGTACGTGTGTGTATGTGTATCTATGTGTACGTGTATGTATATGTTGTACGTGTGTGTATGTGTATGTAGATGTTGTACGTGTGTGTATGTGTATCTATGTGTAGTGTATGTATATGTTGTACGTGTGTGTATGTGTATCTATGTGTACGTGTATGTATATGTACGTGTGTGTATGTGTATCTATGTGTATGTGTATGTATATGTTGTACGTGTGTGTATGTGTATCTATGTGTATGTATATGTTGTACGTGTGTGTATGTGTATATATGTGTACGTGTATGTATATGTACGTGTGTGTATGTGTCTCTATGTGTAGTGTATGTATATGTTGTGCGTGTGGGTATGTGTATGTATGTGTATATATATGTATATGTTGTACGCGTGTGTATGTGTATCTATGTGTACGTGTATGTATATGTTGTACGTGTGTGTATGTGTATCTATGTGTACGTGTACATATATGTGCGTGTGTGTATGCGTATCTATGTGTATGTGTATGTGTATGTACGAATGTACATATATATGTACGTATGTGTATCTGTATGTATGTGTATGTGTATGTATGTGTATGTGTATGTAAGTGTCTGTGTATGTATGTGTATGTTTGTTGTGTATGTACATGTGTTGTGTTGTAGGTGTATAGTGCATGTGTTGTGTGTTACAAGGTGTGTTAATGGCTTCTGTGTTGTGTTACAAGGTGTGTTAATGCCTTCTGTGTTGTGTGTTACAAGGTGTGTTAATGGCTTCTGTATTTTGTGTTACAAGGTGTGTTAATGTCCTCTGTGTTGTGGTACAAGGTGTGTTAATGTCCTCTGTGTTCTGTGTAACAAGGTGTGTTAATGGCTTCTGTGTTGTGTTACAAGGTTTGTTAATGTCTTCTGTGTTGTGTGTTAAAAGGTGTGTTAATGTCTTCTGAGTTCTGTGTTACAAGGTGTGTTAATGTCCTCTGTGTTGTGGGTTACAAGGTGTGTAAATGTCCTCTGTGTTACAAGGTGTGTTAATGGCTTCTGTGTTGTGTTACAAGGTTTGTTGATGTCTTCTGAGTTCTGTGTTACAAGGTGTGTTAATGTCTCCTGTGTTGTGTTACAAGGTGTGTTAATGCCCTCTGTGTTGTGTTACAAGGTGTGTTAATGTCCTCTGTGTTGTGTTACAAGGTGTGTTAATGTCTTCTGTGTTGTGTGTTACAAGGTGTGTTAATGTCTTCTGTGTCGTGTTACAAGGTGTGTTAATGTCTTCTGTGTTGTGTTACAAGGTGTGTTAATGCCCTCTGTGTTGTGTTACAAGGTGTGTTAATGTCTTCTGTGTTGTGTTACAATGTGTGTTAATGTCTTCTGTGTTGTGTTACAAGGTGTGTTAATGTCTTCTGTGTTGTGTTACAAGATATGTTAATGTCCCCTCTGTTGTGTGTTACAATGTGTGTTAATGTATTCTGTGTTTTGTGTTACAAGGTGTGTTAATGTCTTCTGTGTTTTGTGTTACAGGGTGTGTTAATGTCCTCTGTGTTGTGTTACAAGGTGTGTTAATGTCTTCTGTGTTGTGTGTTACAAGTTGTGTCAATCTCCCCTGTGTTGTGTTAGAAGGTGTGTTAATGGCCTCTTTGTTGTGTTACAAGGTTTGTTAATGTCCTCTGTCTTGTGTTACAAGGTCGGTTAAGGTCCTCTGTGTTGTGTTACAAGGTGTGTTAATGTCCTCTGTGTTGTGTTACAAGGTGTGTTAATGTTCTCTGTGTTGTTTTAGAATGTGTGTTAATGTCTTCTGTGTTGCGTGTTACAAGGTGTGTTAATGTCTTCTGTGTTGTGTGTTACAAGGTGTGTTAATATCTTCTGTGTTGTGTTACAAGGTGTTTTAATGTCTTCTGTGTTGTGTTACAAGGTCTCTTAATGTCTTCTGTGTTGTGTTACAATGTGTGTTAATGACTTGTGTTGCGTTACAAGTAGGGTAAATGTCCTCTGTGTTGCGTTACAAGGTGTGTTAATGTCCTCTGTGTTGCGTTACAAGGTGTGTTAATGTCTTCTGTGTTGTGTTACAAGGTGTGTTAATGTCTTTTGTGTTCTGTTACAACGTGTGTTAATGTCCTCTGTGTTGCGTTACAACGTGTGTTAATGTCTTCTGTGTTGCGTTAGAAGGTGTGTTAATGTCCTCTGTGTTGTGTGTTACAAGGTGTGTTAATGTCTTCTGTGTTGTGTGTTACAAGATGTGTTAATGTCTTCTGTGTTGCGTTACAAGGTGTGTTAATGTCCTCTGTGTTGTGTTACAAGGTGTGTTAATGTCCTCTGTGTTGTGTTACAAGGTGTGTTAATGTCCTGTGTGTTGTGTTACAATGTGTGTTAATGTCCTCTGTGTTGCGTTACAAGGTGTGTTAATGGCTTCTGTGTTGCGTTACAAGGTGTGTTAATGTCCTCTGTGTTGCGTTACAAGGTGTGTTAATGTCCTCTGTGTTGTGTTACAAGGTGTGTTAATGTCCTGTGTGTTGTGTTACAATGTGTGTTAATGTCCTCTGTGTTGCGTTACAAGGTGTGTTAATGTCTTCTGTGTTGCGTTACAAGGTGTGTTAATGCCCTCTGTGTTGCGTTACAAGGTGTGTTAATGTCTTCTGTGTTGCGTTACAAGGTGTGTTAATGCCCTCTGTGTTGCGTTACAAGGTGTGTTAATGTCCTCTGTGTTGCGTTACAAGGTGTGTTAATGTCTTCTGTGTTGCGTTACAAGGTGTGTTAATGTCCTCTGTGTTGCGTTACAAGGTGTGTAAATGTCTTCTGTGTTGCGTTACAGGGTGTGTTAATGTCCTCTGTGTTGTGTTACAAGGTGTGTTAATGTCTTCTGTGTTGCGTTACAGGGTGTGTTAATGTCCTCTGTGTTGTGTTACAAGGTGTGTTAATGTCTTCTGTGTTGCGTTACAGGGTGTGTTAATGTCCTCTGTGTTGTGTTACAAGGTGTGTTAATGTCTTCTCTGTTGTGTGTTACAAGGTGTGTTAATGTCCTCTGTGTTGTGTTACAAGGTGTGTTAATGTCCTATTGGTTGTGTTACAAGGTGTGTTAATGTCCTCTGTGTTGTGTGTTACAAGGTGTGTTAATGTCTTCTGTGTTGCGTTACAAGGTGTGTTAATGTCTTCTGTGTTGCGTTACAAGGTGTGTTAATGTCTTCTGTGTTGCATTACAAGGTGTGTTAATGTCTTCTGTGTTGCTTTACAAGGTGTGTTAATATCCTCTGTGTTGTGTGTTACAAGGTGTGTTAATGTCCTCTGTGTTGTGTGTTACAAGGTGTGTTAATGTCTTCTGTGTTGCGTTACAAGGTGTGTTAATGTCTTCTGTGTTGCGTTACAAGGTGTGTTAATGTCTTCTGTGTTGCGTTACAAGGTGTGTTAATGTCTTCTGTGTTGCGTTACAAGGTGTGTTAATGTCTTCTGTGTTGCGTTACAAGGTGTGTTAATATCCTCTGTGTTCTGTGTTACAAGGTGTGTTAATGTCTTCTGTGTTGTGTTACAAGGTGTGTTAATGTCTTCTGTGTTGTGTTACAAGGTATGTTAATGTCCTCTGTGTTGTGTGTTACAAGGTATGTTAATGTCTTCTGTGTTGTGTTACAATGTGTGTTAATGTCTTCTGTGTTGTGTTACAAGGTGTGTTAATGTCTTCTGTGTTGTGTTACAAGATATGTTAATGTCCTCTGTGTTGTGTGTTACAATGTGTGTTAATGTATTCTGTGTTTTGTGTTACAAGGTGTGTTAATGGCTTCTGTGTTTTGTGTTACAGGGTGTGTTAATGTCCTCTGTGTTGTGTTACAAGGTGTGTTAATGTCTTCTGTGTTGTGTGTTACAAGTTGGGTAAATGTCCTCTGTGTTGTGTTAGAAGGTGTGTTAATGGCCTCTTTGTTGTGTTACAAGGTTTGTTAATGTCCTCTGTCTTGTGTTACAAGGTCTGTTAAGGTCCTCTGTGTTGTGTTACAAGGTGTGTTTATGTCCTCTGTGTTGTGTTACAAGGTGTGTTAATGTTCTCTGTGTTGTTTTAGAATGTGTGTTAATGTCTTCTGTGTTGCGTGTTACAAGATGTGTTAATGACTTCTGTGTTGTGTGTTACAAGGTGTTTTAATATCTTCTGTGTTGTGTTACAAGGTGTTTTAATGTATTTTGTGTTGTGTTACAAGGTATGTTAATGTCTTCTGTGTTGTGTTACAAGGTCTCTTAATGTCTTCTGTGTTGTGTTACAAGGTGTGTTAATCACTTGTGTTGCGTTACAAGGTGTGTTAATGTCATCCGTGTTGCGTTACAAGGTGTGTTAATGTCTTCTGTGTTGTGTTACAAGGTGTGTTAATGTCTTTTGTGTTCTGTTACAACGTGTGTTAATGTCCTCTGTGTTGTGTTAAAAGGTATGTTAATGTCCTCTGTGTTGTGTGTTACAAGGTATGTTAATGTCTTCTGTGTTGTGTTACAATGTGTGTTAATGTCTTCTGTGTTGCTTTACAAGGTGTGTTAATGTCTTCTGTGTTGCGTTACAAGGTGTGTTAATGTCCTCTGTGTTGTGTTACAAGGTGTGTTAATGTCCTGTGTGTTGTGTTACAATGTGTGTTAATGTCCTCTGTGTTGCGTTACAAGGTGTGTTAATGTCTTCTGTGTTGCGTTACAAGGTGTGTTAATGTCTTCTGTGTTGCGTTACAAGGTGTGTTAATATCCTCTGTGTTGTGTGTTACAAGGTGTGTTAATGTCATCTGTGTTGCGTTACAAGGTGTGTTAATGTCCTATTTGTTGTGTTACAAGGTGTGTTAATGTCCTCTGTGTTGTGTGTTACAAGGTGTGTTAATGTCTTCTGTGTTGCGTTAAAAGGTGTGTTAATGTCTTCTGTGTTGCGTTACAAGGTGTGTTAATATCGTCTGTGTTGTGTGTTACAAGGTGTGTTAATGTCATCTGTGTTGCGTTACAAGGTGTGTTAATGTCCTATTTGTTGTGTTACAAGGTGTGTTAATGTCCTCTGTGTTGTGTGTTACAAGGTGTGTTAATGTCTTCTGTGTTGTGTTACAAGGTGTGTTAATGGCCTCTTTGTTGTGTTACAACGTTTGTTAATGTCCTCTGTCTTGTGTTACAAGGTCGGTTAAGGTCCTCTGTGTTGTGTTACAAGGTGTGTTAATGTCCTCTGTGTTGTGTTACAAGGTGTGTTAATGTTCTCTGTGTTGTTTTAGAATGTGTGTTAATGTCTTCTGTGTTGCGTGTTACAAGGTGTGTTAATGTCTTCTGTGTTGTGTGTTACAAGGTGTGTTAATATCTTCTGTGTTGTGTTACAAGGTGTTTTAATGTCTTCTGTGTTGTGTTGCAAGGTCTCTTAATGTCTTCTGTGTTGTGTTACAATGTGTGTTAATGACTTGTGTTGCGTTACAAGTAGGGTAAATGTCCTCTGTGTTGCGTTACAAGGTGTGTTAATGTCCTCTGTGTTGCGTTACAAGGTGTGTTAATGTCTTCTGTGTTGTGTTACAAGGTGTGTTAATGTCTTTTGTGTTCTGTTACAACGTGTGTTAATGTCCTCTGTGTTGCGTTACAACGTGTGTTAATGTCTTCTGTGTTGCGTTAGAAGGTGTGTTAATGTCCTCTGTGTTGTGTGTTACAAGGTGTGTTAATGTCTTCTGTGTTGTGTGTTACAAGATGTGTTAATGTCTTCTGTGTTGCGTTACAAGGTGTGTTAATGTCCTCTGTGTTGTGTTACAAGGTGTGTTAATGTCCTCTGTGTTGTGTTACAAGGTGTGTTAATGTCCTGTGTGTTGTGTTACAATGTGTGTTAATGTCCTCTGTGTTGCGTTACAAGGTGTGTTAATGTCTTCTGTGTTGCGTTACAAGGTGTGTTAATGTCCTCTGTGTTGCGTTACAAGGTGTGTTAATGTCCTCTGTGTTGTGTTACAAGGTGTGTTAATGTCCTGTGTGTTGTGTTACAATGTGTGTTAATGTCCTCTGTGTTGCGTTACAAGGTGTGTTAATGTCTTCTGTGTTGCGTTACAAGGTGTGTTAATGCCCTCTGTGTTGCGTTACAAGGTGTGTTAATGTCTTCTGTGTTGCGTTACAAGGTGTGTTAATGCCCTCTGTGTTGCGTTACAAGGTGTGTTAATGTCCTCTGTGTTGCGTTACAAGGTGTGTTAATGTCTTCTGTGTTGCGTTACAAGGTGTGTTAATGTCCTCTGTGTTGCGTTACAAGGTGTGTAAATGTCTTCTGTGTTGCGTTACAGGGTGTGTTAATGTCCTCTGTGTTGTGTTACAAGGTGTGTTAATGTCTTCTGTGTTGCGTTACAGGGTGTGTTAATGTCCTCTGTGTTGTGTTACAAGGTGTGTTAATGTCTTCTGTGTTGCGTTACAGGGTGTGTTAATGTCCTCTGTGTTGTGTTACAAGGTGTGTTAATGTCTTCTCTGTTGTGTGTTACAAGGTGTGTTAATGTCCTCTGTGTTGTGTTACAAGGTGTGTTAATGTCCTATTGGTTGTGTTACAAGGTGTGTTAATGTCCTCTGTGTTGTGTGTTACAAGGTGTGTTAATGTCTTCTGTGTTGCGTTACAAGGTGTGTTAATGTCTTCTGTGTTGCGTTACAAGGTGTGTTAATGTCTTCTGTGTTGGGTGTTACAAGGTGTGTTAATGTATTCTGTGTTGTGTTACAAGTTGTGTTAATGTCCTCTGTGTTGTGTGTTACAATGTGTGTTAATGTATTCTGTTTTTTGTGTTACAAGGTGTGTTAATGGCTTCTGTGTTTTGTGTTACAGGGTGTGTTAATGTCCTCTGTGTTGTGTTACAAGGTGTGTTAATGTCTTCTGTGTTGTGTTACAGGGTGTGTTAATGTCTTCTGTGTTGTGTGTTACAAGTAGGGTAAATGTCCTCTGTGTTGTGTTATAAGGTGTGTTAATGTCTTCTGTGTTGTGTTACAAGTTGTGTCAATCTCCCCTGTGTTGTGTTAGAAGGTGTGTTAATGTCCTCTGTGTTGTGTGTTACAAGGTGTGTTAATGTATTCTGTGTTTTGTGTTACAAGGTGTGTTAATGGCTTCTGTGTTTTGTGTTACAGGGTGTGTTAATGTCCTCTGTGTTGTGTGTTACAAGGTGTGTTAATGTCTTCTGTGTTGTGTTACAAGGTGTGTTAATGTCCTCTGTGTTGTGTGTTACAAGGTGTGTTAATGTCTTCTGTGTTGTGTTACAATGTGTGTTAATGTCTTCTGTGTTGTGTTACAAGGTATGTTAATGTCCTCTGTGTTGTGTGTTACAAGGTATGTTAATGTCTTCTGTGTTGTGTTACAATGTGTGTTAATGTCTTCTGTGTTGTGTCACAAGGTGTGTTAATGTCTTCTGTGTTGTGTTACAAGATATGTTAATGTCCTCTGTGTTGTGTGCTACAATGTGTGTTAATGTATTCTGTGTTTTGTGTTACAAGGTGTGTTAATGGCTTCTGTGTTTTGTGTTACAGGGTGTGTTAATGTCCTCTGTGTTGTGTTACAAGGTGTGTTAATGTTTTCTGTGTTGTGTTACAAGGTGTGTTAATGTCTTCTGTGTTGTGTGTTACAGGGTGTGTTAATGTCCTTTGTGTTGTGTTATAAGTTGTGTTAATGTCTTCTGTGTTGTGTTACAAGTTGTGTCAATCTCCCCTGTGTTGTGTTAGAAGGTGTGTTAATGGCCTCTTTGTTGTGTTACAAGGTTTGTTAATGTCCTCTGTCTTGTGTTACAAGGTCTGTTAAGGTCCTCTGTGTTGTGTTACAAGGTGTGTTAATGTCCTCTGTCTTGTGTTACAAGGTGTGTTAATGTTCTCTGTGTTGTTTTAGAATGTGTGTTAATGTCTTCTGTGTTGCGTGTTAAAAGATGTGTTAATGTCTTCTGTGTTGTGTGTTACAAGGTGAATCAGGGGGAAGAACGAATAGAGAAACTGAGAGATAGATCGATTGATCGATCTATCAGTAGACTGATAATTATATCGACACACAGAAAGATGGGAATATAGACAGATAGATAAATGGATAGATAGATTAATATATATATAAACCGACAGACGGATAGACAGATGTATTTATATATATATATATATATATATATATATATATATATATATATATATATATATATATATATACATATTTATATATATGTATGTATATGAATGTATGTGTGTGTGTGTGTGCGTATACATATATGTTATAACGAGTCGGGACCCCGACGGCTGAGCTCTTGCCGTTTCAACAGATTGTTGCAGTCTCAGAATCGTGAACTAGCTCTTGAAACGGCAAGAGCTCAACTGTCGGGGTCCCGACTCTTTATAATATAACTATACTCTACTTACCAAAGTATTGAGTACTCTTTTGAGTAATTGTCTAACTAGTTTCAAAGTGAATATATCCTGATCTATACACACACACACATGTATATATATATATATATATATATATATATATATATATATATAGAGAGAGAGAGAGAGAGAGAGAGAGAGAGAGAGAGAGAGGGAGGTTGAATAATATATAGAAAGAACGACAGACGGATATATATGTGTGTGTGTGTGCGCGTGTGTGTGTGTGTGTGTGTGTGTGTGTGTGTGTGTGTGTGTGTGTGTGTGTGTGTGTGTGTGTGTGTGTGTTAGAAAGTTTCTGGTTTAGAGTGTCGGAAATATGTGTATAAGTGATACAGTAAAGATATTGTAAGCCGCTGCTTTATTCCAGGGAGAAGACTGTGAATCACATTTGTATCTCCAGACATTATATCTCTCATTACAAGTTCAAACATTATGTCATCTGTCTCCCCAAGTTCCTGTAACATTCCTCATAACAGGTTCCATCATATCTTACCTTGTCACCAGTCCCCAAGTTCCTGTAACATTCCTCATCAGAAACATCCAGGCCATTAATACAGATGATATTAGGCTGGTTTGTAATATCTCCCGTTTTACTATCATGTAGGAACATTGAAGTCAAAATCCTTCCCAGTAATACATATGTCATAACCAGGGTAAATAGATACTTTATACCATTCATATACGAGGGTCAATTGAATAGTTCACAGGCTGACCACGATACTCTACAGTTACATTTGAAATTAATGCAAGATTTGAAATTAATGCATGTAAGATTTCAAAGCTTTCGCATCACTCCTTCATAGGCTGACTAATATACTCTCATGGAATGACCAAATAGGGTTTATTTTTCAACATAATCCTTGGAAATATACAATGCACTTATTAATAAGAAGAGTTGAAATTAATGACATCAAGATTTAACAGCTCAAGTCATATTCAGCCTATGAACCTTTCAGCCGGCCCTCGTGTTTGGCATATACTTTCAGCTGGTCCACAAAGAAGGCTACATGTTGTCGTGGCCTCCGACACAACTCTTTCCCCTCGGAAAACCCCCCTGTTGGTGGATGTGAAATCCGAAATATAAGGATTATTAAATCGCTTCCAGGGTAACTTTATCTCGTGTTATTATCTCTTACACTTTTCCTAAGTTCTTTTCCGCTCTCTACGTCTCTTTCTACGCTTCCTCTTACATCTCTCTCTCTCTCTCTCTCTATATATATATATATATATATATATATATATATATATATATATATATATATATATATACGATATTAAACAAATGGAAACTATATTTATAAAACCATATTTGTTTCATTATATATATTTCAGGGATATCATATTAAAAATGTGGTATGCCCTCTTCAGACAAAATACAATATATAAACAGTTTTATAAATAAATTTGACATACCTTGAAAAGTTTTTTACAACTTCCATTTAAAAAATAACAACTTCCATTTAAAAAATAACAACTTTTTAAATGGAAGTTGTAAAAAACTTTTCAAGGTATGTCAAATTTATTTATAAAACTGTTTATATATTGTATTTTGTCTGAAGAGGGCATACCATATTTTTAATATGATATCCCTGAAATATATATAATGAAATAAATATGGTTTTATAAATATAGTTTCCATTTGTTTAATATCGTAAAATACTCCAAAATCTGTTGAGTGCTTTTATATCAGTTATAAAATATTTACTCGTTGTAACCCAACAATTTTAAATAAAATTGTTGCATATATATATATATATATATATATATATATATAAGGCGTTCGATAGGGTCGACCATGGTTACCTGGATGCGGTGCTAGCGGCGGCAAGCTTCGGACCCGTTTTCAGGGGCTAGATCAATGCCATGCACAGCAGCCGCATCTGCTCTAGGGTCAAGGTGAACGGCTACCTCTCGGAGCCGTTCAAAACGCGCGGTCCATCCGACAAGGGAGCCCTCTCTCCTCCCTTCTGTATGTAATGACTCTAGAGCCACTACTGCGGAAGTTGGAGTTGTTGCAGGGCATCCCTTTGGAACCGGGATTGCGGAAAGCGGTGTCGGCCTACGCCGACGACGTAACAGTAATGGTGTCGACGGCCTCGGAAATCGGGGCGATCGGCATCTTACTGGAGGAGTACGAAAGGTTTACAGGGGTTAAGCTGAACCGGGACAAGTCGATCGGTCTGCAACTCGGCACGTGGAGGGGCAGATCGATGCCCTCCGATGGCGTCGTCGGGCGCTGGGCGGAGGGCCCGGTGAAGTTGCTCGGGGACTGGTTCGGACCAGAACTCAAGGTGGAGAAGAACTGGGGTGAAGTAACGAACAGGGTGTTTGCACTGACCCAGAAGTGGGCCGAATGCAAACTGTCCCTGAAAGGTCGGGCGGAGGTGGCGAACACTTATATAGCGTCCGTCATCTACTACCGCCTGATCGTTGTGCCTTGCCCAAGGGAAACGCTCGCCAAAATGGAGCGCGCACTCTTCCAATTCCTTTGGAAGAAGCGGGCTCCTATGGTGAGGAGGACATCCATCTGCTGTCAACACCCTTCGAAAGGTGGGGATGCAGTGGCTAATGATACGTAAACACGCATTAAGGCTACGGGACCTCCAGGTATTCCCCACCGGTCAGCCGGTGTGGGCCCCGTTTGTGAGGCGAGCCTTTCCCAGACTCGTCTCACTCACCGAGCTGCAAGCCTGGGTCAAGCAAAGACCGAGAAAACTGGGCGCCTGGCACACCGAGTGTGCCCAGGCGCTCACGGCTCTCTGGCAGGCGGACCCGGCTGTCAGTGGAGAATCCACCTCGTCATTCTATAGAGGGCTGGTGGTTAGCAGGTGCGACGACGCCCTCGGAGAAGCCCTAGACATGGAAGAAGACGAACTGGCCAACCTGTTCGGTAGGACATTCAGCCCGGGACCCATGGATAACTTCCAGAGGTCCCTGGCCTGGCAGTGCTACCGAAGAGCTCTGCCCGTTCGAGAAAGGCTCTACAGACACGGGCGCCCGGGTAGGGACCCCTCGAAAAAGATCTGTCCCAGATGCGTGTGCGACGAGGAAACCGTTGCACACGCATTGGTACACTGCTCGGGCATTGCCGATCTGTGGGGCTATGTCGAACAACTGCTGTCAAGGGTGGGACCGTTCCGGTTGACCACCGAGTCTATTGTAACGATCAAGCCGCCCCCCTCTTCAAAAACGAAGGAGAGGCAGTGTTTCTGTGCGTAATAGCCATGGCGAAAGAGGTTGTATGGTGGACGCGTCTGAAAGGACTGAGGTCAGACACCCTTCTCTCTGGCCAACAACTGGTCCGTTTCTTCCGATATCATTTCGGAAGAAGGATCAGGATGGAGAGAGAGGTGCTGCACCCAGCCGTTTTTATTAAAGATGGGTGAAAGTGGCGAGAATGGCCCGTGTGAATGGGCCTTCACTCTACATCAGACTATAGGTGAGGAAGATAAAAGATCAAGGCAGCACCCCCTCTCTGTGCTCCTGAGGAGAAGGGTTGCACACTTTTTTCGGGTGTGTGTGCGACCCCCCAAGGCGCCTGCTCTCTATTGAGGATTTTGTTATAAAATTTATTTTGTTATATTGTATTTTATTTTTATATCTTGTTATTGCCTCCTCCATATTGAGGACGCCTTGTTATGTAAACTCCCCCATTGTACTTGTCCCACTTTTGATGCCTTGGTGGCAAATAAAAAGAAAGTTATATATATATATATATATATATATATATATATATATATATATATCCCCCTCTCCCTCTCTCATTACCACCTGATTTTGTTACCCGGAGATTTACCCATCTGCATTATTGAGGCTTCCAAAACGACAATTTATATTATTCCACAAACTTTAACACTCTCATATATATATCGTTTTCATTAATATATATATATATATATATATATATTTATATATTAATGAAAACGATGAAATTTCGTATACATGTATTTAGATTTTTATTGTGTATCGAACTGTTATATATGTAGGTAAGTATATAGGGACGTGTGTATATATAATGTACAGATTTATGAATGTATATATAAACCACATATGTATGTATATATGTAGGTATGCATATACAGACGTAAGTATCTACGTATATATGTGCCAATGTATGTATTAAGTATATATGGTGTGTATGGGATAGAAATTAGTAAGAGACTATAAGATATAACAATAAAAATATTTGCAGCCTCTAAATGTTATGGTTTGTGTAAGATATGTACGTAGTGTGTTGTAGGTTTAGTGACAGATATACAATGTTTAACTCCTACCCCTTGCTATACAACATGGCCGCCAAATCAATAGGATTATTTCCCTCGATATCTCTCTCATTAACCTCCTCCTCTTCTTCCTCCTCCTCCTCCTCCTCCTCCTACTACTACTACTACTACTACTACTACTACTACTACTACTACTCCATCTCATCCATCTCCATCACCACAACCAACCACATCACCACAGTCATCCTCACCATAAACATCGTCATCATCGTCATCATCGTCATCATCATCATCATCATCATCATCATCATAATCGTCATCATTATCATAATCATCATCATCATCATCATCATAATCATAATCGTCGTCATCATCATCATCATCATCATCATCATCATCATAATCGTCGTCGTCATCATCATCATCATCATCATCATCATCATCATCATCATCATCATCATCATCATAATCGTCGTCATCATCATCATCATCGTCATCATTATCCCTGTCGCCGTCGCCGTATTCGCCGTGAACGGCACAATGTTTGATGAAGACATTAAGTCGTATAATTTTACATTAACCACAACAACAACAATAACAACAACAACAACAACAACAACAAACTAAGCGATAATGTGTTAGTCTTCATGTTAATGTCACTGAAGTTGCAATTTGTATTAAGCTATTACAGATTCTGTGCTTTGAGAAAACAAACAACGAAAATGTGAAAACAACAACAACCACAGCAACAACAACAACAACAACAACAACAACAACAACAACAACAACCACAACAACAACCGCAACAACAATAACAAAAACAACCACAACAAGTTCAACTACAACAAGAACAGCAGCAACAACAACCACAAACACAACAACCACAACCACCACCACCACCACCACCACCACTACAACAACAACAATAACAACAACAACCACCACCACAACAACAACCACAACATCAACAACAAACAA
>OZ024741.1:10115006-10120884 GCA_964016885.1 Eledone cirrhosa | reverse complement strand
GTGCACACACGTACATACACGCACAGACGAGTACACACACACGCGCGCACTTACAAACACATACCTCTCTTTACAGTCTGAGTTCAAATCCCGCCGAGGTTAACTTTACCTTTCATCCTTACGGGGTCGATAAAATAAAGTACCAGTAATACACAGGTGTAATTTCTGGCATTGTGCCATATATATATATATATATATAAAATCCAGGTCTAGCAAATAGAGAAAAAGCTTTAAAATAAATTAAAAAAAAATTCACTCTACTTACTATATGTGCCTTTACCGCGGTTTCAAGTTCCAAAATAAACGGATAATCCAAGCGGATCTTCATTGAGAAGGGAACTATCTTCAGAGGGCTCTTCTCGCTCGGAGAATATAAAATTCTCGAGTTTAAATCACAAACTGACGCCATACAAAACCATTCCCAGATGAGAGTGAATGATCAAAGAAATAATTCTGTCTGGTGCCGTGTGCAAAGACAAAAGGCAGGGAGGACAGGTCAATGTCCTGCCACTAGAAGTAGCAGCAGTACAAACGACCAAGTGTTATATCAACCTTAGGGGAGATTAATAATAATAAATTATGTGTTCCTACGTGTAAAAAATACATATAGAGATACAAGTATTATCCAACCGTATGGCAATGTGGTTCTATGGCGGGTGAATAAATTAACAAGCCTGAACATATAAAATCCAGGTCTTAGCAAATAGAGAAAAAGCTTTAAAAATAAATTTTTAAAAATTCGCTGTATTTACTATATGTGCCTTTACCGCGGTTTCAAGTTCCAAAGTAAACGGGATAATCCAAGCGGATCTCCAATGAGAAGGGAATTATCTCCAGAAATCTCTCTCTTAATCTCTCTCTCTCTCTCTCTCTCTCTCTATATATATATATATATATATATATATATATATATATATATATTTAGAAACACACAGATACATGCGGACACACACATATATACATGAATGCATCCGCACCCAACTGTGAGTTAAGGGTGCCAACTTCACCGATGTTGCTCAATGAATGACCGGGACAGACCAATTCAGTTTGAACCAGACTGAACCAGTATCAGAGTTAAAAATACATTATGAAGAGAGAAGAAACATTTAGATATAATTAGTAATAAAATGTATCATACCTAAAACTGTTCCTAAATTCCTCGACTACGTAGTTTCGTGGCATAAACAAAAACAATATATCAAAGATATAGAGTCCTTGCGAGGTCTGCCGACTTATCAAGAGGATACCTCATTTTACTAGTCTCAAGAACGCGTCTACACGACGTGAGAAAGAATCCCAAAAGGCGGAGGGGGAGATAGTCACGCGATATAACGGTCGAGAAACAGAGCTAAGCCTCTTATAACCACGAAGAAAATACCACGGAGGCGGAGGGGGTATTCACATCGAGGCCGTAGAAGAGGTAGTGAAGAAGGCGAGAAGTATGAGTAATGGAAGCTTTCCAGTTGTCCCCACACTTCAAAGATTGCTCGACCAGAGGGAGTTATTAATATATTTAGAAACACACAGATACATGCGGACACACACACACACATATATATATAAATATATATATATATATATATATATATTATATATATATATATATATATATATATATATATATATATATATATATATATATATATATATATATATTATATATATATATATATATATATTATTATATATATATATATATATATATATATTATTATACTTGGGGAGGGTCATATTTGCGTAATATTGCCAGAATTAATAACAGAACACACTCACTGTTTGGTTGGTTTTCGCTTCTCGCTGTCTTTTATATCTGCGATCTAAGTTACTCGGTCCTCAATGTTGCCATTGACTGACCGACGGTCAAAAATAATACAGATACAATATAGACACAAACACATATATATAGTTTACATAATTTACATAAATCTTTCGTTGCACATCTGCAACATCGTCAGTGGTGTTATATTCTTTGTTCCTCCTGTTGTGTTGTATGTCTACGCCATTTTTTATTCAGTCTGTCTATATATTTATTTATTTATTTGCTAGTTTGTTTATCTAGAACACATAGATATCGCTTCCCTAGAACACATAGATATCACTCAATTTTCAATAGACATACAATTAAATTAACCTACTCATCCACCAAAAATTTAGCACAAAATATCAATAGAATAAATAATAGGAACTTAAAACCTAGTGATAACAGCATAAATAATATACAAGTTAACAAATGTAACTGTAGAGATAGATCTAAATGTCCGTTAAATAACAACTGCTTAGTTAAAAATATAGTATACAATTGTAATGTTAATACTGACTCTAATTCTTTTAACTACGTCGGTTCCACATCGACGGAATTTAAATTTCGCTATAATAACCACAAGAATTCTTTCACAGATCCAAGTAAAAAATCTTCAACGGCACTATCAGGCGTACTATGGCAACTTAAGCTAGATAACGTTAGATATTCGACGGCTTGGAATATAGTCTCAAGAGGGATTCCTTTTAATTCATCCTCTGAGACATGTGACCTCTGCGCAGAGGAGATATTCTTTATACTAAAATCTAAAAATTCCCTTAATCTACGGACAAATTTATTCAGTTGTTGCAAACATAGATTAAACTCAACGTTTAAATATAAATTTAAATTTAAAATGTAGTATATTTAGTTTGATTTATAATTATATGGGAAACTAGCCGATAAATCTTTGATTCACTTTTTATTCTTTTTTATTTTTATTTTATTTATTTAAACATTCTTCATGAAAAATTAAGCTATCCTAAAAGTTGATGCTCCAAATATTTCGAATAAACGTTACACTAGATAAACTTCTATATTAAATATAAGAACACATGTAGACCAAATTGGGCATCCTATACTTTTTGAAATGATCTTTACTAGATGCGATTTGATAGATAATTTTTGGCTTTATATGTTTTTCGACTCTGATGTTTATAATGAACTTGGCAATATATTGTCAATTAATTTTGAAGGGTTGATCTTTGTGGTTTATTTTATTTTTATTATTGTAGTATTTCCTAATTTTTATTTTTAATATTCTTAATATGTAAATTTTTTTAATATGTAATATTTTTAATATGTAATATTCCTTCGTAATATTTCTTAGTTTTCTATTATTACTTATTATTATTATTGTTATTTTTAGTTTTGTTTCCGATATATTTTTATTTTTATTTTTATTAGTATATTGAAATCTGCTCTATCTTTGCTTGATAGACTGAAATAGTAATATTGACTCTATATACACATATATGTATACTTGAATTTTTATACCACATTGAGAATACTTTCCGTGAACTTAAGGTTTGCAGAATTGATCATGTACATTCACATAGATGTTTGTAATTATCACATAAACGTATGAATTTTTAAAAAACTAAACATAAGATCATTAATTTTCACACATTGTGGATACATATCTCATTCAGGAATACTGATATTTACAATGTAGAGGCTGGTTTTGTAAATACTAATACCTCTATATTAAAACAGAGGTTTTTTACGCCTCGCCTGTGTCTGGATGTTTTTGAATTTTTTCTCTCTCTTTTTTCTCTCTCTATATTTTTTCTCTCCCTATATAACAGCTGGTTTTCCCTCCATATATCTCCCTTACATTAATACTAGAGCTAAATAAATAAATAAATAAATAAATGTATCATTGATACGTTATTCAACAGTCGTCCCACTACCTAGCTTTCTATATATATCTATCTATCTCTATTTCCTCTCTCTCTATATATATATATCTCTTTCTGTTTCTTTACATGAAGTTCTTCTCTTTATCTATCTGTCCATCTCTCTATTTTGTCCATACATTTCTTCTTTTTCTTTTTCTTCGTTTTCTGTCTTTCTTTCCTTTTTTCTCTTTTTTTCTCTCTTTCTCTCTCTCTTTCTTTCTCTTTGTGTACAATTTTGTCACTACCAAATCAACCTTCTCAAATGCAAATAGATGTTACGGTATGTCGAATCTATTTATCTATAAAACTGTTTATATTGTATTTTGTCTGAGGAAGGCATAGCATATTGTTAATATGATATCCCTGAAATATATATAATGAAATAAATATGGTTTTATAAATATAGTTTCCATTTATTTAATATTGTAAATATACTCCAAATATTTGTCGAGTGCTTTTATATCAGTTATAAATATTTACTAGTTGTAACCCAACAATTTAAATATAACTTTCCATATATATATATATATATATATATATATATATAGTAATAATAATAAAATTGAAGACTAAAATCCAAAGAGGGCTCGATAAGGAAAATATATATCAAATATATAAAAAACCGTAGAGCAAATATTTATTAAAATAACAGATTAATGTTTAAGCAAAGAATCGCTGCTTTCACCCTTAACGGGATCTTCTGAAACTAACAAAGTCAATCTGTAAACGCAGTACTGGATATTTCAAAAAACGTTGCAACCGGAGGAAGACAGGAAGACGATACTTTGGTTCGTGGAAACGTTCGCTGGCAAAGAACGGGAAAAAACGAATAATACGTATTTAATAGGGCGGTGAAAAACAATTACGCGCAAAGACAGAACCACGTTTATAGTATAAAAGAGGTCGTAGACTAATGTTCTCTTAGGTGGTGCATAGAGACGTTCTCTGGCAATGAACGAAAAAACGAAGATAATAAGTCATATGTGGAGCGTCGAGAACAATAGCACGCAAAGACAAAACCACGTAAACGGTATAGCAGAAGTCGTAGACTAAAATACTAACTAGGAGACCAAATGAATCTCTGCTACAGAGTTAAGAACAAAGTAAATAAATACAATACAGAAGTAATAGAAACAAATAAATACATACACGCAAACAGGTACGTACATACACAAGCATCCGCAAAACCTTACCATGGGTATACAAAACCACGCACATATAAATATGTGTGTGTGTGTATACTTGTGTACAAATAAATAAATAATTATATAAACGTACATAAATAAATAAATACGTATATAACAAGCGCACACACATACCTACATGTAAATACACGAATGTGCGTGGCTTCGTATACCTATGGTAAGGTTTTGCGGATGCTTGTGTATGTACGTATCTGTTTGCGTATCTGTTTGTATATGTATATATATATATATATATATATATATTTATGTATGTATATATATAGAGACATATATATTTATGTCTATATATATAGAGAGAGAGACATATATGTATTTATATACACATATACATATGTGTATATATGCATACATGCACACACACACACACACACACACACACACACACACACACACACACACACACAGACACACAGATATATATATATGAAAACAGTCAAGACCCCGACGGCTGAGCTCCGGCCATTACGACAGTTAGATCCGAACGTTCAGATCTAGCTCCGAAACGGCCGGAGCTCAGCCGTCGGGGTCTTGACTCTTTGAAGAAAGACAAAGCTAAAATAGATTACAAAGATCAAGACAAGATTCGATCTCACAATATCGATATATCGAACTGTTAGGCATCTAAGTCATTTGTGTCTCAACTGGATTACTACCTCCTATATAGGGACATATCTCGCTTGTTGTTGTAGTTGATGATGGTGATGGTGATGGTAATGATGATGATGGTGGTGATGATGGTGATGGTAATGATGATGATGGTGGTGATGATGGTGAAGGTGGTGATGATGATGATGATGATGATGATGGTGGTGATGGTCATGATGATGATGGTGATGATGGTGGTGATGGTGATGTTGGTGATGGTGATGGTGATGGTGATGATGTTGGTGATGATGTTGATGATGGTGATGGTGATGATGTTGGTGGTGATGATGGTGATGATTATGATGATGGTGATGATGATGATGATGTTG
>OZ024741.1:10087506-10110006 GCA_964016885.1 Eledone cirrhosa | reverse complement strand
CAGAATAGGGTGGTGCATTGAGTCCTTGAGCAAGATGCATTTTTTACATTGCACCAGTTCACTCAAATGGCAAATATGAGTTGTAACAGTAATTTGTGCGGCCATCCTTGCAACGTATTGTCATGCTGAATCTCCCTGAGAATTACGCTAAAGGTGCAGAAGTCTGTGGAATTCTCATTCACTTATCCGTTAAATTTAGGAGGAGACATTCCATCGATTGAATCAACTGGAGTCCTCGTCGTCGAAAACGATGAAGATCCATCAACTACATCAACAATAGACACACACACATATATATATATATATGTGTGTTTGTGTGTGTGTGTGTGTGTGTAAATGGAAAAAACAATGGCAAACAGACAGTCTCATTTCCTCAGTGAACCTCTGAAAATCACAACGGTTTCGGTTAATAAAGGTCTCTCCTTTCTCACGGTATATTTATATTTCGGTACATTAACAGTCTACCCATATTCATGATGATAACCAATAATTGTTTCTACTTTAGGCACAAGGCCAGCAATTAACCAGTGCATTACTGGTACTTTATTTTATCGACCCCGTAAGGATGAAAGGCAAAGTCAACCTCGGCGGGATTTGAACTCAGATCGTAAAGGGACGTAACTATGCTGGAAAGCATGGCGTCCGACCCTCTACCGATACTGCCAATCCACCGCCATTATCTGATGATAACCAATAATGCTGGGAATTTTCCTTGTCCATGTTTTCTGTCCCTTTAGCCGTTTCCCTGTAATTTTCCTCGCCCCTCTGTTTCTTCTTCTCCATTTCTTTTACTCTGCTTATTTTATTCGTTGCCTCAGTTTCGCTGCTTTTCTCCCCTTTAGTCTAGTATATTCTCGCTCTATAATTTCGTTCAACGGTTAACGCTTATTTCTTCTTTCTCTCAACCAATTTTCTCCCTTTCTTTTATACTGTTTTCCTCTTACCTTCCTTTTTCTCCGTCATTTACGCCCTAAGGGGCTCCGTGACTTCTGCTGTCCTTCCTCCTGATTTTTTTTCTAACTTATCTGGAATTATCACACACTCACTTATTTGTGACCGTCTATAGTCTAGCGACTGATATACGGCTATTTCTTGTATATTTATATATCTCCGTTTAAGATTTACCTGTACATATTTCATGTCATCCGATGACTTGATTTTTCACCCAGGTATGTTATTTTGTTTTTTTCTGTTCCGTCCTCATTGCATGTATGTATTGTTTGTTTCCCAAGCAGTGGTGCAGGGGTAAGTTTTTATTACAGTGGCGCACGTTGTCACAAGTAGTCCTATCCATAATCACACGAAGTTGTGAGGATATCTCCCTCGCCCTTGATTCTATTTCTCTCTTCTCTTTACTGCCAATCTTTCCTGTTGCCCTCATTTATCGTTTACTATTTTCGTTCTATGTTTTGCCTTATACACACACACACACACACACACACACACACACACACACACACACACACACACACACACATACACACACACACACACACACACACACACACACACACACACACACACACACACATACATATATATATATATATATATATATATATATATATATATACAGGGAGAGGGGGAGAAGAGCTACATATCCTGTGTATAGCAGTCAAATGTAAGCAGTCAAGGTCTATACAGACAGAACTTAATTTTCAGTTTTGAGTATCAGCTCGCTGTAGAAGCACGAATGATAGCAACCATTGCAGCTACTCACTCTCTCTATTAATCTTGACTTACTCATTTAAGTTGGACCTGGTAATAGACCAATTATTCCCTGATCCTTAAGCCACCCTTTACAAACCACAAGATTTATATGTTTTGCAAGTACTTTGCAAAATCTCACGGCTTCATGTGAAATTCTCCACATTTAAATGACATTGCACTGAAAATCATAAATATAGAGCTGCGTAAAAAGACTAATTAGAAGTCCGCCATTAACGAATACAGCTTCTAAACTTATCATAATCTGTTAATTGAAGCAACAAAATAATCTACACGCTATGACATGAAACTATGTCTTTGAAGTTGCTGTTCAATTTAGCCATAAAATATTAAACAAAATGGCGCGATGTCTGATCCTAAGCAGACTGCACTTAACTAACTTGTCAATTATAACTGTCATGGCTTCATGTCTTTTTTACATATGCTGCCAACCTATTATAGCGTAATATTCCCTAGCTTGCTTTCCTCTTCAATATCCATGTACTCATATATATATATATATATATATATATATATATATATATATATATATATATATATATATATATATATATATATGAGTACATGGGCATTGAAGAGGAAAGCAAGCTAGGGAATATTACGCGATACTGTAGCCTATTATATATATATATGTGTGTGTATGTGTGCGTGTGTGTGTGTATGCAAGCAAGTATGTATGTGACTAACTATCTATCTACGTATGTAGATAAACGAGGGAATACGATAACACCTACAAAACGTGTTCCTGGTGTTGACGGTTGTTCTATCCACGGGGTGTAAAACAACCCTGCAGTAACGTTCCCCCTATTGGGGATTTCAATTGTTATTTTATTATATATAGTTTATTGTTATTTATTAGTGTTAAAGTTATATGATTTTTATGTAAAACCCCCACCGCCACGTCCTGTAATATCCCATTTTTGTTCGCCCTTATGGCAAATAAAGAAAGATATCTATCTACGTATGTATATATATATATATATATATATATATACATACATACATACATATATACATATATATATATATATATATATATATATATATATATATATATATATATATATATATATATATATATACATGTGTGTGTGTGTGTGTGTGTGTGTGTGTGTGTGTGTGTGTATGGATGTATGGATGTATGCATGTATGTATGTGATATCCCTGATATCACGTTTCCTCGTTAAAACAAAGTCAATAAGGTGTTACTTCTTGGAACGTGGATGCATCCAAGTTGTCTTATATTTGTCTTTCTGCTGAAAGAGCGTGTTCCCAACAACAAGATCCATCCCAGTGCACATCTGCAACAGAAGTAGGCCATTGTTATTGCACTTACCTACTCCATGCTTGCTCATCACACTCCAAGCTTTGCAGTCATTACTAACATGTGCATTTGAGGACCAAGGTGAGAGTGTATGCTGCATATGTACTGTCAGCTTTGCTTTATGCATGTGAGACATGGGTTGCCTACAAACGGCATATCCACAGACTGGAACGGTTTCACCAGCAGTGTCTCAGAAAGGTGCTCGGTATCAAGTGGCAGATGCATGTGAGTGATGTTGAGGTCTTTGAGAGAAGTGAGTGCCGGAGCATTGAGAGTAACTTCCACCAACGGCGTTTGCGATGAACCGGACACCTCTGTAGAATGGAGGATGATCGAATCTCAAAACAACTCTTGCATGGCGAGCTTTGTGAGGGTAAGAGACCACCTCATAGGCCAAGGCTTCGATTCAAGGTTTGTGTAAAGGACTCATTGAAAAAACCTGGTTTGATAATGGCTGACTGGGAGAGAGAAACTTGGCGTGGAATGGTGAATGATGGGGTCCAAAATTTTGAGGATAGACGCATAGAACACGAGAAAATCAAACGGGGTGTGCGTAAGCAATGGCTTGGTGTATCTCTCGAAACGATCGTTGTCTCTATTGAATTGAAGTGTCCTGAGTGTGGAAAAATTTGCTTGAGCAAATCTGGTCTCAGGAGCCACAGTCGCAGCCATGTTCAAAGAGAACCAGTGAACTATGATCTACACGGTGTTGTGAGGGTTCACGGGCAACCTGCTGCAGGACCTCAGGCCAGGGAGATCCATAGTTGTCGTCAGTGTGTGAGGGAGTGTAAGTCTCTAGCAGACTTGAAAAGCCATATCCGAGCGTCACACATCTGAATCTGACAAGCGATTGCAATACTCTTAGCAGAGTTTGCAGCCATCATGTGTGCATCTATGTATGCAGAGATAGAAAATCAGGTAAAATATCCTCTAGTCAGAAAACCAATGGCTGGCAGGGATTTAAAAGATTCGTTTTTTCATTCTAGGTAAGTGTCGGTGGCAAGAGGTAGTAATCTATATTCAATAATGTTGATTAATCAATTAATTTCCCTCGTCAGGAATAATAAAGGTAAAGGAGTTCCTCGGATTGGAGAATAGAAATAAAAGTATAATATAGGAGCTATCAGCATCAACTCAACCCTACTTAGTCGGTTATTAATAACTAATGTTTAACTATTTCTTTACCTCTGGGTTGTTTATTAAATACATATTGTTACACTTCTATGACCGTTATAGGTCAACTTCTAGCTGTTTCTAACTCAAATACTTCTCTAATAATACCCCTCTAATGATATATCTAAATGTACATTTATCTATATGTTGTTTCTTTATACGTATGTTAGTCTATCCTCATTTTTATGCTTCAGTTAATTTAGCTGTTATTATCTCTTAACTTGTGTTGTCCATGGGTTTATATTTGCAAGGGTTATTTACAGTCAGTATATATTGGTTGAGGTCAACTTTGCCTTTCATCCATTTAAGGTCGATAATACCATACCAGTCTAATACTGGGGTCGATTCTTCCTCTATATCTCTTTATCGCTTCCTTTCTTCGACTCTCTACTTTTCCCTGCGAGAAATCTGCTGTATTCAGACCTGGGAAGGAGACGGCCTCCGCCATGTTTAAAACAATGCCCTTGAAATGCCGTACGTCAATATGCTGCCCCTACGACACCATCAGGGGTTACGGGTTCATATATATATATATATATATATATATATATATATATATATATATATATATATATATATATATATATATATATATATATATTATATACATATATATATATATATGTATATTGACTGGTGACGCACGTTTCGCCACTGATCAGCTCAAGGTTCGATCTGTATCGATCTATCCCGACTCTGTAATCCGCGGCTCGTCAGATCCCTTACAATGGTAATGGAAAAATGGAATATACATGCCGTATCAGAAAGTCTGAAGTGCCTATGACGGTCAGTGAAATTTGTTTTGATTGGTGGGTTAATTCATAGGGATTTGTTTGCCTGTAGTGTATGTGGGGTGTGGGGTGTGAGGATAGGTGGTGCCGGGCGTAGTGAGTAGCGGTGTAGGGGTGCTGATTTTCGCTAGACACTGAAGTGAACCTAAACATTGAGTGCTCACCCGGGTGAACCTACAGTAACTCCAAGTCACACTCCCTTGATATATATATATATATATATATATATATATATATATATATATATATATATATATATATATATATATATATATATATATATATATATATATATATATATATATATATATATATATATATATTGAGGTAAGCGGAGCAAGCAAGTTTCAAGCAATTTTTTAAAATAAATAAAAAAATATAATTTAAATATTTACCTATTCCAATTGCTTTTACCATAGAACAACCCTTGTATCATAGACACCCTATATATTTCCAGGGGTACTTAGTACCTGTGGGCGTATTAACTTCTTTCATATATATATATATATAACAAAGGAATTGTGGTAAGGAACCAGATGGACCATAACGCACCAGAGTACTCAATATTTAGGGTAGTAGAGTGGGAAATAGGAAAAAGTAAGACCCCGACGGCAGAGCTCAAGCCGTTTCGACGGCTATTTCTGGACTAAATTAGAATTTTAATTTAGTCCAGAAATAGCCGTCGAAACGGCTTAAGCTCTGCCGTCGGGGTTTTACTTTTTCCTATATATATATATATGTGTGTGTGTGTGTCGGTATTTATCTATCTGTCGGTTTAAGTTACTTACTTAAACATACTTGTTAATTTTGTTTCAGTGTATATTAATGTGGGTGTATATAGTTTTATATTTATCGGGATGTATTTTATGTGGGTATAAGTGCTTTAGTTGTGTATGTGTGTAGATTTACATGTCTTACTTCTCATACTTATTTATGGGGGATCTTGTAATTTCCTACGATCCTGTAACTACTGACGAGGGTTAGGGGGGCGGCGTGTTGACATACGGCCTTTCTTGGGTGTTTTGAAACATAGCAGAGTCCATCTCATTTCCGGGTCTAAATACACCAGAGAGTGATAGAGAGAGATAGAGAGTGATAGAGATTGATAGAGAGTGATAGAGTAGGATAGAGAGTGATAGAGTAGGATAGAGAGTGATAGAGAGAGATAGATATTAATAGAGAGTGATAGAGAGTGATAGAGAGTCATAGAGAGCGATATAGAGTGATAGAGAGTGATAGAGAGTGATACAGAATGATAGAGAGTGATAGAGAGTGATAGAGAATGATAGAGAGTGATAGAGAGCGATAAATAATAATAGAGAGTGATAGAGAGTGATAGAGAGGGATAGAGAGTCATAGAGAGTGATATAGAGTGATAGAGAGTGATAGAGAATGATAGAGAGTGATAGAGAATGATAGAGAGTGATAGAGAGTGATAGAGAATAATAGAGAGTGATAGAGAGTCATAGAGAGTCATAGAGAGTCATAGAGAGTGATAGAGAGGGATAGAGAGTGATAGAGAGTGATAGAGAGTGATAGAGAATGATAGAGAGTGATAGAGAATGATAGAGAGTGATAGAGAGGGATAGAGAGTGATAGAGAATAATAGAGAGTGATAGAGAGTGATAGAGAGGGATAGAGAGTCATAGAGAGTGATATAGAGTGATAGAGAATGATAGAGAGTGATAGAGAGTGATAGAGAGTGATAGAGAGTGATAGAGAGTGATAACGAGCGATAGAGAATGATAGAGAGCGATAGAGAGTGATAGAGAATGACAGAGAGTGATAGAGAGTGATATAGAGTGATAGAGAGTGATAGAGAGTGATATAGAGTGATAAAGAGTGATAGTGATTGATATAGAATGATAGAGAGTGATAGAGAGTGATAGAGAGTGATAGAGGGTGATAGAGAGTGATATAGAATAATAGAGAGTGATAGAGAGTGATAGAAAGTGATAGAGAGTGGTAGAGAATGATAGAGAATGATAAATAATGATAGAGAGTGATAGAGAGTGATAGAGAGTGATAGAGAGTGATAGAGAATGATAGAGAGTGATAGAGAATGACAGAGAGTGATAGAGAGTCATAGAGAGTGATAGAGAATGATAGAGAGCGATAGAGAGTGATAGAGAATGATAGAGAATGATAGAGAGTGATAGAGAGTGATAGAGAATGATAGTGAGTGATAGAGAGTGAAATAGAATGATAGAGAGTGATAGTGAAAGATAGAGAGTGATATAAAGCGATAGAGAGTGATAGATAGTGATAGGGAGTGATAGAGAATGATAGAGAGTGAAAGGGTGTGATAGAGAGAGATAGGGAATGATAGAAAGTGATAGAGAGAGATAGAGAGTGATAGAGAATGATAGAGAGAGAGAGAGAGTGATAGAGAGTGATAGAGAGTGATAGAGAGTGATAGAGAGAGATAGAGAGTGATAGAGAGTGATAGAGAGGAAAGGAGAAAGAGATATAGACGAAGAATCGACCCAGTACTAGACTGGTATAATTTTATCAACCCCGTAATAATGAAAGGTAAAGCTAACCAGGTGGTGCTATTAAGTTAGACAGTACCTGAGCCAATACTGGCCGAAACCAATTAAAGTTATCAAAGTTAACCTCGGTGAGATTTGAAATGAGAACGTAAAGGGCCGTAATTCTAAGCCGCGAAGCATTTGGTCCGACTCTGTCGATTCTGCCAATCCATAGTAATTACTTATATGCCTCATGTCACGTTTTTAGAAATGAGTTGTTGCTGTTACATCTCACAAGTACAGTTTGGCGTTCGGTTTAGGATGGTTTCTGAGTGTGTCTCGACTGGTAACAGTAATAACTTATTTACAGTTAAATTTTAATTTTATTATTAAGAGACTTTTTTTTACCTTTATTAATCTCGACGAAGGGCTGAGGGAGGGTTCGGCTCTGCCAGGCTTAAAAAATGTTAAATACGATGCCCCTACGACTCCATCAGGAGTTACGGGATAAAACAAAACAAAAACAAATCTTGGGATGAGGGAAATTAATTGATTAATCGAAATGACAGATTATACATTCCTGACATTTGTCACTGAAACGTATGTATGGTCCCGTAGCATCTGATAGAGTCGTAGGGGCACCGTACGTTAGTGCGGCGTTTCTTTGGCATTTAAAGCCTGGCAGAGTCCATCCCTCTCCAGGCTTGAGTACAACAGTTTCTTCCAGACAAAGATAGAAAGTGAGACAGGAAATGAGAAAGAGATATAGGGGAAGAATCGATCCAAGTACTTGACTGGTACCTTTTTTATCGACCTCGAAAGGATGAAAGGAAAAGTTGACCTCGGTGGGATTCGAACACCGAGAAAGAGAGACAGAACGAATACCACAAAGCATTCTATCCGATATTTTAACGACTCTGACAATTCGCTGCCATATCACTGAAGTGTACCTAGTATTAAAAAAATATGCTTTAAATTCCAACACGCCTTTGGTTTTCCTTTACATATATATCAATGCTCTGTGATGCCGGTTACTTTCCAAACTTTTGGATCTTACCTGCCAAACCTGACCTTGATATATTTGATATAACAGCACATCGAGCTTCTCAGCATCTTGTTTAGTCAAAACTAGGTAGATATTTCAATTTAGAAATGTTCGTATATATATATATATATATACATATACATTTTTTAACGCTTTTTAACGCTAAATTATTAATAACTAGCAGTGGTACCCGGCGTTGCACGGGATAAGGTATTTTGGAACGCGGGCCGCCAACAGACCTAATCGTGGAAAAACAGCATGCCTGGACAATATGTAAAGAAAATAAACCGAATACTCTGATGACTGGATAATCTTTAAGATTTTCCTCGATGAAGCAGGAAAAATATAGGTTTTCACCTAATGAGGGCCCTAGGAGATCAAGAAAATGAATTTTTTTTATGTGCATAATATTCCTTGAAATTTCGGGAAAATCGGCTAGACGTAACGCCTCAACAAAAGCCCTAAAAAGCTGAACAAGTGCAGTTTTTCACCTAATGCGGGACCAAGGGGATCAAAAAGTTGAATTTTTATGTGCATAACACTCCCTGAAACATAAGTAATACACATGTAAAGTTTGAAAAAAATAGGTTGGGTACTTCTCGAGTTTTAGCGATTCAAACTCACAGACACACACACACACAGACAGACATCCTTAGTTTTATATATATAGATAATATACCGTATTTGCTGGCCTTTATTTTACGTTATGTTTTGAAGTTTATAGACATTTTTATGGACCACGTCCAATATTCGCGGTTTTCATTCTTCACCGGCATTACGTTCCTAGATACCGGTGGACAACTGTATAAATATATATATGTATATATATGCACACTCACACACATATGATATATATATATATAGTGGTAGAACACTGGAAGTTAATATCCGCAGTGGTAGAGCACTCAGTCCATGGGACAAGTTAGGTAGAAGTGGTTACACAACAGTTAGTTTACCATACCGAGAACAATTGTTTCTCCTTAGCGGATCCTCAGGTCGTAATGGACCATTACGATTGTTCTCGGTATGGTGAACTAACTGTTGTGTAACCACTTATATATATATATATATACTGTGCGTCTGTACACATATATGTATGTACGTATACATACTTATATTTAGGTATCAGCCGTACTAAGAGTGAGAAATGAAATTTCGTTTCATTCTTTTCCATTTATCGTTTTTGGTATGCCCGGCCGACTAACTCACTCGATATGCAAATTAGGCTGCTCAGCCGTTAATATGCATAAGGAAAGTATATACTTCCAGACGTTCAATCATCTGACAGAAAGGTATACGATACTGACGATAGCTAATAAGCTTGAAACTAGTACATCGTTCCTGTGGCAGTGATGAACAAAAGGGCGACGATGGTTGCCGAACACTGTACGGCGTAATTCGGGCTGTTTGTTTACAGACAAACCGAACATTATAATAAATGTTCGATAAAACTATACGTACATATATATATGTGTGCATGTATGTATATATATACATACTACTGTGCGTCTGTACACATATATGTATGTACGTATACATACTTATATATATATATATATATATATATATATGTATAAGAAAATGAGGTTTTTTTTAAATGAAAAAAAAAAAGTGATGTCCTACACGAGTGAAAGTATAAGGAAAAAAGATGAAATCGAAAATGCAACTGGTGTCTTTTTAAGAATACTTATTTGTTTCCTTTACCGGTTTCACAGTTCTTATGCTTTTCAAAAGTAGAATTGAGATGGAGCGTTTGTGGTTTTTCTGGCATCATATATATATATATATATATATATATATATATATATATATATATATATATATATATATATATATATACATGTGTGTGTGTGTGTGTGTGTACAAATGTGTTCCCGTGATTTTCAATACATGTAGAATGTGATAGCGCATCATACTAGTCGAGTGTTTGCAGTGGCGGTAATAAAATAAGGAAAAGCTGGTGCAGTAAGACGTTGACCCAAATTAATTTTATTGATCCGTAATAACAGAGGGACAGCGTTTGTAATTGATAGCAGAAGAATGTACAGATTGCTTTCACTGCTTTCTTTTGTAAAATATAGTCACACATACACACATACACACACATACACACACACACACACACACACACACACACACACACACACACACACACACACACACACACACACACACACACACACACACACACACACACACACACATATGTGTGTGTGTGTGTGTGTGTGTGTGTGTGTGAGTGTGTGTGTGTGTGTGTGTGTGTGTGAGCGTGTCTGAGTAGAAGTGCGTGTATTTACGTGTTTGCGTGTTTATATATATGTATTCCTATGTTACATATGTATAACAGAAACATAAAGAGGAGAGGGAGGTAGACGATGTAGTGTGCTTCTGACAGAAGCCAATTTAGTTAATATTGTTACTTAATAAATAAACCTGACCCCAGTAATATTTATTGCTCAGAGTCTGGCTATTATAATGCTATATACTACAATAGACTCTTAATTAGCTAGGCTCAAATACAACATCTTGATTTCGCTATTGCGTCTAGACATGTCATTTCATTATAGTAGTAGTAGTAGTAGTAGTAGTAGTAGTAGTAGTAGTAGTAGTAGTAGTAGTAGTAGTAGTAGTAGTGGTGGTTGTGGTAGTAGTAGTAGTAGTAGTAGTGGTGGTGGTTGTGGTATAGTAGTAGTAGTAGTAGTGGTGGTAGTAGTAGTAGTTGTAGTAGTGGTGGTGGTAGTAGTAGTAGTTGTAGTTGTAGTAGTATTAGTTGTTGCTGTAGTAGTAGTAGTAGTAGTAGTAGTAGTAGTAGTAGTAGTAGTAGTTCTTGTCGTCGGTGTTCTCCTCATCATCATCGCCGTAATATTGTTCGACATCATCACCACCACACCACCTTCATCATCATCACCAATATTTAGTCCTACATATTTGGATCACATTTGGTTATCTATCAATGTAGCTAAATATTGTACCAAAATAATTGTTTCTACTTTAGGCACAAGGCCAGCAATTACCCAGTCCATTATTGGTACTTTATTTTATCGACCCCTTATGGATGAAAGGCAAAGTTAACCTCGGCGGGATTTGAACTCAGACTGTAAAGGGACGTAACTCTGTTAGAAAGCATGGCGTCCAACCCTCTACCGATACTGCCAATCCACCACATTGTACCATAATAATGTATTCCCTACACATCCACGAGAGTAAAATTTTGGACACATCATAAGTGTAGTGTCCTAGAATCCCTGAATACTTCAGGTCATACAGCACCTTCGTCTAGATCACCCGACTTGACCAAAACATCAGCCTGTGTCCAAGTGGCATAACTATTACTCACGCCCATCGGTTACTATTCTTCGGCCATAGCCATCATGATGCCTTCTCTGTTGGTTCTATATTGGTTTTGATGGTTCCTCTCCTTCTTGCTTCCGTATTTCCTGGTCTCCTATATTGTACTGAGTAGCAGAATACCTGTTGTATCATATAACACACTATAGACATCTGGTTAGAATGTCTCATGAGAGGATCGTTGGACAGATTTTACGGATAAAAGCAACCAACAGGAGTGCCAGGGGTAGACCCCGAGCAAGAGGGTTGAATAACATCCATGAGCTTGGCTGGTCACGCTTGGAGTTCCAGCCAGATCATTTGGAGACGGTTACTCCTGACAGAACCCGCTGAAAGCAATGTTTCAGGACTCAGCCCCAACGACCCTCACAGGGACAAGTCGGCGAAGAAGAAGAACATATTGCACAATATAATTTGTATCATAAAGAAAAACAAATGTCGGATTATCCAGGAAGTTCGATTCAATAAAAATTCAACAGAATATAAAATAAGCAGAAAGACAGAAAACTCTGATAAACGACTCTATATTGGACTGGGACTTTATTTGAAGTAAAACTGGAAGGATGAATGGTAAAGGTGACCTCCATTGTATATAAGTTCGGGAGGTGAAGAGCAGAATCAAATAACACAAGTCATTATTTGATATTCATTGATATAGGAGGGGCGGCTCGGACATTTTACACTAATTTCAACTCTTTTATTAATAAACTTCAGCACAACTATCACCACAACCACAACAACCACTAACAGCACCACCACCACCACCACCACCATTATATTGTGTTAATAACACCATCAGCTGAAATATCACAACAACCACAACAACCACTAACAGAAGCACCACCAACACAACCATTATATAATGTCAATAACACCACCAGCACAACTATCACCACCACCGCAACAACCACTAACAGCACCACCACCACCACCACCATTATATTGTGTTAATAACACCATCAGCTGAAATATCATAACAACCACAACAACCACTAACAGAAGCACCACCAACACAACCATTATATTATGTCAATAACACCACCAGCACAACTATCACCACCACCGCAACAACCACTAACAGCAGCACCACCACCACCACCATTATATTGTGTTAATAACACCATCAGCTGAACTATCACAACAAACACTACCATCATCACAACTACCACCTCTACATTCAACACAACAAGCACCACAACAACCACTACCATCATCACAACTACCACCTCAACATTCAACACAACAAGCACCACTACAACCACTACCATCATCACAACTACCACCGCAACATTCAACACAACAAGCACCACAACAACCACTACCATCATCACAACTACCACCTCAACATTCAACACAACAAGCACCACAACAACCACTACCATCATCACAACTACCACTTCAACATTCAACACAACAAGCACCACAACAACGACTACCATCATCACAACTACCACCTCAACATTCAACACAACAAGCACCACTACAACGACTACCATCATCACAACTACCACCTCAACATTCAACACAACAAGCACCACTACAACGACTACCATCTTCACAACTACCACCTCAACATTCAACACAACAAGCACCACAACAACCACTACCATCATCACAACTACCACTTCAACATTAAACACAAGCACCACTACAACGACTACCATCATCACAACTACCACCGCAACATTCAACACAACAAGCACCACAACAACCACTACCATCATCACAACTACCACCGCAACATTCAACACAACAAGCACCACAACAACCACTACCATCATCACAACTACCACCTCAACATTCAACACAACAAGCACCACTACAACGACTACCATCATCACAACTACCACTTCAACATTAAACACAACAAGCACCACTACAACGACTACCATCATCACAACTACCACTTCAACATTAAACACAACAAGCACCACTACAACCACTACCATCATCACAACTATCACCGCAACATTCAACACAACAAGCACCACAACAACCACTACCATCATCACAACTACCACCGCAACATTCAACACAACAAGCACCACAACAACCACTACCATCATCACAACTACCACCTCAACATTCAACACAACAAGCACCACTACAACGACTACCATCATCACAACTACCACTTCAACATTAAACACAACAAGCACCACTACAACGACTACCATCATCACAAATACCACTTCAACATTAAACACAACAAGCACCACTACAACCACTACCATCATCACAACTACCACCGCAACATTCAACACAACAAGCACCACAACAACCACTACCATCATCACAACTACCACCGCAACATTCAACACAACAAGCACCACAACAACTACTACCATCATCACAACTACCACCTCAACATTCAACACAACAAGCACCACTACAACGACTACCATCATCACAACTACCACCTCAACATTGAACACAACAAGCACCACTACAACGACTACCATCATCACAACTACCACCTCAACATTCAAGACAACAAGCACCACTACAACGACTACCATCATCACAACTACCACCTCAACATTCAACACAACAAGCACCACTAGAACGACTACCATCATCACAACTACCACCTCAACATTCAACACAACAAGCACCACTACAACGACTACCATCATCACAACTACCAATTCAACATTCAACTCTACAAGCACCACAACAACCACTACCAACATCACAACTACCACCGCAACATTCAACACAACAAGCACCACTACAACCACTATCATCATCACAACTACCACCTCAACATTCAACACAACAAGCACCACAACAATCACTACCATCATCACAACTACCACCTCAACATTCAACACAACAAGCACCACAACAACCACTACCATCATCACTACTACCACCTCAACATTCAACACAACAAGCACCACAACAACCACTACCAACATCACAACTACCACCGCAACATTCAACACAACAAGCACCACTACAACCACTATCATCATCACAACTACCACCTCAACATTCAACACAACAAGCACCACAACAATCACTACCATCATCACAACTACCACCTCAACATTCAACACAACAAGCACCACTACAACCACTACCATCATCACAACTACCATCTCAACATTCAACACAACAAGCACCACAACAACCACTACCATCATCACAATTACCACCGCAACATTCAACACAACAAGCACCACAACAACCACTACCAACATCACAACTACCACCTCAACATTCAACACAACAAGCACCACAACAACCACTACCATCATCACAACTACCACCTCAACATTCAACACAACAAGCACCACTACAACCACTACCATCATCACAACTACCACCTCAACATTCAACACAACAAGCACCGCAACAACCACTACCATCTTCACAACTACCACTGCAACATGCAACACAACAAGCACCACAACAACCACGACCAACATCACAACTACCACCGCAACATGCAACACAACAAGCACCACAACAACCACTACCATCATCACAACAACCACCTCAACATTCAACACAACAAACACCACAACAACCATTACCATCATCACAACTACCACCTCAACATTCAACACAACAAGCACCACTACAACCATTACCATCATCACAACTACCACCTCAACATTCAACACAACAAGCACCACTACAACCACTACCATCATCACAACTACCACCGCAACATGCAACACAACAAGCACCACTACAACCACTACCAACATCACAACTACCACCGCAACATGCAACACATCAACCACCACTAGAACCACTACCATCATCACAACTACCACCTCAACATGCAACACAACAAGCACCACTACAACCATTACCATCATCACAACTACCACCTCAACAGCCAACACAACAAGCACCACAACAACCACTACCATCATCACAACTACCATCTCAACATTCAACACAACAATCACCACTACAACCACTACCATCATCACAACTACCACCTCAACATTCAACACAACAAGCACTACAACAACTACTGCCAACATCACAACTACCACCTCAACATTCAACACAACAAGCACCACTACAACGACTACCATCATCACGACTACCACCGCAACATTCAACACAACAAGCACCACAACAACGACTACCATCATCACAACTACCACCTCAACATTCAACACAACAAGCACCACTACAACGACTACCATCATCACAACTACCACCTCAACATTCAACACAACAAGCACCACAACAACCACTACCATCATCACAACTACCACCTCAACATTCAACACAACAAGCACCACTACAACGACTACCATCATCACAACTACCACCGCAACATTCAACACAACAAGCACCACTACAACCACTACCATCATCACAACTACCACCTCAACATGCAACACAACAAGCACCACAACAACCATTACCATCATCACAACTACCACCTCAACATGCAACACAACAAGCACCACTACAAACACTACCATCATCACAACTACCACCGCAACATTCAACACAACAAGCACCACAACAACCACTACTATCATCACAACTACCACCGCAACATTCAACACAACAAGCACCACTACAACCACTACCATCATCACAACTACCACCTCAACATTCAACACAACAAGCACCACAACAACCACTACCAACATCACAACTACCACCGCAACATTCAACACAACAAGCACTACAACAACTACTGCCAACATCACAACTACCACCTCAACATTCAACACAACAAGCACCACAACAACCACTACCATCATCACAACTACCACCTCAACATTCAACACAACAAGCACTACTACAACCACTACCATCATCACAACTACCACCTCAACATGCAACACAACAAGCACCACTACAACCACTACCATCATCACAACTACCACCTCAACATTCAACACAACAAACACTACTACAACCACTACCATCATCACAACTACCATCTCAACATGCAACACAACAAGCACCACTACAACCACTACCATCATCACAACTATCACCTCAACATTCAACACAACAACCACTACTACAACCACTACCATCATCACAACTACCACCTCAACATGCAACACAACAAGCACCACTACAACCACTACCAACATCACAACTACCACCTCAACATTCAACACAACAAGCACCACTACAACGACTACCATCATCACAACTACCACGTCAACATGCAACACAACAAGCACCACTACAACCACTACCATCATCACAACTACCACCTCAACATTCAACACAACAAGCACCACTACAACGACTACCATCATCATAACTACCACCTCAACATTCAACACAACAAGCACCACAACAACCACTACGATCATCATAACTACCACCTCAACATTCAACACAACAAGCACCACAACAACCACTACCATCATCACAACTACCACCTCAACATTCAACACAACAAGCACCACACCACCACTACGATCATCATAACTACCACCTCAACATTCAACACAGCAAGCACCACAACAAACACTACCATCATCATAACTACCACCTCAACATTCAACACAACAAGCACCACAACAACCACTACCATCATCACAACTACCACCTCAAGATTCAACACAACAAGCACCACAACAACCACTACCATCATCACAACTACCACCGCAACATTCAACACAACAAGCACCACAACAACCACTACCAACATCACAACTACCACCGCAACATTCAACACAACAAGCACCACTACAACCACTACCAACATCACAACTACCACCTCAACATTCAACACAACAAGCACCACAACAACCACTACCATCATCACAACTACCACCGCAACATTCAACACAACAAGCACCACAACAACCACTACCAACATCACAACTACCACTGCAACATTCAACACAACAAGCACCACAACAACCACTACCAACATCACAACTACCACCGCAACATTCAACACAACAAGCACCACAACAACCACTACCAACATCACAACTACCACCGCAACATTCAACACAACAAGCACCACAACAACCACTACCAACATCACAACTACCACCTCAACATTCAACACAACAAGCACCACAACAACTACTACCAGCATCACAACTACCACCTCAACATTCCATACTCTGGTGTAACATCTCCAAATAGTAAATATCTCAATATTTCAGGGCCATTGACACTTATTATCGTCATTCTAACAACATTGACAGATTTCACAACGACTTTGTTTTATAAATCTTTGAATTGTACGAGTGTCGGCTGGAAACTTTATAGGCTGACAATGAAGGAGTGATGCTAGAGCTGTGAAATATTGCATACATTAATTGAATTGTACGAGTGTTGGTCAAAATGTTCATAAGTTGACTATGAAGTAGTAATGCTAGAGCTGTGAAATATTGCATGCATTCATTTCAACTCTTCTTAATTTCAACTACATTGTTTCTTTCCAGTGACTATTTTGAAAAATAAATCTCATTTGGTCATTCCATGAGAGTATCTTGGTCAGCCTATAAACCTTTCATCCTATGAACATTTCAACCGACCCTCATATTTTAGATTATATAAGTAATGTTTAAGGCTAAAGATGAACATTTCTGGAGGGAAGACAGTGGGTTAGAGTGCCTCATGTACAAGATAGTAACATATTTGGTCAACAGAGGGAGCAACCACAATATTGACCCAGGTGGGTTTTTCAGTCAGACCATAAAAAGCTAAAACTAAAGCTGCAAGTCAAGCAATTTTCCTCCGGTAATTAACCTCCAATATACATATACATACATACATATACATACACACATATATATATATATATATATATATATATATATATATATATATATATATATATATATATATATATATAGTAGAATAATCGAGTATCGAAAAATCGGCGCACGAGTTCACGATAAACAAAATTCGATATGAGCGGCAGAGTGCTCCATAATTTAGATAAATCAGAGCTATAACTATCGTTAAAATACCGTCACACACAGAACAAGTCTATAATCAACCGCACGATCGAAAATTTGCGATCCGGAAGATTCGGGACACTCAGATAAAAAATCTCAATAAATCAATAAATTAAATGAATGTAAAAAGCATACCCGGACCCGCTAGGAAGATGTTAAATCTAGCTTCTTGGGTTTCTGTAAATACTTAAACTGCTCTCTATCAGCTCACATAAAAATATATAAGACTTCTAGATATCAGCGGACAGGAAATTTACTTCTTCAACGAGCTTTGTCCAAACGAATGAAATGGCATAACCCAAGCTAAATACGCACATGGAATTCGGCAAGGGAGAAAACCTCTACATCCGCGAAAACTATTCGGGAAAATGTGGAAATACACATATCGAATAAGAGTGCTCAATAGACATGTTAAAATAAACAGGAGCTATTCATCATTTAATAGAATCGACAAAAAATGAACAATAAAATTAACTGGTCAATAGCTAAATCTAGAGCTAAATATAGTAGAATAATCGAGTATCGAAAAATCGGCGCACGAGTTCACGATAAACAAAATTCGATATGAGCGGCAGAGTGCTCCATAATTTAGATAAATCAGAGCTATAACTATCGTTAAAATACCGTCTCACACAGAACAAGTCTATAATCAACCGCACGATCGAAAATTTGCGATCCGGAAGATTCGGGACACTCAGATAAAAACTCTCAATAAATCAATAAATTAAATGAATGTAAAAAGCATACCCGGACCCGCTAGGAAGATGTTAAATCTAGCTTCTTGGGTTTCTGTAAATCCTTAAACTGCTCTCTATCAGCTCACATAAAAATATATTAGACTTCTAGATATCAGCGGACAGGAAATTTACTTCTTCAACGAGCTTTGTCCAAACGAATGAAATGGCATAACCCAAGCTAAATACGCACATGAAATTCGGCAAGGGAGAAAACCTCTACATCCGCGAAAACTATTCGGGAAAATGTGGAAATACACATATCGAATAAGAGTGCTCAATAGACATGTTAAAATAAACAGGAGCTATTCATCATTTAATAGAATCGACAAAAAATGAACAATAAAATTAACTGGTCAATAGTTAAGTCTAGAGCTAAATATAGTAGAATAATCGAGTATCGAAAAATCGGCGCACGAGTTCACGATAAATAAAATTCGATATGAGCGGCAGAGTGCTCCATAATTTAGATAAATCAGAGCTATAACTATCGTTAAAATACCGTCACACACAGAACAAGTCTATAATCAACCGCACGATCGAAAATTTGCGATCCGGAAGATTCGGGACACTCAGATAAAAACTCTCAATAAATCAATAAATTAAATGAATGTAAAAAGCATACCCGGACCCGCTAGGAAGATGTTAAATCTAGCTTCTTGGGTTTCTGTAAGATATATATATATATATATATAATCAAGGTTTAGCAAATAAGATAAAGTTTCAAAATAAATTTTAAAATATTAACTGTACTTACTATGGTTACCTTTACCGAGTCGGTTTCGATTCTCAAAAATAAACGGAGTCATATATATATATATATATATATATATATATATATATATATATATATATATATGTGTGTGTGTGTGTGTGTGTGTGTTTGTGTATGTATATATATATGTATATATTGCATATATGTATATGTATATATATATATACATATATATACATATTCTATATACTAATATATATGTATGTATATGTGTGTGTGTGTGTGTGTGTGTATGTATATATATGTATATATTGCATATATGTATATGTATATATATATATATATATATACATATATATATATATTGTATATACTAATATATATGTATGTATATATATATGTGTGTGTTTGTATTTATGTGCGTGTGTGCGCGCACGTGTGTACATAGGTACATATATATATATATATATATATATATATATATATATATATATATATATATATATATATATATATATATATATATATATATATATATATACTACATACCGTGTAGTATGTGCCTGTATATGTTTACATGTATTGATACATAGTTACATGAGTGTAGAATTGTTTCCAGTTGTTTGTATGTTTGGTTGCATGTGATATCAAAATACTGGAATATTCTGCTGTCATATTCTACGAAAAATGACACCTGTATTACATGTCTACCTTTAATGAAACAATAACATCGTCAGATTAGAAAGGAAAGTTTTACAATCACAGGTATGTCATGTATTTGAATATTTACATTTATTTAAATTTCCAATTGAATTTTATCGTTGTAAGACATCGTTGTTTGTTGTTTATATCAGGACTTTGTACAGCTTTACAGGAGGAGGGGTTAGAGTTGCACTCACGCATGCACACTTACACACATGCGCACACACACACACGCACTTACACACACACACAGACACACATACACACACACACACTTGCACAAACACAGATATACGCTGGCAGATATACATGTACGTACATACATAACGATTTATATGCAATCACACACACGCACACATATGTATTTAACATCTTTTTCTGACTATCTACGAGGGTCGGCTGAAATGTTCCTAGGCTGACCAAGATACTCTCATGGAATGACCAAATGAGGTTTCTCTTTTAACATAGTCTCTACGAAGAGACAATGCAGTTAATAAGAAGAGTTGAAATTAATGGAGTTTCACCTGTCTATCACCGGGTCAACAGACAAGAGCTTTTCATCCTTAATAAAATTAATGTATATATATATACGTATATATATATATATATATATACATGGCAAGTAAGTATGTTTTGAAACAGTGAGCGAGTTTGAAATTAGAAAATATATAGCTTTCACCGTATTTTTAACTAAAGGAATTTTAGCTTGATAACGGGGTTTAGAACCCTCAGATAAATGGAAAAAGGTGAGTATTGACGTACATGGGAGTCGAACCCACATCTGTGGTTATCGCGACCACTGTGCTACCATTACACCAACACATCACCCATCTCTCTCCATTCAAATTAGAAACTACATATATATATATATATATTAAAGAGTTAAACAAGATTCAATGAGTATATCAAAGAATGAGTTTTACAGTAGATTGGAAGCACTCTACAGTAAAAAATTTTCCAGAGTTATTAATATTAAAATACAAATATTAATAAAATAGATTTTCTTGTGATCAATTATATTTTATTATACATATTTCAGAGGTACAACAGTACGTCCTCATCAGATAAAATAGAATGATACATGACATACCCTGAGATGTTAAATGGTTAAGATTTAATCAAGGTAGTCAATGAAGAGGACGTACTGTTGTACCTCTGAAATATGTATAATAAAATTTAATTGATCAAAAGAATATCTATTTTATTAATATTTGTATTTTAATATATATATATATAGTGTGTGTGTTGTGTGTGACTGTGTGGGTGTGGGTGTGTGTGTATGCCTGTTTGTGCCCGTGTGTGTATATGTGAATGTGTGTGTGTCTTTTGGACCAATTTCCCAGAATGCGATATGAGCGCATCTTTGCTTACTTCTCATAATCTGAACACCTGTAACAAGACAGATGTCAATTACATCGACCGCCAGTGCATGACTGGTACTTGCCGACAAAGAAGGATGTATAACCAATTTAATTTCGGTTGTATTGGAACCCTGAACGTGAATAACTAGAACTAACCTCACCAGGTAATCATTTCTCAATTT
>OZ024741.1:10035006-10082506 GCA_964016885.1 Eledone cirrhosa | reverse complement strand
TTAGACACCTTGCCTACTACATTACTTTTTGAATATTTATTCTTTCTAGAATTAATTAAAAAAAATGTTAAACGTTAACAATTATTAGTTCCTTCTACCATAAAATTTGATATTTTTAATAATTCTTTATTCACTGTTGTGAAGGTGTAATTTACCTGTTGTGAAGGTGTAATTATCTGTACAAAAAAAAAAATTATAGATTTTTAGTATATTTTTAACTTCGCTCAAACGACTGGACACGACACACACACAAAACTATATATATATATATATATGTGTGTGTGTGTGTGTGTGTGTGTGTGTGTGTGTGTGTGTGTGTGTGTGTGTGTGTGTGTGTGTGTGTGTGAGTGTGTGTGTAGTATAAAGTAATATGATTTCAAACACGAAAACAGATAATTATAGGGGAAGAAGCTATACAAATATAGTTTCCATTTATTAATATCATTGATATATATATATATATATATATATATATATATATATATATATATAAATGGAAACTATATTTATAAAACCGTATTTATTCTATTATATATATTTCAAGGATTCCAACACTTTGGTACGCTCTCATCAGATAAAATACAAAGTTTGCTTCATAAATATAGACATATCCAGGAAGGAGATCTTAAGAGTTCAAGTTTTACCAGGATAGTAAAAGGAAAAAGAGGAAAAAACAAATATTTCAAATTATTAAGGTGAATATGCAAATGAGGGCTGAAAAGAAAACGTTATTTTTAGACGCTAGGTAGATTTAAATAATTATGAGGATATATATATGTATGTGTAGGAAGAAGAAAGAGAAAGAAAGAAAAGCTTGTATTTACGTGAATTAAAAAGATTGAAACGTTAAGAATTAACAGTTTGTTGGATTGGTGGAATATGATTCCAGAATTTAAAATATATTTAGCAAAATCATGAGTTATAATATATATAATCAATTAGATTATATGAAGAATTATGGTTGTAAGTACATTTTATCTTATTATATTGCAACAGGTTGTAAGTATATAAATATAAATATTATTGGTGATTATATAGATATAAACAACACATTTCTAATATGAGTTACGAAGGAGGTTGATTTTACATTTCACATAAATATTTAAGAAACAGACGTAGTTCAAATTGTAAGAGATGAACAATTTGTAGATTCAAATATTTTCATCCAACATTGGAAATATTTTCAGAACATTATTAATTCAGCGAAATTACATAATTTAACATACAAGTTATTATGTCTATGTTTGCTCAATTGTAAAGGAAAAGATTTGATGAAAAATTTTCTTAGAAAATGTGGAAAGTATGTAGAGAAAATTATATATTATTTTGTGTGAGATTATAAGGTATTTTATATTACATGTTTTCAAGGATGAGAATTTCAAATATATATTATCTACTTCGAAAGATGTGTGAAAAGTTTGAAGAAAAATGTATTATTAGATAAGTCGAGAGTGTATTTAGAAGAACTATCGTAAAGAAGATATCTTTCAGAATATCAATTAAAAAGTATCAATCTAAAAAAATATATATAAATCTAAAAAATAGATTAAGAAGAGTATCATTAGGAAAAGAATATCAATTGGTAAAAATACTAAATTTAAGAAGAAGGATCATTAAAAACATTTTAAATAAAATTAAAAAAAACCTCAGTATATTACAGGGTCATTTTAAAGGTGTATAAGATGTAGTCAAGTGTAATGAATATTATAGATTAAAAATACTTCGGAAAGTGGATTTTTGGCGATGTCTGCAAGAATTAAATATTTCGCTTTTTAAATTAATAGAATTTTGACAGTTAATTATATAAAAAATGTCCTCGATACACAAATGACAGATTCTTGTGAAAGCCATGTTTCGGTATGCAGGTGCTTTCGAAATATATATATATATATTATATATATATATATATATATATATATATATATATATATATATATATATATATATATATATTCAATGATATTAGATAAATGGAAACTATATTTATAAAACTATATTTATTCTATTATATATATTTCAAGGGTACCAAAACTTTGGTACACTCTCATCAGATAAAATACGAAGTGTGTTTTATAAATATTGACATACCCAGTAATAGGATTTTAACGGTTCAAGTTATTCCTGGATAGTCCAGGAATAAGTTGAACCGTTAAGATCTTATTACTGGTTATGTCAATATTTATAAAACAAACTTTGTATTTTATCTGATGAGAGGGTACCAAAGTTTTAGTACCATTGAAATATATATAATAGAATAAATATGGTTTTATAAATATAGTTTCCATTTATCTAATATCATTGAATTTTATACTCCAGAAAACTTGTCGAGAGTTTTGAATATGTGTTACATCCGGGTGTCTGTGTGTGTTTTTATTTGTTTATTTATTTGTTTATTTATATGTTACTAGTTAATTGTTTGTTCTATGTGTGTGTGTTTTCATTTTGTCCTTAATTGTATGTTGTGATGTTGCTATTCATTCATGTTTTCTATTTAATTTTGGTTGGAGTTCATTTATATTTATTGCCTCTGTGATTTGTCTATGCATTGCGTCTTTTCTATGTGTAGATTCTATTTTTATCTATGTTCTCTAATTTGCCCTTATGTTTTATTTTAGCATATTTATATAAATAGAAATAAACAAATAAATAAACAAATAAAAACACACACAGATACCCGGATGTAACACATGCGCAAACTAAGCACACAACACATACAAAAACAAGATGGCGTAGGACAGAACAAAGGAGAGGCACAAACCAAAGAAAAGAATCCCCAGTCACTGAAGAGGTCACAGAATGTGTGACGAAAGAACAACATATGAATAACCGTCCGGTTATGGAACCAACCAACCAACCGGAAATTTATTAAAATTTAAGCAAAGAATCGGTGCGTTAAGGGTGAAAGCAGCGATTCTTTGCTTAAACTTTAATCTGTTATTTTAATATATATTTGCTCTACGGTTCTTATATATTTGATATATATTTATCCTTATCGAGCCCTCTTTGGATTATAGTCTTCAAATTTATTATTTTTACTATATATATATATATATATATATATATATATATATATATATATATATATATATACATATATATATACATATATATATGTATATATTTATAAAGAGAGAGAGAGAGAGAGAGCATGATGTAAAATGTTACAGTGGCGTGCAGGTCATATGTATACATCATATGAAAGAGTGCTGGTGGGATGTTCCACTGAAAACCTCAATAGAATGCAAATATAACAAAGCAGATATAGTGATATGGGACAGAAAAAAGCTTGCACTGTCGTGGAAGTCAGCTGCCCTCCAATGTAAGATTAACGCAAAGGAGAACAGTTATGATAACTATACCTTCAGATTTGTACCTGTAAGTATTACGGCTCTGGGCTATGTTACTAACTGCCTCAGGACAAATACTGAGGAGCAGGGTTTCATAGAACTAGGAAGAGCACAGTTTGTTAGAAAGGTACGGTCAGTTAATAAAACTTTAAAAATATGTAAAACATTTCAGAAATTCAGCAGGTAATAACTGCATGTAGAGATTAAGAGACATATGCACGTGCACACCTGTAACACAAAACATACAGATGCCCACATGCCATAACAGCCATACCTGCAGACGCACATGTACATACAGACAGAGATAGCTATTTACCTACATACATACATACATACATACATACATACATACATACATACATACATACATACATACATACATACATACACACATGCATACATACTTGTTTACCTTGATACATACAGACAGACACACATAACTATTTACCTAGTTGATGTCTAAATTACAGAGTCTTGTTTCTATGTTAGAAACCGACTCCTGTCCATTAATGAAAATTTATAAAATAATAAAACCAGAAGCACATACATACGTACACACATACGTACATATATACATACATACATACACACATACATACATACACACATACACACATACACTCATACATACATACATATATACATACATACATGGTGGCTGCCAACTCGTTTTCGAGTACGGCCACTACTTTATATCCATGTAGGAGAACCCCTACCGATGCGCTGAACGAGTGTGACTTTTTAGTCCATCCAGCGACTTGAAAACTATGGTACAAACACTATACTTGTGACAATTATTGGCACATAGTGCTGGGCCCATGGTACCATGTGACGACAAGTGCAGAGAGATCTCCAGATACAAAGATACAAAGCAATGCCTGTGCCGTGAAGCTTTTATAGTGAGCAAAGGCACTGCACAAAGCCAGTCCCACTCTCTTAACCAAGATGATATTTACCAAAAAGAAGAACAAGTCAACATCATTGGATACCATCAGGGTTGCAGGTGTTATATCAGAGTTTTCCTTCTCCTAGAATTCTGCCTTGACAAAGGCTAAGGGGTCATCTCTCCCGGTGATTTTGGATGGCCATTGACTCTTAAGAGCTCCTTTGCCCTTTGACAGGTTTTGTTTTTAGTCCTGCAGGATGTCCAAAGTCACCCTCCTCACCAAGAAACCTTGGTGGGGTTGCCAGTTTAGTCGCCAACGACCCGACCATGAGACAGGTTGTACTGGGATACATGTTACCAGTAGCACCAACTGGTGACCTGACATAAACATACATACATACATACACACATACATACGTACACACATACACACATACGTACATATATACATACATACATACACACATACATACGTACACACATACATACATACACACATACACACATACATACGTACATATATACATACATACACACATACACACACATACTTGCAAACATATATACATACGTATATACGCACATGCAGATGTGCAGAATCGGTCATCAACTAATATATATATATATATATGTGTGTATGTATGTGTATATATACATACATACATACATATATATATATATATATATATATATATATATATATATATATATATATATATATATATATATATATATATATATATATATATATACATATGCGTGTGTGTGCGTGTATGTGTTTGTGTATATGTGCATGTCGGCGTGTGTGTCTGTGTGTGGGTGTCTGCATGCGTATGAGAGTTTTATGTGTACGTACACACACACACACACATATATATCTATACATATCTATATATATATATATATATATAGATATATATAGAAAGAAAGATAGATATTTCATCTTCAATATATGTGCAATGGTTTATAGGTAAGAAGGTAGCATGTCGAGGATAGAGGATGCTTGTAAAAAATAATGAAGTAAAGATTTAACACATAACACATATAAGACTATAAATGACAGAGAAAGACACAAACACACGGCAAAAATAGAAAAGAAAACAGAGAGAAAAATGGAGGCCGAAGAGAGTGAAGAGGGTGAAATGTGAAAAGCAACGTGTCATTTTGAACCGGATGTATATGACAGGCATTCTGGGAAGAACATGATTATACTTCAATATCCGTGGCGTTTCTTTTTGATGTACTTGGCTTTGTTTAAATTACATACTTTATCACTTTTGAGTATTTAGTTCATGATGGACGGGAAGAGAATATATATATATATATATGTATATATATATATATATATATATATATATATATATATATATATATATATATATATAATATATATATATATATACAATAAATATAGATGCATATATATATATATATATACATTACATATAGATATACATCCATACCTACATGCACACTGATAATTATATATATATATATATATATATATATATATATATATATATATATATATATATATATATGATTATATACTATATGTTTTATAAATGACCCTAAGTTACTCTTATTTTCGCCGTACTTTTGATGACTTACTTCTTCGCTTTCTATATAAAGATATATATGTAGTCGTGAGTGAATATATATATATATATATATATATATATATATATATATATATATATATTAGAAAGTGAGGTTTTTTTTACAAATTGAAAAATAACCAAGGTGTCCTACACGAGTGAAAGTATAAAGAAAAAGAGATGAAATCGAAAATGCAACTGGTGTCTTATTTTTAAAAAAATATATATATTTATTTGGTTCCTTTACCGGTTTCGCAGTTCTTCTGCTTTTCAAAAGGTGAGTTGAGATGGAGGGTCTGTGGTTTTTCTCACATCTGGTTGGTCTCTGAATGTTACTTGTTTTATATGGAAAAAGTGGCTCGAAATGCCAGGTTTTTCGAGAAGTCATTTGATTGGTTTGTCAATAATTATAATAAATTTCGCGCCAGTTCGCGTTACAATAGTTCTTCAAATAAGAGGGGGGGTTGTCACAGGTTGTTTTTTCATATATGAGTGTTTGAATTTCTTTTTATTTGAAAAAAGGGGCTCACGAAGGCTTTTTTGGGGTTGGTTATAAATGAAATTATGGCTGTCACGTGAACAAGTTTTCATTAAATTTTCGTGCCCTTATTTGGAAATCCATTCTGTAGCCTTTTTAGAGAATTTTATGATAAGTGAAAGATAATGGTCAAGAGAAAGGGATGGGAGAATTGTTCTGGTTCAGTGAATATGGTTAGTTCGCTGGGGTGTCAGAATTCCGATTTTCTATTGAATAAAGACAGTAAAGATAGATATGTTTATTTGTGTGCTTGTGTGTGTGTGTGCGTGCGTGTGTGTGTGTGTGTTGTGTGTGTGTGTGTGAGTTGTGTGTGTGTGTGTGTGTGAGTTGTGTGTGTGTGTGTGTTTGAATTTCTTTACTTAAAAAAAAGGTGGCTCACGAAGGCTTTTTTTTAATAAACGTGATTTGATTGGTTATAAATGAAATTTGGCTGTCACGTGAACAAGTTTTCATTACATTTTTGTGCCCTTATTTGGAAATCTATTCTGTAGCCTTTATAGAGAATGTTATGAGAAGGTAAAGATAGTGGTCAAGAGAAATGGGATTGGGAGAATTGTTCTGGTTCAGTGAATATGGTTAAACAGAGACAAATTCAAGGTACGTCCAATATTCTATCATATATCTCAACACACAACCCAAGAAATGCGGAAGCTTACAACACTATTCACAAGAATATCCCACTACTGAAACAAAACGCAAGAATGAAAAAAGCCCTTGAAACACACAAAATAATCAAAAGCAAAAGACAACCAAATTCACTGAAAACATTACTCACCAATGCCAAATTACCTATCACAAACCCACAACCAAGTATCAAAAAATGTGTTCGCTCTAATTGTGGAACCTGCACTCTCCTCATTGAAGGCAACACGTATACATTCAAATCAAGACAACATTTTACTGTAAAAAATCACTTCACTTGTTCATCAAAAAATCTACTTTATGCCATTAAATGTAAAGGATGCAATGAAGATTATATAGGACAAACTAAACTCACACTCAGAAACAGAATGACAGTTCATCGCCAACAATTACGAGATCCAACCACGAGACAGATACCACTAAGTGCACATCTAGACATTTGCGCAAGTAATAAGACACCAAAATTCCAAGTCTTCCCATTTTACCTTTGCGCTAACAATACAACAGAACAAATACGAATAAATAAGGAAAATATGTTTATTCAAAAATATAGACCACCATTAAATATGGTTTAATATACATTATGTCAACACCATAATATGACATACACACACACACACACATAACACCTTCTACTTTAGAAAATAAAAACCCGAACTAAATAAACCTTAACATACGTTTACACTGACAATACAACAGAACAAATACGAATAATTAAGGAAAATATGTTCATTCAAAAATATTCCTACTAAAGGAATCATTTTCCTACACACACACACACACAATATATATATATATATATATTCTCTTCATCTTAACATGCTAACCATACTCCCACACACATAACACCCATACACACACATAACCACCCCCACACCCACAACTCCCTCCCCCATTTCTACTAATAGAACCACTTTCCTACACACATATATATACACACACACAAAATATATATTCTCTCTATCTTAACATACTCGCACACACACACATAACACCCATATACACACACACAACTCCCTCCCCCATTTCTACTAATAGAATCATCTTCCAATACACACACACACTCACACACACACACACACACACACACATACACACACACACACACACATACACACACAAGCACACAAATAAACATACATATCTTTACTTCAATAGAAAATCTGAACTCTGATACCCCAGCGAACTAACCATATTCACTGAACCAGAACAATTCTCCCAATCCCATTTCTCTTGACCACTATCTTTCCCTTGTCATAACATTCTCTATAAAGGCTACAGAATAGATTTCCAAATAAGGGCGCAAAAATGTAATGAAAATTTGTTCACGTGACAGCCAAATTTCATTTATAACCAATCAAATCACGTTTATTAAAAAAAAGCCTTCGTGAGCCACCTTTTTTTTAAGTAAAGAAATTCAAACACACACACACACAACACACACACACACACAACACACACACACAAGCACGCAAATAAACACACATATCTTTACTGTCTTTATTCAATAGAAAATCTGAATTCTGACACCCCAGCGAACTAACCATATTCACTGAACCAGAACAATTCTCCCATCCCTTTCTCTTGACCATTATCTTTCACTTATCATAAAATTCCCTAAAAAGGCTACAGAATGGATTTCCAAATAAGGGCACGAAAATTCACGTGACAGCCATAATTTCATTTATAACCAACCAAAAAAAAGCCTTCGTGAGCCCCTTTTTTCAAGTAAAAAGAAATTCAAACACTCATATATGAAAAAACAACCTGTGACAACCCCCCCCCCCTCTTATTTGAAGAACTATTGTAACGCGAACTGGCGCGAAATTTATTATAATTATTGACAAACCAATCAAATTACTTCTCGAAAAACCTGGCATTTCGAGCCACTTTTTCTATATAAAACAAGTAACATTCAGAGACCAACCAGATGTGAGAAAAACCACAGACCCTCCATCTCAACTCACCTTTTGAAAAGCAGAAGAACTGCGAAACCGGTAAAGGAACCAAATAAATATATATATTTAAAAAAAAAATAAGACTCCAGTTGCATTTTCGATTTCATCTCTTTTTCTTTATATATATATATATATATATATATATATGTACTTGACATACGTACACACACACATATGGGGGCGGTCACTAAAGTAATAACATCAACACACGCTATCAAAGATCGTGACACCAAATTAAAGTGTTTGTACAGAAATTTATTATTTTTTTATAAAAATATGACTGTGGGTGAGGCTACAAAACAGATATTGTCTGAAAATATTGGTACATATATATATATATATATACCTTATCTTCACATTTTATATGAAAATATCTTATCTTCACATTGTCTGAAAATATTAGTTTCGATATCTTCACATATTGTCTGAAAATATTGGTATATATACCTTCACATATTGTCTGAAAATATTGGTATATATACCTTCACATATTGTCTGAAAATATTGGTTTCTATATCTTATCTTCACATATTGTCTGAAAATATTGGTTTCTATATCTTATCTTCACATATTGTCTGAAAATATTGGTTTCCATATCTTCACATATTGTCTGAAAATATTGGTATATATATATCTCATCTTCACATTTTGTCTGATAATATTGGTTTATAATCTTGGCACAAGTCCCAGTAATTTTAATGGAAGGGAATATTATTGATTATAGCAATCCCAGTGCTTGAGTCGTGCATCATATAATCGATTTCAAAAGGATAATAAGCAAAGTTAGCTTCGATGAGGTTTGGATCAGAAAATAAAAAGACAGCACGCTCCTCAACCATTTCCCCGCCCGTATAATGACTCTGTCAATCCACCAATCTTGATTGTCTGAAGATAACAAAATGAAATCTGTAACATGGAAAAGTCGAAGTATTTTATATTACCCCATGGGTTATCAAATCACTCTTCGTATCATGAACAATATTAAATATTAAACAAGCAAATTATAAACGTAAACATGTAAATATTTGATATCTAATATGAAATATTTTATCATCGAAAGATTTGTAGAACGATATACATATGAATGTACGTATTTTATATTGAATAATATACGGAATGTTTATGACAAACATTTGAAGGCCTTTCGTAATGAATCTTTAAGGTTGTGATCTTCGTCACACACCCAGCCTCGGTAAAAAAAGGGGAAGTAATCGATGCATTTCTTGCTTATTAGCTGTTATCGAGACTACATATCTCCACGTCTTTGCTGAAGCAAATGATGCTTGAATTGTATAGATTCCAGCATATGTTCATGAGCTCATGAAACTCATTTGTATACGGAGCGGTAGCCGGCTTTGATTAAAAATTTGCATTGGCGCTCCGACATAGAGATATACATATAAATATTGTTTATTGATTATATACAATTATCGACGTTACTTTCCAAATTAAATGAATTTAATTTAGAATATAATAGTGATAATTCGAGCAATTGATTTAAAAAGAAAAGTTGTTGAATATTTTAACTGCAAAATTGAGATATTTGTTCACTGTCTGTATTATTTAGACATCGTAGAGAAAACAGATTTTCAGTTGCATACATTTTAAATAGTCCATAAATAAAAGTAAAATTAATAATGAGAAAATGGGGAAGGGATAAAGAAGGGGAGATCTGGCTGTGTGGTAAAGTAGAAGAAAGGATTATGGAAGCCATGAGAGGAAAATGAGGGCGGGGGAAAAGACAGTAGGACCACAGAAGAAAGGGAGGAGAAAGGGAAATGGTGATGGGCTCTGGGCCTAGGGTGCGGCGATGTCTTCCTTTCCTCTGCATTGCAGGTCCAGTACCGGGGTTCGTGGCCAAAGTGACTAAGTTGGAGGCAGAGAAGGTGTCACAGCAATAGTTTTATGTGTTTATTATATTTAAAACATGATATATAAAATACAATCTTATTTATTAAATATGTATATATGTTGGATCTGTAACAGTTCTCACGATGAATGTATCAGTTTGAACAACGGAACAACCATTTCGTGGAATGAGCGAGCATTATCATTCTATAACTGTCTACATTACGTGAACAAGGCTGACCATTTGAATTATAGGTACAACTCGTTTTTGCTATCTGAGTCGAATGCGCCAACGTAAAATAACATGCAATGCTCCGGAATACAACACACCACCACTTATCGAACTCACGATCGAAAGCCAATCAATACATATACCATGTATCAACAAATTTCAACATTATTTTACTGTAGTACATGAAACAATGTAAATATATTTATGTTGTAGATGTGACATTTAAATGATAAATGTAGCATGGCCAAAAGGTTGAGAGAGTCGCTTAGTAATCATTATTTCCTAAACATAACTACTTCATGCCAAATATACCATATATAGATATATATGTGTGTGTGTGGGGGGGGGGTCTGTAAGGTAATTCAAAAGGAAAGGCAAAGAAAAAAAGAGTGCTCTATGTATAGAACAGAGATATTTAATTAGAAAGTGAACAACACAAAATATAACTACTCCATTACCAAAGGTTTCTGGATCACAGACGATAATAATATACATTCTGGATCGTTCGTCAGACAGAGATGTTATAACATCTCTGTAATGGAGTAGTTGTATTTTGTGTTGTTCATTTTCTAATTATATATATATATATATTAAAGTTTAAGCAAAGAATCGCTGCTTTCACCCTTAACGGGATCTTCTGAAACTAACAAAGTCAATCTGTAAACGCAGAACTGGATATTTCAGAAAACGTTGCAACCGGAGGAAGACAGGAAGACGATACTTTGGTTCGTGGAAACGTTCGCTGGCAAAGAACGGGGAAAAACGAAGAAAATACGTCATTAATAGGAGCGGTGAAAACAATTACACGCAAAGACAGAACCACGTTTATGGTATAAAAGAGGTCGTAGACTAATGTTCTCTTAGGTGGTGCATAGAGACGTTCTCTGGCAATGAACGAGAAAAACGAAGATAATACGTCATATATGGATCGTGGAGAACAATAGCACGCAAAGACAAAACCACATAAATGGTATAGCAGAAGTCGTAGACTAAAATTCTAACAAGGAGACCGAATGAATCTCCGCTACAGAGTTAAGAACAAAATAAATACAATACAGAAGTAATAGAAATAAATAAATACATACACGCTAACAAATACGTACATACACAAGCATACGCAAACACTTACCATAGTATACAAAACCACGCACATATAAATATGTGTGTGTGTGTATGCGTGTATACAAATAAATAAATAATTATATAAACGTATATAAATGTATATAAATAAATGAATACGTATATAACAAGCGCACACACATACCTACATGTAAATACACGAATGTTCGGAGACGTAGGTCAACCAAAACATGAAGTACACATATACACACACCCTACATACGTACGAACCTGTATACTCACACAGACGCAAAACTCCCGTATACACATAGCCAAACCATATGTACCAGAATATATAAAATTATACGCCATAACAATCAAATATACGTACAAGAAAGTATACGTACCTTCACAAAACATACGGGTAATATATACTTACCTATGCAAATAAGTAAAGGTATAAACAAAACATATACTTAGCTCCCACATCAAGACGTAAAATATCCACGTATAGATCGTACTATCCGTTAGGGTATAACGTGGGGCTGTAATACAGGAAAGTTTTGTGCAATTTATGTTTACAAGCCGAAATTGCCTCAGATTTTTTGTTTAAGATGTGGTCTGTGGCGTAGAGTATTTCCAGGGCCTCAGCGGCGCAGAGGTCACATGGTCTTTTATTTCTGTTATACGATCTAGCCCTAGCTATGATCTCCCAGTGTAACTTATAATGGGTGTGGTTGTCTTTTAGACTCCAGATATAAGCTGAAAGTGACGTCATATTCCTTCTTAGAGGGTAACGAATGGGTATGCATGTAAAGACGCTGCTTGAATCTATTGGCGGTTAACCCTATGTAGGCCCTACGGGACGTGGGTGTTACAACCTTACATTTGTAGACAATGTTACTAGAGAGGTATTTCCCGGATAGGGTGCAATAAACCCGATTCCTACAATTACAGTTAGTAATAACTACAGGGTTGCACGTGTTCCTACGGCTAGGTAGTTTAGCTAAATTTGAAGCTGTGATGTTATGTGCAAGGTTAGGAGTCGTAGAGTAAGAAATTTGAATAGTATTTCTATTAAAAATTTTACTATATTTATGTGTAGGGGGAAAATGCTTCGTAATAAGGGAAAGAAAGATCTTAGCTAATGGTGTGGCCACCTCCATATTATAAGGTGGGTTATACCAACAAATGCGACGGGATCTATTTCTTCTAGGTCTATTTTCGTACTCTGTATATGCTACCTTATCGACAAATCCACTTCGAGCAAGAGCTTCATTGTAATAAGTGGAATGGTCGTTGAAAATACGCTCGTTGGTGGAAAGACGGGAAAGCCTCAACGAAACGTTTCTTACCAGGTTCTTGGTTATGCTGGCAGGATGGTTGGAATGCTTACTTATGTAATTAAGCGTATCATTCGGCTTTCTATACGGGTAATACAACCCATTCAATAAATTGAGGGTAACGTCGAGGTAATTAACGACCGAGAGATTGGCCTCAACCTGTATAGAGAGGTTGAAGCCTTTAAAGAAGGCTGTGAGTTCTTTTCTGAACCTGTCGCAAGCACGAGGTCCGCACTTAGTCATGGTCAAAAGACCATCGTCACGGTACAAACCACCGCCCGCGTTAGGGAATTCGTCCTTGATAGAGAAAAGAAGGAAAAGGCCGATAAGATCAGTAACCTCCGCAGAGTCACTGGCGCCCATACTCACGTCGAATGGGGTACTGTTGGATTTTTTAATCCAAATAGAGTCGTCGGAATTAATCACCGACTTTCGGGCATTGAGGATGACATCAACTTCGAAATCCTTAACCACTGTGAGTGTTTTAGCGAAATTGATAGCTCTAAGGAGAAGTGGTAAAGTGATGGAGGAGTAGTAATTGTTGATGTCGAATTGGATAAAACGGCAGTGTTCCTTGTTACATATGCCGTTGAACCAATCAATCACCGCGAAAGAATTGTTCCACAGTGCAAGAGGGGCCAAACTTCTAATTACAGGTATAATTCTATCAAGAATCGTTTTACTAAGTCTACCTAAATCGGACTTTGTAGGGTTAATAAGCCGGATAGAGGGGTTGTTCGGAAAATTGGATTTGTGATCCTTCAGGGTAAAGTGGGGAGAAATAGTGTCCAGAGGTTCGGTCCGGTCCAGGATATTGAGTTCAGATGTGATTTTAAACCCAGCATCGTTGATTTCATTGATGACGCACCGATTAGTTTTATGGTAATCCTTAGTTACAGCATTATGTAGTAGTTGAAGGTAAGTACTGCGCTCCACCTGATATAGGTTGCCAGTTTTGTCGGAATGGACGTGCACGGCATTAGAATCCTTAATAGAACGAATTCTATTCTTCAGGTCTTGCTGGAAGGAATTGCTCCTATTCCGAAATTTGATACTCCGAATGAGTTCCAAGACATCATTTTCGAAGGGTAGCAATGCTGGGTTACACGGGGGCTTATTATAGGTTTTAAATCCAAATTTATCCTGTTTGTTGTCTTCTTTTCGCGGATTATCGAAATAAAAGGCACGCCAACGCAACCTTTTAATGAACGCGTCTGTTTTCTGTATCAGGAGTTTTAGATATGTTTTCCTGCTTGGTACGGGTATGTTCTTTGTAGAAATATTCAGATGTTGTTTCTGCATGATGAATATAAGTCAGTAGAGTGCTCAAACGAGGGAGCCAAATAGTAATAATAATAAATTTGAAGACTAAAATCCAAAGAGGGCTCGATAAGGATAAATATATATCAAATATATAAGAACCGTAGAGCAAATATTTATTAAAATAACAGATTAAAGTTTAAGCAAAGAATCGCTGCTTTCACCCTTAACGGGATCTTCTGAAACTAACAAAGTCAATCTGTAAACGCAGAACTGGATATTTAAAAAAACGTTGCAACCGGAGGAAGACAGGAAGACGATATTTTGGTTCGTGGAAACGTTCGCTGGCAAAGAAGGGGAAAAAACGAATATAATACGTCATTAATAGGAGCGGTGAAAAACAATTACGCGCAAAGACAGAACCACGTTTATGGTATAAAAGAGGTCGTAGACTAATGCTCTCTTAGGTGGTGCATAGAGACATTCTGTGGCAATGAATGAGAAAAACGAAGATAATACGTCATATGTGGATCGCTCCTATTAATGACGTATATTCGTTTTTTCCCGTTCTTTGCCAGCGAACGTTTCCACGAACCAAAGTATCGTCTTCCTGTCTTCCTCCGGTTGCAATGTTTTTTGAAATATCCAGTTCTGCGTTTACAGATTGAGTTTGTTAGTTTCAGAAGATCCCGTTAAGGGTGAAAGCAGCGATTCTTTGCTTAAACTTTAATCTGTTATTTTAATAAATATTTGCTCTACGGTTCTTATATATTTGATATATATTTATCCTTATCGAGCCCTCTTTGGATTTTAGTCTTCAAATTTATTATTATTAATATATATATATATATATATATATAGATATAGATATAGATATTCTAGCCCGTATTGAAACGTTCTTAGAGATGTGTGAATAAACTATTTATCCTTGATTTTCTTACAATTTTGTATATATATATATATATATATATATATATATATATAACCAAATGTTAATAAGGTTCATTGATTATTCAATGAATATAGTTTTACAATAGATTAAAGGCACTCAACAGTGTAGTTTTCTGGAGTTATTAATATTATTCAAAATATTAATAAATGGAGACATTCACGTAATCAAAATATGTTTTATTATATATATTTCGGAGGTACTGTGCTGTTTTTTCAGTACGTCCTCATCAGATAAAATACATAAATTGATGTATTACATACCTCAACTGTGCTGATGGTTCAATTCCAGTCTTGGCAGTGATTTATTACAACAAAACTCAATATTTATATACCACAAGTAATAGTGTGACAAACTAAATATGATGGAGAGGGATAAGTAGGGAGAAATATAAGTATTAGGAGTTGGTGAGTAGGAGAAAGTATAGAATAAATAAATAAATAAAGACATAAGTATATAAATGTTAAATATTTAAATATGTAAATATGTAAATATCCGTGTTAGAGAAAAAGACAAAAGAGAGAGAGAGAGAGTGCTAAATAGAAGAGAAAAGGGAAAAAGATAAAAAGATGAAGATAAAAAGAAGGGAGAGGGAGATAGAGATGATAAAATATATAACTGCATACGGAAAAGAGATAAAAAAGAAGAAAGAAGAGAGGGACATGATGCGTGACCGTTTTTTTTCTCCAATATTAAGTCAGGTAGAAGCGATCAATTAAATACCGTGAAGTTTTAATCTATTGTATTTGGTTATATTTGAGCAAATTATACTATTATATTATATCAAAATTAAACACTATAAAATAGAAATAGGATTTCGCTTCAAGCATAGCTTTATACAATTTGTATAAATATTTCGTATCTCCAAAGAAATACGGTTTTAGGAAGCCGTAGCTATGCAAACACCGGGGGGCTAACGCCCTCTGGTGATGTCCAGCAGAAGCAAGGGGGACAACCTCTATGCATTTGTATAATAAATTGTATAAAGCTATGCTTGAAGCGAAATCCTATTTCTATTTTATATTGTTTAATTTTGATATAATATAATAGCATAATTTGCTCAAATATAACCAAATACAATAGATTAAAAATTTCATGGTATTTAATTCTACCTGACTTAATATTGGAAAAAAAAAACGGTCACGCATCATGTCCATTTCTTCTTTCTTCTTTTTTATCTCTTTTCCTTATGCAGTTATATATTTTATCATCTCTATCTCCCTCTCCCTTCTTTTTATCTTCATCTTTTTATCTTTTTCCCTTTTCTCTTCTATTTAGCACTCTCTCTCTCTCTCTTTTGTCTTTTTCTCTAACACGGATATTTACATATTTACATATTTAAATATTTAACATTTATATACTTATGTCTTTATTTATTTATTTATTCTATACATTCTCCTACTCACCAACTCCTAATACTTATATTTCTCCCTACTTATCCCTCTCCATCATATTTAGTTTGTCACACTATTACTTGTGGTATATAAATATTGAGTTTTGTTGTAATAAATCACTGCCAAGACTGGAATTGAACCATCAGCACAGTTGAGGTATGTAATACATCAATTTATGTATTTTATCTGACGAGGACGTACTGAAAAAAAAGCACAGTACCTCCGAAATATATATAATAAAACATATATTTTGAATACGTGAATGTCTCCTATATTAATATTTTGAATAATGTATATATATATATATATATATATATATATATATATATATATATATATATATATATATGGGTAAATATCTTTAAGTCGTTTGGAAGCCTCGACAATGCAAATGGGTAAATCTCCGGGTAACAATATCCGGTGGTGGAGAGAGATGTAAGTGGGTGTACGTTGAGATGCGTGGTGTGTATAAGACGTGTAGAAGAATGTAGGAAAGAGTATAAAGGATAAAATAAAAATAAGAACACGAAAGAGAGTTACCTTGGGAGAGATTTAATTGTCCCTATATATTTCTGATTCACATCCATCAACTGGGAGTTTTTTCCGGGGTGGGGGAAATGTTGTCTGTCGGAAAGGTGCGAAACGCGTCCTCCGCTGTTTGTTGTTTTGAATATCTGAGGTATTCAGCAGAGTGCGCGTGAAATGGGCTCGGTCGGGCAGAGGTCAGCGGCCGAATGTGGAGTGGGGTGGCGCTAGCTGTCAGTCCATTCTCTGCCTGTTTGTTAAATGTTTCTGTGTGTGTGTGTGTGCGTTCGTTGTTGTCTCGCTTGAGTGTGTGTGTGTGTGTGTGTGCGTGTGTTGTTGCCTTGTTCCTCTGTATTGGCAGTGTAGTATGTTCGTATGGTGGAATGCTACTGTGTGTGTGTGTGCGTGTGCGTGTGTAGTTGTCTCGTTTGTGTGTGTGTGTGTGCGTGTGTTGCTGCATCGTTTGTTAACTTAAACCAGCCACCTCATTTCGCTTCTCTCGGATCGATTGTTTATTTGCGGTGTCAGGCGTTTGATAAAAAGCGCTTCTTTGATACGTAACGTGCCGACGTTTCTTTCAGTCGCTAGAATTGTGACAATGGGCCTTCTGTCTTTGTTTCCGGAAAGACGAGGCCCTGGTTTTAGTGTGTTCCTTGATCCGGATGTGCAAAGGTCAGATTGTGCTACCTATATAGTATTGGTTGCACCTGTCACATTCTATCTTATACACGACGTATGTCCGTAGGCAACAGTTCGCACGGCGTATCGGGCAGTCTCTGAGGGAGCACGCGTCAGTTGATTTCCCGAGTTTCCTGGAGAGGCATCTTCGCAGGGAGGGGCCCGAGTGGGCCAGGTGGATGTCGGGGCCCTCCCTCCGTATAGCCTTGCGGATAGCGTTGGTGGTATTCTCGCCCAGGTGTGGCATTTTAAGGAAGCACTTGCCTTGGGTGCCTCTCTGTCTTTTGTGTCTGGTGTCTCCTACTCTGTCTGTGAGCGAGGTAGGGTATCCGTTCGTCTCCAGCACCTCGAGGAATCGCTTGGTATGAGTGACACCACTCGCGGGATCGCTGCATCTGTTTTTGATTCGCGCGATCTCGTTCGTGATGTATCCTCTTTTGGCACTGTTCGGGAGGGCGGACTTGTAGTGGACGAACAGGTCCCTGCAGGCTGCCTTTTGGTAGAAGTTGCAGTGGATCTTTCCCTGTTCCGTGATGTTGATTCGGAAGTCGAGGAGGGCAAGTGACCCGTCTTCGTTGGGGTGTTCAACACTGAAGTCAATGTTCTCGTCCGTGTTGTTGAACGTCTCATAAATTCTGTTCGCGGTGTCTTGGGAAGATGTGAGGATGAGGATATCGTCCACGTACCTGAGAAAAAGGCGACGGCGTTGGGGTGGCAGGCATTGAGCGCCTTGCGCTCGAGGTTGTCCATGTAAGAGATCGCTAGCACACCCGACAGGCTTGATCCCATGGGCAATCCCGAGGTTTGTTGGTATGGTTGGTCAATAATCCGAAGTAGGTGTTGTCGACGACGGTGGATAGGAGTTGGTGGATGTCAGTGGTGGTGAGCCCGAAGCAGTGAAGGTCGGTGGATTGGATGCGTTCCATCAGTATATTGACGGCCGGGAGTGCCGGGACCGAGGTGTAGAGAGTGACTACATCAAGGCTGAAGGCATATCTGTTATTCCTTCTGGTGTCGGGATCCATTTGATGCAGGCGCTTCAACACCTCATCGGAGCTGTTAACGTGTCCCGGCAAGGTGTCTAAGATGGGTTTGAGTATTCTGGCTAGGAGCCATGACATGTTGTAGAGTGGTCCCTCCACGCCCGATACAATGGGCCTGATCTTCAGTTCGGGTCCCTGTTTGTGTGTTTTCACGACGTGGTAGAAGGCGGGTAGTATGCTGTTCCTCGTGAGGAGGTTGTATCTCAGCTTCTTTGGGAGCTTCCGCCGGTCGCAGATGTTGGTCCAGGCGGCGTTGATGTGCTCTTCTATCTGCGCGGGAGTGATTCCTGTGACCTTGGAGAAGATGTTGTCATCGTCAAGGTGTTGGAGGGCCAGGGTGTTGTAGGCCTCTCTGCTGATGACGCAGAATTTTTTCCTTTGTCTGAGGGGAAATAGATGAGGTTCTTCGATTTTAGGTTGGAGAGAGTGGTGAGTTGAGATTTGGTGAGGTTATGTGTTGTGCGTGTGTGTGTGTGTTTGTGAAGTATATCCGAGATGGAGTGTTTTAGCCTGATGAGTTTAGTGTCGAGTTCGTGGTTGGTGGGTGGGGGGTGGAGTGGGTTGTCGGGGTGGTAAGTGGGGAACTTGGTGTGGGTTGCGTGGGCGCTGTTATTTTCTGTGGCGCTGTTGATGGCGGTCACCCATTTAAGTTGGTAAGCGGCTCGACAAAAGTTGGCCTCGATGTTGAGTTTGAGTCTGTCGTCGAGACGTTGTGAGATGATGAACTTGGGTCCGAAGTGTAGGAGTTTCAGCTCGTCGCTCGTGAGAGTGCCGGTTAGGTCGGTGACTAGGTGCGTCGCATCGTTGAGGTGTGGCTCGGTGTTGGTGGATGCGGCGGTAGCGGTTGTTAAGTTGTTTTCCACGTGGTTCTGGTCCGTCTGTTCGTTAGTGTCGATGTTCTCGTTCTGGCGTTTCGACAAGATCCACTCATATTTTCGCTTGAGCCGTTTTTTCTCGTATTGGACTCTGGAGTGGTAGCACTGGTCGATTGCTTTAGTGATTTTCAGGAGCAAGTCTCCGGGTGCTATTGGCAGTCGAAGTGTCCGCTCTGAGAGTGTCCGCTTATGGACGTGTAATTGGCGGTTGAGATGTCTCAGGATCTGTTTAATACACGTGCGATGTATGCGGTTAGTGGTGTTTTGGAAAGCTGGTGTACGTAGGCTTACTTGTAAGCGGATGTTCCTGATGGTGTTGGGGATGACATCGTTTTTTAGGCAGCGTTTCAGGAAAATAATTTCACAGCCAGCATTGGCCCATTTCTCCGACAGTCTAAACAGTTCCCTTACGGATGCAAACAATTCCTGGCTCAGTGTAAGGATAAGAGAGTATTGAAGTTTGCTTGAAGCATTGTGGAATAATAAGTAAATATCTTTAAGTCGTTTGGAAGCCTCGACAATGCAAATGGGTAAATCTCCGGGTAACAAGACAACTACACACGCACACGCACACACACAGTAGCATTCCACCATACGAACATACTACACTGCCAATACAGAGGAACAAGGCAACAACACACGCACACGCACACACACTCAAGCGAGACAACAACACACGCACACACACTCAAGCGAGACAACAACACACGCACACACACACACACAGTAACATTTAACAAACAGGCAGAGAATGGACTGACAGCTAGCGCCACCCCACTCCCACATTCGGCCGCTGACCTCTGCCCGACCGACCCCATTTCACGCGCACGCGCGCTCTGCTGAATACCTCAGATATTCAAAACAACAAACAGCGGAGGACGCGTTTCGCACCTTTCCGACAGAGAACCTTTCCCCTACCCCGGAAAAAACCCCCAGTTGATGGATGTGAATCCGAAATATATAGGGACAATTAAATCTCTCCCAAGGTAACTCTCTCTCGTGTTGTTATTTTTATTTTATCCTTTATACTCTTTCCTTCATTCTTCTACACGTCTTATACACACCACGCATCTCAACGTACACCCACTTACATCTCTCTCTCCACCACCGGATCTTGTTACCCGGAGATTTACCCATTTGCATTGTCGAGGCTTCCAAACGACTTAAAGATATTTACCTATTATTCCACAATGCTTCAAGCAAACTTCAATACTCTCTTATATATATATGTATATATATATATATATATATATATATATATAAGTAGAAGGGGTGTATAATTTGTTGGAAGTCAGACAAATAGAAATGTTTAAACTGATTTAGAGCACTCAACAAATTAGTGGAGTAAATATTCAATGATATTAAATAAATGGCAACTATATTTATAAAACCATATTTATTTTATTATATATATTTCAAGGGTACCAAGACACATTGGTAAGCTTTCCTCAGATAAAATACAAAGTTTGTTTTATAAATAGAGACGTAAGCATGAAAATCATACCTTATCCAGAGAATATCCAACCGATAAGGTATGATTTTCATGGGTATGTCTCTATTTATAAAACAAACTTTGTATTTTATCTGAGGAAAGCGTACCAATGTCTCTTGGTACTCTTGAAATATATATAATAAAATAAATATGGTTTTATAAATATAGTTTCTATTTATTTAATATCATTGTATATATATATATATATATATATATATATATATATATATATATATATATATGTATACAGTATATATATATATATATACATTTCCCAAATTATTTTCTTTTCTTTTTCCCGTTCTTTCCTCATCTCACTCTCTATTATTTGCTATTTTATTTTCTATTTTTTATTTCTCATTCTATCTTCTGATGAAGGTGTGGTGTCCGAAACGTAATGACACTTTTTCTACTATATCAAACGTTAAACTAATATATTTCTTTATTGTACTGATTGTACTGCATTATTTCCTTTGCCGGTAGAGGGTCGGACGCCATGCTTTGACGCATAGAGTTACGGCCCTTGCCATTCTGAGTTCAAATCCCGCCGAGGTTAACTTTGCCTTTCATCCTTACGGGGTCGATAAAATAAAGTAGTACCAGTAATGTACTGGGTAATTGCTGGCCTTGTTCCAATAGTAGAAACAATTATTTCCTTTGCCTAAACACACACACACACTCACACACACGCACACACACACATATATATATATATATATATATATATACACACTTATACACACACGCACACACACATACACGCACACACATACACGCACGCTCGCACGCACACACACACACACACACATGTATATATATATATATATATATATATAAACATAACTATATATACAGTTGAACATGAAAGTTAATGCATTTTATCTCGAAAAAAAGCTTTATTAGTATTTTGATTGCAATTAATATTGTGAAGTAAAGCAGAGGAGGCGAAAACGACTTGTACTTCCGGTAAGAAGGAGACATTTTAACAATGACTACCGGAAATTGACTTAGTTAAATAAAATGGATTGCGACAAAAAATAATAACAAAAGGAAACGAAACAAAGGAAAACGAGAGAAATTGCAAAATGGAAAAGTTGAAATAGAACAATGGAAGTTAAAACATGAAAAAGAACAAAGGCGAAAGATGACTGTTGCATCCATTTAGTGTTCCAAACAGAAGAACAAAGACACTACTGTTGCACCCATTTAGTGTTCCAAACACAAGAAGAAAGATACTACTGTTGCATCCATTTAGTGTTCCAAACACTACAACAAAAGACACTACTGTTGCATCCATTTAGTGTTCCAAACACTACAACAAAAGACACTACTGTTGCATCCATTTAGTGTTCCAAACACAAGAATAGATACTACTGTTGCATCCATTTAGTGTTCCAAACACTACAACAAAAGACACTGCTGTTGCATCCATTTAGTGTTCCAAACACAAGAATAGATACTACTGTTGCATCCATTTAGTGTTCCAAACACTACAACAAAAGACACTACTGTTGCATCCATTTAGTGTTCCAAACACAAGAATAGATACTACTGTTGCATCCATTTAGTGTTCCAAACACTACAACAAAAGACACTACTGTTGCATACATTTAGTGTTCCAAACACTACAACAAAAGACACTACTGTTGCATCCATTTAGTGTTCCAAACACTACAACAAAAGACACTACTGTTGCATCCATTTAGTGTTCCAAACACAAGAATAGATACTACTGTTGCATCCATTTAGTGTTCCAAACACTACAACAAAAGACACTACTGTTGCATACATTTAGTGTTCCAAACACTACAACAAAAGACACTACTGTTGCATCCATTTAGTGTTCCAAACACAAGAATAGATACTACTGTTGCATCCATTTAGTGTTCCAAACACTACAACAAAAGACACTACTGTTGCATCCATTTAGTGTTCCAAACACAAGAATAGATACTACTGTTGCATCCATTTAGTGTTCCAAACACTACAACAAAAGACACTACTGTTGCATCCATTTAGTGTTCCAAACACAAGAATAGATACTACTGTTGCATCCATTTAGTGTTCCAAACACTACAACAAAAGACACTACTGTTGCATCCATTTAGTGTTCCAAACACTACAACAAAAGACACTACTGTTGCATCCATTTAGTGTTCCAAACACAAGAATAGATACTACTGTTGCATCCATTTAGTGTTCCAAACACTACAACAAAAGACACTACTGTTGCATCCATTTAGTGTTCCAAACACAAGAATAGATACTACTGCTGCATCCATTTAGTGTTCCAAACACTACAACAAAAGACACTACTGTTGCATCCATTTAGTGTTCCAAACACTACAACAAAAGACACTACTGTTGCATCCATTTAGTGTTCCAAACACTACAACAAAAGACACTACTGTTGCATCCATTTAGTGTTCCAAACACTACAACAAAAGACACTACTGTTGCATCCATTAAGTGTTCCAAACACTACAACAAAAGACACTACTGTTGCATCCATTTAGTGTTCCAAACACAAGAATAGATACTACTGTTGCATCCATTTAGTGTTCCAAACACTACAACAAAAGACACTACTGTTGCATACATTTAGTGTTCCAAACACTACAACAAAAGACACTACTGTTGCATCCATTTAGTGTTCCAAACACTACAACAAAAGACACTACTGTTGCATCCATTTAGTGTTCCAAACACAAGAATAGATACTACTGTTGCATCCATTTAGTGTTCCAAACACTACAACAAAAGACACTACTGTTGCATACATTTAGTGTTCCAAACACTACAACAAAAGACACTACTGTTGCATCCATTTAGTGTTCCAAACACTACAACAAAAGACACTACTGTTGCATCCATTTAGTGTTCCAAACACTACAACAAAAGACACTACTGTTGCATCCATTTAGTGTTCCAAACACAAGAATAGATACTACTGTTGCATCCATTTAGTGTTCCAAACACTACAACAAAAGACACTACTGTTGCATCCATTTAGTGTTCCAAACACTACAACAAAAGATACTACTGTTGCATCCATTTAGTGTTCCAAACACTACAACAAAAGACACTACTGTTGCATCCATTTAGTGTTCCAAACACAAGAATAGATACTACTGTTGCATCCATTTAGTGTTCCAAACACTACAACAAAAGATACTACTGTTGCATCCATTTAGTGTTCCAAACACTACAACAAAAGACACTGCTGTTGCATCCATTTAGTGTTCCAAACACTACAACAAAAGACACTACTGTTGCATCCATTTAGTGTTCCAAACACAAGAATAGATACTACTGTTGCATCCATTTAGTGTTCCAAACACTACAACAAAAGACACTACTGTTGCATCCATTTAGTGTTCCAAACACTACAACAAAAGACACTACTGTTGCATCCATTTAGTGTTCCAAACACAAGAATAGATACTACTGTTGCATCCATTTAGTGTTCCAAACACTACAACAAAAGACACTACTGTTGCATCCATTTAGCGTTCCAAACACTACAACAAAAGACACTACTGTTGCATCCATTTAGTGTTCCAAACACAAGAATAGATACTACTGTTGCATCCATTTAGTGTTCCAAACACTACAACAAAAGACACTACTGTTGCATCCATTTAGTGTTCCAAACACTACAACAAAAGACACTACTGTTGCATCCATTTAGTGTTCCAAACACAAGAATAGATACTACTGTTGCATCCATTTAGTGTTCCAAACACTACAACAAAAGACACTACTGTTGCATCCATTTAGCGTTCCAAACACTACAACAAAAGACACTACTGTTGCATCCATTTAGTGTTCCAAACACAAGAATAGATACTACTGTTGCATCCATTTAGTGTTCCAAACACTACAACAAAAGACACTACTGTTGCATCCATTTAGTGTTCCAAACACTACAACAAAAGACACTACTGTTGCATCCATTTAGTGTTCCAAACACAAGAATAGATACTACTGTTGCATCCATTTAGTGTTCCAAACACTACAAGAAAAGACACTACTGTTGCATCCATTTAGTGTTCCAAACACTACAACAAAAGACACTACTGTTGCATACATTTAGTGTTCCAAACACTACAACAAAAGACACTACTGTTGCATCCATTTAGTGTTCCAAACACTACAACAAAAGACACTACTGTTGCATCCATTTAGTGTTCCAAACACTACAACAAAAGACACTACTGTTGCATCCATTTAGTGTTCCAAACACAAGAATAGATACTACTGTTGCATCCATTTAGTGTTCCAAACACTACAACAAAAGACACTACTGTTGCATCCATTTAGTGTTCCAAACACTACAACAAAAGATACTACTGTTGCATCCATTTAGTGTTCCAAACACTACAACAAAAGACACTACTGTTGCATCCATTTAGTGTTCCAAACACAAGAATAGATACTACTGTTGCATCCATTTAGTGTTCCAAACACTACAACAAAAGATACTACTGTTGCATCCATTTAGTGTTCCAAACACTACAACAAAAGACACTGCTGTTGCATCCATTTAGTGTTCCAAACACTACAACAAAAGACACTACTGTTGCATCCATTTAGTGTTCCAAACACAAGAATAGATACTACTGTTGCATCCATTTAGTGTTCCAAACACTACAACAAAAGACACTACTGTTGCATCCATTTAGTGTTCCAAACACTACAACAAAAGACACTACTGTTGCATCCATTTAGTGTTCCAAACACAAGAATAGATACTACTGTTGCATCCATTTAGTGTTCCAAACACTACAACAAAAGACACTACTGTTGCATCCATTTAGCGTTCCAAACACTACAACAAAAGACACTACTGTTGCATCCATTTAGTGTTCCAAACACAAGAATAGATACTACTGTTGCATCCATTTAGTGTTCCAAACACTACAACAAAAGACACTACTGTTGCATCCATTTAGTGTTCCAAACACTACAACAAAAGACACTACTGTTGCATCCATTTAGTGTTCCAAACACAAGAATAGATACTACTGTTGCATCCATTTAGTGTTCCAAACACTACAACAAAAGACACTACTGTTGCATCCATTTAGCGTTCCAAACACTACAACAAAAGACACTACTGTTGCATCCATTTAGTGTTCCAAACACAAGAATAGATACTACTGTTGCATCCATTTAGTGTTCCAAACACTACAACAAAAGACACTACTGTTGCATCCATTTAGTGTTCCAAACACTACAACAAAAGACACTACTGTTGCATCCATTTAGTGTTCCAAACACAAGAATAGATACTACTGTTGCATCCATTTAGTGTTCCAAACACTACAAGAAAAGACACTACTGTTGCATCCATTTAGTGTTCCAAACACTACAACAAAAGACACTACTGTTGCATCCATTTAGTGTTCCAAACACTACAACAAAAGACACTACTGTTGCATACATTTAGTGTTCCAAACACTACAACAAAAGACACTACTGTTGCATCCATTTAGTGTTCCAAACACTACAACAAAAGACACTACTGTTGCATCCATTTAGTGTTCCAAACACAAGAAAAGATACTACTGTTGCATCTATTTAGTGTTCCAAACACTACAACAAAAGACACTACTGTTGCATCCATTTAGTGTTCCAAACACTACAACAAAAGACACTACTGTTGCATCCATTTAGTGTTCCAAACACTACAACAAAAGACACTACTGTTGCATCCATTTAGTGTTCCAAACACTACAACAAAAGACACTACTGTTGCATCCATTTAGTGTTCCAAACACTACAACAAAAGACACTACTGTTGCATCCATTTAGTGTTCCAAACACAAGAAAAGATACTACTGTTGCATCTATTTAGTGTTCCAAACACTACAACAAAAGACACTACTGTTGCATCCATTTAGTGTTCCAAACACTACAACAAAAGACACTACTGTTGCATCCATTTAGTGTTCCAAACACTACAACAAAAGACACTACTGTTGCATCCATTTAGTGTTCCAAACACAAGAAAAGATACTACTGTTGCATCTATTTAGTGTTCCAAACACTACAACAAAAGACACTACTGTTGCATCCATTTAGTGTTCCAAACACTACAACAAAAGACACTACTGTTGCATCCATTTAGTGTTCCAAACACTACAACAAAAGACACTACTGTTGCATCCATTTAGTGTTCCAAACACTACAACAAAAGACACTACTGTTGCATCCATTTAGTGTTCCAAACACAAGAAAAGATACTACTGTTGCATCTATTTAGTGTTCCAAACACTACAACAAAAGACACTACTGTTGCATCCATTTAGTGTTCCAAACACTACAACAAAAGACACTACTGTTGCATCCATTTAGTGTTCCAAACACAAGAAAAGATACTACTGTTGCATCTATTTAGTGTTCCAAACACTACAACAAAAGACACTACTGTTGCATCCATTTAGTGTTCCAAACACTACAACAAAAGACACTACTGTTGCATCCATTTAGTGTTCCAAACACTACAACAAAAGACACTACTGTTGCATCCATTTAGTGTTCCAAACACTACAACAAAAGACACTACTGTTGCATCCATTTAGTGTTCCAAACACAAGAAAAGATACTACTGTTGCATCTATTTAGTGTTCCAAACACAAGAATAGATACTGCTGTTGCATCTATTTAGTGTTCCAAACACTACAACAAAAGACACTACTGTTGCATCCATTTAGTGTTCCAAACACAACAAAAGACACTACTGTTGCATCCATTTAGTGTTCCAAACACTACAACAAAAGACACTACTGTTGCATCTATTTAGTGTTCCAAACACTACAACAAAAGACACTACTGTTGCATCCATTTAGTGTTCCAAACACTACAACAAAAGATACTACTGTTGAATCCATTTAGTGTTCCAAACACAAGAATAGATACTGCTGTTGCATCTATTTAGTGTTCCAAACACTACAACAAAAGACACTACTGTTGCATCCATTTAGTGTTCCAAACACTACAACAAAAGATACTACTGTTGCATACATTTAGTGTTCCAAACACTACAAGAAAAGATACTACTGTTGCATCCATTTAGTGTTCCAAACACTACAAGAAAAGACACTACTGTTGCATCCATTTAGTGTTCCAAACACTACAAGAAAAGACACTACTGTTGCATCCATTTAGTGTTCCAAACACTACAAGAAAAGACACTACTGTTGCATACATTTAGTGTTCCAAACACTACAAGAAAAGATACTACTGTTGCATACATTTAGTGTTCCAAACACTAAAAGAAAAGACACTACTGTTGCATACATTTAGTGTTCCAAACACTACAACAAAAGACACTACTGTTGCATCCATTTAGTGTTCCAAACACTACAAGAAAAGACACTACTGTTGCATACATTTAGTGTTCCAAACACTACAACAAAAGACACTACTGTTGCATACATTTAGTGTTCCAAACACTACAAGAAAAGATACTACTGTTGCATACATTTAGTGTTCCAAACACTACAAGAAAAGACACTACTGTTGCATCCATTTAGTGTTCCAAACACTACAACAAAAGACACTACTGTTGCATCCATTTAGTGTTCCAAACACTACAACAAAAGACACTACTGTTGCATCCATTTAGTGTTCCAAACACTACAACAAAAGACACTACTGTTGCATCCATTTAGTGTTCCAAACACTACAACAAAAGACACTACTGTTGCATCCATTTAGTGTTCCAAACACTACAACAAAAGACACTACTGTTGCATACATTTAGTGTTCCAAACACTACAACAAAAGACACTACTGTTGCATACATTTAGTGTTCCAAACACTACAACAACAGACACTACTGTTGCATCCATTTAGTGTTCCAAACACTACAACAAAAGACACTACTGTTGCGTCCATTTAGTGTTCCAAACACTACAAGAAAAGACTACTGTTGCATACATTTAGTGTTCCAAACACTACAAGAAAAGATACTACTGTTGCATACATTTAGTGTTCCAAACACTACAAGAAAAGACACTACTGTTGCATCCATTTAGTGTTCCAAACACTACAACAAAAGACACTACTGTTGCATCCATTTAGTGTTCCAAACACTACAACAAAAGACACTACTGTTGCATCCATTTAGTGTTCCAAACACTACAACAAAAGACACTACTGTTGCATCCATTTAGTGTTCCAAACACTACAACAAAAGACACTACTGTTGCATCCATTTAGTGTTCCAAACACTACAACAAAAGACACTACTGTTGCATCCATTTAGTGTTCCAAACACTACAACAAAAGACACTACTGTTGCATCCATTTAGTGTTCCAAACACTACAACAAAAGACACTACTGTTGCATCCATTTAGTGTTCCAAACACTACAACAAAAGACACTACTGTTGCATCCATTTAGTGTTCCAAACACTACAACAAAAGACACTACTGTTGCATCCATTTAGTGTTCCAAACACTACAACAAAAGACACTACTGTTGCATCCATTTAGTGTTCCAAACACTACAAGAAAAGACTACTGTTGCATCCATTTAGTGTTCCAAACACTACAACAAAAGACACTACTGTTGCATCCATTTAGTGTTCCAAACACTACAAGAAAAGATACTACTGTTGCATCCATTTAGTGTTCCAAACACTACAACAAAAGACACTACTGTTGCATCCATTTAGTGTTCCAAACACTACAACAAAAGACATAACTGTTGCATCCATTTAGTGTTCCAAACACTACAACAAAAGACACTACTGTTGCATCCATTTAGTGTTCCAAACACTACAACAAAAGACACTACTGTTGCATCCATTTAGTGTTCCAAACACTACAACAAAAGACACTACTGTTGCATCCATTTAGTGTTCCAAACACTACAACAAAAGACACTACTGTTGCATCCATTTAGTGTTCCAAACACTACAACAAAAGACACTACTGTTGCATCCATTTAGTGTTCCAAACACTACAACAAAAGACACTACTGTTGCATCCATTTAGTGTTCCAAACACTACAACAAAAGACACTACTGTTGCATCCATTTAGTGTTCCAAACACTACAACAAAAGACACTACTGTTGCATCCATTTAGTGTTCCAAACACAACAAAAGACACTACTGTTGCATCCATTTAGTGTTCCAAACACTACAACAAAAGACACTACTGTTGCATCTATTTAGTGTTCCAAACACTACAACAAAAGACACTACTGTTGCATCCATTTAGTGTTCCAAACACTACAACAAAATACACTACTGTTGCATCCATTTAGTGTTCCAAACACTACAACAAAAGACACTACTGTTGCATCCATTTAGTGTTCCAAACACTACAACAAAAGACACTACTGTTGCATCCATTTAGTGTTCCAAACACTACAACAAAAGACACTACTGTTGCATCCATTTAGTGTTCCAAACACTACAACAAAAGACACTACTGTTGCATCCATTTAGTGTTCCAAACACTACAACAAAAGACACTACTGTTGCATCCATTTAGTGTTCCAAACACTACAACAAAAGACACTACTGTTGCATCCATTTAGTGTTCCAAACACTACAACAAAAGACACTACTGTTGCATCCATTTAGTGTTCCAAACACAACAAAAGACACTACTGTTGCATCCATTTAGTGTTCCAAACACTACAACAAAAGATACTACTGTTGAATCCATTTAGTGTTCCAAACACTACAAGAAAAGACTACTGTTGCATACATTTAGTGTTCCAAACACTACAACAAAAGACACTACTGTTGCATCTATTTAGTGTTCCAAACACTACAACAAAAGACACTACTGTTGAATCCATTTAGTGTTCCAAACACAAGAATAGATACTGCTGTTGCATCTATTTAGTGTTCCAAACACTACAACAAAAGACACTACTGTTGCATCCATTTAGTGTTCCAAACACTACAACAAAAGATACTACTGTTGAATCCATTTAGTGTTCCAAACACAAGAATAGATACTGCTGTTGCATCTATTTAGTGTTCCAAACACAACAAAAGACACTACTGTTGCATCCATTTAGTGTTCCAAACACTACAACAAAAGACACTACTGTTGCATCTATTTAGTGTTCCAAACACTACAACAAAAGACACTACTGTTGCATCCATTTAGTGTTCCAAACACTACAACAAAAGACACTACTGTTGCATCCATTTAGTGTTCCAAACACTACAACAAAAGACACTACTGTTGCATCCATTTAGTGTTCCAAACACAAGAAAAGATACTACTGTTGCATCTATTTAGTGTTCCAAACACTACAACAAAAGACACTACTGTTGCATCCATTTAGTGTTCCAAACACTACAACAAAAGACACTACTGTTGCATCCATTTAGTGTTCCAAACACAAGAAAAGATACTACTGTTGCATCTATTTAGTGTTCCAAACACTACAACAAAAGACACTACTGTTGCATCCATTTAGTGTTCCAAACACTACAACAAAAGACACTACTGTTGCATCCATTTAGTGTTCCAAACACTACAACAAAAGACACTACTGTTGCATCCATTTAGTGTTCCAAACACTACAACAAAAGACACTACTGTTGCATCCATTTAGTGTTCCAAACACAAGAAAAGATACTACTGTTGCATCTATTTAGTGTTCCAAACACAAGAATAGATACTGCTGTTGCATCTATTTAGTGTTCCAAACACTACAACAAAAGACACTACTGTTGCATCCATTTAGTGTTCCAAACACAACAAAAGACACTACTGTTGCATCCATTTAGTGTTCCAAACACTACAACAAAAGACACTACTGTTGCATCTATTTAGTGTTCCAAACACTACAACAAAAGACACTACTGTTGCATCCATTTAGTGTTCCAAACACTACAACAAAAGATACTACTGTTGAATCCATTTAGTGTTCCAAACACAAGAATAGATACTGCTGTTGCATCTATTTAGTGTTCCAAACACTACAACAAAAGACACTACTGTTGCATCCATTTAGTGTTCCAAACACTACAACAAAAGATACTACTGTTGCATACATTTAGTGTTCCAAACACTACAAGAAAAGATACTACTGTTGCATCCATTTAGTGTTCCAAACACTACAAGAAAAGACACTACTGTTGCATCCATTTAGTGTTCCAAACACTACAAGAAAAGACACTACTGTTGCATCCATTTAGTGTTCCAAACACTACAAGAAAAGACACTACTGTTGCATACATTTAGTGTTCCAAACACTACAAGAAAAGATACTACTGTTGCATACATTTAGTGTTCCAAACACTAAAAGAAAAGACACTACTGTTGCATACATTTAGTGTTCCAAACACTACAACAAAAGACACTACTGTTGCATCCATTTAGTGTTCCAAACACTACAAGAAAAGACACTACTGTTGCATACATTTAGTGTTCCAAACACTACAACAAAAGACACTACTGTTGCATACATTTAGTGTTCCAAACACTACAAGAAAAGATACTACTGTTGCATACATTTAGTGTTCCAAACACTACAAGAAAAGACACTACTGTTGCATCCATTTAGTGTTCCAAACACTACAACAAAAGACACTACTGTTGCATCCATTTAGTGTTCCAAACACTACAACAAAAGACACTACTGTTGCATCCATTTAGTGTTCCAAACACTACAACAAAAGACACTACTGTTGCATCCATTTAGTGTTCCAAACACTACAACAAAAGACACTACTGTTGCATCCATTTAGTGTTCCAAACACTACAACAAAAGACACTACTGTTGCATACATTTAGTGTTCCAAACACTACAACAAAAGACACTACTGTTGCATACATTTAGTGTTCCAAACACTACAACAACAGACACTACTGTTGCATCCATTTAGTGTTCCAAACACTACAACAAAAGACACTACTGTTGCGTCCATTTAGTGTTCCAAACACTACAAGAAAAGACTACTGTTGCATACATTTAGTGTTCCAAACACTACAAGAAAAGATACTACTGTTGCATACATTTAGTGTTCCAAACACTACAAGAAAAGACACTACTGTTGCATCCATTTAGTGTTCCAAACACTACAACAAAAGACACTACTGTTGCATCCATTTAGTGTTCCAAACACTACAACAAAAGACACTACTGTTGCATCCATTTAGTGTTCCAAACACTACAACAAAAGACACTACTGTTGCATCCATTTAGTGTTCCAAACACTACAACAAAAGACACTACTGTTGCATCCATTTAGTGTTCCAAACACTACAACAAAAGACACTACTGTTGCATCCATTTAGTGTTCCAAACACTACAACAAAAGACACTACTGTTGCATCCATTTAGTGTTCCAAACACTACAACAAAAGACACTACTGTTGCATCCATTTAGTGTTCCAAACACTACAACAAAAGACACTACTGTTGCATCCATTTAGTGTTCCAAACACTACAACAAAAGACACTACTGTTGCATCCATTTAGTGTTCCAAACACTACAACAAAAGACACTACTGTTGCATCCATTTAGTGTTCCAAACACTACAAGAAAAGACTACTGTTGCATCCATTTAGTGTTCCAAACACTACAACAAAAGACACTACTGTTGCATCCATTTAGTGTTCCAAACACTACAAGAAAAGATACTACTGTTGCATCCATTTAGTGTTCCAAACACTACAACAAAAGACACTACTGTTGCATCCATTTAGTGTTCCAAACACTACAACAAAAGACATAACTGTTGCATCCATTTAGTGTTCCAAACACTACAACAAAAGACACTACTGTTGCATCCATTTAGTGTTCCAAACACTACAACAAAAGACACTACTGTTGCATCCATTTAGTGTTCCAAACACTACAACAAAAGACACTACTGTTGCATCCATTTAGTGTTCCAAACACTACAACAAAAGACACTACTGTTGCATCCATTTAGTGTTCCAAACACTACAACAAAAGACACTACTGTTGCATCCATTTAGTGTTCCAAACACTACAACAAAAGACACTACTGTTGCATCCATTTAGTGTTCCAAACACTACAACAAAAGACACTACTGTTGCATCCATTTAGTGTTCCAAACACTACAACAAAAGACACTACTGTTGCATCCATTTAGTGTTCCAAACACAACAAAAGACACTACTGTTGCATCCATTTAGTGTTCCAAACACTACAACAAAAGACACTACTGTTGCATCTATTTAGTGTTCCAAACACTACAACAAAAGACACTACTGTTGCATCCATTTAGTGTTCCAAACACTACAACAAAATACACTACTGTTGCATCCATTTAGTGTTCCAAACACTACAACAAAAGACACTACTGTTGCATCCATTTAGTGTTCCAAACACTACAACAAAAGACACTACTGTTGCATCCATTTAGTGTTCCAAACACTACAACAAAAGACACTACTGTTGCATCCATTTAGTGTTCCAAACACTACAACAAAAGACACTACTGTTGCATCCATTTAGTGTTCCAAACACTACAACAAAAGACACTACTGTTGCATCCATTTAGTGTTCCAAACACTACAACAAAAGACACTACTGTTGCATCCATTTAGTGTTCCAAACACTACAACAAAAGACACTACTGTTGCATCCATTTAGTGTTCCAAACACAACAAAAGACACTACTGTTGCATCCATTTAGTGTTCCAAACACTACAACAAAAGATACTACTGTTGAATCCATTTAGTGTTCCAAACACTACAAGAAAAGACTACTGTTGCATACATTTAGTGTTCCAAACACTACAACAAAAGACACTACTGTTGCATCTATTTAGTGTTCCAAACACTACAACAAAAGACACTACTGTTGAATCCATTTAGTGTTCCAAACACAAGAATAGATACTGCTGTTGCATCTATTTAGTGTTCCAAACACTACAACAAAAGACACTACTGTTGCATCCATTTAGTGTTCCAAACACTACAACAAAAGATACTACTGTTGAATCCATTTAGTGTTCCAAACACAAGAATAGATACTGCTGTTGCATCTATTTAGTGTTCCAAACACAACAAAAGACACTACTGTTGCATCCATTTAGTGTTCCAAACACTACAACAAAAGACACTACTGTTGCATCTATTTAGTGTTCCAAACACTACAACAAAAGACACTACTGTTGCATCCATTTAGTGTTCCAAACACTACAACAAAAGACACTACTGTTGCATCCATTTAGTGTTCCAAACACTACAACAAAAGACACTACTGTTGCATCCATTTAGTGTTCCAAACACTACAACAAAAGACACTACTGTTGCATCCATTTAGTGTTCCAAACACTACAACAAAAGACACTACTGTTGCATCCATTTAGTGTTCCAAACACTACAACAAAAGACACTACTGTTGCATCCATTTAGTGTTCCAAACACTACAACAAAAGACACTACTGTTGCATCCATTTAGTGTTCCAAACACTACAACAAAAGACACTACTGTTGCATCCATTTAGTGTTCCAAACACTACAACAAAAGACACTACTGTTGCATCCATTTAGTGTTCCAAACACAACAAAAGACACTACTGTTGCATCCATTTAGTGTTCCAAACACTACAACAAAAGATACTACTGTTGAATCCATTTAGTGTTCCAAACACTACAAGAAAAGACTACTGTTGCATACATTTAGTGTTCCAAACACTACAACAAAAGACACTACTGTTGCATCTATTTAGTGTTCCAAACACTACAACAAAAGACACTACTGTTGAATCCATTTAGTGTTCCAAACACAAGAATAGATACTGCTGTTGCATCTATTTAGTGTTCCAAACACTACAACAAAAGACACTACTGTTGCATCCATTTAGTGTTCCAAACACTACAACAAAAGATACTACTGTTGAATCCATTTAGTGTTCCAAACACAAGAATAGATACTGCTGTTGCATCTATTTAGTGTTCCAAACACTACAACAAAAGACACTACTGTTGCATCCATTTAGTGTTCCAAACACTACAACAAAAGATACTACTGTTGCATACATTTAGTGTTCCAAACACTACAAGAAAAGATACTACTGTTGCATCCATTTAGTGTTCCAAACACTACAAGAAAAGACACTACTGTTGCATCCATTTAGTGTTCCAAACACTACAAGAAAAGACACTACTGTTGCATCCATTTAGTGTTCCAAACACTACAAGAAAAGACACTACTGTTGCATCCATTTAGTGTTCCAAACACTACAACAAAAGACACTACTGTTGCATCCATTTAGTGTTCCAAACACTACAACAAAAGACACTACTGTTGCATACATTTAGTGTTCCAAACACTACAAGAAAAGATACTACTGTTGCATACATTTAGTGTTCCAAACACTACAAGAAAAGACACTACTGTTGCATCCATTTAGTGTTCCAAACACTACAACAAAAGACACTACTGTTGCATCCATTTAGTGTTCCAAACACTACAACAAAAGATACTACTGTTGCATACATTTAGTGTTCCAAACACTAAAAGAAAAGACACTACTGTTGCATCCATTTAGTGTTCCAAACACTACAACAAAAGATACTACTGTTGCATACATTTAGTGTTCCAAGCACTACAACAAAAGATACTACTGTTGCATACATTTAGTGTTCCAAACACTAAAAGAAAAGACACTACTGTTGCATCCATTTAGTGTTCCAAACACTACAACAAAAGACACTACTGTTGCATCCATTTAGTGTTCCAAACACTACAACAAAAGATACTACTGTTGCATACATTTAGTGTTCCAAACACTACAACAAAAGACAATACTGTTGCATCCATTTAGTGTTCCAAACACTACAACAAAAGACACTACTGTTGCATACATTTAGTGTTCCAAACACTACAACAAAAGATACTACTGTTGCATCCATTTAGTGTTCCAAACACTACAACAAAAGACACTACTGTTGCATACATTTAGTGTTCCAAACACTACAACAAAAGATACTACTGTTGCATCCATTTAGTGTTCCAAACACTACAACAAAAGACACTACTGTTGCATACATTTAGTGTTCCAAACACTACAACAAAAGACACTACTGTTGCATCCATTTAGTGTTCCAAACACTACAACAAAAGACACTACTGTTGCATACATTTAGTGTTCCAAACACTACAACAAAAGATACTACTGTTGCATCCATTTAGTGTTCCAAACACTACAACAAAAGACACTACTGTTGCATACATTTAGTGTTCCAAACACTACAACAAAAGATACTACTGTTGCATACATTTAGTGTTCCAAACACTACAACAAAAGACACTACTGTTGCATCCATTTAGTGTTCCAAACACTACAACAAAAGACACTACTGTTGCATACATTTAGTGTTCCAAACACTACAACAAAAGACACTACTGTTGCATCCATTTAGTGTTCCAAACACTACAACAAAAGACACTACTGTTGCATCCATTTAGTGTTCCAAACACTACAACAAAAGACACTACTGTTGCATCCATTTAGTGTTCCAAACACTACAACAAAAGACACTACTGTTGCATCCATTTAGTGTTCCAAACACTACAACAAAAGACACTACTGTTGCATCCATTTAGTGTTCCAAACACTACAACAAAAGACACTACTGTTGCATCCATTTAGTGTTCCAAACACTACAACAAAAGACACTACTGTTGCATACATTTAGTGTTCCAAACACTACAACAAAAGACACTACTGTTGCATACATTTAGTGTTCCAAACACTACAACAACAGACACTACTGTTGCATCCATTTAGTGTTCCAAACACTACAACAAAAGACACTACTGTTGCGTCCATTTAGTGTTCCAAACACTACAACAAAAGACTACTGTTGCATACATTTAGTGTTCCAAACACTACAACAAAAGACACTACTGTTGCATCCATTTAGTGTTCCAAACACTACAACAAAAGACACTACTGTTGCATCCATTTAGTGTTCCAAACACTACAACAAAAGACACTACTGTTGCATACATTTAGTGTTCCAAACACTACAACAAAAGACACTACTGTTGCATACATTTAGTGTTCCAAACACTACAACAACAGACACTACTGTTGCATCCATTTAGTGTTCCAAACACTACAACAAAAGACACTACTGTTGCGTCCATTTAGTGTTCCAAACACTACAAGAAAAGACTACTGTTGCATACATTTAGTGTTCCAAACACTACAAGAAAAGACACTACTGTTGCATCCATTTAGTGTTCCAAACACTACAACAAAAGACACTACTGTTGCATCCATTTAGTGTTCCAAACACTACAACAAAAGACACTACTGTTGCATACATTTAGTGTTCCAAACACTACAACAAAAGACACTACTGTTGCATACATTTAGTGTTCCAAACACTACAACAACAGACACTACTGTTGCATCCATTTAGTGTTCCAAACACTACAACAAAAGACACTACTGTTGCGTCCATTTAGTGTTCCAAACACTACAAGAAAAGACTACTGTTGCATACATTTAGTGTTCCAAACACTACAACAAAAGACACTACTGTTGCATCCATTTAGTGTTCCAAACACTACAAGAAAAGACACTACTGTTGCATACATTTAGTGTTCCAAACACTACAAGAAAAGACACTACTGTTGCATCCATTTAGTGTTCCAAACACTACAACAAAAGACACTACTGTTGCATCCATTTAGTGTTCCAAACACTACAAGAAAAGACTACTGTTGCATCCATTTAGTGTTCCAAACACTACAAGAAAAGACTACTGTTGCATCCATTTAGTGTTCCAAACACTACAACAAAAGACACTACTGTTGCATCCATTTAGTGTTCCAAACACTACAACAAAAGACACTACTGTTGCATCCATTTAGTGTTCCAAACACTACAACAAAAGACACTACTGTTGCATCCATTTAGTGTTCCAAACACTACAACAAAAGACATAACTGTTGCATCCATTTAGTGTTCCAAACACTACAACAAAAGACACTACTGTTGCATCCATTTAGTGTTCCAAACACTACAACAAAAGATACTACTGTTGCATCCATTTAGTGTTCCAAACACTACAACAAAAGACATAACTGTTGCATCCATTTAGTGTTCCAAACACTACAACAAAAGACACTACTGTTGCATCCATTTAGTGTTCCAAACACTACAACAAAAGACACTACTGTTGCATCCATTTAGTGTTCCAAACACTACAACAAAAGACACTACTGTTGCATCCATTTAGTGTTCCAAACACTACAACAAAAGACACTACTGTTGCATCCATTTAGTGTTCCAAACACTACAACAAAAGACACTACTGTTGCATCCATTTAGTGTTCCAAACACTACAACAAAAGACACTACTGTTGCATCCATTTAGTGTTCCAAACACTACAACAAAAGACACTACTGTTGCATCCATCTAGTGTTCCAAACACTACAACAAAAGACACTACTGTTGCATCCATTTAGTGTTCCAAACACTACAAGAAAAGACTACTGTTGCATCCATTTAGTGTTCCAAACACTACAAGAAAAGACACTACTGTTGCATCCATTTAGCGTTCCAAACACTACAACAAAAGACACTACTGTTGCATCCATTTAGTGTTCCAAACACTACAACAAAAGACACTACTGTTGCATCCATTTAGTGTTCCAAACACTACAACAAAAGACACTACTGTTGCATCCATTTAGTGTTCCAAACACTACAACAAAAGACACTACTGTTGCATCCATTTAGTGTTCCAAACACTACAAGAAAAGATACTACTGTTGCATACATTTAGTGTTCCCAACACTACAAGAAAAGACACTACTGTTGCATCCATTTAGTGTTCCAAACACTACAAGAAAAGACACTACTGTTGCATCCATTTAGTGTTCCAAACACTACAACAAAAGACACTACTGTTGCATCCATTTAGTGTTCCCAACGCTACAAGAAAAGATACTACTGTTGCATCCATTTAGTGTTCCAAACACTACAACAAAAGACACTACTGTTGCATCCATTTAGTGTTCCAAACACTACAACAAAAGACACTACTGTTGCATCCATTTAGTGTTCCAAACACTACAACAAAAGACACTACTGTTGCATCCATTTAGTGTTCCAAACACTACAAACAAAGACACTACTGTTGCATCCATTTAGTGTTCCAAACACTACAACAAAAGACACTACTGTTGCATACATTTAGTGTTCCAAACACTACAACAAAAGACACTACTGTTGCATCCATTTAGTGTTCCAAACACTACAACAAAAGACACTACTGTTGCATCCATTTAGTGTTCCAAACACTACAAGAAAAGACACTACTGTTGCATACATTTAGTGTTCCAAACACTACAACAAAAGACACTACTGTTGCATCCATTTAGTGTTCCAAACACTACAACAAAAGACACTACTGTTGCATACATTTAGTGTTCCAAACACTACAAGAAAAGACACTACTGTTGCATCCATTTAGTGTTCCAAACACTACAACAAAAGACACTACTGTTGCATCCATTTAGTGTTCCAAACACTACAAGAAAAGATACTACTGTTGCATGCATTTAGTGTTCCAAACACTACAACAAAAGACACTACTGTTGCATCCATTTAGTGTTCCAAACACTACAAGAAAAGACACTACTGTTGCATCCATTTAGTGTTCCAAACACTACAACAAAAGACACTACTGTTGCATCCATTTAGTGTTCCAAACACTACAAGAAAAGATACTACTGTTGCATGCATTTAGTGTTCCAAACACTACAACAAAAGACACTACTGTTGCATCCATTTAGTGTTCCAAACACTACAACAAAAGATACTACTGTTGCATCCATTTAGTGTTCCAAACACTACAACAAAAGACACTACTGTTGCATCCATTTAGTGTTCCAAACACTACAAGAAAAGACACTACTGTTGCATCCATTTAGTGTTCCAAACACTACAACAAAAGACACTACTGTTGCATCCATTTAGTGTTCCAAACACTACAACAAAAGACACTACTGTTGCATCCATTTAGTGTTCCAAACACTACAACAAAAGACACTACTGTTGCATCCATTTAGTGTTCCAAACACTACAACAAAAGACACTACTGTTGCATCCATTTAGTGTTCCAAACACTACAACAAAAGACACTACTGTTGCATCCATTTAGTGTTCCAAACACTACAACAAAAGACACTACAGTTGCATACATTTAGTGTTCCAAACACTACAACAAAAGACACTACTGTTGCATCCATTTAGTGTTCCAAACACTACAACAAAAGACACTACTGTTGCATCCATTTAGTGTTCCAAACACTACAACAAAAGACACTACTGTTGCATCCATTTAGTGTTCCAAACACTACAACAAAAGACACTACTGTTGCATCCATTTAGTGTTCCAAACACTACAAGAAAAGACACTACTGTTGCATCCATTTAGTGTTCCAAACACTACAACAAAAGACACTACTGTTGCATCCATTTAGTGTTCCAAACACTACAAGAAAAGATACTACTGTTGCATGCATTTAGTGTTCCAAACACTACAACAAAAGACACTACTGTTGCATCCATTTAGTGTTCCAAACACTACAACAAAAGACACTACTGTTGCATCCATTTAGTGTTCCAAACACTACAAGAAAAGATACTACTGTTGCATGCATTTAGTGTTCCAAACACTACAACAAAAGACACTACTGTTGCATCCATTTAGTGTTCCAAACACTACAACAAAAGACACTACTGTTGCATCCATTTAGTGTTCCAAACACTACAACAAAAGACACTACTGTTGCATCCATTTAGTGTTCCAAACACTACAACAAAAGACACTACTGTTGCATCCATTTAGTGTTCCAAACACTACAAGAAAAGATACTACTGTTGCATGCATTTAGTGTTCCAAACACTACAACAAAAGACACTACTGTTGCATCCATTTAGTGTTCCAAACACTACAACAAAAGACACTACTGTTGCATCCATTTAGTGTTCCAAACACTACAAGAAAAGATACTACTGTTGCATGCATTTAGTGTTCCAAACACTACAACAAAAGACACTACTGTTGCATCCATTTAGTGTTCCAAACACTACAACAAAAGACACTACTGTTGCATCCATTTAGTGTTCCAAACACTACAAGAAAAGATACTACTGTTGCATGCATTTAGTGTTCCAAACACTACAACAAAAGACACTACTGTTGCATCCATTTAGTGTTCCAAACACTACAACAAAAGACACTACTGTTGCATCCATTTAGTGTTCCAAACACTACAACAAAAGACACTACTGTTGCATCCATTTAGTGTTCCAAACACTACAACAAAAGACACTACTGTTGCATCCATTTAGTGTTCCAAACACTACAACAAAAGACACTACAGTTGCATACATTTAGTGTTCCAAACACTACAACAAAAGACACTACTGTTGCATCCATTTAGTGTTCCAAACACTACAACAAAAGACACTACTGTTGCATCCATTTAGTGTTCCAAACACTACAACAAAAGACACTACTGTTGCATCCATTTTGTGTTCCAAACACTACAACAAAAGACACTACTGTTGCATCCATTTAGTGTTCCAAACACTACAAGAAAAGACACTACTGTTGCATCCATTTAGTGTTCCAAACACTACAACAAAAGACACTACTGTTGCATCCATTTAGTGTTCCAAACACTACAAGAAAAGATACTACTGTTGCATGCATTTAGTGTTCCAAACACTACAACAAAAGACACTACTGTTGCATCCATTTAGTGTTCCAAACACTACAACAAAAGACACTACTGTTGCATCCATTTAGTGTTCCAAACACTACAACAAAAGACACTACTGTTGCATCCATTTAGTGTTCCAAACACTACAACAAAAGACACTACTGTTGCATCCATTTAGTGTTCCAAACACTACAACAAAAGACACTACAGTTGCATACATTTAGTGTTCCAAACACTACAACAAAAGACACTACTGTTGCATCCATTTAGTGTTCCAAACACTACAACAAAAGACACTACTGTTGCATCCATTTAGTGTTCCAAACACTACAACAAAAGACACTACTGTTGCATCCATTTAGTGTTCCAAACACTACAACAAAAGACACTACTGTTGCATCCATTTAGTGTTCCAAACACTACAACAAAAGACACTACTGTTGCATACATTTAGTGTTCCAAACACTACAACAAAAGACACTACTGTTGCATCCATTTAGTGTTCCAAACACTACAACAAAAGACACTACAGTTGCATACATTTAGTGTTCCAAACACTACAAGAAAAGACATTACTGTTGCATCCATTTAGTGTTCCAAACACTACAACAAAAGACACTACAGTTGCATACATTTAGTGTTCCAAACACTACAACAAAAGACACTACTGTTGCATCCATTTAGTGTTCCAAACACTACAACAAAAGACACTACTGTTGCATCCATTTAGTGTTCCAAACACTACAACAAAAGACACTACTGTTGCATCCATTTAGTGTTCCAAACACTACAACAAAAGACACTACTGTTGCATCCATTTAGTGTTCCAAACACTACAACAAAAGACACTACAGTTGCATACATTTAGTGTTCCAAACACTACAAGAAAAGACATTACTGTTGCATCCATTTAGTGTTCCAAACACTACAACAAAAGACACTACAGTTGCATACATTTAGTGTTCCAAACACTACAACAAAAGACACTACTGTTGCATCCATTTAGTGTTCCAAACACTACAACAAAAGACACTACTGTTGCATCCATTTAGTGTTCCAAACACTACAAGAAAAGATACTACTGTTGCATCCATTTAGTGTTCCAAACACTACAACAAAAGACACTACTGTTGCATCCATTTAGTGTTCCAAACACTACAAGAAAAGATTCTACTCCAACTTATTTTCGTATGAAAGTTTCTACTTTAGGCAAAAGGTCAGTAATTCTGAGGGAAAGGCAAGATTGATTGTCAATTATATCGACCTTACTACTTGACTTCTACTTTTTCTGTACCTCGGAAAGATGAAAGGAAAAGTTGACTTCGAGTGGATTTGAACACAGAACATAAGGAGCCGGAAGAAATGCAACAAAGCTCTAACAATTCTAAGAAATTTACCACCCTTCTCCCTGTCATAATTGTTGCTACTTTAGGCACAAGACTAGCAGTTTGAAGGGCAGGGGAAACTCTATTAAATCAACCCTAGTGCATTACTGATGCTTTATTTATAAGGCAAAGCTAACCTCGTCCGGATTTGAACTCAGAACGTAAGAGGCCGTAAGTCAAGGCCGCAAATAAAGACTAATTTATGCAAAACGCCAAGAATTATTGGGGAGAGGAAAATCGATTATATCACCCTAGTACATTACTGATAATTAAATTTATCGATCTCAGAATGATGAAACGCAAAGTTAACTCCGGTGGAATCAGAAGGTAAAGGGCTCCAACTAAATGCAGCAAAACAATTTTTCCGGCACTCTAACTATTCTGCCGATCAAGAACCCTAAAAATGAATAAGGAATTGAAACCACTACCTAAAAAAATGATGTCTTTAACATTTTTATTGTAAAGACTTAACTATGTGAGCTTTTTTCTAAAGTATCATATAATAGACATCACACCGCCCTGTCTAATGTCCTCTAATCTCCCTTCTTACCTTTTCTACACCTCAGTGTCCTTCTTTGTCTCCACGTTAGAAAACAATCCTTATTCTCTTCTACTTTACTATTTCTTTCCTTTCTATATTTTTCTCCATTGGCTAGCTCATATGCGCTTTAATCACAACAACCACCACAACTATCACCTTAAGCTTTGATTTTCTCTTCCTGGCCAAAAATTAAGAATGTTTCCATTCCATACTCTGGTGTAACATCTCCAAATCGTAAATATCTCAATATTTCAGGGCCATTGACACTTATTATCGTCATTCTAACAACATTGACAGATTTCACAACGACTTTGTTTTATAATTCTTTGAATTGTACGAGTGTCGGCTGGAAAGTTTATATGCTGTCAATGAAGGAGTGATGCTAGAGCTGTGAAATATTGCATACATTAATTTCAACTCTTCTTATTAATAACTACATTGTTTCTTTCTAGGGACTATGTTAAAAAATGAACTTCATTTGGTCATTCCATGAGAGTATCTTTGTCAGCCTATGAAGGAATGATGCTAGAGCTATGAAATCTTACATTCAATTTAACACCTTAATAGAACAATCTGTTATCGATTATTTCAAGAGAAGAAACCTATCAGATGTGAAAACTTTCTATGTAGGTGATTGTGACTAATACGGTTTGATTGTATCACACCTAATCGATGAGTGCATTGCGTAAAGAATACACGCGTCTGTGGAACAAGTAGTCACATACACTAGAATACAATGGAGGACTATGTAGTTGACTAAACAACTAGAACACTCATCCTAATAGACGACGGAGGATACATTTAAAAATCTATTTATTTATCTCTCTCTTTCCTTATATATATATACTGCATATATATATATATATATATCATCACCATCATCACTCGTCGACTACTGTCGAGATGATGGATCTCACTCTCATGCCCCAGAATTCCCTGTCCCCCATCGCTGCCCCCAGCTCCTGTCAACTGATTCCCGTATCCCTAGAGATAACGTCAGGGAATGACAGCTTCCTACTCCTAGTCAGGCTGGAGTCAGGGTTCCAGAGCAAGAGAGCGGATATGATTTCATTGCTGGCACGGTGACAGTGGCCAGCAAATTGAGCTCTCCTGGATTTTAGAAGGGCAGAGGCTCGAGGGAGTTTGCCATATATTTAGACAAGGTGGGATGTCATTTCCAGGATAGGTTTTGCACTCTCATTAAGAGGCGGGTATATGTGCCATCCAATCTCCTCTCAAGTTGTGATGTTAGTGTTCAAGTTTCGGATCCATAAAGTAATATGGGCTTAATGGTTGCTTGGAATATTTCCAGTTTTAGCTTGTTGGTAAGTTGAGATGTCCATATGGCGTGCATGTCATTGCACGCTGACCATGCCATACCCTTCCTGGTTAGAAAATCTTTTTTGGAGGAGGAGATATATGAGCCAAGATACTTGTAATCTTCCACCTGCTTAAGGGTGGTACCATTAAGGGTTCTGATGGGGTAGTTTGGGCTGTTTGCGGATCTGTTCACATACTCAGTCTTGGATTCGTTGAGGTACAGTCCAACACAGTTGGACGCTCGCTCTAGTGACTTCAAAAGACTCTCAGCATTTTCCAGTGACCGACTGATCAATGCGATGTCGTCAGCAAAGTCGGTATCGGTCAAGTATTTTGCTGGGTAGCGTGAGCTTCTCCTAGGCTGTAGTTGGTATCCCCTATCCTGAATCCTATCCACAGACATGCGCAAAACATAATCCACAACAATGATAAATAGATACGGAGCAAGGGTATCGCCCTGTAAAATTCCAGCGAGGATTGAGAAAGGTGGTGTTTCCCCAACTGGGGTCAGGACAGTTGATTTGGTATCTGTATACATATATATATATATTTAATGCGATGAATTACCAATGATGGTCGGAAAATCACTGACGAAGGACTATTTTTATCATATGTAACCCATGTGCAACCACGCAGTATTCTTCTTTCTTCTCACGTTTTTTATATATATTTATCTCGGCTGCGTTTGTCTGTTTCTCTCTTACTGCTTCGCCGTTCTCTCTGTTTCTCACACATTCTTTCGCCCCCTCTGTCAGTTACACTTTCTCTCGACTGACTGCTTCCTCGCACTTCCACTCACTCACTCTCTGTTTCTCCCCTTCTCACTTCCTCCCGTTTGGCTTACAGTGGGTCTCTTCTTGCTG
>OZ024741.1:9997506-10027506 GCA_964016885.1 Eledone cirrhosa | reverse complement strand
ATATATATATATATATATATATATATGTATATATATATATATATATATATATATATATATATATATATATATATATATATATATATATATATATATACATATACGTATATATATATATATATATACATACACAGACATACACACATACATACATACATATACACACAAATATATATATATATATATATATACACACATATACATATATATATATATATATACACACACACATATATATATATATATATATATATATATATATATATATATATATATACACATATGGTGGCTGCCAACTCGTTTTCGAGTACGGCCACTACTTTATATCCATGTAGGAGAACTCCTACCAATGCGCTGAACGAGTGTGACTTTTTAGTCCAGCCAGCGACTTGAAAACTCTGGTACAAACACTACACTTGTGACAATTATTGACACATAGTGCTGGGCCCATGGTACCATGTGAGGACAAGTGCAGAGAGATCTCCAGATATAAAGCAATGCCTGTGCCGTGAAGCTTTTATAGTGAGCAAAGGCACTGCACAAAGCCAGTCCCACTCTCTTAACCAAGATGATATTTACCAAAAAGAAGAACAAGTCAACATCATTGGATGCCATCAGGGTTGCAGGTGTTATATCAGAGTTTTCCTTCTCCTAGAATTCTGCCTTGACAAAGGCTAAGGGGTCATCTCTCCCGGTGATTTTGGATGGCCATTGACTCTTAAGAGCTCCTTAGCCCTTTGACAGGTTTTGTTTTTAGTCCTGCAGGATGTCCAAAATCACCCTCCTCACCAAGAAACCTTGGTGGGGTTGCCAGTTTAGTCGCCAACGACCCGACCATGAGACAGGTTGTACTGGGATACATGTTACCAGTAGCACCAAGTGGTGACCTGACACATATATACACACATACACATATATACACATATACACACACATACACATACATATAAATACATACATATGCACACATACACACACATACATATATACACACATATACATACATACACACACACATATATACATACACACACATATATATATACTATATATACATGTATATATATATATATATATATATAAATATATATATATATATACACAAATATACACATATATACACATACATACACATACACATACACATATACACACATATGTACACAAACATACACATACATACATATATACATAAATACATATACACATATATATATACACACACATATATACATATATATATATATATACATATATATAAATATATATATTTTGAGTTTATGTTGGTTGTATACCAACACCTCAGTATGCAGGCTGGAGCACTCGACGAAGTGCGCAGGTTGGTTTGGTTACTCCGGAGTAGTGTAAAATAAAGTTAAATAAAAGTCAAATGATTAAAATTTAGCTTCGTTTATTACTGCTATATATATTTCAGTGACAGCCATCTTTGGCTGTGACCTCTTCAGGCAGTTTGAATTAGTATGGTATAGACAAGTACATATGTTGTTTAGGTGTATGATATTGTCAATACTCTGATATGCCCAGTTCCTTGTTGGGTTGTTAATTCACTGAGGAACTGGAGTCATATGAATTCAAACAAACGAATTTTAGTGTCACAGGTCCCCTTCTCCTCTCATTGGTCAGTTATTAGTGTTGTCATTGTTGGAGTTAGCTTAAAAATTGATAAAATGGTAGAAGGGACAAGGTGTTGAAGGAACAAAATATCAAAAAATGTGTCAAACTTCCCATTGTTCAGTTCTGAGAGCATTCCTCAGTCAGAAGTCTATAGAATTCTTTCTGGGGTGAGGCTCCCTGTTGTGTTTATGCCTGCTATTGTTCAGTACATTTGACCTCCACCATTATTTTGGTACTGTTGTTGTTGTAGTGGTCAGCTTATATCTTGCTGCTGCTAACAATTTATAAGTATTCAGTTTGTGTTTTCTCTTCATCCCACCCGCCACCATCGTAGTGGTGGTGGCGGGGGGGTGGGGGTTATTTCATGTATATGAAGAAATATAAGGCAATAAATGAAGAAAACAGAAGATAAATAAATAATATAATAAAATAAAATAATTAATATAATTTGTGTAATTTGAAAATAAATAAATAAATAGAGAATAAAGAATAAAGAGTAAATGAGAGATTGGTGAAAAAGTAATGATAATGTATATGGAGAAGTGAGAAATAATGTAGGATAAAGTGTGTGTGTGTGTGTGCTATAACCAATCTCAAGGTCAGAATATGTTGGATAGATTGGTATGATACAAGATGTTAAGATGAGATATTCAATGTGTTTGTGTTATAATCTATCTCAACTTAAAATAAATATAAATATAAGGTTATACAGTGAAGAGGGCAGAAAACAAATAACAAATTAATATAGAGAAATCAAGATTTAAGATTGGAACTTTAAAGTCAGAAATCTGGTAAATTAAAAGTGTTTGTGTTATAGATGTTGGCCAGATTATTATGGCTGTGTCCGATTCTGTCTCTAGGCTATCATGGTGTCTGCTCCGCCTGGGTTGTTCCCTATGGCTTGAGGGGAGTTCACATCTTCTTGTGTTGCTACTGTCCATATATTTTGAGAAAGGTCCCGGCTCTAAGGTGTCTGCATGTCCCGAAGAAGTCGGTTCTGAGGTTTATCAGGCCGCTTCCACCTCTTAGTATCTCGAGGGTCTCGTTCAGGCATAGTTTGCATATGCAAGATCCCCCTTTATCGGGTGGTACTTTCCTGATTATGTACCAGGCCAGAGAGTATGGGGTCCTGTCCAGCTTAAGCTTCCAGATCAGGTCGGAGAGAGCTGTGCTTTTCCTTTTGGCCTCCTTCTTGAATGAATGGCGATGGTTGTACCAGCGGTCCTTAAAGCTCGTTGATGTGGCTCCTATGTAGAGGTGTTCGGAGTTGGGGGTTTTAACCCTACAACCGTACACTATGTTCTTCTTGAGACATTCATTACCAAGGGGGCATGATTCGGGGTTTCTACAGTTGCAGAGGGTGGGCGGCCTCTGCGTGCTTAGATTAGGGTTCTCATTATGTGTTACATGTTGGTCTTCCCCCATGCTCGGTGGGGGGTCCTTGGGTCTGTTTGTGTTTCTTGGGTGGGCTCTGGGTCCCCCCTTCCCTCCTTTCACATGGTTCTGCTGAGTGTTTGTATTGCCATCTTCTGGTTGTGTGTGGTTTTTAAGCCTACTTCTGTTGATGCTAGCTATGTGTTGGGCCAAATTTCTCGTGGTGGAATACGAAAGCTTCACAGTGTGTCTGTTGAAGATCCTGTGGTATCTGTGGTCCCTCGGGAAGCATTTGTCAAGTGCTCCAAAGAACAATCGGGCCAAGCTTTTCTTTAGGGCCGCTGAGTAGGGTGGGTTGTACCAAGTGATTTGTCGGTGTCTCCTCCTATATGTGTGGGTTGGGGGCTTCGTGATTTGTTGGAGATTTGTTGGTTTGCTGGTGGTTTCCGCACTGTTGCTTCCCTTTTGGGCTCTATACTTTCTGTTATCTTCACGGCCCGGATTTGTGGGGTGGTTGTTGTCTGCCCCGGGAGATCCATCGTGGGGTGGTCGCCCGTTTCCCCCCCCCCACGTGTCCTGCGGTTGGGGTTGTCCGTCCTGGGGTAGTTAGCATCACGTCTGAGACTGCTACTCATATTGTGCTCCATCTCGTGGTCAAGCGCACTAGTCCCCACCGCCCGTGTGGTGGTGTCTGGTACATGGTGCCTATTTGATTTTGCTCTGCCTGTATTGTTAGGGTTCGCCCTCCCCCTTCTGGTAACGCGGTTGTGGGTGTCTGTTGGGCTATCCACCTCCCGGCTTTTCGGACTATATGTTATATTTTGTCCATGTGCCGCCTTCTTTAGAGCTGCGTTGTAATATTCCGCGTGGTTGTTGAATATTTCCTTACTTGCGGACAGGCTGGAGATCCTGTCCGAGACACTCTTCACCACTGCCTTGGTTATGGATCTAGGGTGGTTTGATTTGGCGTTAACATATACTAGTTTCTCGTTGGGCTTGTGGTAGGGGTAGTATTGCTCGGTGTTCAGGTTTAGGGTGGTGTCTAGGAAGTTAACTACCTTCCTATTTGGGTCTATTTCTATGCTGAGCCCCTGGTTCTTAAAGAAATGGCGAATACGCCTCCTCATACCCTCCAACATATTGGTGCTGTGGTCATGTACTGTGAATAGAGCATCGTCACGATATAATCCGCCGCCCAGGCAGGGGATTTCATCTTTTATCTGCTTCAGCAGGTAGAGCCCAACCAGGTCCGTTACCTGCGCTGAGTCGCTGGAGCCCATCGTGATGTCAAAGTTATTTGGCCAATCACTCCTGGTCCACAGGTCTCCATCGAAGCGGATTAAGGTCTTTCTTGCGGCGTGGATGATGCTCACCTCCTCTCGGGTTAGGTCCGTATTGGACATCGCTAAAAATAGGGCCTTATTAAGTACTATGGGTGAGATTGAGGAGTAGTAGCTTGCGATGTCCAGTTGTATAAAGCTGGTCCTACTTTTCTCCTGCAGTATTTTGAACCATTCTATTACTTCTCTCGTGCATGACCATTGCTGTAATTTGGTTTTTTTCCGAAGCTTGGGCAAAATCCTATCCAGTATTCTTTTACTGACGATCCCTAGGTCAGATCTGGAGGGGGCTATTAGTCTGACAGGGAGGTCGGACTCATGTTTGACTTGTGGTCTTTAAGGGTAATCCGCGGCTCCCTTGGTTGGTATGGGGCCGTCCTGTCCTCTATGCCGATTCTGGATATAATCCTGTAAGCTGTGGCATTGATCTCATCCAGGGTAAATCCAGGTGTTTTTTTGTAGCACTTCCTCAGTTCCCTGAGGATTAGCTTATTGTACAGTTCAGTGTTCATGTTGTAGAGGTTGTTTGTTTTGTCAGCATGGACAAGTATTCCAGTTGTCCCTTTAAGTACTGTAATCCGGTTTCTCAGGTGTCTGAGGTACTCCTGACTTCTGGTTGGGTTTCCGGAGAATTTGAGGTTGGATATGATGTTAATCATCTCGTTTTCAAACTCCTCCATTAGTCTGTTATGGGGGGGATTCCTCCTTGATCTAAAAAGGTACTCCATGTTTTCTGTGTTTGTAGTTTTCTGCGTTCCTCTTTCGAAGTGGAACGCCTTCCATCTCATCCTACGGATGAGGGAGTCCGTACTCTTGATGAGATCACTGGTGTATTCTCGTTTATCAGGTAGGGGGATGTCCTTCAGTGACGCTAAGGTTGCCAGTTTATCCATAGTGACTTAGGTCCGCTACTGTTTGAAGCGCTCAACCCGTGTGGGAGCTAGATAGATTTTGAGTTTATGTTGGTTGTATACCAACACCTCAGTATGCAGGCTGGAGCACTCGACGAAGTGCGCAGGTTGGTTTGGTTACTCCGGAGTAGTGTAAAATAAAGTTAAATAAAAGTCAAATGATTAAAATTTAGCTTCGTTTATTACTGCTATATATATTTCAGTGACTAATTCAAACTGCCTGAAGAGGTCACAGCCAAAGATGGCTGTCACTGAAATATATATAGCAGTAATAAACGAAGCTAAATTTTAATCATTTGACTTTTATTTAACTTTATTTTATAAATATATATTTATATATATAAAAATAAATAAATACATACACAGATATATACATATATACATACATACACATACATACATATATATATACACATACACATATACATATATACATACATATATATATACATATATATATATATATATGGTGGCTGCCAACTCGTTTTCGAGTATGGCCACTACTCCATGTAGCAGAACCCCTACCGATGTGCTGAACGAGTGTGACTTTTTAGTCCAGCCAGCGACTTGAAAACTCTGGTACAAACACTACACTTGTGACAATTATTAACACTTAGTGCTGGGCCCATGGTACCATGTGACGACAAGTGCAGGAGATCTCCAGATATAAAGCAATGCCTGTGCCGTGAAGCTTTTATAGTGAGCAAAGGCACTGCACAAAGCCAGTCCCACACATATATATACACATATATATACATATATATGTACACACATATATACATATATATGTACACACATATATATACATATATATGTACACACATATATACATATATATGTACACATATATACATATATATGTACACATATATACATATCTATGTACACACATATATACATATATATGTACACATATATATACATATACATGTACACACACATATGTACACACATATATATATACATATATATGTACACACACATACATATACATACGTATGTACACATATATATATGGTGGCTGCCAACTCGTTTTCGAGTACGGCCACTACTTTATATCCATGTAGGAGAACCCCTACCGATGCGCTGAACGAGTGACTTTTTAGTCCAGCCAGCGAATTGAAAACTCTGGTACAAACACTACACTTGTGACAATTATTGACACATAGTGCTTTGCCTTTGGTACCATGTGACGACAAGTGCAGAGAGATCTCCAGATACAAAGCAATGCCTGTGCCGTGAAGCTTTTATAGTGAGCACTGCACAAAGCTAGTCCCACTCTCTTAACCAAGATGATATTTACCAAAAAGGAGAACAAGTCAACATCATTGGATACCATCAGGTTTGCAGGTGTTATATCAGAGTTTTCCTTCTCCTAGAATTCTGCCTTGACAAAGGCTAAGGGGTCATCTCTCTCACTGATTTTGGATGGCCATTGACTCTTAAGAGCTCCTTTGCCCTTTGACAGGTTTTGTTTTTAGTCCTGCAGGATGTCCAAAGTCACCCTCCTCACCAAGAAACGTTGCTGGGGTTGCCAGTTTAGTCGCCAACGACCCGACCATGAGACAGGTTGTACTGGGATACATATATATATACACACACATACATATATATATATATATATATATATATATATATATATATATATATATATATATATATATATATATATATATATATATATAAATATATATAAACGAAATATATATATATAAACGAAACTCTAATAATTATAATTCAAACACCCATACGCCAAATAAATTGAGGAAAAGAACTAGAACTAAATCAGTCATATGGTTCGCCCCCCCCCCCCCCCCCCCCCCCACCTGCTTCGGTCGCAGTTAGAACACCAATTGCAAAATTATTCTTTAATACTTTGGACACCTCTTTCCCTACTCAGCATAGATATCATTCCATTTTAAATAGACACGCCATTAAATTCTCGTATTCTACAACTATGAACATGGCCCAAAACATTGCCAAATTAAACACTAACATTCTAAAACAAAACCAGCATAATGATCTTAATAATAGCGTTAACATAAATGATACTAACCAAAATGCAATTGTAGAAATAAAACTGACTGCCCTCTGCAAAATAATTGTCTAGATAGTAATTTGATTTACAAATGCACCGTAAAAACTGATCACAACACATACAACTACATAGGATCGACATCTACATTTAAAGCCAGATTTGCGGACCATAAATGCTCATTCTCGACCTCCAAGAGGAAATCATCCACTTCTTTATCACAGCTCATATGGTCATTAAAAGAGAGGAATTTAAAATACTCCATTCTTTGGACGAAACTTCGGAATTGTGGAGTTTACCGCAACTCTAGTATATCAAATAACTGCGCGCTCTGTACAATGGAGACCCTATTGATTATTAATAACTATGAGACCCTAATTAACAAAAAAAGTGAATTATTCTCTAGTTGCCTCCATAAAGCTACGTCTACATTCCTAGCCTCACACAAGACCAGAAAAGAAGAGAAAAAAACACTAAGCCATTAAACTTGGTTTTCAGACGTAAATAACCAACAGGGGAAAAACATTAATGGCCTTTAATATTGCATTATCTTATAACTATCTATAGAAGAAATAACGCTCGAATGAATGACACTTGTTCAATAACACGCTGACACGTTGATATACATAACATAATATTATTAACTTTGATCTATACCATTATTTCTCTATCTTTATTTTCCTATCTAAGTTTTAGATTTTATTTTAAATATTCAACCTGTATATTTTTAGGGAACTTATTTTTAACTGTGAATCATTCATGTGTTTACATTTTTTATTTATAATATGTATGTACTTATCTTTTGTAAGTTTTTAAATATACCTACCTTATTTTTCTATTCATGATTCAAATATAGTACAAATATCCAACCTTTAAATTTTTACGGACCTTATTTTGAACTGTGAATTATCCATGCATTTATTATTATTTTTCTTATATATATATATGTATTTAACTGTAGAACGTTGAAATCTATTATATAACATTATAATCGTTATCATTTACCAAAAGTATACTGTATCACTAATACTTAATATATCTCTCTGTATCTCTCTATACCTAATTTTTAGATAACTTTTACATGTTTAGATTATTTATTTTGAACTGTGAATAATTCATGCCTTTACACTCTTTTATATATATGTATCTATTTAACTTTAGCATGTTTGAATCTATTATTTTATATTCGTTATCATTTACCTAAAATATACTGGCTCATTAATATTTAATATATCTCTATATACCTAATCTTTATTTTTACAAATAAGTGTATCTGTATAATAACATAATCTTATTATTAGTTAAGTATATCTCAGCTTTTGATTTTTTTGCATATATATCTATAGTGTATTATAACATAATTACCGTTTAGTTTAACGTATAGTTTGTACAAATATATAGTTTGTGCAAATATAGATATTTGTATAATAGCATATTTATTTGATGTACTTTAAGTAGAACTTATATAGAGATTTAATATAATATAACAAATATTAATTTATTACCATAATTCCACACATATATATATATATATATATAAGTTGCTGAAAGCTCTGCGTTAATCATTACACTAACTACTTGACAATTAATTTTTAGATATTTCTAACAATAAGTACTTCATAAGCTTTACATACCGAAAATGTTGACATTTTTATAGGTAATTTTCGTTAAAGATTACATTTAGGAAAAAATATTCAACAGTGTAAATGTTCCTTTCGCTGGCCAGGTAAATCCTTTAAATTTTATCCTCATAAAATTCAGAAGTTTAGAAATGTTAACACATTTATAGAATTTATGAAATTAATAAATATAAATAACCATCAACTTTAAAAAAAACCCTAAAATCTTGATTCTTCACCCTTAAAATAACATAAATTAAATATTTTGAAACTTAACCGTTTAGCTTTTAGGGAAAAAAATCTCTTTCTGCATATATTACTCCCTTTTATCTTTCCCTCTCTTTAAATCCTCTTTCAGCGGCCTTCATAAACAGTTATAATTCATGAGACGTTTTCCTAGATAACCATAACTTGTAGTATCCTACATTTTAAAATCTCTATAGCTGTCACAATAACCAAAGTTTTTCTTACTCACACATTCTCTATTGAATTTATTATGTTTTCGCATTTTCTCATTATTAGGGTATAAATGTTGAGGTTTCTCTTAGGTTAATCACTACCTTGATTAAATCTTAACCATTTATCATCTCAGGGTGTGTCATGTATCATTATATTTTGTCTGATGAGGACGTACTGTTGTACCTCTGAAATATGTATAATAAAATTAAATTGATCAAAAGAACATCTATTTTATTAATATTTGTATTTTAATATATATATATATATATATATATATATATGAAAGACGTAAAATAAGAAAATTTTAAAAATTAAAAATTAACTTACTAAAATGTTCACGCCAACTAATTAGTTTCTGTAATGGGATAAAGATAGTTACGCAATGTAACCATCGAGAATTTATTACGTCATCAGGGAGTCTATTCTCAGCTAAGTCTCCAGACAATGCGCGGACACTAGGGACTCATATAAAAATAATAATTCGGTGGATGGAACAGCTAGCGGGGACTGAATTCCATAGCACTGAAAAAGGTCACTGTCTCTGGTCAAGTGGCAGATTCTAAAGAATCAATCACGTGACACTGAGGCTAGTCAGAAGGAGTGGGATGGTATTATGACAAGAGCCTACTACTACTACATTGAATTAGTAGTGGATTTGGCAAGTTTGCTCAACAAATAAATAATTTGGAGATAAATATAGAGAATTAGTATATTTACCAACATATGCGTACAGATGTACACTAATGCTAGCAAATACATAAGTTATGTCATAGTACCTAGGTGGTTCAATGCAGGGGGATGCAGAACAATTATATGAAAGACGTAAAATAAGAAAATTTTAAAAATTAAAAATTAACTTACTAAAATTTTCACTCCAACTAATTAGTTTCTGTAATGGGATAAAGATAGTTACGCAATGTAACCATCGAGAATTCATTACGTCATCAGGGAGTCTATTCTCAGCTAAGTATCCAGGCAATGCGCGGACACTAGGGACTCATATAAAAAAAATTTAAATTTTCTTATTTTACGTCTTTCATATAATTGTTCTGCATCCCCCTGCATTGAACCACCTAGGTACTATGACATAACTTATGTATTTGCTAGCATTAGTGTACATCTGTACGCATATGTTGGTAAATATACTAATTCTCTCTCTCTCTCTCTCTCTCTCTCTCTCTCTCTCTCTATATATATATATATATATAAATGAATAAAAACAATGAATAAAAACAAAGAAACAGTTCCTTATATTAAAAAAATTTTTATTTTACGATCGTTTCTAGGATATATATGTGTGTGTTGGTATGTATATCATATAGATCTATGTAAACATTTTACAAACTATCAGAGGAAATATACATACCTAAACATATATATGCTGTCTTCAGAAATAATTGTTTCTACATTGGCACAAGGCCAGCAATTACCCAGTACATTACTGGTACTTTATTTTATCGACTCCGTGAGGATGAAAGGCAAAGTTAACCTCGGCGGGATTTTAACTCAGAATGGCAAGGGCCGTAACTCTATGCTAGAAAGCATGGCGTCTGACCCTCTACCGATACTGCCAATCCACCGCCAGAAATAATGATATTTGTTTATTGAAAAAACAACAAAGATTTAATATAATAGGTCTGTTTGGGAACATATTTTGAATTGACCAATAGAAAAGTAGTAAGGGGTCAAGTTGATAGAATAGTAGTAGTAGAAATTTAATTTAGGGGTAGAGGAATGCAGACTTCAGTTTTGCATGGAAAGATAATTTTGAATGAAAAGATTACTTTGGGGATGAAAAGAGGTCAATCCGGTGAAAGGTACACGAAAATTTGATGTTATTAAAGAATAATGCTAATGTTAAAATTGAAGGAGGATAAAATGTTAGGGTAAAGGTGTTAGTGAGAAATACCAATCTTATTGGGCCTCTTTCTTCTATTTAACATAAATTCTTCTTTTCCCCACATTAAAGGTGGTTTATATCGTGTTGACTGTCTTCTTCTTTCCACTAACTTTAGCCTATCAGAAATTGAAAAAAAAAAAAAAACTTATTAGAACTTTCCTCAAAGACTATTATAGTCTCACTATTACATTTGAAAACACCAGTAAAGTAGTTAATTTCCTTGATATAACTTTAGACTTATCTACGGGTATCTACCAACCTTACCATAAACCTAACCAAAACTTACATTACATACACTCACAATCCAATCACCCTAGATCTATCCTTAAAAACCTAGCATATAATATCTCACTCAGAATTTCTAACCTTTCATCTAACCAGGATGTATTCGATAAAAATGCGACCTTTTATAACGAAGCTTTAGCTAGAAGCGGCCACAAAAACAAATTAGTCTATATACCTTGTACCAATAATACTACAAACATACAACCCAATATTACCAACAAACACCAAATGAAAAATACACACCTAAATGCCACTCACACTATACCCCAAAATACCAACTTAAAACTTAATTTCTCTACCTCTTCTCACGTACAATATAACTTTCAAAAAAACATTCATCCTAAGACTCCAATATACGTTAATAACATTACTAACAAAATTCCTAATAATCAGACTAAAACACCTAAATCAGTTAATCTAACTAAACCTATATATAATAAATTCACTAATAGTAACTCTCTTAGTAAACATCCTGATACATCGTATAAATATAAAAAAACAACATCGAAACCGTAATAGACGAATTACTTGGTATAATGCTCCATTTAATCTACAAATTAAAGATAATATCCCTAAAACTTTTTCCTATCCTAGAGAAAAACTTCCCGCCAAACCATAAATACCATCAAATTTTAAATAGATCAACTGTCAAATTTTCCTACTCTACTACAAAAAATATACAACAAAATATAAGTGCGTACAATGCATATAAATGTAAAAAGCCCACGAATATACCACCAACACACCAAACCAACCATAATACTAAAATAAACCGCAACTAACCACCATTTCTTTCACATATAACAAGTCGAGTTAATTCCACACCAAATTTGCCTAACTCTCCTGATATAATATTCACGAATGGTTGTAACTGTAGAAACAGAAGAAATTGCCCATTAAAGGGAAATTGTCTTATTAATAACATAGTATATAAATGTAAAATTAGCACTAAGGACTCAACTTATCCATATATAGGAGCTACTTCTAACCAATTTAAAGTAAGATTTAATACCCACAAACATAGTTTTAAAAATGCCGCATTAGCTAATACAACATCCTTGGCTGAAACAATTAATAATTATAGAAAAAAGAATATTTATTACAACCTGACCTGGAGTGTGCTCAAAAGGGCCACCCCTTATCAAAATAACAGATATGAGTGTAGATTATGTTCCCAGGAACTTTTTGAAATAATGAAATCTAAGGATATCCTATTAAATAAGCGTCAAGAATTAATTATATTTTGCAATCATAGAATTAGAAGAACTTTCAAATATTATAAACCTAATTAATATACACCTTACACTTATATTTTACATATTATTACAATTAGTTTTTTTAATTTAGTTAACCTATAATTAGTACTTTACTACAGAGAACTTCATAATTTTATTTCCCTCTTACAGCTCTCTTTTTCTAAAATTAATACCTAAAAGTATACATATAAACTATTTTAATTTCCTTGTAGTCTATATAAGATTGTTATTTCTCACTATTACATTTATCCCATTATTTTATTTTCCTAAGTTTTTAACAACATTCTTTAATAACATCTAATTCTTATTTATCACATCCATATGAATTAATATAAATGTATCCCTATAAATCAATTTTATTTTCTTGTTATAGATCTAAATTCCTTGTGTTTTAAATAAGAATGGTATTTCTCACTAACACCTTTACCCTAAAATGTTATTCTCCTTCGGTTTTAACATTAGCATTATTCTTTAATATCATCAAATTTTCGTGTACCTTTCACCGGCTTGAGCTCTTTTCATCCCCAAAGTATTCTTTCCATTCAAAACTTAAGTCTGCATTCCTCTACCCCTAAATTAAATTTCTACTACTACTATTCTATAAACTTGACCTCCTACTACTTTTCTAGTGGTAAATTCAAAACCTGTTCCCAAACAGACCTATTATATTAAATCTTTGTTGGTTCTTTTCAATAAACAAATATCATTATTTCTGAAGACAGCATATATATATGTGAAGGTATATATATTTCCTCTGATAGTTTGAAAAATGTTTACATAGATCTATATGATATACATACCAACACACATATATGTCCTAGAAACGATCGTAAAATGATGAATTTTTTAATATAAGGAAATTGTTTTTGTTTTTATTCATTGATTTTATTAATTTATCTTGACTCTTTTTTCCTGTGATTTTCATCGAAACATTTTTGAATGCATCTTCTCTTTTCATGATATTTGGATTACATTGAGTTCTTCATACGGATTGGACACTACCGTATATTTTGGTAGATTTATCTACATATATATATATATATATATATATATATATAAACGTTTATAGTTTTCGGTGCACCCGGCCAATTAACCCACTTGATATGCAAATTGGGCTACTCAGCCGTTAATATGCATAAGGTAAGTATACACGTTCAACAATCTGGCAGGAAGGTATACGTTGCTGACGATAGCTAATAAGCTTGAAACTAGTACAACGTTCCTTTGTCAGTGTTGAACAAACGAGCAACGATGGTTGCTAGACACTACGGCTTAATACGGGATGTTTGTTTACAAACACACCGAGCATTATTATAAATGTTCGGTGAATCCATACGTACATATATATATGTGTGTGCATGTATGTATATATATGTACAGGCCAAGCGGAGAAAGTTGTTGTGATGTCGTTAAGACAGGAATGCCGTTAAGGGGAGAAAATTATTTAAAATTTAAACGAGGGAAAGAATGCGCGTGCGCGTGATAGGCTGTGGCAAAAGCTACTGACCAAATGGGTTAAATCAAGAGGGTGCGCTAGCGTGTGAAAGCCGTAAGATATGTGTGTGTAAATATATATGTGTGTGTAACTGTGTGTGTATAAGTGTAAGTGTGTATATGTGTGAGTGTGTGTGTGTGTGAAAGATAGTGGGCTGTAGAAGCTGGAAATCAAAGGGTGTGAAAGGTGGTAGGTTGTAAAACATGTGTGCGTGTATAAATATAGATGTGTGTGTGTAAGCGTATGGGTATACATGTGTGTGTGTATATGTGTGAGTGCGTTTGTGTGTGAAAGATAGTGGGCTGTAGAAGCTGGAAATCAAAGGGTGTGAAAGGTGGTGGGTTGTAAAAACATGTGTGCGTGTATAAATATAGATGTGTGTGTGTATGCGTATGGGTATGCATATACGTGCGTGTGTGTGAAGATAGCAGGCCGTAGGCTGTGAATGGTCACTATGGTTAAGTTAGCCATGTCAGCTCATTTCTCTCAGTCCGGTTGTTAAGTGGGGGCTGAGGTTCTTAATAACAAGTGCTTCCTTTATCCTTAAGGATCCGATGCTGCGTTCAGTCGCTAGGACTGTGACCAAGGGTCTACCCTGTGGGTTTCCGCATTTAAGGATGTGTTTACGGAAGGAAGATGCGTTGGTGTTGATATGTTCCTTGATACGAACATGTAGGGGTCGGATGGTGCTACCTATGTAAAACTTGTTACATTTATCGCATTGAATCTTATATACGACATAGGTGCGTAGGCAATCTGCCCCCCGTATCGGGCAGTTGCTGAGGGAACACGTCCCATCTGACTCGTCGGGTTTGTTGGAGAGGCATCTTCGCAGCGAAGGTCCTGTGTGGGCCAAATGTATGTCAAGTCCCTCCGTCCGTATGGCCCTGCGGATGGCGTTCGTGGTATATTCACTCAGGTGGGGGATTTTAAAGAAGCACCTGCTATTATTTAATTTTCTAGTGGGTGTCTGTCTATTGGGTCTGGGGTCTCTAATTCCGTTAATCAGTCGCTTGGGATAACCATTAGATCTGAGTAGATTACGGAATTGCGTGGTATGGGTGAGACCACCCATCGGGTCGCTGCATCTGTTAGTGATCCGTGTCAGTTCATTTAGGACATAGCCTCTCTTAGCGTTGTTGGGGAGGGCTGAGTTATAATGCACAAATAAGTCCTTGCACGCTGCTTTGCGGTAGAAGGTGGTGTTTATGTCTCCTTCTTCCGAGATGTTGATACGGAAGTCAAGGAGGGCGAGTGACCCGTCTTCTCCTGGGTGTTCGATGGTGAAATCGACGTGATGGTTAGTATCGTTGAAGATTTGGTGAATTTCATTCGCCATCTCCCGGGAAGAAGTAAGTATCAGGATGTCATTAACGTATCTGGAGTAGAAGGCGACGGCGTTGGGTTGGCAGGTATTGAGTGCCTTGCGTTCCAGGTGGTCCATGTACGAGATCGCAAGTATGCCGGACAGACTAGAGCCCATAGGTAGCCCAGAGATTTGTTTGTACGTGTGGCCGAGGAAATTGAAGAGTGCATTATCCACAACGAAGGAGAGGAGTTGGTGGATGTCCGTGTGTGTGAGTCCGAAGCAGTGTAAGTTAGATGCTCGGACTCGTTCGGTCAACAGGTCGACAGCTGGGGATGCTGGTACGGAGGTATAAAGGGCGACCACATCAAGACTGAAGGCATAACCGTTGTCCTTTCTGGTGTTGGGCGCCAGATGGTGTAGTCGCTCCAAGACCTCCTTTGAGCTGCAGACGTGGGCTGGTAGTGTGTGTAGAATGGGTTTCAGTAGTGTGGAGAGCAGCCACGATATTTTGTAGAGTGGGCCCTCCACGCTAGAGACAATGGGCCTGATTTTCAAATCGGGTCCTTGTTTATGTGTTTTAACCAGGTGGTAGAAGGTGGGTAATTTGCTGTTTCGAGTCATTATGTTGTTTTTTACCTTCTTTGGCAGTTTTCGTTGGACACAGATGTTAGTCCATATGGTGTTAATGCCTTCCTCGATTAGAGTCGAGGAGGTCCCTGTGACTTTCGAGTAGAGGCTGTGGTCATTAAGATGTTGGAGAGCTAAGTTGTTGTAGCTCTCTCTCGAGATGACACAGTATTCTTTCCCCTTGTCAGAGGGAAGGTACACAAGGTTCCTGGATCTTAGGTTGGTGAGAGTATTAAATTGTGCATTGGTGAGGTTGCGTTTATTGTGTGTGTGTGTGTGTTGGGAAAGGATGTTAGAGATAGAATGTTTCAACCTGAGTAGTTTAGTGTCAAGTTCGTGGTTGGTGGGTGGGGGGTGGAGTGGGTTGTCGAGGTGATACGTGGGGAGTGTGGGGTGGGTTGTGGGGTTGTAATCGATCTCGGTGTTGTTTTGGATGGCGGTTAGCCATTTCAGTTGATATGCTGTCCGACAGAAGTTGGTTTCGATGTCTCTCTCAATTTTCACTTGTCTCTCTCAATTTTCACTTTCACCTGTTTTTCCTATCTATCTTTCACTTCCTACCTCGAGATTTCCCTCTGCATTGTTGTGGCTTTCTTAACTACGTATCTCATATATATATATATATATGTGTGTATATATATATATATATATATATATATATATATATATATATATATATATATATATATATAAATGGAAAAGAATGAAACGAAATTTCATTTCTCACTCTTAGTACGGCTGATACATAAATATACCTATGTACAGACGCACACTAGTATATATATATATACATACATGCACACATATAAATATGTACGTATGGGTTTACCGAACATTTATTATAATGTTCGGTTTGTTTGTAAACGAACAGCCCGAATTACGCCGTACAGTGCTCGGCAACCATTGTCGCCTGTTTTGCTCAACACTAACACAGGAACGTTGTACTAGTTTCAAGCTTATTAGCTATCGTCAGCACCGTATACCGTTCTGTCAGATGATTGAACGTCTGAAAGTATATACTTTCCTTATGCATATTAACGGCTGAGCAGCCTAATTTGCATATCGAGTGAGTTAGTCGGCCCGGCATACCGAAAACGATAAATGGAAAAGAATGAAACGAAATTTCATTTCTCACTCTTAGTACGGCTGATACTTAAATGTAAGTATGTACACGTACATACATATATGTATACAGACGTACAGTATTATGTATATATATACATACATGCACACATATATATATGTGCGTATATATATATAAACATATATGATAATAAGGGCGCTGCGGAGTTGCAAATGGGTTACATATGAAAAAAGTTTGTCCTTCATCAGTCATCTTCCAACCATCATAGGCATTTCATCGCTTTAAAGACCATATACCTCCGCTTGGTGCGAGCAACGGCTAAAAAAAGTCGTTGGGACACCAACCGGAGGTATATGGTCTTTAAAGCGATGAAATGCCTATGATGGTTGGAAGATCACTGATGAAGGACAAACTTTTTTCATATATATACATATATATATATATCATAGTTAAAACAGAAAACAAAAACAATAGCAGTACCATGTGTTAGTATTAGGTTCACGCTTGAGTGTGGGGTGGGACACATACACATACACACACATATATATATATACACTAATACAGATATATACACACTAATATTTAGATACACACTATTACATAAATACAGTTACACACATATATATATATATATATATATATATATACACTTTAATAGATATATACACTAATACATACATACACTTTAATGCATATAAACAGTACTACAAATGAAGTGAAGCCCCTGATACATATATACACTGTAAAACACGTGATATACTAACACATCTCGAATACATACATACACACTTAGACATACATATATATATACACTGTAAAACACGTGATATACTAACACATCTCGAATACATACATACACACTTAGACATACATATACAGAGAGAGAGAGAGGGTGGGGGGGGACATTAAAAGAATTGTCGTCCATTGAGTGAACCATCCATAGTAGATTTCATGGTGTCAACACAATCAGGTGTGTTTAGCTATTGTTCACCTTACCTGTCAACAGGTGGGTGGGTGGGTGGGGGGACTATGGCACTTTTACAACCCACTACAACATGGCGTTCCCAAAAATTATATATATATGTGTGTGTGTTTGTGTGTGACTGTGTACGTGTGTGTGTGTGTGTGCGTATGTGTGTGTATATATATATATATATGTGTGTGTATATATATGTTATATATATATATATATATATATACAAATATATATATATATATATGTATATATATATATATATACATATATATATATATATATATATATATATATATATATATATATATATATATATATATAATGAGAGAGAATAGGAGGAGCGGGAGAGGGAGAGTGGAAGTGAGGGGGAGAGTGAGAGAAAAGAATGAAAGATATATATTATGGGAGCCTTTGATTGTGTATGGTCGTCTCTGAATATACATACATGTGTAAACAAATATATATATATATATATATGTGTGTGTGTGTGTGTGTGTGTGTGTGTGTGTGTGTGTGTGTGTGTGTGTGTCTGTCTGTATGTGTGGTGTGTGTGTGTGTGTCTGTGTATGTGTGTGAATATATATGTATTCTGGTATGTATAAATATATAAATATATATTTGTACGTATGTATAAAAGTGTAATTGTGATTGTGTATTTTACATGTGTAATAAACATATGTATGTGTATTATATAAACTATAAAACTATATATCTGCATTTCTCTCTACCTCTTTATATATATATATATATATATATATATATATATATATATTAATAATAAATGTGAAGACTAAAAGTGTGAAAGCAGCGATTCTTTACTTAAACTTTAATCTGTTATTTTAATAAATATATATATATATATACAAAGAAGCTGTGGTAAGGAACCAGGTGAACCATAACGCACCAGAGTACTCGATACTTTGGGTAGTAGAGTGGGTAATAGGAAAAGAGTCAAGACACCGATGAAACGGCTTGAGCTCTGCCGTCGGGGTCTTGACTATTTTCTTATATATATATATATACAGTGGTGGCCATATATGTATATATATATATATAATGTATAATAAACAATACAATATAATTACCTCATTACCAGAGGTTTCCCGAATAAGACGAATACGAAAAACGTCCTCATTCGTTCATCAGACAAGGCAGTTTAAACACTTTGTTTTTAAATTGCCTTGTCTGATGAACGAATGAGGACGTTTTTCGTATTCGTCTTATTCGGGAAACCTCTGGTAATGAGGTAATTATATTGTATTGTTTATTATACATTATATATATATATATATATATATATATATATATATATATATATATATATATATATATATATATATATATATATATATATTGAGAGTAAGAGAAAGAAAGGAAGAATGAAAAGAAGTAATCCAAAATGGCAGAACTTAAATTCAAAAGCCGAATTAACAACAACTTTCTCTTTATTTCTCTCCCTTTCTCTCCCTCTCTGCTACTCACTTATTCTATTTCTCTTTTACCATCTCCCTTTTCCCCCTCTCTTTCTCCTCCGTTACCACTTCCCCTTCGCCCCTCTGACTTCCGTTTTCCTTCGTCTCTTTCTCTTTGTGCCTGTTCTTGCTAAGGTCAGAGGTTTTTTTCTTCGCTCTCCCTCGTGCTGTTAGTACAGATTCAGGACTTACGTTCGGTCTCTTTATTAACTTCTCCCCCTCTTTACACCCAGCTATTAAACTATTATATTTAGCCAAATGTTACGGCGACGCCTTCTGTTTCTATTTCAATTTTCATGTATACAAACACACACACACACACATATATATATATATATATATATATAGAGAGAGAGAGAGAGTGAGTGAGAGAGAGAGAGGGATATATACATATATAGATACATACGCGTATACGTGTATACATACATACATACATACATACATACATACATACATACATACATACATACATATGTTATTACCTCCCTATGAGACACGATGTGATAGCTAGAACCATGTGGAACGTTGTCAGAAAAATATAGGAGAAGGAGGACATCTACGGACCAATGATGAGCAATTTTCTGAAACAATATCCAAGATACACCTTTAGCTTCATACCCATCATTATTGGAGCTACAGGTTATATACCAACCCACTTGGACCAAAATATAACCGAACTTGGATTTGTGGACAAAGAGCGCAGCTCCCTAATTCATAGACTACAAATGGCTGCGTTAGATGGCACCTTCAAAATTTGCAAAACATTCTTACAATTCAAGGGAAGACAATTTCTTTTCTTTTACAATCTTTCTACCAGGAAGGTGGCCGGTCAAAAATAGACTCGAAATTAAGTGAATGAGAAACATAAATATATACATACATACATACATATATACATATATACATACATACATACATACATACATACATACATACATACATATATGGTGGCTGCCAACTCGTTTTCGAGTACGGCCACTGCTTTATATCCATGTAAGAGAACCCCTACCAATGCGCTGAATGAGTGTGACATTTTAGTCCAGCCAGCAACTTGAAAACTCTGGTACAAACACTACACTTGTGACAATTATTGACACATAGTGCTAGGCCCATGGTACCATGTGACGAGACGTGCAGAGAGATCTCCAGATATAAAGCAATGCCTGTGCCGTGAAGATTTTATAGTGAGCAAAGGCACTGCACAAAGCCAGTCCCACTCTCTTAACCAAGATGATATTTATCAAAAAGAAGATCAAGTCAATATCATTGGATACCATCAGGGCAAAGCAGCTCTTAAGAGTCAATGGTCATCAAAAATCACCGGGAGAGATGACCCCTTAGCCTTTGTCAAGGCAGAATTCTAGGAGAAGGAAAACTCTGATATGACATACATATATACATACGTACATACATACATATATACATACATAGTGATAACAAGTGCAGACTCTGCAGAACTAACATCGAGGATATCACCCATGTCATCAGCAGCTGTCCAAAGATGTCATCGCGGTACTATCTACCTATGAGGCATGATGCAGTTCGTAAAAAAGATAGCCCCGATAATAAACACATTAAAAGCTACAGCAATGTGGAAGACATCCATGTACATAATATGAAAGAGTACTGGTGGAATGTTCCAGTAAAAACCCCAATAAAATTCAGGCATAACAGACCAGATATTATGATATGGGACAGGGAGAAGAAAGCATGCACAGTAGTGGAAATTAGCTGCCCAGCAGATGCCAATATAATATCAAAGATTATCGAAAAGGAGAATATTTATGCAGAACTGATAAGAAATCTGCAGATACTCCACACTGATTACACCTTCATATTTATGCCTGTGATTATTGGGGCACTGGGGTATGTTAGTAACTGCCTCAATTCAAATCTTGAGAAGCTGGGCTTCACAGGAACAGAAAGAACACAACTAGTTAAGAAATTACAAGTACAATCCATTAATGGAACAGTAAAAATATGTAAAACATTCCAAACATTTTGCATCTAATAACTGCATATACACATGTACAGATGCAAAGCATATACGCATGCACACATACAACTCAAAACATACACATCCACACATACAATAACATCCATATCTACACATGCATGCATACATAATCTACCTAGTTGATGTTGTGTAAATTCCAATGAGAGAGTCTTGTGTCTATGTTAGAAACCGACTCTCTCTTTATTGGTAAAACTGTGTGAAATTATAAAACCAGAATAACATACATACATACATGGTGGCTGCCAACTCGTTTTCGAGTACGGCCACTACTTTATATCCATGTAGGAGAACCCCTACCGATGCGCTGAACGAGTGTGACTTTTTAGTCCAGCCAGCAACTTGAAAACTCTGGTACAAACACTACACTTGCGACAATTATTGACACATAGTGCTGGGCCCATGGTACCATGTGACGACAAGTGCAGAGAGATCTCCAGATATAAAGCAATGCCTGTGCCGTGAAGCTTTTATAGTGAGCAAAGGCATTGCACAAAGCCAGTCCCACTCTCTTAACCAAGATGATATTTACCAAAAAGAAGAACAAGAACAAAAGAAGAGCATACATACATACATACATACATACATACATACATACATACATACATACATACATACATACATACATACATACATACATATTAAGACTAAAATATAAGTCAACAGCACATAAACAACAAGTGCTAAATAGATTGTTTGCCAGAGATCCTAAATCAGTTTATCGCAGCTTCGGTGGCAAAAGCTCAATCTCTGTAAATGACACCCCTTCAAAAGAACAGGTTGAGAGCTACTGGAGATCTGTATGGGAAACGGATGACGGATTCAACAGACAAACTAATTGGCTAAAAGAACTGGAACAGGACTACTGCCAACATGTCCAGACAAAACAATATGACATAGATGGGTCAATACTGGAAAGAGCTCTACAGAAAATGTCGAATAGGAAATCACCAGGCCCAGACCTCATTACAGGATACTGGTTGAAGAATTTCACTTTCTATCGGCAAGATCTCATACGGCTGTTTACAGAAACCATTAAAGGCACACAAGAACTGCCCAGATGGTTATCAACTGCCTCTACTGTCCTCATTCCCCAAAATAGCCAAACCACCCTTGCTAAACATTATCGCCCAATAGCCTGCCAAACATCATGTATAAATTATATACTGGGTGCCTTAACCTGTTCTTACAGGATCATTGTGCTACCAACAACATCATAACACCTGAGCAAGCTGGTGGAAAAGGGGAGGTGTGGGATTGCATATATCACCTCCTAACTAATAAAATGATTCAAGAAAAAGCACAAAGAATCGCAGAAATATGACTGCGGTGTGGCTGGACTATCAAAAAGCATTTGATAGTGTACCTCATGGGTGGATTGTTAAGGCTTTACAGTTATCCAAAGTCCCACAACCACTGGTAGGTGCTGTTGAACGTCTGACCAAGAACTGGTACACCAATTTGATCCTTAGAGGTGAGAAGGAGCAAGTTAAGACTGATAAGATACATTACCAGAAGGGCATCTTTCAGGGTGATAGTTTGTAAGTGCTACTCTTCGTTCTCTCACTAAATCCACTATCTTACCTACTCAGGAAACAAGGTGGACAAAGAAGTGAGTCCAGAAGTATCTCCCATCTTTTCTTTGTTGATAACCTGAAATTGTATGGGCCAAATATCAATGACATCAAGAAACAATTGGATCTCATTACACAATTTTCAACAGACATCAAAATGAAATTTGGTGAGTCCAAGTGTGCATATTTGGCAGTAAAACGTGGAAGAGCTGTGCCCTCCTCTAGAAATTTATAACTGAACGGCCTGACAATAGAACCTCTAGAGTCAGGTGACAACTACAGATATCTTGGACAGGATGAGAATGTCAGATATGATGGACCCATAAATAAGTAGAGAACCAGAACTGAATACCTCAGAAGAGTAAAGAAAATATGGTCATCAGAACTGTCACCGTACAACAAATACATTGCCCACAATACTTATGCTGTGCAAATTCTAACGCCAACATTTGGCCTGCTGAGCTGGTTATTGCAAGAACTAAGTGAGATGGATGAGAGAACTTGCAAACTTCTCAGTGTTACTGGGAACTTTAACATCAATGGTGATGTGGATAGGCTATACTTCTCACGCAAGGAAGGTGGCCGGGGTCTAAGATCCATATTAACATCATATGAGACCTGGATAGTAACACCGAAGCAACATCTTCAACAGAGGAAAAAGGTTGGCAACCATCTTGCCCAGGTTTATGAGCATGAAAAAAAAAATCTCATTAGAATAGCCACTGATCTGGAGGAGAGGTATGGAATAAAGCCTGATAAAAAATCTCTCACCCAGAGAAATCGGAAGATCCTATTCAATGTTCAAACAAGATGAAAAAATTGACCAATTTACAGAAAAAGTTGTGCATGGATACTTGAGACGTAAAACACAGACCATAGAGGGGATAAACCACTCAAAAAGCCTGGCATGAAGTTCCGACAAGTTTATGACATATTAACTTGGGGGATATCTCTATGCAATACAGGAACAATTGCTCCCTACCAAATATCTCCTGCACAAAAGGGGAGGGCCATCAGCTGACAATAAATGTAGGCTATGTAAAACAAAGATCGAGGATGTAAGCCACATTGTTGCCAGCTGCGAAAGAATGTCATCTCGCTACTACCTCCCTATGAGACACGATGGGATATCTAGAACCATCTGGAACGCACTTTGGAAAACAAAATTAACAACAAACGAGGAAGAATATATTGAGACAGATGGCACTAAGGAATACTAGTGGAACCTGAAAATAAAAACTGCCACCAAATTAAAGCACAACCGGCCTTATATTGTTGTTTGGGACCACACATTGAAAACGTGTTCTGTTGTGGAGATCAGCTGCCCACCTAATGTAAACGTTGTCAGAAAAATACAGGAGAAGGGGGTAATCTACAGACCGTTGATGAGGAGTTTACAAATTCAGTATCCAAGATACACCTTTAGCTTCATACCCATCATTATTGGAGCTACGGGTTATATACCAACCCACTTGGACCAAAGTATGACGGAACTTGGATTTGCGGACAAAGAACGCAGATCCCTAATTCATAGTCTACAAATGGCTGCGATAGATGGCACCTTCAAAATTTGCAAAACATTCTTGCGATTCAAGGGATGACAATTTCTTTTCTTGTACAACCTTGCTACCAGGAAGGTGGCCGGTCAAAAAAATATACTCGAAATTAAGAGAAATAGATAACATACATACATGGTGGCTGCCAACTCGTTTTCGAGTACGGCCACTACATTATATCCATGTAGGAGAACCCCTACCGATGCGATGCACTGAACGAGTGTGACTTTTTAGTCCAGCCAGCGACTTGAAAACTCTGGTACAAACACTACACTACATACATATATGGTGGCTGCCAACTCGTTTTCGAGTACGGCCACTACTTTATATCCATGTAGGAGAACCCCTACCGATGCGCTGAACGAGTGTGACTTTTTGGTCCAGCCAGTGACTTGAAAACTCTGGTACAAACACTACACTACATACATATATGGTGGCTGCCAACTCGTTTTCGAGTACGGCCACTACTTTATATCCATGTAGGAGAACCCCTACCGATGCGCTGAACGAGTGTGACTTTTTAGTCCAGCCAGCAACTTGAAAACTCTGGTACAAACACTACACTTGTGACAATTATTGACACATAGTGCTGGGCTCATGGTACCATGTGACGACAAGTGCAGAGAGATCTCCAGATATAAAGCAATGCCTGTGCCGTGAAGCTTTTATAGTGAGCAAAGGCACTGCACAAAGCCAGTCCCACTCTCATAACCAAGATGATATTTACCAAAAAGAAGAACAAGTCAACATCATTGGATACCATCAGGGTTGCAGGTGATATATCAGAGTTTTCCTTCTCCTAGAATTCTGCCTTGACAAAGGCTAAGGGGTCATCTCTCCCGGTGATTTTGGATGGCCATGGACTCTTAAGAGCTCCTTTGCCCTTTGACAGGTTTTGTTTTTAGTCCTGCAGGATGTCCAAAGTCACCCTCCTCACCAAGAAACCTTGGTGGGGTTGCCAGTTTAGTCGCGAACGACCCGACTGTGAGACAGGTTGTACTGGGATACATGTTACCAGTAGCACCAACTGGTGACCTGACATACATACATACATACATGATGGATGCCCCCTCGTTATCGAGGAGTAAAAAAAGAAAAAAATAATAATAATAAATAAATAAAAATAAAATAAAAAAAAAAAAAAAGAAATATATATATATATATATATATATATATATATATATATATATATATATATATATATATATATATATATATATATATATATACATATACATACACATATACACACACACACACACACACTCACACACATATACACACACATACATTAATAACAATAATAATAATAATAATCATAACAAAAATAATAATAACGACAACAACAATAATAATATACATATACATATATATACACACACACGCACACACATAAGCATATCTACACACACACAGACACGATAGCAACTAACAGCGCTGCGATCGAATGTGGCTTTTTAGCCCAGCCAATGATCTAAAATGTCTTGCACAGAGTTGGCAACCAAAACATTCACTGGGAATAGTCGGCTGTGGATGGAGTTCGTGTACTTTTGCATGTCGCTTGAGCCCTCCTGCTGATTTACATTCTCTACCACATGTTTGGCAAGCATGATGAGTAGCATCTCCAACAGCAGCCTGGTAGTCAACCACTGGTCTTACTTTATGACTGCGAACATGACTTTCGAGTCCAGCTTTGCTTAGGCAGAGTCTCGCACAGACGCTGCATGTCAGCACCATAGGAGGACCCTCGCCGTCTGGAAGGGCAACAGCAATGCCCTTCCTCACATACCGCTTTACTTTCTCGTGTGCGATTCGAGATGCCTCAAAGGCAACTTTTCCCTCATATACAGTCTTTCTCCATTTATTACGATCAGCAGCAATATTTTCCCATGTATCAGCAGAGATGTTAGCGTCTTTCAGAGAGGCTTTCAAGGAATCCTTATACCTCTTTTTTGGTTTATGTGGCGGTCGTTTTCCTTTAACCAACTCTCCATAGAAGAGTTGTTTTGGTATTCTAGAATCCTTCATCCTGGCAAGGTGACCACTCCAACGGAGTCGTTGCTTAAGCACAAGAGCTTCTATACTGTCACACACAGTGCTTTCCAAAATCTCGACATCACTGATGTGGTCCCCCCAGTGAACGCCATGGATCCGTCTGAGACACATCTGATGGAAACGCTCCAATTGCTTAAGGTGGTGTCGATATGTGACCCAGGTCTCGCAGGCATAAAGAAGACAAGAGAGTACACATGCCCTGTACACCCCTACCTTTGTCCTCCTGCATATGTCTCGCCGACTCCAGAGTCGCCTTTCTAGCTTACCGAAAGCATCACTTGCTTTCCTAATCCTAAGTGAGATTTCACTGTCAAGGTTGCCGTATCGATTGACAGTGCTTCCCAGGTAGACAAACTGATCAACCACTCCAAGTCGTTTGCCATACACATAGATGTTTGGTTCAGTGTACTGCTTACTAGGGGCAGGTTGGTACATGACGACGGTTTTCTTGAGACTGACAGTCAAACCCAGGGCAGTGCAAGCGTCAGAAAATGCATTCAAAATGTGCTGCATATCACTCTCTGTGTGGGCTACAAGATCGCAATCATCTGCATACAAGAGGTCTCTTATGATTGATGTAAATACTTTTGTCTTCGCAGCAAAGCGACTGATGTTAAATATGCTGCCTGAGGTTCGATATCGGATGTAAACACCATGCTCGCAATTCCTGAATGCAATACAGAAAACCATTGCAAAGTATATGGCAAACAGGGTCGGTGCTGGAATATCCCCCTGTTTCACTCCGTTTTTTACTGAGATAGGCTCCGACATGTTACCTCCGACATTAACCCAAGTCTTCATGTCGTCATGGAAAGACCTAACTAAAGCAAGGAACTTATCAGGGCAACCAAGTTTCTGGAGAACCTTCCATAATGCATCTCTGTTGACAGTATCGAAAGCCTTTGTCAGATCGACAAAAACCTGATACAGATCCAAGCCTTGTTTAATGCACTTCTCCTGGAGCTGTTTAGCTGAGAAGATCATATCAGTAGTGCCGCGTCCAGCACGAAAACCAGATTGACTTTCAGGAAAAACACAATCTGCAATGTGTGTCAGCAGACGGTCCAGAAGCACCCTACATAAAACTTTCCCTACGACAGAAAGCAATGATATACCTCTGTAGTTCCCTCAATCATTCCTGTTGCCCTTTCCCTTGTACAAGACCACCATTACTGCATCTCTCCAGTCCTCAGGTACGGATTCATTAGCCCATATCCTTCCAAACAAAGAGTGAAGATGTTGCAGGAGTCTCTCACCAACATATTGTAGGAGCTCAGCATGTATGCCATCCATACCTGGAGATCTTCCACTGTTCAGCTTCGAAATACATACATACATACATACATACATACATACATACATACATACATACATACATACATACATACATACACACATACATAGAGACATACATATATACATACATTCGTAAATGACTGAACTATACTACTTGCACTGACTGATATCAACTATTGCTATCAGATGTCTTGAGGAAAGTGAAATATATATATATATAGGACCCTAAGTATTGAGTACTTTGGTGCGTTATGGTCCACCTGGTTCCTTACCACATTTCCTTCGTTATATATATATATATATATATATATATATATATTGTTATACTTGGGGAGGGTCATATTGTTGTAATAATATTGCCAGAATTAATAACAGAACACACTCACTGTTTGGTTGGTTTTTGCTTCTGTATCTCTTATATCAGTTAATTTATTCGGTCCTCAATGTTACCATTGACTGACCAACGGTCAAAAATACAGATACAATATAGACACAAACACATATATATAGTCTAACAAATTTCTTTCGTTGCACATCTGCAACATCGTCAGTGGTGGTATTATGTTTCCTGCTGTTGTATTGTATGTCTACGCCATCTTTATTGAATCTGTTTATTTATTTACTTTTGTTTTCTTCTCTGCGCATGCGTTTGCGTGTGTGTATAGTGTTTGATGTGTGTTCGCGTTTGGGTGACTGTGTTTTGGTTATTGTATTCTATCTTAGTTTACTAGTGTGTGTTTATATGTTTTTGTTGTTATTGTGCTTGTGTATATATTTATTTATTTATTTATATTTCTCTTAGGTCAGTGTTGTTTGTTTGGGTGTTGTTGTTATTCCATTCATTTTTTCTGTTTAGCCTTGGCCTTCTAATTTCTATTTGGCTGGCCTCTCTGATTTGCCTATCTGCTGGGTCATTTCTATGTTTAGATATTATTCTAATTTCTGTTGTCTATGTTACCGTCGTGTTGTTGTCTGGCGTGTTCGTATAGTACTGAACCGTTTTTCGTTCTTTTAGCGCCCCCCCCCCCCAGTGTATGTATGTATGTATGTATGTATGTTGTTGTCATGTTTATGAAAGTACCCTCTGCTCTCTGTACATCTTATGCTATAGACTACGTTTCTAGTTTTACAGTTTATCCGGGGGTTTACTTTACATATGATACATTTCCTATTAGTATAGTGGGTTTTCTTAAAAGGGTATGTTTTGCTGATCAGGGATTTTATGGTGGTTCCTGGCTTTTCTACCACCTTAATCTGTAAGTGGGTCTTTCTTAGGGCCTTTCTACACTGGTTAGCTAATTTCCCTCCAGGGGTAGCGTCCACGAACATGACATTCTGGTATCTCTGGTTGTCGTACCATGAGGTGGCTTTCCCTATCTTATGTTTAGTCCTATCTAAGCTATTCCATGATTTGCTCCTGTATAATGGGCAAATTCCTTTCATGTCCAGTTCTATGAGGGTCTTATACTTCTCCGTGGCTCCTTCGTATACTCTGATTCTGTCTCTTTGGTGTAGCCAGAGAACTGCATGCGGTTGATGAAGTGTTGGATGTGTCTTTGGAATTAGCTGTTTTGGAATTTGCTATCTGCTGGATGCTTTCCATTATGCTACATTCTAAATCATACTTTTTAGTACTCTCCTGTGGGGATGTCCTTATTACTATATTAACATCGTCTACGTAACGAGAGTACATGATGAGGTCTATGGAGCTCTCATCAAGGAGATCTT
>OZ024741.1:9947506-9995006 GCA_964016885.1 Eledone cirrhosa | reverse complement strand
GTAGTATATAGCATAAGATGTACTGAAGGACAATGTAGAGATAAAAATATAGTGTACATAGGTGGGACAGCTCGTAGTATAGGAGAACGGATAAATGAACACTGGCGAGACCTTCAAGATAGTAAAGAATCATCTGTACTACACCAACATGCTAAAATAGAACACAAGGGTAAATTGCAGAACAGAAATAAAAATAGAATCTACACACAGAAAAGACGCAATGTTTAGACAAATCACAGAGACAATAAACATAAATGAACTCCAACCAAAATTAAATAGAAAACATGAGTGGAACAGCAAATCACCACTTACAATTAAGGACAAAATGAAAACACACACAAGCATAGAACAAACAACCAACCAGTAACATGTAAATAAACAAATAAATAAACGAATATAAACACACACAACCAATTAATTTCTATGTTCTCTAGTTTACCCTTATGTTCTATTTTAGCATGCTGGTGGTTGTAGTGGTAGTGGTGGTGATAGTGTTGGTGGTTGTAGTGGTAATGTTGGTGATAGTGTTGGTGGTTGTAGTGGTAATGGTTGTGATAGTGTTGGTGGTTGTAGTGGTAATGGTGGTGATAATGTTGTTGGTTGTAGTGGTAATGGTGGTGATAGTGTTGGTGGTTGTAGTGGTAATGGTGGTGATAGTGGTAGTGGTGGTGATAATGTTGGTGGTAGTTATGGTAATGGTGGTGATCCTGTTGGTGGTTGTAGTGGTAATGGTGGTGATAGTGTTGGTGGTAGTTGTGGTAATAGTGGTGATCGTGTTGGTGGTTGTAGAGGTAATGGTGGTGATAGTGTTGGTTGTTGTAGTCGTAATGTTGGTGGTTGTAGTGGTAATGGTGGTGATAGTGTTGGTGGTTGTAGTGGTAATGGTGGTGATAATGTTGGTGATTGTATTGGTAATGGTGGTGATAGTGTTGGTGGTTGTAGTGGTAATGGTGGTGATAGTGTTGGTGGTTGTAGTGGTAGTGGTGGTGATAGTGTTGGTGGTTGTAGTGGCAATGGTGGTGATAGAGTTGGTGGTTGTAGTGGTAGTAGTGGTGATAGTGTTGGTGGTTGTAGTGGTAATGGTGGTGATAGTGTTGGTGGTTGTAGTGGTAATGGTGGTGATAGTGTTTGTGGTTGTAGTGGTAATGGTGGTGATAGTGTTGGTGGTTGTAGTGGTAATGGAGGTGATAGTGTTTGTGGTTGTAGTGGTAATGGTGGTGATAATGTTGGTGGTTGTAGTGGTAGTGGTAGTGATAGTGTTGGTGGTTGTAGTGGCAATGGTGGTGATAGTGTTGGTGGTTGTAGTGGTAGTGGTTGTGATAGTGTTGGTGGTTGTAGTGGTAATGGTGGTGATAGTGTTGGTGGTTGTAGTGGTAATGGTGGTGATAGTGTTTGTGGTTGTAGTGGTAATGGTGGTGATAGTGCTGGTGGTTGTAGTGGTAATGGTGGTGATCGTGTTTGTGGATGTAGTGGTAATGGTGGTGATAGTGTTGGTGGTTGTAGTGGCAATGGTGGTGATAGTTTTGGTGGTTGTAGTGGTAATGGTGGTGATAATGTTGGTGGTTGTAGTGGTAATGGTGGTGATAGTGTTGGTGGTTGTAGTGGTAATGGTGGTGATAGTGTTGGTGGTTGTAGTGGTAGTGGTGGTGAGAGTATTGGTGGTGGTAGTGGTAATGGTGGTGATAGTGTTGGTGGTTGTAGCGGTAATGGAGGTGATAGTGTTGGTGTTTGTAGTGGTAATGGTGGTGATAGTGTTGGTGGTTGTAGTGGTAGTGGTAGTGATAGTGTTGGTGGTAGTAGTTGTAGTGGCGGTGATAATGTTGGTGGTAGTAGTGGTAATGGTGGTGATAGTGTTGGTGGTAGTAGTGGTAGTGTTGGTGATAGTGTTTGTGGTTGTAGTGGTAGTGGTGGTGATAGTGTTTGTGGTTGTAGTGGTAATGGTGGTGATAGTGTTGGTGGTTGTAGTGGCAATGGTGGTGATAGTGTTGGTGGTTGTAGTGGTAGTGGTGGTGAGAGTGTTGGTGGTTGTAGTGGTAATGGTGGTGATAGTGTTGTTGGTAGTAGTGGTAATGGTGGTGAGAGTGTTGGTGGTTGTAGTGGTAATGGTGGTGATAGTGTTGGTGGTTGTAGTGGTAGTGGTGGTGAGAGTATTGGTGGTGGTAGTGGTAATGGTGGTGATAGTGTTGGTGGTTGTAGTGGTAATGGAGGTGATAGTGTTGGTGTTTGTAGTGGTAATGGTGGCGATAGCGTTGGTGGTTGTAGTGGTAGTGGTAGTGATAGTGTTGGTGGTAGTAGTTGTAGTGGCGGTGATAATGTTGGTGGTAGTAGTGGTAATGGTGGTGATAGTGTTGGTGGTAGTAGTGGTAGTGTTGGTGATAGTGTTCGTGGTAGTATTGGTAATGGTGGTGATAGTGTTGGTGGTAGTAGTGGTAGTGTTGGTGATAGTGTTGATGGTTGTAGTGGTAATGTAGGTGATAGTGTTGGTGGTAGTAGTGGTAATGTTGGTGATAGTGTTGGTGGTTGTAGTGGTAGTGGTGGTGATAGTGTTGGTGGTTGTAGTGGTAGTGGTGGTGATAGTGTTGTTGGTAGTAGTGGTAATGGTGGTGAGAGTGTTGGTGGTTGTAGTGGTAATGGTGGTGATAGTGTTGGTGGTTGTAGTGGTAGTGGTGGTGAGAGTATTGGTGGTGGTAGTGGTAATGGTGGTGATAATGTTGTTGGTTGTAGTGGTAATGGTGGTGATAGTGTTGGTGGTAGTAGTGGTAGGGGTGGTGAGAGTGTTGGTGGTTGTAGCGGTAATGGTGGTGATAGTGTTGGTGGTTTTAGTGGTAATGGTGGTGATAGTGTTGGTGGTCGTAGTGGTAGTGTTGGTGGTAGTAGTGGTAGTGATGGTGAGAGTGTTGGTCGTTGTAGTGGTAATGGTGGTGATAGTGTTGGTGGTTGTAGTGGTAGTGTTGGTGATAGAGTTGGTGGTTGTAGTGGTAATGGTGGTGATATTGTTGGTGGTAGAAGTGGTAGTGGTGGTGATAGTGTTGTTGGTAGTAGTGGTAGTGGTGGTGATAGTGTTGGTGGTTGTATTGGAAGTGGTAGTGATAGTGTTGGTGGTTGTAGTGGTAGTGGTGGTGATAGTGCTGCTGGTTGTAGTGGTATTGGTGGTGATATTGTTCGTGGTTGTAGTGGTAATGGTGGTGAGAGTGTTGGTGGTGGTAGTGGTAATGGTGGTGATAGTGTTGGTGGTTGTAGTGGTAATGGTAGTGATAGTGTTGGTGTTTGTAGTGGTAGTGGTTGTGAGAGTGTTGGTGGTTGTAGTGGTAGTGGCGGTGATAGTGTTGTTGGTAGTAGTGGTAGTGGTGGCGAGAGTATTGGTGGTGGTAGTGGTAATGGTGGTGATAGTGTTGTTGCTAGTAGTGGTAATGGTGGTGAGGGTGTTGGTGGTTGTAGTGGTAATGGTGGTGATAGTGTTGGTGGTTTTAGTGGTAGTGTTGGTGAGAGTATTGGTGGTGGTAGTGGTAATGGTGGTGATAGTGTTGGTGGTTGTAGTGGTAATGGACGTGATAGTTTTGGTGTTTGTAGTGGTAATGATGGTGATAGTGTTGGTGGTTGTAGTGGTAGTGGTAGTGATAGTGTTGGTGGTAGTAGTTGTAGTGGCGGTGATAGTGTTGGTGGTAGTAGTGGTAATGGTGGTGATAGTGTTGGTGGTAGTAGTGGTAGTGTTGGTGATAGTGTTGTTGGTTGTAGTGGTAATGGTGGTGATAATGTTGTTGGTTGTAGTGGTAATGGTGGTGATAGTGTTGGTGGTAGTAGTGGTAATGGTGGTGTTAGTGTTGGTGGTAGTAGTGGTAGTGTTGGTGATAGTGTTGGTGGTTGTAGTGGTAATGGTGGTGATAATGTCGTTGGTTGTAGTGGTAATGGTGGTGATAGTGTTGGTGGTAGTAGTGGTAGTGGTGGTGAGAGTGTTGGTGGTTGTAGTGGTAATGCTGGTGATTGTCTTGGTGGTTGTAGTGGTAGTGTTGGTGATAGTGTTGGTGGTAGTAGTGGTAGTGGTGGTGAGAGTGTTGGTGGTTGTAGTGGTAATGGTGGTGATAGTGTTGGTGGTTGTAGTGGTAATGGTGGTGATAGTGTTGGTGGTTGTAGTGGTAGTGTTGGTGATAGTGTTGGTGGTAGTAGTGGTAGTGGTGGTGAGAGTGTTGGTCGTTGTAGTGGTAATGGTGGTGAGAGTGTTGGTGGTTGTAGTGGTAGTGGTGGTGATAGTGTTGTTGGTAGTAGTGTTAGTGGTGGTGATAGTGTCGGTGGTTGCAGTGGTAGTGGTGGTGATAGTGTTGGTGGTTGCAGTGGTAATGGTGGTGATAGTGTTGGTTGTTGTAGTGGTAATGGTGGTGATAGTGTTGGTGAAAGTAGCGGTAATGGTGGTGATAGTGTTTGTGGTTGTAGTGGTAATGGTGGTGAGAGTGTTGGTGTTTGCAGTGGTAATGGTGGTGATCGTGTTGGTGGTTGTAGTGCTAGTGGTGGTGAGAGTGTTGGTGGTTGCAGTGGTAATGGTGGTGATCGTGTTGGTGGTTGTAGTGGTAGTGGTGGTGATAGTGCTGGTGGTTGTAGTGGTAATGGGGGTGATAGTGTTGGTGGTTGTAGTGGTAGTGGTGGTGATAGTGCTTGTGGTTGCAGTGATAATGGTGGTGATATTATTGGTGGTTGTAGTGGTAGTGGTGGTGATAGAGTTGGTGGTTGTAGTGGTAATGGTGGTGATATTGTTGGTGGTAGTAGTGGTAATGGTGGTGATTGTGTTGTTGGTAGTAGTGGTAGTGGTGGTGATAGTGTCGTTGGTTGCAGTGGTAGTTGTGGTGATAGTGTTGGTGGTTGCAGTGGTAATGGTGATGATAGTGTTGGTGGTAGTAGTGGTAATGGTGGTGATAGTGTTGGTGGTTGTAGTGGTAATGGTGGTGATAGTGTTGGTGGTTGTAGTAATAGTGGTGGTGATAGTGTTGGTGGTTGTAGTGTTAATTGTGGTGATAGTGTTGGTGGTAGTAGTGGTAATGATGGTGATAGTTTTGGTGATTGTAGTGGTAGTGGTGGTGATAGTGTATGTGGTTGTAGAGGTAATGGTGGTGATAGTGTTGGTGGTAGTTGTGGTAATGGTGGTGATAGTGTTGGTGGTTGTAGTGGTAATGGTGGTGATAGTGTTGGTGGTTGTAGTGGTAATGATCGTGTTAGTGTTGGTGGTTGTACTGGTAGTGGTAGTGATAGTGTTGGTGGTGATAGTGTTGGAGGTTGTAGTGGTAATGGTGATGATAGTGTTGGTGGTTGTAGTGGTAATGGTGGTGATAGTGATGGTGGTTGTAGTGGTAGTTGTAGTGATAGTGATGGTGGTAGTAGTGGTAGTGGTGGTGAGAGTGTTGGTGGTTTTAGTGGTAGTGGTAGTGATAGTGTTGGTGGTTGTAGTGGTAATGGTGGTGATAGTGTTGGTGGTTGTAGTGGTAGTGTTGGTGATAGTGTTGGTGGTAGTAGTGGTAGTGGTGGTGAGAGTGTTGGTCGTTGTAGTGGTAATGGTGGGGATAGTGTTGGTGGTTGTAGTGGTAGTGTTGGTGATAGTGTTGGTGGTAGTAGTGGTAATGGTGGTGATATTGTTGGTGGTTGTAGTGGTAGTGGTGGTGATAGTGTTGGTGGTAGTAGTTGTAGTGGTGGTGAGAGAGTTGGTGGTTGTAATGGTAATGGTGGTGATAGTGTTGGTGGTCGTAGTGGTAGTGGTGGTGATGGTGTTGTTGGTTGTAGTGGTAATGGTGGTGATAGTGTTGGTGGTAGTAGTGGTAGTGTTGGTGATAGTGTTGGGGGTTATAGTGGTAATGGAGGTGATAGTGTTGGTGGTAGAAGTGGTAGTGGAGGTGATAGTGTTGGTGGTTGTAGTGGTAATGGTCGTGATAGTGTTGGTGGAAGTAGTGGTAGTGTTGGTGATAGTGTTGGTGGTTGTAGTGGTAATGGAGGTGATAGTGTTGGTGGTAGTAGTGGTAGTGGTGGTGATAGTGTTGGTGGTTGTAGTGGTAATGGTAGTGATAGTGTTGGTGGTAGTAGTGGTAGTGTTGGTGATAGTGTTGGTGGTTGTAGTGGTAGTGGTGGTGAGAGTGTTGGTGATTGCAGTGGTAATGGTGGTGATCGTGATGGTGGTTGTACTGGTAGTGGTGGTGATAGTGCTGGTGGTTGCAGTGGTAATGGTGGTGATAATGTTGGTGGTAGTAGAGGTAGTGGTGGTGATAGTGTTGGTGGTTGTAGTGGTAGTGGTGGTGATAGTGCTTGTGGTTGCAGTGATAATGGTGGTGATAGTGTTGGTGGTTGTAGTGGTAGTGGTGGTGATAGAGTTGGTGGTTGTAGTGGTAATGGTGGTGATATTGTTGGTGGTAGTAGTGGTAGTGGTGGTGATAGTGTTGTTGGTAGTAGTGGTAGTGGTGGTGATAGTGTCGGTGGTTGCAGTGGTAGTGGTGGTGATAGTGTTGGTGATTGCAGTGGTAATGGTGGTGATAGTGTTGGTGGTTGTAGTGGTAATGGTGGTGATAGTGGTGGTGGTTGTAGTGGTAATGTTGGTGATAGTGTTGGTGGTTGTAGTGGTAGTGGTGGTTGTAGTGGTAATGGTGGTGATAATGTTGGTGGTTGTAGTAATAGTGGTGGTGATAGTGTTGGTGGTTGTAGTGTTAATTGTGGTGATAGTGTTGGTGGTAGTAGTGGTAATGATAGTGATAGTTTTGGTGATTGTAGTGGTAGTGGTGGTGATAGTGTTGGTGATTGTAGTGGTAATGCTGGTGTTAGTAGTGGTAATGTTGGTGATAGTGTTGTTGGTTGTAGTGGTAGTGGTGGTGATAGTGTATGTGGTTGTAGAGGTAATGGTGGTGATAGTGTTATGTGGTAGTTGTGGTAATGGTGGTGATAGTGTTGGTGGTAGTTGTGGTAATGGTGGTGATAGTGTTGGTGGTTGTAGTGGTAATGGTGCTGATAGTGTTGGTGGTTGTAGTGGTAATGATTGGGTTAGTGTTGGTGTTGTACTGGTAGTGGTAGTGATAGTGTTGGTGGTGATAGTGTTGGAGGTTGTAGTGGTAATGGTGATGATAGTGTTGGTGGTTGTAGTGGTAATGGTGGTGATAGTGATGGTGGTTGTAGTGGTAGTTGTAGTGATAGTGTTTGTGGTAGTAGTGGTAGTGATGGTGAGAGTGATGGTGGTTGTAGTGGTAGTGGTAGTGATAGTGTTGGTGGTTGTAGTGGTAATGGTGGTGATAGTGTTGGTGGTAGTAGTTGTAGTGGTGGTGAGAGTGTTGGTGGTTGTAATGGTAATGGTGGTGATAGTGTTGGTGGTTGTAGTGGTAGTGGTGGTGATGGTGTTGTTGGTTGTAGTGGTAATGGTGGTGATAGTGTTGGTGGTAGTAGTGGTAGTGTTGGTGATAGTGTTGGGGGTTATAGTGGTAATGGCGGTGATAGTGTTGGTGGTAGTAGTGGTAGCGGAGGTGATAGTGTTGGTGGTTGTAGTGGTAATGGTGGTGATAGTGTTGGTGGAAGTAGTGGTAGTGTTGGTGATAGTGTTGGTGGTTGTAGTGGTAATGGAGGTGATAGTGTTGGTGGTAGTAGTGGTAGTGGTGGTGATTGTGTTGGTGGTTGTAGTGGTAATGGTGGTGATAGTGTTGGTGGTAGTAGTGGTAGTGTTGGTGATAGTTTTGGTGGTTGTAGTGGTAGTGGTGGTGAGAGTGTTGGTGATTGCAGTGGTAATGGTGGTGATCGTGTTGGTGGTTGTAGTGGTAGTGGTGGTGATAGTGCTGGTGGTTGCAGTGGTAATGGTGGTGATAATGTTGGTGGTAATAGAGGTAGTGGTGGTGATAGTGTTGGTGGTTGTAGTGGTAGTGGTGGTGATAGTGCTTGTGGTTGCAGTGATAATGGTGGTGATAGTGTTGGTGGTTGTAGTGGTAGTGGTGGTGATAGAGTTGGTGGTTGTAGTGGTAATGGTGGTGATATTGTTGGTGGTAGTAGTGGTAGTGGTGGTGCTAGTGTTGTTGGTAGTAGTGGTAGTGGTGGTGATAGTGTCGGTGGTTGCAGTGGTAGTGGTGGTGATAGTGTTGGTGATTGCAGTGGTAATGGTGGTGATAGTGTTGGTGGTTGTAGTGGTAATGGTGGTGATAGTGTTGGTGGTTGTAGTGGTAATGTTGGTGATAGTGTTGGTGGTTGTAGTGGTAGTGGTGGTTGTAGTGGTAATGGTGGTGATAATGTTGGTGGTTGTAGTAATAGTGGTGCTGATAGTGTTGGTGGTTGTAGTGTTAATTGTGGTGATAGTGTTGGTGGTAGTAGTGGTAATGATGGTGATAGTTTTGGTGATTGTAGTGGTAGTGGTGGTGATAGTGTTGGTGATTGTAGTGGTAATGCTGGTGATAGTAGTGGTAATGTTGGTGATAGTGTTGTTGGTTGTAGTGGTAGTGGTGGTGATAGTGTATGTGGTTGTAGAGGTAATGGTGGTGATAGTGTTAGGTGGTAGTTGTGGTAATGGTGGTGATAGTGTTGGTGGTAGTTGTGGTAATGGTGGTGAGAGTGTTGGTGGTTGTAGTGGTAATGGTGCTGATAGTGTTGGTGGTTGTAGTGGTAATGATTGGGTTAGTGTTGGTGGTTGTACTGGTAGTGGTAGTGATAGTGTTGGTGGTGATAGTGTTGGAGGTTGTAGTGGTAATGGTGATGATAGTGTTGGTTGTTGTAGTGGTAATGGAGGTGATAGTGTTGGTGGTAGTAGTGGTAGTGTTGGTGGTTGTAGTGGTAATGGTGGTGATAGTGTCGGTGGTAGTAGTGGTAATGGTGGTGATAGTGTTGGTGGTAGTAGTGGTAGTGGTCGTGATAGTGTTGTTGGTTGTAGTGGTAATGGAGGTGATAGTGTTGGTGGTAGTAGTGGTAGTGTTGGTGATAGTGTTGTTGGTTGTAGTGGTAATGGTGGTGATAGTGTTGGTTGTAGAAGTGGTAGTGGTGGTGATAGTGTTGGTGGCTGTAGTGGTAATGGTGGTGATAGTGTTGGTGGTTGTAGTGGTAATGGTGGTGATAGTGTTGGTGGTTGTAGTGGTAATGGTGGTGATAGTGTTGGTGGTAGTAGTGGTAATGGAGGTGATTGTGTTGTTGGTTGTAGTGGTAATGGTGGTGATAGTGTTGGTGGTTGTAGTGGTAATGGTGATGATAGTGTTGGTGGTTGTAGTGGTAGTGGTGATGATAGTGTTGGTGGTTGTAGTGGTAACGTTGGTGATAATGTTGGTGGTTGTAGTGGTAATGGTGGTGATAGTGTTGGTGGTTGTAGTGGTAATGGTGATGATAGTGTTGGTGGTTGTAGTGGTAGTGGTGATGATAGTGTTGGTGGTTGTAGTGGTAATGGTGGTGATAGTGTTGGTGGTTGTATTGGTAATGGTGGTGATAGTGTTGGTGGTAGTAGTGGTAATGGTGATGATAGTGTTGGTGGTTGTAGTGGTAGTGGTGATGATGTTGTTGGTGATTGTAGTGGTAGTGGTCGTGATAGTTTTGGTGGTTGCAGTGGTAATGGTGGTGATGGTGTTGGTGGTCGTAGTGGTAGTGTTGGTAATAGTGTTGGTGGTTGTAGTGGTAATGGAGGTGATAGTGTTGGTGGTTGTAGTGGTAATGGAGGTGATAGTGTTGGTGGTTGTAGTGGTAATGGTGGTGATAGTGTTGGTGGTTGTAGTGGTAGTGGTAGAGATAGTGTTGGTGGTAGTGTTGGTGATAGTTTTGGTGGTTGTATTGGTAATGGAGGTGATAGTGTTGGTGGTTGTATTGGTAATGGTGGTGATAGTGTTGGTGGTAGTAGTGGTAATGGTGATGATAGTGTTGGTGGTTGTAGTGGTAGTGGTGATGATTTTGTTGGTGATTGTAGTGGTAGTGGTCGTGATAGTTTTGGTGGTTGCAGTGGTAATGGTGGTGATAGTGTTGGTGGTCGTAGTGGTAGTGCTGGTGATAGTGTTGGTGGTTGTAGTGGTAATGGAGGTGATAGTGTTGTTGGTAGTAGTGGTAATGGTGGTGATAGTGTTGGTGGTAGTAGTGGTAGTGTTGGTGATAGTGTTGATGGTTGTAGTGGTAATGGAGGTGATTGTGTTTGTGGTTGTAGTGGTAATGGAGGTGATAGTGTTGGTGGTAGTAGTGGTAATGGTGGTGATAGTGTTGGTGGTAGTAGTGGTCGTGTTGGTGATAGTTTTGGTGGTTGTAGTAGTAATGGTGGTGATAATGTTGGTGGTTGTAGTGGTAATGGAGGTGATAGTGTTGGTGGTAGTAGTGGTAATGGTGGTGATAGTGTTGGTGGTAGTAGTGGTAGTTGTAGTGATAGTGTTGGGGGTAGTAGTGGTAGTGTTGGTGATAGTGTTGGTGGTTGTAGTGGTAATGGTGGTGATAGTGTTGGTGGTAGTAGTGGTAATGGTGGTGATATTATTGGTGGTTGTAGTGGTAGTGGTGGTGATAGTGTTGGTGGTAGTAGTTGTAGTGGTGGTGAGAGTGTTGGTGGTTGTAGTGGTAATGGTGGTGATAGTGTTGGTGGTTGTAGTGGTAGTGGTGGTGATGGTGTTGTTGGTTGTAGTGGTAATGGTGGTGATAGTGTTGGTGGTAGTAGTGGTAGTGTTGGTGATAGTGTTGGGTGTTGTAGTGGTAATGGAGGTGATAGTGTTGGTGGTAGTAGTGGTAGTGTTGGTGATAGTGTTGGTGGTTGTAGTGGTAATGGAGGTGATAGTGTTGGTGGTAGTAGTGGTAATGGTGATGATAGTGTTGGTGGTAGTAGTGGTAATGGTGATGATAGTGTTGGTGGTAGTAGTGGTAATGGTGGTGATAGTGTTGGTGGTAGTAGTGGTAGTGGTGGTGATAGTGTTGTTGGTTGTAGTGGTAATGGAGGTGATAGTGTTGGTGGTAGTAGTGGTAGTGTTGGTGGTAGTAGTGGTAGTGTTGGTGATAGTGTTGTTGGTTGTAGTGGTAATGGTGGTGATAGTGTTGGTGGTAGTAGTGGTAGTGGTGGTGATAGTTTCGGTGGCTGTAGTGGTAATGATGGTGATAGTGTTGGTGGTTGTAGTGGTAATGGTGGTGATAGTGTTGGTGGTTGTAGTGGTAATGGTGGTGATAGTGTTGGTGGTAGTAGTGGTAATGGTGATGATAGTGTTGGTGGTAGTAGTGGTAATGGTGATGATAGTGTTGGTGGTTGTAGTGGTAGTGGTGATGATAGTGTTGGTGGTTGTAGTGGTAGTGTTGATGATAGTGTTGGTGGTTGTAGTGGTAATGGTGGTGATAGTGTTGGTGGTTGTATTGGTAATGGTGGTGATAGTGTTGGTGGTAGTAGTGGTAATGGTGATGATAGTGTTGGTGGTTGTAGTGGTAGTGGTGATGATATTGTTGGTGATTGTAGTGGTCGTGATAGTTTTGGTGGTTGCAGTGGTAATGGTGGTGATAGTGTTGGTGGTAGTAATGGTAATGGAGGTGATTGTGTTGTTGGTTGTAGCTGTAATGGTGGTGATAGTGTTGGTGGTTGTAGTGGTAATGGTGGTGATAGTGTTGGTGGTAGTAGTGGTAATGGTGATGATAGTGTTGGTGGTTGTAGTGGTAGTGGTAATGATAGTGTTGGTGGTTGTAGTGGTAGTGGTGATGATAGTATTGGTGGTAGTAGTGGTAATGGTGGTGATAGTGTTGGTGGTTGTATTGGTAACGGTGGTGATAGTGTTGGTGGTATTAGTGGTAATGGTGATGATAGTGTTGGTGGTTGTAGTGGTAGTGGTGATGATATTGTTGGTGATTGTAGTGGTAGTGGTCGTGATAGTTTTGGTGGTTGCAGTGGTAATGGTGGTGATAGTGTTTGTGGTCGTAGTGGTAGTGTTGGTAATAGTGTTGGTGGTTGTAGAAGTAATGGAGGTGATAGTGTTGGTGGTTGTAGTGGTCGTGTTGGTGATAGTTTTGGTGGTTGTAGTGGTAATAGGGGTGATAATGTTGGTGGTTGTAGTGGTAATGGAGGTGATAGTGTTGGTGGTAGTAGTGGTAATGGTGGTGATAGTGTTGGTGGTAGTAGTGGTAGTGGTAGTGATAGTGTTGGTGGTAGTAGTGGTAGTGTTGGTGATAGTGTTGGTGGTTGTAGTGGTAATGGTGGTGATAGTGTTGGTGGTAGTAGTGGTAGTGTTGGTGATAGTGTTGGTGGTTGTAGTGGTAATGGTGGTGATAGTGTTGGTGGTAGTAGTGTTAGTGTTGGTGATAGTGTTGGTGGTAGTAGTGGTAGTGGTGGTGATAGTGTTGGGGGTTGTAGTGGTAATGGTGGTGATAGTGTTGGTGGTTGTAGTGGTAGTGGTAGTGATAATGTTGATGGTAGTAGTGGCAGTGTTGGTGATAGTGTTGGTGGTTGTAGTGGTAATGGTGGTGATAGTGTTGGTGGTAGTATTGGTAGTGTTGGTGATAGTGTTGGTTGTAGTAGTGGTAATGCTGGTGATCGTGTTGTTGGTTGTAGTGGTAGTGTTGGTGATAGTGTTGGTGGTAGTAGTGGTAATAGTGGTGATCGTGTTGTTGGTTGTAGTGGTAATGGTGGTGATAATGTTGGTGGTAGTAGTGGTAGTGTTGGTGATAGTGTAGGTGGTTGTAGTGGTAATGGTGGTGATAGTGTTGGTGGTAGTAGTGGTAGTGTTGGTGATAGTGTTGGTGGTTGTAGTGGTAATGGTGGTGATAGTGTTGGTGGTAGTACTGGTAATGGGGGTGATAGTGTTGGTGGTAGTAGTGGTAGTGGTAGTGATAGTGTTGGTGGTAGTAGTGGTTGTGTTGGTGGTAGTAGTGGTAGTGTTGGTGGTTGTAGTGGTAATGGTGGTGATAGTGTTGGTGGTAGTAGTGGTAGTGTTGGTGATAGTGTTGGTGGTAGTAGTGGTAGTGCTGGTGATAGTTTTGGTGGTTGTAGTGGTAATGGTGATGATAGTGTTGGTGGTTGTAGTGGTAGTGGTGATGATATTGTTGGTGATTGTAGTGGTAGTGGTGGTGATAGTTTTGGTGGTTGCAGTGGTAATGGTGGTGATAGTGTTGGTGGTCGTAGTGGTAGTGTTGGTGATAGTGTTGGTGGTAGTAGTGGTAGTGTTGGTGATAGTGTTGGTGGTTGTAGTGGTAATGGTGGTGATATTGTTGGTGGTTGTAGTGGTAATGGTGGTGATAGTGTTGGTGATTGTAGTGGTAGTGGTGCTGATAGTGTTGGTGGTAGTAGTGGTAATGGTGGTGATAGTGTTGGTGGTTGTAGTGGTAATGGAGGTGATTGTGTTGTTGGTTGTAGTGGTAATGGTGGTGATAGTGTTGGTGGTTGTAGTGGTAATGGTGGTGATAGTGTTGGTGGTTGTAGTAGTAATGGTGGTGATAGTGTTGGTGGTTGTAGTGGTAATGGTGGTGATAGTGTTGGTGGTAGTAGTGGTAATGGAGGTGATTGTGTTGTTGGTTGTAGTGGTAATGGTGGTGATAGTGTTGGTGGTTGTAGTGGTAATGGTGGTGATAGTGTTGGTGGTTGTAGTGGTAATGGTGGTGATAGTGTTGGTGGTTGTAGTGGTAATGGTGGTGATAGTGTTGGTGGTAGTAGTGGTAATGGAGGTGATTGTGTTGTTGGTTGTATGGTAATGGTGGTGATAGTGTTGGTGGTTGTAGTGGTAATGGTGGTGATAGTGTTGGTGGTTGTAGTTGTAATGGTGGTGATAGTGTTGGTGGTAGTAGTGGTAATGGAGGTGATTGTGTTGTTGGTTGTAGTGGTAATGGTGGTGATAGTGTTGGTGGTAGTAGTGGTAATGGAGGTGATTGTGTTGTTGGTTGTAGTGGTAATGGTGGTGATAGTGTTGGTGGTTGTAGTGGTAATAGTGGTGATAGTGTTGGTGGTTGTAGTGGTAATGGTGGTGATAGTGTTGGTGGTAGTAGTGGTAATGGAGGTGATTGTGTTGTTGGTTGTAGTGGTAATGGTGGTGATAGTGTTGGTGGTTGTAGTGGTAATGGTGGTGATAGTGTTGGTGGTTGTAGTGGTAATGGTGGTGATAGTGTTGGTGGTAGTAGTGGTAATGGAGGTGATTGTGTTGTTGGTTGTAGTGGTAATGGTGGTGATAGTGTTGGTGGTTGTAGTGGTAATGGTGGTGATAGTGTTGGTGGTTGTAGTGGTAATGGTGGTGATAGTGTTGGTGGTAGTAGTGGTAATGGAGGTGATTGTGTTGTTGGTTGTAGTGGTAATGGTGGTGATAGTGTTGGTGGTTGTAGTGGTAATGGTGGTGATAGTGTTGGTGGTTGTAGTTGTAATGGAGGTGATAGTGTTGGTGGTAGTAGTGGTAATGGAGGTGATTGTGTTGTCGGTTGTAGTGGTAATGGTGGTGATAGTGTTGGTGGTTGTAGTGGTAATGGTGGTGATAGTGTTGGTGGTTGTAGTGGTAATGGAGGTGATTGTGTTGTTGGTTGTAGTGGTAATGGTGGAGATAGTGTTGGTGGTTGTAGTGGTAATGGTGGTGATAGTGTTGGTGGTTGTAGTGGTAATGGTGGTGATAGTGTTGGTGGTTGTAGTGGTAATGGTGGTGATAGTGTTGGTGGTAGTAGTGGTAATGGAGGTGATTGTGTTGTTGGTTGTAGTGGTAATGGTGGTGATAGTGTTGGTGGTTGTAGTGGAAATGGTGGTGATAGTGTTGGTGGTTGTAGTGGTAATGGTGGTGATAGTGTTGGTGGTTGTAGTGGTAATGGTGGTGATAGTGTTGGTGGTAGTAGTGGTAATGGAGGTGATTGTGTTGTTGGTTGTAGTGGTAATGGTGGTGATAGTGTTGGTGGTTGTAGTGGTAATGGTGGTGATAGTGTTGGTGGTTGTAGTGGTAATGGTGGTGATAGTGTTGGTGGTAGTAGTGGTAATGGAGGTGATTGTGTTGTTGGTTGTAGTGGTAATGGTGGTGATAGTGTTGGTGGTAGTAGTGGTAATGGAGGTGATTGTGTTTTTGGTTGTAGTGGTAATGGTGGTGATAGTGTTGGTGGTTGTAGTGGTAATGGTGGTGATAGTGTTGGTGGTTGTAGTGGTAATGGTGGTGATAGTGTTGGTGGTAGTAGTGGTAATGGAGGTGATTGTGTTGTTGGTTGTAGTGGTAATGGTGGTGATAGTGTTGGTGGTTGTAGTGGTAATGGTGGTGATAGTGTTGGTGGTTGTAGTGGTAATGGTGGTGATAGTGTTGGTGGTAGTAGTGGTAATGGAGGTGATTGTGTTGTTGGTTGTAGTGGTAATGGTGGTGATAGTGTTGGTGGTTGTAGTGGTAATGGTGGTGATAGTGTTGGTGGTTGTAGTGGTAATGGTGGTGATAGTGTTGGTGGTAGTAGTGGTAATGGAGGTGATTGTGTTGTTGGTTGTAGTGGTAATGGTGGTGATAGTGTTGGTGGTTGTAGTGGTAATGGTGGTGATAGTGTTGGTGGTTGTAGTTGTAATGGAGGTGATAGTGTTGGTGGTAGTAGTGGTAATGGAGGTGATAGTGTTGGTGGTAGTAGTGGTAGTGTTGGTGATAGTGTTGGTGGTAGTAGTGGTAGTGTTGGTGATAGTGTTGGTGGTTGTAGTGGTAGTGTTGGTGATAGTGTTGGTCGTTGTAGTGGTAATGGTGGTGATAGTGTTGGTGGTAGTAGTGGTAGTGGTAGTGATAGTGTTGGTGGTAGTAGTGGTAGTGTTGGTGATAGTGTTGGTCGTTGTAGTGGTAATGGTGGTGATAGTGTTGGTGGTAGTAGTGGTAGTGTTGGTGATAGTTTTGGTGGTTGTAGTTGTAATGGTGGTGATAATGTTGGTGGTTGTAGTGGTAATGGAGGTGATAGTGTTGGTGGTAGTAGTGGTAATGGTGGTGATAGTGTTGGTGGTAGTAGTGCTAGTGGTAGTGATAGTGTTGGTGGTAGTAGTGGTAGTGTTGGTGATAGTGTTGGTGGTAGTAATGGTAATGGTGGTGATCGTGTTGTTGGTTGTAGTGGTAATGGTGGTGATAGTGTTGGTGGTAGTAGTGGTCGTGTTGGTGATAGTTTTGGTGGTTGTAGTGGTAATGGTGGTGATAATGTTGGTGGTTGTAGTGGTAATGGAGGTGATAGTGTTGGTGGTAGTAGTGGTAATGGTGGTGATAGTGTTGGTGGTAGTAGTGGTAGTGGTAGTGATAGTGTTGGTGGTAGTAGTGGTAGTGTTGGTGATAGTGTTGGTGGTTGTAGTGGTAATGGTGGTGATAGTGTTGGTGGTAGTAGTGGTAGTGTTGGTGATAATGTTGGTGGTTGTAGTGGTAATGGTGGTGATATTGTTGGTGGTAGTAGTGTTAGTGTTGGTGATAGTGTTGGTGGTAGTAGTGGTAGTGGTGGTGATAGTGTTGGTGGTTGTAGTGGTAATGGTGGTGATAGTGTTGGTGGTTGTAGTGGTAGTGGTAGTGATAGTGTTGGTGGTAGTAGTGGCAGTGTTGGTGATAGTGTTGGGGGTTGTAGAGGTAATGGTGGTGATTGTGTTGGTGGTAGTAGTGGTAGTGTTGGTGATAGTGTTGGTGGTAGTAGTGGTAATGGTGGTGATCGTGTTGTTGGTTGTAGTGGTAGTGTTGGTGATAGTGTTGGTGGTAGTAGTGGTAATAGTGGTGATCGTGTTGTTGGTTGTAGTGGTAATGGTGGTGATAGTGTTGGTGGTAGTAGTGGTAGTGTTGGTGATAGTGTAGGTGGTTGTAGTGGTAATGGTGGTGATAGTGTTGGTGGTAGTAGTGGTAGTGTTGGTGATAGTGTTGGTGGTTGTAGTGGTAATGGTGGTGATAGTGTTGGTGGTAGTAGTGGTAATGGGGGTGATAGTGTTGGTGGTAGTAGTGGTAGTGGTAGTGATAGTGTTGGTGGTAGTAGTGGTTGTGTTGGTGGTTGTAGTGGTAATGGTGGTGATAGTGTTGGTGGTTGTAGTGGTAATGGTGGTGATAGTGTTGGTGGTTGTAGTGGTAATGGTGGTGATAGTGTTGGTGGTTGTAGTGGTAATGGTGGTGATAGTGTTGGTGGTAGTAGTGGTAATGGAGGTGATTGTGTTGTTGGTTGTAGTGGTAATGGTGGTGATAGTGTTGGTGGTTGTAGTGGTAATGGTGGTGATAGTGTTGGTGGTTGTAGTGGTAATGGTGGTGATAGTGTTGGTGGTAGTAGTGGTAATGGAGGTGATTGTGTTGTTGGTTGTAGTGGTAATGGTGGTGATAGTGTTGGTGGTAGTAGTGGTAATGGAGGTGATTGTGTTGTTGGTTGTAGTGGTAATGGTGGTGATAGTGTTGGTGGTTGTAGTGGTAATGGTGGTGATAGTGTTGGTGGTTGTAGTGGTAATGGTGGTGATAGTGTTGGTGGTAGTAGTGGTAATGGAGGTGATTGTGTTGTTGGTTGTAGTGGTAATGGTGGTGATAGTGTTGGTGGTTGTAGTGGTAATGGTGGTGATAGTGTTGGTGGTTGTAGTGGTAATGGTGGTGATAGTGTTGGTGGTAGTAGTGGTAATGGAGGTGATTGTGTTGTTGGTTGTAGTGGTAATGGTGGTGATAGTGTTGGTGGTTGTAGTGGTAATGGTGGTGATAGTGTTGGTGGTTGTAGTGGTAATGGTGGTGATAGTGTTGGTGGTAGTAGTGGTAATGGAGGTGATTGTGTTGTTGGTTGTAGTGGTAATGGTGGTGATAGTGTTGGTGGTTGTAGTGGTAATGGTGGTGATAGTGTTGGTGGTTGTAGTTGTAATGGAGGTGATAGTGTTGGTGGTAGTAGTGGTAATGGAGGTGATTGTGTTGTTGGTTGTAGTGGTAATGGTGGTGATAGTGTTGGTGGTTGTAGTGGTAATGGTGGTGATAGTGTTGGTGGTTGTAGTGGTAATGGAGGTGATTGTGTTGTTGGTTGTAGTGGTAATGGAGGAGATAGTGTTGGTGGTTGTAGTGGTAATGGTGGTGATAGTGTTGGTGGTTGTAGTGGTAATGGTGGTGATAGTGTTGGTGGTTGTAGTGGTAATGGTGGTGATAGTGTTGGTGGTAGTAGTGGTAATGGAGGTGATTGTGTTGTTGGTTGTAGTGGTAATGGTGGTGATAGTGTTGGTGGTTGTAGTGGTAATGGTGGTGATAGTGTTGGTGGTTGTAGTGGTAATGGTGGTGATAGTGTTGGTGGTTGTAGTGGTAATGGTGGTGATAGTGTTGGTGGTAGTAGTGGTAATGGAGGTGATTGTGTTGTTGGTTGTAGTGGTAATGGTGGTGATAGTGTTGGTGGTTGTAGTGGTAATGGTGTTGATAGTTTTGGTGGTTGTAGTGGTAATGGTGGTGATAGTGTTGGTGGTAGTAGTGGTAATGGAGGTGATTGTGTTGTTGGTTGTAGTGGTAATGGTGGTGATAGTGTTGGTGGTAGTAGTGGTAATGGAGGTGATTGTGTTGTTGGTTGTAGTGGTAATGGTGGTGATAGTGTTGGTGGTTGTAGTGGTAATGGTGGTGATAGTGTTGGTGGTTGTAGTGGTAATGGTGGTGATAGTGTTGGTGGTAGTAGTGGTAATGGAGTTGATTGTGTTGTTGGTTGTAGTGGTAATGGTGGTGATAGTGTTGGTGGTTGTAGTGGTAATGGTGGTGATAGTGTTGGTGGTTGTAGTGGTAATGGTGGTGATAGTGTTGGTGGTAGTAGTGGTAATGGAGGTGATTGTGTTGTTGGTTGTAGTGGTAATGGTGGTGATAGTGTTGGTGGTTGTAGTGGTAATGGTGGTGATAGTGTTGGTGGTTGTAGTTGTAATGGAGGTGATAGTGTTGGTGGTAGTAGTGGTAATGGAGGTGATAGTGTTGGTGGTAGTAGTGGTAGTGTTGGTGATAGTGTTGGTGGTAGTAGTGGTAGTGTTGGTGATAGTGTTGGTGGTTGTAGTGGTAGTGTTGGTGATAGTGTTGGTCGTTGTAGTGGTAATGGTGGTGATAGTGTTGGTGGTAGTAGTGGTAGTGGTAGTGATAGTGTTGGTGGTAGTAGTGGTAGTGTTGGTGATAGTGTTGGCCGTTGTAGTGGTAATGGTGGTGATAGTGTTGGTGGTAGTAGTGGTAGTGTTGGTGATAGTTTTGGTGGTTGTAGTGGTAATGGTGGTGATAATGTTGGTGGTTGTAGTGGTAATGGAGGTGATAGTGTTGGTGGTAGTAGTGGTAATGGTGGTGATAGTGTTGGTGGTAGTAGTGGCAGTGGTAGTGATAGTGTTGGTGGTAGTAGTGGTAGTGTTGGTGATAGTGTTGGTGGTAGTAGTGGTAATGGTGGTGATCGTGTTGTTGGTTGTAGTGGTAATGGTGGTGATAGTGTTGGTGGTAGTAGTGGTCGTGTTGGTGATAGTTTTGGTGGTTGTAGTGGTAATGGTGGTGATAATGTTGGTGGTTGTAGTGGTAATGGAGGTGATAGTGTTGGTGGTAGTAGTGGTAATGGTGGTGATAGTGTTGGTGGTAGTAGTGGTTGTGGTAGTGATAGTGTTGGTGGTAGTAGTGGTAGTGTTGGTGATAGTGTTGGTGGTTGTAGTGGTAATGGTGGTGATAGTGTTGGTGGTAGTAGTGGTAATGGTGGTGATAGTGTTGGTGGTAGTAGTGGTAGTGGTAGTGATAGTGTTGGTGGTAGTAGTGGTTGTGTTGGTGGTTGTAGTGGTAATGGTGGTGATAGTGTTGGTGGTAGTAGTGGTAGTGTTGGTGATAATGTTGGTGGTTGTAGTGGTAATGGTGGTGATATTGTTGGTGGTAGTAGTGTTAGTGTTGGTGATAGTGTTGGTGGTAGTAGTGGTAGTGGTGGTGATAGTGTTGGTGGTTGTAGTGGTAATGGTGGTGATAGTGTTGGTGGTTGTAGTGGTAGTGGTAGTGATAGTGTTGGTGGTAGTAGTGGCAGTGTTGGTGATAGTGTTGGGGGTTGTAGAGGTAATGGTGGTGATTGTGTTGGTGGTAGTAGTGGTAGTGTTGGTGATAGTGTTGGTGGTAGTAGTGGTAATGGTGGTGATCGTGTTGTTGGTTGTAGTGGTAGTGTTGGTGATAGTGTTGGTGGTAGTAGTGGTAATAGTGGTGATCGTGTTGTTGGTTGTAGTGGTAATGGTGGTGATAGTGTTGGTGGTAGTAGTGGTAGTGTTGGTGATAGTGTAGGTGGTTGTAGTGGTAATGGTGGTGATAGTGTTGGTGGTAGTAGTGGTAGTGTTGGTGGTTGTAGTGGTAATGGTGGTGATAGTGTTGGTGGTAGTAGTGGTAATGGGGGTGATAGTGTTGGTGGTAGTAGTGGTAGTGGTAGTGATAGTGTTGGTGGTAGTAGTGGTTGTGTTGGTGGTTGTAGTGGTAATGGTGGTGATAGTGTTGGTGGTAGTAGTGGTAGTGTTGGTGATAGTGTTGGTGGTTGTAGTGGTAATGGTGGTGATAGTGTTGGTGGTAGTAGTGGTAGTGTTGGTGATAGTGTTGGTGGTAGTAGTGGTAGTGGTGGTGATAGTGTTGGTGGTTGTAGTGGTAATGGTGATGATAGTGTTGGTGGTTGTAGTGGTAGTGGTGATGATATTGTTGGTGATTGTAGTGGTAGTGGTGGTGATAGTTTTGGTGGTTGCAGTGGTAATGGTGGTGATAGTGTTGGTGGTCGTAGTGGTAGTGTTGGTGATAGTGTTGGTGGTAGTAGTGGTAGTGTTGGTGATAGTGTTGGTGGTTGTAGTGGTAATGGTGGTGATAGTGTTGGTGGTTGTAGTGGTAATGGTGGTGATAGTGTTGGTGGTTGTAGTGGTAATGGGGGTGATAGTGTTGGTGGTAGTAGTGGTAATGGAGGTGATTGTGTTGGTGGTAGTAGTGGTAATGGAGGTGACTGTGTTGTTGGTTGTAGTGGTAATGGTGGTGATAGTGTTGGTGGTTGTAGTGGTAATGGTGGTGATAGTGTTGGTGGTTGTAGTGGTAATGGAGGTGATAGTGTTGGTGGTAGTAGTGGTAATGGAGGTGATAGTGTTGGTGGTAGTAGTGGTAGTGTTGGTGGTACTAGTGGTAGTGTTGGTGATAGTGTTGGTGGTTGTAGTGGTAGTGTTGGTGATAGTGTTGGTCGTTGTAGTGGTAATGGTGGTGATAGTGTTGGTGGTAGTAGTGGTAGTGGTAGTGATAGTGTTGGTGGTAGTAGTGGTAGTGTTGGTGATAGTGTTGGTCGTTGTAGTGGTAATGGTGGTGATAGTGTTGGTGGTAGTAGTGGTAGTGTTGGTGATAGTGTTGGTGGTTGTAGTGGTAATGGTGGTGATAGTGTTGGTGGTAGTAGTGGTAGTGTTGGTGATAGTGTTGGTGGTAGTAGTGGTAGTGGTGGTGATAGTGTTGGTGGTTGTAGTGGTAATGGTGGTGATAGTGTTGGTGGTTGTAGTGGTAGTGGTAGTGATAGTGTTGGTTGTAGTAGTGGCAGTGTTGGTGATAGTGTTGGTGGTTGTAGTAGTAATGGTGGTGATAGTGTTGGTGGTAGTAGTGGTAGTGTTGGTGATAGTGTTGGTGGTTGTAGTGGTAATGGTGGTGATAGTGTTGGTGGTAGTAGTGGTAATGGGGGTGATTGTGTTGTTGGTTGTAGTGGTAATGGTGGTGATAGTTTGGTGGTTGTAGTGGTAATGGTGGTGATAGTGTTGGTGGTTGTAGTAGTAATGGTGGTGATAGTGTTGGTGGTAGTAGTGGTAGTGTTGGTGATAGTGTTGGTGGTTGTAGTGGTAATGGTGGTGATAGTTTGGTGGTTGTAGTGGTAATGGTGGTGATAGTGTTGGTAGTAGTAGTGGTAATGGTGATGATAGTGTTGGTGGTTGTAGTGGTAGTGGTTATGATAGTGTTGGTGGTTGTAGTGGTAACGGTGGTGATAATGTTGGTGGTTGTAGTGGTAATGGAGGTGATTGTGTTGTTGGTTGTAGTGGTAATGGTGGTGATAGTGTTGGTGGTTGTAGTGGTAATGGAGGTGATTGTGTTGTTGGTTGTAGTGGTAACGGTGGTGATAGTGTTGGTGGTTGTAGTGGTATGGTGGTGATAGTATTTTTGGTAGTAGTGATAATTGTGATGATAGTATTGGTGGTTGTAGTTGTAGTGTTGATGATAGTGTTGGTGGTTGTAGTGATAGTGGTGATGATATTGTTGGTGATTGTAGTGGTAATGGAGGTGATAGTGTTGGTGGTTGCAGTGGTAATGGTGGTGATAGTGTTGGTGGTTGTAGTGGTAGTGGTGGTGATAGTTTTGGTGGTAGTAGTGGTAGTGGTGGTGATAGTGTTGGTGGTTGTAGTGGTAATGGTGGTGATAGTGTTGGTGGTCGTAGTGGTAATGGTGGTGATAGTGTTGGTGGTTGTAGTGATAGTGGTGATGATATTGTTGGTGGTTGCAGTGGTAATGGTGGTGATAGTGTTGGTGGTTGTTGTAATAGTGGCGGTCATAGTTTTGGTGGTTGTAGTGTTAATTGTGGTGATAGTGTTGGTGGTTGCAGTGGTAGTGGTGGTGTTGATGATGTGCCAGTATTTAAAAACGTATTTTATCAAGATAGGAAAAGCAAAAGCTAAAATATCAATATTTGTTTGTTGAGATTTTTCTTTAGCGACCCTGTGGTAGACCCTGTGGTAGACCCTGTGGTAGACCCTGTGGTAGACCCTGTGGTAGACCCCCCCCCCCTCAGGAGGGTCGGATAATATCCATGAGACTGGTTGGTCTCTCTTGAGGATCCAGCCGGATCAGTTGAAGACAGTTGCTTTTAACAGGACCCGCTAGAAGGAGTGTTTGAGGACTCTGCCCCCACGCTCCTGTAAGGAATAATAAGAAGAAGAGCCGTACAAAATAACTGGGTCCTTTTTTTCGTTTAAGGTAAATTTATATTTACATTAAATTCCTGTCTTTTATTTCCTTATTTCTTCAGCTTACTATATCTTAGATTGTTGTGTATTTAGTAGTTTAAGCTAGATGTTTCAAATAAATAATTTAGATAATATAAACATGGCATTTATATAACTCATTGAACAATTATTGTTAAGGAAAACAAAAGGGGGGCGGAATCATCACAAAGTGCGACAATCGGCTGAACCTTATCTTAGGGGTTAACTAAACACTTTGAGGCAAGCCAACACGTTCGCAGCATTACCACGTGTGATGGCGAGGCTATGGCGCTGAAATAAGCAGGTACCCTCATGGGTATCACCTGACACCTCAATAAGGCGAGCCGCCAGTGATGACAAGAACTTCGCTGTCAGCAGCCCAAATCCACCAAACGTCTCGTACGCCACAGGCTGGAAAAAATAATGATTAGATTATTCCAGGTATTTTTGAATTTTCTTCCGTTCGGCAACGGAAGCATTGACTCCCCACATTTACCGCGGCATCATTATGTGGGAGGGAGCCAAATAACCACTGACTGTAACGTCCCCGATGAGACACCTACCTCTTACCCAGGGACAAAGAGTAAGACTGTCTGATATTTTCCCATCACTTCTGGAATAACCAGCTGGCACCCGAGCCAGGGTCCATTTGATTATCAAGTTTAACTCGGTGTGGTGGGTGAAACGACCAACATTCAGGAGGAAGGAAAAACCACGTAGATTTGTGGAGTCGAAGGACCTACCACAGCGGCATCTCAGACCCCCCACAGACGTAGGCTCCCACTCGAAGTGCACTGGAGATGCGGAGTTTGTCCTGGCTGAGAAGGCCACCAATGTTGGCCAGATGCAGGGCATCAATCGAGTACCCCGAGAACATTGCACTAACAGAAATGAAGCGGCTCCTAGAAAATTGATCGGAAAGATCAAAGAGAGAGTTGAAAGTTTCCCTCGAACGCAGATTGTCTCATACTCTCTGCTTCCGTCTATCCTCATCAGTAAGGGGAACTGACGAACCCAGCTCTTTCCACTGTTGTAAAGATTCATCCAATTAGTTGTGGAGGAGAATCCTCTCCACCACAACTAATTGGATTACCCACTAAAGGAGAGGATGTTACCCACTAAAGGAGAGCAAGCGTGGATAGAAGAAAGAAAGCAAGGTAGGGACAAATATGTACAAAGATGTGTTATATAAGAACAACTTTGCTTATTTAGATAATGTGTTTGTATGTGATGCAAAATACAATTAAACAGCGAATATCCGAACGAAATGGATTGTTTGGATAATTGATGCCGATGTAAACAGAGTAAACCACATACAACATAGAAATACTCGTTCGGGCGTCATTTTCTCTCTATTTCAACAATAACTATTAACTTATTCAAATTGAAGTTGAATAAGTTGGGTTCGCTGAACGAAACGCGTGTCCTTTCGTTTCTCTGTGTTAAGTCATCGTGGTAGTATTGTATTTGATAATATATTAAAACTCGTCCCAAGGACTGGGCGCTCTAGACCTTGGATCCCTTTAACAAATTAAATAGAAAACCTATTTACAGAGTTTTTCTCTCATTCAATTCTCTTGTGCAATTGTTGATAACTTTTCATTGTGACTCAGGCCGTAGTGGTAAAACCGGCTTTTTCTGTCCGATGTGTGTCGTCCACTTAGGGAGAGTATCACTGAATAGACAGAGACAGTTTGGAAGCTCGTCGGATGCACGTGTCTGTGGAATACTCAGTCACTTACTCCTTAATTTCATGAGCTGGCTTTTCAATTGATCGAGCAGCTGGAACATTCATCGTCGAAAACAACGAACTCCAATAAAACTGTTAAGTTTTCTCTTCAAAGATAAGTTAACAATAATTAAATCCTTGTAAAAAAACTCGGTTATATACTTATAATAGAGTCGTGGAGTGAATTAAGACACCTCTAATTGTGCCAGGCCGTTAAATATCAACTATAATAAAGTAAGGAGTGCGGGACAGCGACCAGAAAATATTTTTTTTTATCCCGTTTTTAAAATAAGTTGGATTAGTTTGAATAAATAATGAATGATTATTACATAACTTATCTACTAAATTTCGTAACTCTTGATTAAATATATTTTATTGCTTATTTAAAGATTCACTTCTTTAAAATTTTTAAATGTCAACACTTCCGATTAGTTCCGTCACTAATTTTTCTCCTAATTCAGTTTATATATAATATATATATTTTTTAATGTATCATGGATTACGTTACTGATTACATAAGACAGTGTAATGCAGACTTCGTTCAATTTCTGTGTATATTGTCAATTACGATTTTATTTGATGTATCATATCTACATGTATATATACATGCGTATAATATCAATATGCACACTACACATGCTAGCAGAAAAACCACCAGAAGGGTGGTTTTTCTGCTAGTCGTTGTAATTAACTCGATTATATACTTGTACCAGAGTCATGGAGTGAATTAACACTTTACCATTTACATTACTCTATATATACTATGGTATGTTAGTGGTAAAGGCTTTTATCTTACATAATTATCTCACATAATATCGAATCTACAAGATTTTGATGTTATTTATTTTGAGAACAATACCTTAATGTCAGTATGAGTGGCCAGTTACAGCTAGTTTGAACAGAAAGATGTGAGAGAATTCTGGCCGGATATGGCCGGCTTAAATGCTAAAGGGTTAAGACCCCAATGGTTGTGCCAAGCCGTTAAATCCTTCAGCTTGTCAGTCGCTTTTATGTTATTAAGTCCTTACGTATGAAATGTCCGGTTTTCTTTTTCAGACTTAATGACTTGATAATTTTTTTCTAAAACTGTTTAAAGTGATCGCCTGGGGTCAAACCAGCGGACCAGCTGGTACATTGTACTTTCAATAACTGTTTACAGTTATTGAAGGTTCACCTGTGCCGACAATATCTTTTTGATGTAAAATTTTTACAGGTTCTTGAGTAATTCAAAATCATTTTTAATCATTGTTTACAGCAAAGGATGGGACACCAGTATTATTGAGATATTTGTGGGCTTTTTAAAACTATTTAATTTTTTTTTTTAATCTAAACGAATTGAACCGTTTATTGAAGGAAAGGGTGATAATAACTGTCCAATGTAAATGACAAGAGGGAAAGGGTGATAATAACTGTCCAATGTAAATGACAAGAGGGAAATGTGATAATAACTGTCCAATGTAAATGACAAGAGGGAAAGGGTGATAATAACTGTCCAATGTAAATGACAAGAGGGAAAGGGTGATAATAACTGTCCAATGTAAATGACAAGAGGGAAATGTGATAATAACTGTCAAATGTAAATGACAAGAAGGAAATGTGATAATAACTGTCCAATGTAAATGACAAGAGGGAAAGGGTGATAATAACTGTCCAATGTAAATGACAAGAGGGAAAGGGTGATAATAACTGTCCAATGTAAATGACAAGAGGGAAAGGGTGATAATAACTGTCCAATGTAAATGACAAGAAGGAAAGGGTGATAATAACTGTCCAATGTAAATGACAAGAGGGAAAGGGTGATAATAACTGTCCAATGTAAATGACAAGAGGGAAAGGGTGATAATAACTGTCCAATGTAAATGACAAGAGGGAAAGGGGGATAATAACTGTCCAATGTAAATGACAAGAGAGAAAGGGTGATAATAACTGTCCAATGTAAATGAGAAGAGGGAAAGGGTGATAATAACTGTCCAATGTAAATGACAAGAGGGAAAGGGTGATAATAACTGTCCAATGTAAATGACAAGAGGGAAATGTGATAATAACTGTCCAATATAAATGACAAGAGGGAAAGGGTGATAATAACTGTCCAATGTAAATGACAAGAGGGAAAGGGTGATAATAACTGTCCAATGTAAATGACAAGAGGGAAAGGGTGATAATAACTGTCCAATGTAAATGATAAGAGGGAAAGGGTGATAATAACTGTCCAATGTAAATGACAAGAGGGAAAGGGTGATAATAACTGTCCAATGTAAATGACAAGAGGGAAAGGGTGATAATAACTGTCCAATGTAAATGACAAGAAGGAAAGGGTGATAATAACTGTCCAATGTAAATGACAAGAGGGAAAGGGTGATAATAACTGTCCAATGTAAATGAGAAGAGGGAAAGGGTGATAATAACTGTCCAATGTAAATGACAAGAGGGAAAGGGTGATAATAACTGTCCAATGTAAATAACAAGAGGGAAAGGGTGATAATAACTGTCCAATGTAAATAATAAGAGGGAAAGGGTGATAATAACTGTCCAATGTAAATGATAAGAGGGAAAGGGTGATAATAACTGTCCAATGTAAATGACAAGAGGGAAAGGGTGATAATAACTGTCCAATGTAAATGACAAGAGGGAAAGGGTGATAATAACTGTCCAATGTAAATGACAAGAGGGAAAAGGTGATAATAACTGTCCAATGTAAATGACAAGAGGGAAAGGGTGATAATAACTGTCCAATGTAAATGACAAGAGGGAAAGGGTGATAATAACTGTCCAATGTAAATAATAAGAGGGAAAGGGTGATAATAACTGTCCAATGTAAATGACAAGAGGGAAAGGGTGATAATAACTGTCCAATGTAAATGACAAGAGGGAAATGTGATAATAACTGTCCAATGTAAATGACAAGAGGGAAAGGGTGATAATAACTGTCCAATGTAAATGACAAGAGGGAAAGGGTGATAATAACTGTCCAATGTAAATGACAAGAGGGAAAGGGTGATAATAACTGTCCAATGTAAATGACAAGAGGGAAAGGGTGATAATAACTGTCCAATGTAAATGATAAGAGGGAAAGGGTGATAATAACTGTCCAATGTAAATGATAAGAGGGAAATGGTGATAATAACTGTCCAATGTAAATGACAAGAGGGAAAGGGTGATAATAACTGTCCAATGTAAATGACAAGAGGAAAATGTGTTAATAACTGTCCAATGTAAATGACAAGATGGAAACGTGATAATAACTGTCCAATGTAAATGACAAGAGGGAAATGTGATAATAACTGTCCAATGTAAATGACAAGAGGGAAATGTGATAATAACTGTCCAATGTAAATGACAAGAGGGAAAGGGTGATAATAACTGTCCAATGTAAATGACAAGAGGGAAATGTGATAATAACTGTCCAATGTAAATGACAAGAGGGAAAGGGTGATAATAACTGTCCAATGTAAATGACATAAGGGAAAGGGTGATAATAACTGTCCAATGTAAATGAGAAGAGGGAAAGGGTGATAATAACTGTCCAATGTAAATGACAAGAGGGAAAGGGTGATAATAACTGTCCAATGTAAATGACAAGAGGGAAAGGGTGATAATAACTGTCCAATGTAAATGACAAGAGGGAAATGTGATAATAACTGTCCAATGTAAATGACAAGAGGGAAAGGGTGATAATAACTGGCCAATGTAAATGACAAGAGGGAAAGGGTGATAATAACTGTCCAATGTAAATGATAAGAGGGAAAGGGTGATGATAACTGTCCAATGTAAATGACAAGAGGGAAAGGGTGATAATAACTGTCCAATGTAAATGACAAGAGGGAAAGGGTGATAATAACTGTCCAATGTAAATGATAAGAGGGAAAGGGTGATAATAACTGTCCAATGTAAATGACAAGAGGGAAATGGTGATAATAACTGTCCAATGTAAATGACAAGAGGGAAAGGGTGATAATAACTGTCCAATGTAAATGACAAGAGGAAAATGTGATAATAACTGTCCAATGTAAATGACAAGATGGAAACGTGATAATAACTGTCCAATGTAAATGACAAGAGGGAAATGTGATAATAACTGTCCAATGTAAATGACAAGAGGGAAATGTGATAATAACTGTCCAATGTAAATGACAAGAAGGAAAGGGTGATAATAACTGTCCAATGTAAATGACAAGAGGGAAATGTGATAATAACTGTCCAATGTAAATGACAAGAGGGAAAGGGTGATAATAACTGTCCAATGTAAATGACAAGAGGGAAAGGGTGATAATAACTGTCCAATGTAAATGAGAAGAGGGAAAGGGTGATAATAACTGTCCAATGTAAATGACAAGAGGAAAATGTGATAATAACTGTCCAATGTAAATGACAAGATGGAAACGTGATAATAACTGTCCAATGTAAATGACAAGAGGGAAATGTGATAATAACTGTCCAATGTAAATGATAAGAGGGAAAGGGTGATAATAACTGTCCAATGTAAATGACAAGAGGGAAAGGGTGATAATAACAGTCCAATGTAAATGACAAGAGGGAAAGGGTGATAATAACTGTCCAATGTAAATGAGAAGAGGGAAAGGGTGATAATAACTGTCCAATGTAAATGACAAGAGGGAAAGGGTGATAATAACTGTCCAATGTAAATGACAAGAGGGAAAGGGTGATAATAACTGTCCAATGTAAATGACAAGAGGGAAATGTGATAATAACTGTCCAATGTAAATGACAAGAGGGAAAGGGTGATAATAACTGGCCTATGTAAATGACAAGAGGGAAAGGGTGATAATAACTGTCCAATGTAAATGATAAGACGGAAAGGGTGATGATAACTGTCCAATGTAAATGACAAGAGGGAAAGGGTGATAATAACTGTCCAATGTAAATGACAAGAGGGAAAGGGTGATAATAACTGTCCAATGTAAATGATAAGAGGGAAAGGGTGATAATAACTGTCCAATGTAAATGACAAGAGGGAAATGGTGATAATAACTGTCCAATGTAAATGACAAGAGGGCAAGGGTGATAATAACTGTCCAATGTAAATGACAAGAGGAAAATGTGATAATAACTGTCCAATGTAAATGACAAGATGGAAACGTGATAATAACTGTCCAATGTAAATGACAAGAGGGAAATGTGATAATAACTGTCCAATGTAAATGACAAGAAGGAAAGGGTGATAATAACTGTCCAATGTAAATGACAAGAGGGAAATGTGATAATAACTGTCCAATGTAAATGACAAGAGGGAAAGGGTGATAATAACTGTCCAATGTAAATGACAAGAGGGAAAGGGTGATAATAACTGTCCAATGTAAATGAGAAGAGGGAAAGGGTGATAATAACTGTCCAATGTAAATGACAAGAGGAAAATGTGATAATAACTGTCCAATGTAAATGACAAGATGGAAACGTGATAATAACTGTCCAATGTAAATGACAAGAGGGAAATGTGATAATAACTGTCCAATGTAAATGACAAGAGGGAAATGTGATAATAACTGTCCAATGTAAATGACAAGAGGGAAAGGGTGATAATAACTGTCCAATGTAAATGACAAGAGGGAAAGGGTGATAATAACTGTCCAATGTAAATAATAAGAGGGAAAGGGTGATAATAACTGTCCAATGTAAATGATAAGAGGGAAAGGGTGATAATAACTGTCCAATGTAAATGACAAGAGGGAAAGGGTGATAATAACTGTCCAATGTAAATGACAAGAGGGAAAGGGTGATAATAACTGTCCAATGTAAATGACAAGAGGGAAAGGGTGATAATAACTGTCCAATGTAAATGACAAGAGGGAAAGGGTGATAATAACTGTCCAATGTAAATGACAAGAGGGAAAGGGTGATAATAACTGTCCAATGTAAATAATAAGAGGGAAAGGGTGATAATAACTGTCCAATGTAAATGACAAGAGAGAAAGGGTGATAATAACTGTCCAATGTAAATGAGAAGAGGGAAAGGGTGATAATAACTGTCCAATGTAAATGACAAGAGGGAAAGGGTGATAATAACTGTCCAATGTAAATGACAAGAGGGAAATGTGATAATAACTGTCCAATGTAAATGACAAGAGGGAAAGGGTGATAATAACTGTCCAATGTAAATGACAAGAGGGAAAGGGTGATAATAACTGTCCAATGTAAATGACAAGAGGGAAAGGGTGATAATAACTGTCCAATGTAAATGACAAGAGGGAAAGGGTGATAATAACTGTCCAATGTAAATGACAAGAGGGAAAGGGTGATAATAACTGTCCAATGTAAATAATAAGAGGGAAAGGGTGATAATAACTGTCCAATGTAAATGACAAGAGAGAAAGGGTGATAATAACTGTCCAATGTAAATGAGAAGAAGGAAAGGGTGATAATAACTGTCCAATGTAAATGACAAGAGGGAAAGGGTGATAATAACTGTCCAATGTAAATGACAAGAGGGAAATGTGATAATAACTGTCCAATGTAAATGACAAGAGGGAAAGGGTGATAATAACTGTCCAATGTAAATGACAAGAGGGAAAGGGTGATAATAACTGTCCAATGTAAATGACAAGAGGGAAAGGGTGATAATAACTGTCCAATGTAAATGACAAGAGGGAAAGGGTGATAATAACTGTCCAATGTAAATGATAAGAGGGAAAGGGTGATAATAACTGTCCAATGTAAATGACAAGAGGGAAATGGTGATAATAACTGTCCAATGTAAATGACAAGAGGGAAAGGGTGATAATAACTGTCCAATGTAAATGACAAGAGGAAATTGTGATAATAACTGTCCAATGTAAATGACAAGATGGAAACGTGATAATAACTGTCCAACGTAAATGACAAGAGGGAAATGTGATAATAACTGTCCAATGTAAATGACAAGAGGGAAAGGGTGATAATAACTGTCCAATGTAAATGACAAGAGGGAAATGTGATAATAACTGTCCAATGTCAATGACAAGAGGGAAAGGGTGATAATAACTGTCCAATGTAAATGACAAGAGGGAAAGGGTGATAATAACTGTCCAATGTAAATGAGAAGAGGGAAAGGGTGATAATAACTGTCCAATGTAAATGACAAGAGGGAAAGGGTGATAATAACTGTCCAATGTAAATGACAAGAGGGAAAGGGTGATAATAACTGTCCAATGTAAATGACAAGAGGGAAATGTGATAATAACTGTCCAATGTAAATGACAAGAGGGAAAGGGTGTTAATAACTGTCCAATGTAAATGACAAGAGGGAAAGGGTGATAATAACTGGCCAATGTAAATGACAAGAGGGAAAGGGTGATAATAACTGTCCAATGTAAATGATAAGAGGGAAAGGGTGATAATAACTGTCCAATGTAAATGACAAGAGGGAAAGGGTGATAATAACTGTCCAATGTAAATGACAAGAGGGAAATGTGATAATAACTGTCCAATGTAAATGACAAGAGGGAAAGGGTGATAATAACTGTCCAATGTAAATGACAAGAGGGAAAGGGTGATAATAACTGTCCAATGTAAATGAGAAGAGGGAAAGGGTGATAATAACTGTCCAATGTAAATGACAAGAGGGAAAGGGTGATAATAACTGTCCAATGTAAATGACAAGAGGGAAAGGGTGATAATAACTGTCCAATGTAAATGACAAGAGGGAAATGTGATAATAACTGTCCAATGTAAATGACAAGAGGGAAAGGGTGTTAATAACTGTCCAATGTAAATGACAAGAGGGAAAGGGTGATAATAACTGGCCAATGTAAATGACAAGAGGGAAAGGGTGATAATAACTGTCCAATGTAAATGATAAGAGGGAAAGGGTGATAATAACTGTCCAATGTAAATGACAAGAGGGAAAGGGTGATAATAACTGTCCAATGTAAATGACAAGAGGGAAAGGGTGATAATAACTGTCCAATGTAAATGATAAGAGGGAAAGGGTGATAATAACTGTCCAATGTAAATGACAAGAGGGAAATGGTGATGATAACTGTCCAATGTAAATGACAAGAGGGAAATGTGATAATAACTGTCCAATGTAAATGACAAGAGGGAAAGGGTGATAATAACTGTCCAATGTAAATGACAAGAGGGAAATGTGATAATAACTGTCCAATGTAAATGACAAGAGGGAAAGGGTGATAATAACTGTCCAATGTAAATGACAAGAGGGAAAGGGTGATAATAACTGTCCAATGTAAATGAGAAGAGGGAAAGGGTAATAATAACTGTCCAATGTAAATGACAAGAGGGAAAGGGTGATAATAACTGTCCAATGTAAATGACAAGAGGGAAAGGGTGATAATAACTGTCCAATGTAAATGACAAGAGGGAAATGTGATAATAACTGTCCAATGTAAATGACAAGAGGGAAAGGGTGATAATAACTGTCCAATGTAAATGACAAGAGGGAAATGTGATAATAACTGTCCAATGTAAATGACAAGAGGGAAAGGGTGATAATAACTGTCCAATGTAAATGACAAGAGGGAAAGGGTGATAATAACTGTCCAATGTAAATGAGAAGAGGGAAAGGGTAATAATAACTGTCCAATGTAAATGACAAGAGGGAAAGGGTGATAATAACTGTCCAATGTAAATGACAAGAGGGAAAGGGTGATAATAACTGTCCAATGTAAATGACAAGAGGGAAAGGGTGATAATAACTGTCCAATGTAAATAATAAGAGGGAAAGGGTGATAATAACTGTCCAATGTAAATGATAAGAGGGAAAGGGTGATAATAACTGTCCAATGTAAATGACAAGAGGGAAAGGGTGATAATAACTGTCCAATGTAAATGACAAGAGGGAAAGGGTGATAATAACTGTCCAATGTAAATGACAAGAGGGAAAGGGTGATAATAACTGTCCAATGTAAATGACAAGAGGGAAAGGGTGATAATAACTGTCCAATGTAAATGACAAGAGGGAAAGGGTGATAATAACTGTCCAATGTAAATAATAAGAGGGAAAGGGTGATAATAACTGTCCAATGTAAATGACAAGAGAGAAAGGGTGATAATAACTGTCCAATGTAAATGAGAAGAGGGAAAGGGTGATAATAACTGTCCAATGTAAATGACAAGAGGGAAAGGGTGATAATAACTGTCCAATGTAAATGACAAGAGGGAAATGTGATAATAACTGTCCAATGTAAATGACAAGAGGGAAAGGGTGATAATAACTGTCCAATGTAAATGACAAGAGGGAAAGGGTGATAATAACTGTCCAATGTAAATGACAAGAGGGAAAGGGTGATAATAACTGTCCAATGTAAATGACAAGAGGGAAAGGGTGATAATAACTGTCCAATGTAAATGACAAGAGGGAAAGGGTGATAATAACTGTCCAATGTAAATAATAAGAGGGAAAGGGTGATAATAACTGTCCAATGTAAATGACAAGAGAGAAAGGGTGATAATAACTGTCCAATGTAAATGAGAAGAAGGAAAGGGTGATAATAACTGTCCAATGTAAATGACAAGAGGGAAAGGGTGATAATAACTGTCCAATGTAAATGACAAGAGGGAAATGTGATAATAACTGTCCAATGTAAATGACAAGAGGGAAAGGGTGATAATAACTGTCCAATGTAAATGACAAGAGGGAAAGGGTGATAATAACTGTCCAATGTAAATGACAAGAGGGAAAGGGTGATAATAACTGTCCAATGTAAATGACAAGAGGGAAAGGGTTATAATAACTGTCCAATGTAAATGACAAGAGGGAAAGGGTGATAATAACTGTCCAATGTAAATGACAAGAGGGAAAGGGTGATAATAACTGTCCAATGTAAATGACAAGAGGGAAAGGGTGATAATAACTGTCCAATGTAAATGACAAGAGGGAAAGGGTGATAATAACTGTCCAATGTAAATAATAAGAGGGAAATGGTGATAATAACTGTCCAATGTAAATGACAAGAGGGAAAGGGTGATAATAACTGTCCAATGTAAATGACAAGAGGAAATTGTGATAATAACTGTCCAATGTAAATGACAAGATGGAAACGTGATAATAACTATCCAACGTAAATGACAAGAGGGAAATGTGATAATAACTGTCCAATGTAAATGACAAGAGGGAAAGGGTGATAATAACTGTCCAATGTAAATGACAAGAGGGAAATGTGATAATAACTGTCCAATGTCAATGACAAGAGGGAAAGGGTGATAATAACTGTCCAATGTAAATGACAAGAGGGAAAGGGTGATAATAACTGTCCAATGTAAATGAGAAGAGGGAAAGGGTGATAATAACTGTCCAATGTAAATGACAAGAGGGAAAGGGTGATAATAACTGTCCAATGTAAATGACAAGAGGGAAAGGGTGATAATAACTGTCCAATGTAAATGACAAGAGGGAAATGTGATAATAACTGTCCAATGTAAATGACAAGAGGGAAAGGGTGTTAATAACTGTCCAATGTAAATGACAAGAGGGAAAGGGTGATAATAACTGGCCAATGTAAATGACAAGAGGGAAAGGGTGATAATAACTGTCCAATGTAAATGATAAGAGGGAAAGGGTGATAATAACTGTCCAATGTAAATGACAAGAGGGAAAGGGTGATAATAACTGTCCAATGTAAATGACAAGAGGGAAATGTGATAATAACTGTCCAATGTAAATGACAAGAGGGAAAGGGTGATAATAACTGTCCAATGTAAATGACAAGAGGGAAAGGGTGATAATAACTGTCCAATGTAAATGAGAAGAGGGAAAGGGTGATAATAACTGTCCAATGTAAATGACAAGAGGGAAAGGGTGATAATAACTGTCCAATGTAAATGACAAGAGGGAAAGGGTGATAATAACTGTCCAATGTAAATGACAAGAGGGAAATGTGATAATAACTGTCCAATGTAAATGACAAGAGGGAAAGGGTGTTAATAACTGTCCAATGTAAATGACAAGAGGGAAAGGGTGATAATAACTGGCCAATGTAAATGACAAGAGGGAAAGGGTGATAATAACTGTCCAATGTAAATGATAAGAGGGAAAGGGTGATAATAACTGTCCAATGTAAATGACAAGAGGGAAAGGGTGATAATAACTGTCCAATGTAAATGACAAGAGGGAAAGGGTGATAATAACTGTCCAATGTAAATGATAAGAGGGAAAGGGTGATAATAACTGTCCAATGTAAATGACAAGAGGGAAATGGTGATGATAACTGTCCAATGTAAATGACAAGAGGGAAATGTGATAATAACTGTCCAATGTAAATGACAAGAGGGAAAGGGTGATAATAACTGTCCAATGTAAATGACAAGAGGGAAATGTGATAATAACTGTCCAATGTAAATGACAAGAGGGAAAGGGTGATAATAACTGTCCAATGTAAATGACAAGAGGGAAAGGGTGATAATAACTGTCCAATGTAAATGAGAAGAGGGAAAGGGTAATAATAACTGTCCAATGTAAATGACAAGAGGGAAAGGGTGATAATAACTGTCCAATGTAAATGACAAGAGGGAAAGGGTGATAATAACTGTCCAATGTAAATGACAAGAGGGAAATGTGATAATAACTGTCCAATGTAAATGACAAGAGGGAAAGGGTGTTAATAACTGTCCAATGTAAATGACAAGAGGGAAAGGGTGATAATAACTGGCCAATGTAAATGACAAGAGGGAAAGGGTGATAATAACTGTCCAATGTAAATGACAAGAGGGAAAGGGTGATAATAACTGTCCAATGTAAATGACAAGAGGGAAATGTGATAATAACTGTCCAATGTAAATGACAAGAGGGAAAGGGTGATAATAACTGTCCAATGTAAATGAGAAGAGGGAAAGGGTGATAATAACTGTCCAATGTAAATGAGAAGAGGGAAAGGGTGATAATAACTGTCCAATGTAAATGACAAGAGGGAAAGGGTGATAATAACTGTCCAATGTAAATGACAAGAGGGAAAGGGTGATAATAACTGTCCAATGTAAATGACAAGAGGGAAATGTGATAATAACTGTCCAATGTAAATGACAAGAGGGAAAGGGTGTTAATAACTGTCCAATGTAAATGACAAGAGGGAAAGGGTGATAATAACTGGCCAATGTAAATGACAAGAGGGAAAGGGTGATAATAACTGTCCAATGTAAATGATAAGAGGGAAAGGGTGATAATAACTGTCCAATGTAAATGACAAGAGGGAAAGGGTGATAATAACTGTCCAATGTAAATGACAAGAGGGAAAGGGTGATAATAACTGTCCAATGTAAATGATAAGAGGGAAAGGGTGATAATAACTGTCCAATGTAAATGACAAGAGGGAAATGGTGATAATAACTGTCCAATGTAAATGACAAGAGGGAAAGGGTGATAATAACTGTCCAATGTAAATGACAAGAGGAAAATGTGATAATAACTGTCCAATGTAAATGACAAGATGGAAACGTGATAATAACTGTCCAATGTAAATGACAAGAGGGAAATGTGATAATAACTGTCCAATGTAAATGACAAGAAGGAAAGGGTGATAATAACTGTCCAATGTAAATGACAAGAGGGAAATGTGATAATAACTGTCCAATGTAAATGACAAGAGGGAAAGGGTGATAATAACTGTCCAATGTAAATGACAAGATGGAAACGTGATAATAACTGTCCAATGTAAATGACAAGAGGGAAATGTGATAATAACTGTCCAATGTAAATGACAAGAGGGAAATGTGATAATAACTGTCCAATGTAAATGACAAGAGGGAAAGGGTGATAATAACTGTCCAATGTAAATGACAAGAGGGAAATGTGATAATAACTGTCCAATGTAAATGACAAGAGGGAAAGGGTGATAATAACTGTCCAATGTAAATGACAAGAGGGAAAGGGTGATAATAACTGTCCAATGTAAATGAGAAGAGGGAAAGGGTGATAATAACTGTCCAATGTAAATGACAAGAGGGAAAGGGTGATAATAACTGTCCAATGTAAATGACAAGAGGGAAAGGGTGATAATAACTGTCCAATGTAAATGACAAGAGGGAAATGTGATAATAACTGTCCAATGTAAATGACAAGAGGGAAAGGGTGATAATAACTGTCCAATGTAAATGACAAGAGGGAAAGGGTGATAATAACTGGCCAATGTAAATGACAAGAGGGAAAGGGTGATAATAACTGTCCAATGTAAATGATAAGAGGGAAAGGGTGATAATAACTGTCCAATGTAAATGACAAGAGGGAAAGGGTGATAATAACTGTCCAATGTAAATGACAAGAGGGAAAGGGTGATAATAACTGTCCAATGTAAATGATAAGAGGGAAAGGGTGATAATAACTGTCCAATGTAAATGACAAGAGGGAAATGGTGATAATAACTGTCCAATGTAAATGACAAGAGGGAAAGGGTGATAATAACTGTCCAATGTAAATGACAAGAGGAAAATGTGATAATAACTGTCCAATGTAAATGACAAGATGGAAACGTGATAATAACTGTCCAATGTAAATGACAAGAGGGAAATGTGATAATAACTGTCCAATGTAAATGACAAGAAGGAAAGGGTGATAATAACTGTCCAATGTAAATGACAAGAGGGAAATGTGATAATAACTGTCCAATGTAAATGACAAGAGGGAAAGGGTGATAATAACTGTCCAATGTAAATGAGAAGAGGGAAAGGGTGATAATAACTGTCCAATGTAAATGACAAGAGGGAAAGGGTGATAATAACTGTCCAATGTAAATGACAAGAGGGAAAGGGTGATAATAACTGTCCAATGTAAATGAGAAGAGGGAAAGGGTGATAATAACTGTCCAATGTAAATGACAAGAGGGAAAGGGTGATAATAACTGTCCAATGTAAATGACAAGAGGGAAAGGGTGATAATAACTGTCCAATGTAAATGACAAGAGGGAAAGGGTGATAATAACTGTCCAATGTAAATGACAAGAGGGAAAGGGTGATAATAACTGTCCAATGTAAATGACAAGAGGGAAAGGGTGATAATAACTGTCCAATGTAAATGACAAGAGGGAAAGGGTGATAATAACTGTCCAATCTAAATGACAAGAGGGAAAGGGTGATAATAACTGTCCAATGTAAATGACAAGAGGGAAAGGGTGATAATAACTGTCCAACGTAAATGACAAGAGGGAAATGTGATAATAACTGTCCAATGTAAATGACAAGAGGGAAAGGGTGATAATAACTGTCCAATGTAAATGACAAGAGGGAAAGGGTGATAATAACTGTCCAATGTAAATGACAAGAGGGAAAGGGTGATAATAACTGTCCAATGTAAATGACAAGAGGGAAATGTGATAATAACTGTCCAATGTAAATGACAAGAGGGAAAGGGTGATAATAACTGTCCAATGTAAATGACAAGAGGAAAAGGGTGATAATAACTGTCCAATGTAAATGAGAAGAGGGAAAGGGTGATAATAACTGTCCAATGTAAATGACAAGAGGGAAAGGGTGATAATAACTGTCCAATGTAAATGACAAGAGGGAAACGGTGATAATAACTGTCCAATGTAAATGACAAGGGGGAAATGTGATAATAACTGTCCAATGTAAATGACAAGAGGGAAAAGGTGATAATAACTGTCAAATGTAAATGACAAGAGGGAAAGGGTGATCATAACTGTCCAATGTAAATGACAAGAGGGAAAGGGTGATAATAACTGTCCAATGTAAATGACAAGAGGGAAAGGGTGATAATAACTGTCCAATGTAAATGACAAGAGGGAAAGGGTGATAATAACTGTCCAATGTAAATGACAAGAGGGAAAGGGTGATAATAACTGTCCAATGTAAATGACAAGAGGGAAAGGGTGATAATAACTGTCCAATGTAAATGACAAGAGGGAAAGGGTGATAATAACTGTCCAATGTAAATGACAAGAGAGAAAGGGTGATAATAACTGTCCAATGTAAATGAGAAGAGGGAAAGGGTGATAATAACTGTCCAATGTAAATGACAAGAGGGAAAGGGTGATAATAACTGTCCAATGTAAATGACAAGAGGGAAATGTGATAATAACTGTCCAATGTAAATGACAAGAGGGAAAGGGTGATAATAACTGTCCAATGTAAATGACAAGAGGGAAAGGGTGATAATAACTGTCCAATGTAAATGACAAGAGGGAAAGGGTGATAATAACTGTCCAATGTAAATGATAAGAGGGAAAGGGTGATAATAACTGTCCAATGTAAATGACAAGAGGGAAAGGGTGATAATAACTGTCCAATGTAAATGACAAGAGGGAAAGGGTGATAATAACTGTCCAATGTAAATGATAAGAGGGAAAGGGTGATAATAACTGTCCAATGTAAATGACAAGAGGGAAATGGTGATAATAACTGTCCAATGTAAATGACAAGAGGGAAAGGGTGATAATAACTGTCCAATGTAAATGACAAGAGGAAAATGTGTTAATATCTGTCCAATGTAAATGACAAGATGGAAACGTGATAATAACTGTCCAATGTAAATGACAAGAGGGAAATGTGATAATAACTGTCCAATGTAAATGACAAGAGGGAAATGTGATAATAACTGTCCAATGTAAATGACAAGAGGGAAAGGGTGATAATAACTGTCCAATGTAAATGACAAGAGGGAAATGTGATAATAACTGTCCAATGTAAATGACAAGAGGGAAAGGGTGATAATAACTGTCCAATGTAAATGACAAGAGGGAAAGGGTGATAATAACTGTCCAATGTAAATGAGAAGAGGGAAAGGGTGATAATAACTGTCCAATGTAAATGACAAGAGGGAAAGGGTGATAATAACTGTCCAATGTAAATGACAAGAGGGAAAGGGTGATAATAACTGTCCAATGTAAATGACAAGAGGGAAATGTGATAATAACTGTCCAATGTAAATGACAAGAGGGAAAGGGTGATAATCACTGTCCAATGTAAATGACAAGAGGGAAAGGGTGATAATAACTGGCCAATGTAAATGACAAGAGGGAAAGGGTGATAATAACTGTCCAATGTAAATGATAAGAGGGAAAGGGTGATGATAACTGTCCAATGTAAATGACAAGAGGGAAAGGGTGATAATAACTGTCCAATGTAAATGACAAGAGGGAAAGGGTGATAATAACTGTCCAATGTAAATGATAAGAGGGAAAGGGTGATAATAACTGTCCAATGTAAATGACAAGAGGGAAATGGTGATAATAACTGTCCAATGTAAATGACAAGAGGGAAAGGGTGATAATAACTGTCCAATGTAAATGACAAGAGGAAAATGTGATAATAACTGTCCAATGTAAATGACAAGATGGAAACGTGATAATAACTGTCCAATGTAAATGACAAGAGGGAAATGTGATAATAACTGTCCAATGTAAATGACAAGAGGGAAATGTGATAATAACTGTCCAATGTAAATGAGAAGAGGGAAAGGGTGATAATAACTGTCCAATGTAAATGACAAGAGGGAAAGGGTGATAATAACTGTCCAATGTAAATGACAAGAGGGAAATGTGATAATAACTGTCCAATGTAAATGACAAGAGGGAAAGGGTGATAATAACTGTCCAATGTAAATGACAAGAGGGAAAGGGTGATAATAACTGTCCAATGTAAATGACAAGAGGGAAAGGGTGATAATAACTGTCCAATGTAAATGACAAGAGGGAAAGGGTGATAATAACTGTCCAATGTAAATGACAAGAGGGAAAGGGTGATAATAACTGTCCAATGTAAATAATAAGAGGGAAAGGGTGATAATAACTGTCCAATGTAAATGACAAGAGAGAAAGGGTGATAATAACTGTCCAATGTAAATGACAAGAGGGAAAGGGTGATAATAACTGTCCAATGTAAATGACAAGAGGGAAAGGGTGATAATAACTGTCCAATGTAAATGACAAGAGGGAAAGGGTGATAATAACTGTCCAATGTAAATGATAAGAGGGAAAGGGTGATAATAACTGTCCAATGTAAATGACAAGAGGGAAAGGGTGATAATAACTGTCCAATGTAAATGACAAGAGGGAAAGGGTGATAATAACTGTCCAATGTAAATGATAAGAGGGAAAGGGTGATAATAACTGTCCAATGTAAATGACAAGAGGGAAATGGTGATAATAACTGTCCAATGTAAATGACAAGAGGGAAAGGGTGATAATAACTGTCCAATGTAAATGACAAGAGGAAAATGTGATAATAACTGTCCAATGTAAATGACAAGATGGAAACGTGATAATAACTGTCCAATGTAAATGACAAGAGGGAAATGTGATAATAACTGTCCAATGTAAATGACAAGAGGGAAAGGGTGATAATAACTGTCCAATGTAAATGACAAGAGGGAAATGTGATAATAACTGTCCAATGTAAATGACAAGAGGGAAAGGGTGATAATAACTGTCCAATGTAAATGACAAGAGGGAAAGGGTGATAATAACTGGCCAATGTAAATGACAAGAGGGAAAGGGTGATAATAACTGTCCAATGTAAATGATAAGAGGGAAAGGGTGATAATAACTGTCCAATGTAAATGACAAGAGGGAAAGTGTGATAATAACTGTCCAATGTAAATGACAAGAGGGAAAGGGTGATAATAACTGTCCAATGTAAATGATAAGAGGGAAAGGGTGATAATAACTGTCCAATGTAAATGACAAGAGGGAAATGGTGATAATAACTGTCCAATGTAAATGACAAGAGGGAAAGGGTGATAATAACTGTCCAATGTAAATGACAAGAGGAAAATGTGATAATAACTGTCCAATTTAAATGACAAGATGGAAACGTGATAATAACTGTCCAATGTAAATGACAAGAGGGAAATGTGATAATAACTGTCCAATGTAAATGACAAGAAGGAAAGGGTGATAATAACTGTCCAATGTAAATGACAAGAGGGAAATGTGATAATAACTGTCCAATGTAAATGACAAGAGGGAAAGGGTGATAATAACTGTCCAATGTAAATGACAAGAGGGAAAGGGTGATAATAACTGTCCAATGTAAATGAGAAGTGGGAAAGCGTGATAATAACTGTCCAATGTAAATGACAAGAGGAAAATGTGATAATAACTGTCCAATGTAAATGACAAGATGGAAACGTGATAATAACTGTCCAATGTAAATGACAAGAGGGAAAGGGTGATAATAACTGTCCAATGTAAATGACAAGAGGGAAATGTGATAATAACTGTCCAATGTAAATGACAAGAGGGAAAGGGTGATAATAACTGTCCAATGTAAATGACAAGAGGGAAAGGGTGATAATAACTGGCCAATGTAAATGACAAGAGGGAAAGGGTGATAATAACTGTCCAATGTAAATGATAAGAGGGAAAGGGTGATAATAACTGTCCAATGTAAATGACAAGAGGGAAAGTGTGATAATACTGTCCAATGTAAATGACAAGAGGGAAAGGGTGATAATAACTGTCCAATGTAAATGATAAGAGGGAAAGGGTGATAATAACTGTCCAATGTAAATGACAAGAGGGAAATGCTGATAATAACTGTCCAATGTAAATGATAAGAGGGAAAGGGTGATAATAACTGTCCAATGTAAATGACAAGAGGAAAATGTGATAATAACTGTCCAATGTAAATGACAAGATGGAAACGTGATAATAACTGTCCAATGTAAATGACAAGAGGGAAATGTGATAATAACTGTCCAATGTAAATGACAAGAAGGAAAGGGTGATAATAACTGTCCAATGTAAATGACAAGAGGGAAATGTGATAATAACTGTCCAATGTAAATGACAAGAGGGAAAGGGTGATAATAACTGTCCAATGTAAATGACAAGAGGGAAAGGGTGATAATAACTGTCCAATGTAAATGAGAAGAGGGAAAGGGTGATAATAACTGTCCAATGTAAATGACAAGAGGGAAAGGGTGATAATAACTGTCCAATGTAAATGACAAGAGGGAAAGGGTGATAATAACTGTCCAATGTAAATGAGAAGAGGGAAAGGGTGATAATAACTGTCCAATGTAAATGACAAGAGGGAAAGGGTGATAATAACTGTCCAATGTAAATGACAAGAGGGAAAGGGTGATAATAACTGTCCAATGTAAATGACAAGAGGGAAAGGGTGATAATAACTGTCCAATGTAAATGACAAGAGGGAAAGGGTGATAATAACTGTCCAATGTAAATGACAAGAGGGAAAGGGTGATAATAACTGTCCAATGTAAATGACAAGAGGGAAAGGGTGATAATAACTGTCCAATGTAAATGACAAGAGGGAAAGGGTGATAATAACTGTCCAATGTAAATGACAAGAGGGAAAGGGTGATAATAACTGTCCAACGTAAATGACAAGAGGGAAATGTGATAATAACTGTCCAATGTAAATGACAAGAGGGAAAGGGTGATAATAACAGTCCAATGTAAATGACAAGAGGGAAAGGGTGATAATAACTGTCCAATGTAAATGACAAGAGGGAAAGGGTGATAATAACTGTCCAATGTAAATGACAAGAGGGAAAGGGTGATAATAACTGTCCAATGTAAATGACAAGAGGGAAAGGGTGATAATAACTGTCCAATGTAAATGACAAGAGGGAAAGGGTGATAATAACTGTCCAATGTAAATGACAAGAGGGAAAGGGTGATAATAACTGTCCAATGTAAATGACAAGAGGGAAAGGGTGATAATAACTGTCCAATGTAAATGACAAGAGGGAAAGGGTGATAATAACTGTCCAATGTAAATGACAAGAGGGAAAGGGTGATAATAACTGTCCAATGTAAATGACAAGAGGGAAAGGGTGATAATAACTGTCCAATGTAAATGACAAGAGGGAAAGGGTGATAATAACTGTCCAATGTAAATGACAAGAGGGAAAGGGTGATAATAACTGTCCAATGTAAATGACAAGAGGGAAAGGGTGATAATAACTGTCCAATGTAAATGACAAGAGGGAAAGGGTGATAATAACTGTCCAATGTAAATGACAAGAGGGAAAGGGTGATAATAACTGTCCAATGTAAATGACAAGAGGGAAAGGGTGATAATAACTGTCCAATGTAAATGACAAGAGGGAAAGGGTGATAATAACTGTCCAATGTAAATGACAAGAGGGAAAGGGTGATAATAACTGTCCAATGTAAATGACAAGAGGGAAATGAAAAAGAAAGAGAAGTAAAAGAAGAAAAAGAAAGAAAAAAAAGCAACGAAAGAAAAAGAAAGGAGGTGGAATGATAGACTGATCACCCCAGACAGAGGAGTATATTGCAAGTGCCATCTCACCACACATCCTTTCTCTGGCGCGCTATTTTCTTTCTGATTTTACGGAGGAAATCATCTGTTCGGGGATCGAGGACACCTGAGGTCTTGGCAGTAACCGGCAAGAAAAGGAAGCTGTCTGCCAAACATAGGATTGGCAGTATCGGTAGAGGGTCGGACGCCATTCTTTGCAGAAAAGAGTTACGGCCCTTTATGGTCTGAGTTCAAATCCCGCCAAGGTTAACTTACGGGGTCGATAAAATAAAGTACCAGTAATACACTGGGATAATTGCTGACCTTGGGCCAAAAGTAGAAACAGTTATTTCATTATGTTTCCCTCCTTTACACTGAGGGCGGCGGTGCCATGGTTTGCGGCCGATGTGAAATGATTTACTTTAATCTTAAATTCACGTTAAACAGTATCGCTAATTCAATATCCACAAAGCCGTGATATTTTTCCGGATAAGAAATTCGTATAATTGATGTTCGGATAACCAGGTTTTAACTGTAATAATTGTTTCTACTTTTGGCACAAGGCCAGCAATTACCCAGCACATTACTGGTACTTTATTTTATCGACCCCGTAAGGATGAAAGGCAAAGTTAACCTCGGCGGGATTTGAACTCAGAAAGCATGGCGTCCGACCTTCAATCGATACTGCCAATTCACCGCCCTTTTAACTGTAATAATGGTTTCTGATTTTGGCAAAAGGCCATCAAATTTTAGTGGGGATGAAAGTAAGGATGAAAGCCAAAGCTAACCTCGGCGTGATTTGAACACATAACGTAAAGGGCCATAACAATATGCTGCAAAGCATGGTGTCCGACACTCTAAATACTGCCAATAATAATAATAATGGTTACTGATTTAGGCACAAGGCCAGCAAGGGGAGGGTAAAGTCGATAAAATCTACCCCCAGTGCGTGACTGGTTCTTTATTTTATCGACCCCGTAAAGGCAAAACCTAACCTCGGCGGGATTTGAACACAGAACATAAAGGGCCGTAACTCCATACTGACAAGCATGGCGGCTGACGCTCTACCGATTCTGCCAATCCACCACCCTTCTAATAATATCAGTGGGTTACTGCCTATTGTGAATCTGTCATTGTCTACACGACTGTTAAGTATATTTTAGGTTGTAATTTTGATAAGACATCGGATAATTGATGTTCGGATAAGTGAGGTTTGACTGTATTCAGTGTTTTTCAGTCCATTACCTAGCTGTCAAACTTTAGTTTGTAATATTCCAAGTAGTGTCTACTGTGTGGAGGTATCAATTGTGTGGTGTTAACAGAATTACGGCCTGAAACCGTCTCCCAGTATAGGAAGTATTTAAGGCATCGAACTGGCCGAGTCTGTTGGATGGAATGATCTGTGATATTGGTTTGGACTCTCTTCTCTCCAACTACAAATCTCGCCCACATCAACTTTGCATTTCTACCATTCGAAGTTGATAAAAAAGTACCAGTCCAGTACTGGGGTCGATTCTTCCTCTATATATCTTTCTCATTTCCATTCTCTCAGTCTCTCTGGAAGAAATCTGCTGTATTCTGACCTGGAGAGGAGATGGGCTCCACTGAGTTTTAAAATACCTTAACAAAGCCATCAATATGGTGCCCCTATGACTACCTCCAAAGTTATGGGACCATACATGCAAACATAGTCACTATTTAGTTGGTGAGTGTTAGCATATTCAAGTTAACGGGAATAATATCAGCAATAATTGTTTCTACTTTAGGCACAAGGCCAGCAATTACCCAGTGCATTACTGGTACTTTACTGGTACTTTATTTTATCGACCCCGTAAGGATGAAAGGCAAAGTTAACCTCGGCGGGATTTGAACTCAGATCGTAAAGGGACGTAACTATGCTGGAAAGCATGGCGTCCGACCCTCTACCGATACTGCTAATCCACAGCAATAATGGCATATTTTAATACAAGGCCAGCATTTCTTGTGGTGAAGTTAAGTCGATTAAATTACTTAATTGATACTTAATTTTATAGACATCTGAAATATGAAAGGTAAAGTTGAACTCGAAGAGATTTAACCCCAGAAGAAAAGGAGCCGTAGTGAAATACTACAAAGCAGTTTGTCCGTCACTCTACTGATTTTGCCATACCAGCTCCTTCATATCGATAACAACAACAAATAAACATTATGTGGAACGGGATATATGTCTAGGGTGGGTAAAATTCCCGAGATCCATGGACGAGTTCTCTCCAGCGGTCTCTGTCCCTCATTATCGTTGCCATGTCCTGCGCCTCCAACAGACCAGTGTCTGTCCTTAGGGCATCAACATACGTTAACCTTGGTCTTCCTCTTCGACTGTGTCCATGTAGGGGCTCTCACGGGAGCACTGAGTGCAGTGTCAACTCTGAATGTCGGTGAGCTTGTCCAGCTAACCTCAGTCTCCTCTGGGTTACTCTCGAGCTGACTTTTGGGAGGCTCCCGTACAGTTCTGAGTTCTTCATCCTCAGTGTATACTGATTAATGTTCAGAGCCATCCTCAACATTCTCGTGTAGCACCCATCCACCATCTGAGTGAGTTTCTTGGTCAGTGTCCAAGTCTCAGACTCGTACAGCAGCACAGACTCCACTACAGCAACAAAGAGGCGGATCTTCAGGTCTTTACAAAGGTCCGACTTCCACACTGATCTCAAGCTGTGGCATATGTAAAAAGGTTAAAACAATACAAATGGAGCGTAAAGTGAAGGCAACGAAAAAGTTAGTTACCTGGTAATCTTTTTTTTTTTTCGTCCCAATATTTCGGGACTTAAAATTCCCTTCGTTAAAGTATGGAGAACTTTCAGAGAAAAACGTTCCGGTTTCTTTGCTTTGAAGCGAATTTTAGAACG
>OZ024741.1:9855006-9942506 GCA_964016885.1 Eledone cirrhosa | reverse complement strand
ACAAACTAACATTTGTGCAGTAAAATGGCGGCGTTTGGTTGGAAGATACGAAAGACACCTTAGTTATTAACACAAGTTATCCGCTTGCAAAAGACGGTCATTGGATTTAATGAAATTATAAAGACGTTAGTAATTTGTTGAGTGGTATGTTGAGTAATATGTTGAGTGGTATGTTGAGTGGTATGTTGAGTAATATGTTTAGTGGTATGTTGAGTAATATGTTGAGTGGTATGTTGAGTGGTATGTTGAGTAATATGTTTAGTGGTATGTTGAGTAATATGTTGAGTGGTATGTTGAGTGGTATGTTGAGTAATATGTTTAGTGGTATGTTGAGTAATATGTTGAGTGGTATGTTGAGTGGTATGTTGAGTAATATGTTTAGTGGTATGTTGAGTAATATGTTGAGTGGTATGTTGAGTGGTATGTTGAGTAATATGTTGAGTGGTATGTTGAGTAATATGTTGAGTAATATCTAATGTCCATAGTATTCAGATAGCAAGGGTATCAACAAGTGCTGACATCTATATCAGAATTTCCAGCTCAAATGGAAGGTAAGACATAAATATATCTACCAAATCTACATTTTAACGAATATAAACAATTTTGGAGATGTTTTCCCTTTGAAATTTTATCACAAAAGAGGAGTATATGTATCCGGCTATAAAACAACTAATGATAGTCCTCCTTTGATTTTAGGGACAAGTGTCGTTATAAGAAGTCCTCATCCACACCTGCTATCAGGAACGCACCTAGGGTTCTCCTCTCTTTAGAGAGGTGCATCATCGCGATGTGGAGAGAATACTTTGCTGATACTAAACCCGATCACAACAGCATCTTCGGATGTACACGAAGTGCATCTGGGAGCGATGAATAATCTGTTGAAGACTGAGATCACAAGAGTAATTAAAGACCTCAAATGCGGCAAAGCCGTTGGGGAGGATGAAATTCGGCCCGAGACCTTAAATACCTTAAATTGAGAAATTATTATTTGGCTGACTCGTGTTTGCCGGGACTTCTCCGAATTTGAAAACCACAGGTCCGATATTAATGGCATATGGTTAGAATGTCTTAGAAAAGAATCGCTGGACAGATTTTACGGGCAAAACCAACAAGCAGGAGTCCCAGGGGTAGATCTCGAGCAAGATCGTTGGATAACATCCATGAGCTTTGCTGGCTTCACTTGGAGATCCAGCCGAGTCAGCTGACAGGATCTCCTCGAAGGAGTGTCTGAGGACTGCGTCTCCACAAACCTCTCAGGGTGCCTCAGATGAAGTTAGTCATATGTCACATTAGAGTTTGGAGGAATTTGTGGATCAGTGTAGTTAAGGAAGACGATATGATAGAAGACGAAACAGTCTTAATCAGCAATAGCTGTATACAAATATAATAGAAAATGAGATTTGGATGTTGATAGAGGTAATATAAATTATTCATTGCATTGAGATTCTTGCCAAAGAAAACCTTAAGCCCTTAGCAGAACAGCAATCGTTCAGTTCAGATAACGAAGTAGAGATTCTTCCAAGACAAGTTCTCACACAGAGATCTTATTTAAAAGCCTTAGTTAAATAACTTCTGCTTTAGAGCGATAGTATAAAACAAATTCAAGTTTCGAACGAAGAACTGAAAATAGAAGATCTATAAATGATAGCTTTGAATCTCAATAGTTTAGGACGGAGATAATATGGCTGCCGTAACTCTCCCCATGGGATTACAGACATGTGTGTGTATGTGTTTCTATGTGTGTGTGTGGGGGGGGGGTGCTTGTAGCTACATTTTTCACCGATATACAAGGATGCTAACATCAAAAACTGTTCTTGGAGCAGAATTCTTTAAAATACATGTTCTACAGACACACACACACATGCATGTATACATACACACACACACACACACACACATATATATATATGTGTGTGTGTGTGTGTGTGTGTGTGTTAAGGCCAGTTACTATAACTGAGCCGGACTAGGTATGGCTCCGTTGCAGTAACTGGACTTAATAGTTATATTAAAACTCACCCTCCGCCGCCTTACAGTTGCTCTCTACCTTAGATATTTCTACCAACTCATTAACACTATATATATATATATATATATATGTGTGTGTGCGAGTGTGTGTGTATGTGTGTGTATGTGTGTGTGTATGTGTGAGAGAAAGTGAAAGTGTGTATGTGTGTATATATGTGCGAGTGTGTGTGTGTGTGATACATAGTTCAACACTTTATCTACTTAATTTCTATAGTCAACTCGTGTCCACACACACATATGTATACGCCTATACATACTCACACACACTTACATATATACATACATATGGGCACACATACATATACACATACATAAATATGGACACACATACTCACACACATACATATGGACACACATACATATATACATACATTGGGACACACATACATATATACATACATATGCACACACATACAAATATACATACATATGCACACACATACATATATACATACATATGCACACACATGTACATCTCATGTATATACTCATATACGCACGTGTGCACAACGATATATACGTCAACTCAGTCGGTACCTCATCTTAACATATTAATATTTTTACAGGTTTACATACACACACACACACATATATATATATATATATATATATGTGTGTGTGTGTGTGTGTGTGTGTATGTGTGTGTGTGCATACATACATATATATATATATATACACATACATATATATATATACATATACATATATATATATATTCATATATATATATGTGTGTGTGTGTGTGTGTGTGTGTGTGTGTGTGTGTATATATATATACACATACATATATATATACATAAATATATATATATATATATATATATATATATATAGGTGTGTGTGTGTGTGCATATATATATATATATATTCACATATATATATATGTGTGTGTGTGTGTGTATGTGTATGTGTGTGTGTATGTATGCATACATACATATATATATATATATATATATATACACATACATATATATATGTATGTATATATATATATATATATATACATATGCATATATATATATATATATATGTATGTGTGTGTGTGTATGTGTGTGTGTGTGTGTGTGTGTGAATGTATGACTATATATATATTTCTTTATATTAGTTTTATCAAGCATGTTTGCTGTTGGCGGAGTATTTTGACAGATCTTCTATTACATAAAATTTGACATCCGATTACCGAAATCAGCGGGATATACGCCTGATTCGAACCTACCCTGTTATGCCTACTTCCCGCTGACAACCGAACCTATTGCTGGCTTGCTTTTTGTGATATCCGTCAGATGAGAAAGTGTCAAATTAGTGTTTCACCGTGTCCACTTCATTTGTGTTGAATTATCAACCATGTCACGCTTTGCTGAAGATATTGTTGTCATTTTTTAGTAGATTTGTTGAAATGACGGACAACATAACTTGTGGTGTTTAGTTACATCATTTTATGAGTTCAAATCTTGCCTGGATGGAATTTGACGTTTCTCCTTCTGTCTTTAATAACACAAAGTTCTTATAATGTACGGAGACATTTACATCCTGAGTTCAAATTATATCAACCTCAATTCTACCGCTTATTCGAGGTCGAAAAATAAAGTATCAGTTTAATCAATTTAATCGACTTTCCACTTTCCTTCAAATAGCTGGCTATGTACCAAGAGTAGATATAATAGGGCTTAGCTCCCTCTGTTGGTATAGATTTGGTATAACATCTACCACAGTAAAGTAGATACTATTGACTATAGCTCCCTCTAGTGGTATAGTGTTGGTATAACATCTACCAGAGTAAAGTAGATACTATTGACTATAGCTCCCTCTGTTGGTATAGTGTTGGTATAACATCTACCATAGTAAAGTAGATACTATTGACTATAGCCATCACTGTTGGTATAGTGTTGGTATAACATCTACCATACTAAAGTAGATACTATTGACTATAGCTCCCTCTGTTGGTATAGTGTTGGTATAACATCTACCACAGTAAAGTAGATACTATTGACTATAGCTCCCTCTGTTGGTATAGTGTTGGTATAACATCTACCACAGTAAAGTAGATACTATTGACTATAGCTCCCTCTGTTGGTATAGTGTTGGTATAACATCTACCACAGTAAAGTAGAGACTATTGACTATAGCTCCCTCTGTTGGTATAGTGTTGGTATAACATCTACCACACTAAAGGATATACTATTGACTATAGCTCCCTCTATTGGTATGGTGTTGGTATAACATCTACCACAGTAAAGTAGATACTATTGACTATAGCTCCCTCTAGTGGTATAGTGTTGGTATAACATCTACCACAGTAAAGTAGATACTATTGACTATAGCTTCCTCTTGTGGTATAGTGTTGGTATAACATCTACCACAGTAAAGTAGATACTATTGAATATAGCTCCCTCTAGTGGTATAGTGTTGGTATAACATCTACCATAGTAAAGTAGATACTATTGACAATGGCTCCCTCTATTGGTATAGTGTTGGTATAACATCTACCAGACTAAAGTAGATACTATTGACTATAGCTCCCTCTATTGGTATAGTGTTGGTATAACATCTACCACACTAAAGGAGATACTATTGACTATGGCTCCCTCTATTGGTATAGTGTTGGTATAACATCTACCACAGTAAAGTAGATACTATTGACTATAGCTTCCTCTTGTGGTATAGTGTTGGTATAACATCTACCACAGTAAAGTAGATACTATTGAATATAGCTCCCTCTAGTGGTATAGTGTTGGTATAACATCTACCATAGTAAAGTAGTTACTATTGACAATGGCTCCCTCTATTGGTATAGTGTTGGTATAACATCTACCACACTAAAGTAGATACTATTGACTATAGCTCCCTCTATTGGTATAGTGTTGGTATAACATCTACCACAGTAAAGTAGATACTATTGACTATAGCTCCCTCTATTGGTATAGTGTTGGTATAACATCTACCTCAGTAAAACAGATACTATTGACTATAGCTCCCTCTATTGGTATAGTGTTGGTATAACATCTACCACAGTAAAGTAGATACTATTGACTATAGCTCCCTCTATTGGTATAGTGTTGGTATAACATCTACCACAGTAAAGTAGATACTATTGACTATAGCTCCCTCTAGTGGTATAGTGTTGGTATAACATCTACCACAGTAAAGTAGATACTATTGACTATAGCTCCCTCTATTGGTATAGTGTTGGTATAACATCTACCACAGTAAAGTAGATACTATTGACTATAGCTCCCTCTTGCGGTATAGTGTTGGTATGACATCTACCATAGTAAAGTAGATACTATTGACTATAGCTCCCTCTGTTGGTATAGTGTTGGTATAACATCTACCATAGTAAAGTAGATACTATTGACTATAGCTCCCTCTAGTAGTATAGTGTTGGTATAACATCTACCACAGTAAAGTAGATACTATTGACTATAGCTCCCTCTATTGGTATAGTGTTGGTATAACATCTACCACAGTAAAGTAGATACTATTGACTATAGCTCCCTCTTGCGGTATAGTGTTGGTATGACATCTACCATAGTAAAGTAGATACTATTGACTATAGCTCCCTCTGTTGGTATAGTGTTGGTATAACATCTACCATAGTAAAGTAGATACTATTGACTATAGCTCCCTCTATTGGTATAGTGTTGGTATAACATCTACCACAGTAAAGTAGATACTATTGACTATAACTCCCTCTAGTGGTATAGTGTTGGTATAACATCTACCACAGTAAAGTAGATACTATTGACGGTAGCTCCCTCTATTGGTATAGTGTTGGTATAACATCTACCATAGTAAAGTAGATACTATTGACTATAGCTCCCTCTGTTGGAATAGTGTTGGTATAACATCTACCACAGTAAAGTAGATACTATTGACTATAGCTCCCTCTAGTGGTATAGTGTTGGTATAACATCTCACATAGTAAAGTAGATACTATTGACTATAGCCATCACTGTTGGTATAGTGTTGGTATAACTTCTACCATAGTAAAGTAGATACTATTGACTATAGCCATCACTGTTGGTATAGTGTTGGTATAACATCTATCACAGTAAAGTAGATACTATTGACTATAGCTCCCTCTGTTGGTATAGTGTTGGTATAACATCTACCATAGTAAAGTAGATACTATTGACTATAGCTCCCTCTATTGGTACAGTGTTGGTATAACATATACCACAGTAAAGTAGATACTATTGACTATAGCTCCCTCTAGTGTTATAGTGTTGGGATAACAGCTACCACAGTAAAGTAGATACTATTGACTATAGGTCCCTCTAGTGGTATAGTGTTGGTATAACATCTACCACAGTAAAGTAGATACTATTGACTATAGCTCCATCTATTCGTATAGTGTTGGTATAACATCTACCATAGTAAAGTAGATACTATTGACTATAGCCATCACTGTTGGTATAGTGTTGGTATAACATCTACCACAGTAAAGTAAATACTATTGACTATAGCTCCCTCTAGTGGTATAGTGTTGGTATAACATCTCCCACAGTAAAGTAGATACTATTGACTATAGCTCCCTCTAGTGGTATAGTGTTGGTATAACATCTACCACAGTAAAGTAGATACTATTGACTATAGCTCCCTCTAGTGGTATAGTGTTGGTAATAACATCTACCACAGTAAAGTAGATACCATTGACTATAGCTCCCTCTAGTGGTATAGTGTTGGTATAACATCTCCCACAGTAAAGTAGATACTATTGACTATAGCTCCCTCTAGTGGTATAGTGTTGGTATAACATCTACCACAGTAAAGTAGATACTATTGACTATAGCTCCCTCTAGTGGTATAGTGTTGGTATAACATCTACCACAGTAAAGTAGATGCTATTGACTATAGCTCCCTCTAGTGGTATAGTGTTGGTATAACATCTACCACAGTAAAGTAGATACTATTGACTATAGCTCCCTCTAGTGGTATAGTGTTGGTATAACATCTCCCACAGTAAAGTAGATACTATTGTCTATAGCTCCCTCTAGTGGTATAGTGTTGGTATAACATCAACCACAGTAAAGTAGATACTATTGACTATAGCTCCCTCCAGTGGTATAGTGTTGATATAACATCTACCACAGTAAAGTAGATACTATTGACGGTGGCTCCCTCTTGTGGTATAGTGTTGGTTAACATCTACCACAGTAAAGTAGATACTATTGACAGTAGCTCCCTCTAGTGGTATAGTTTTGGTATAACATCTACCACAGCAAAGTAGATACTATTGACGGTAGCACCCTTTAGTAGTATAGTGTTGGTATAACATCTACCACAGTAAAGTAGATACTATTGAATATAGCTCCCGCTATTGGTATAGTGTTGGTATAACATCTACCACAGTAAAGTAGATACAATTGACTATAGCTCCCTCTAGTGGTATAGTGTTGGTATAACATCTCCCACAGTAAAGTAGATACTATTGACTATAGCTCCCTCTAGTGGTATAGTGTTGGTATAACATCTACCACAGTAAAGTAGATACTATTGACTATAGCTCCCTCTAGTGGTATAGTGTTGGTATAACATCTCCCACAGTAAAGTAGATACTATTGACTATAGCTCCCTCTAGTGGTATAGTGTTGGTATAACATCTACCACAGTAAAGTAGATACTATTGACTATAGCTCCTTCTAGTGGTATAGTGTTGGTATAACATCTACCACAGTAAAGTAGATACTATTGACTATAGCTCCCTCTAGTGGTATAGTGTTGGTATAACATCTACCATAGTAAATTAGATACTATTGACTATAGCTCCCTCTAGTGGTATAGTGTTGGTATAACATCTCCCACAGTAAAGTAGATACTATTGTCTATAGCTCCCTCTAGTGGTATAGTGTTGGTATAACATCTACCATAGTAAAGTAGATACTATTGACGGTAGCTCCCTCTTGTGGTATAGTGTTGGTATAACATCTACCACAGTAAAGTAGATACTATTGACTATAGCTCCCTCCAGTAGTATAGTGTTGATATAACATCTACCACAGTAAAGTAGATACTATTGACGGTAGCTCCCTCTTGTGGTATAGTGTTGGTTAACATCTACCACAGTAAAGTAGATACTATTGACGGTAGCTCCCTCTAGTGGTATAGTATTGGTATAACATCTACCACAGCAAAGTAGATACTATTGACGGTAGCACCCTTTAGTAGTATAGTTTTGGTATAACATCTACCACAGTAAAGTAGATACTATTGAATATAGCTCCCGCTATTGGTATAGTGTTGGTATCACATCTACCACAGTAAAGTAGATACTATTGACTATAGTGTTGGTATAGTGTTGGTATAACATCTACCATACTAAAGTAGATACTATTGACTATAGCTCCCTCTGTTGGTATAGTTTTGGTATAACATCTACCTCAGTAAAGTAGATACTATTGACTATAGCTCCCTCTGTTGGTATAGTGTTGGTATAACATCTACCATAGTAAAGTAGATACTATTGACTATAGCTCCCTCTGTTTGAATAGTGTTGGTATAACATCTACCACAGTAAAGTAGATACTATTGACTATAGCTCCCTCTGTTGGTATAGTGTTGGTATAACATCTACCATAGTAAAGTAGATACTATTGACTATAGCTCCCTCTGTTTGAATAGTGTTGGTATAACATCTACCACAGTAAAGTAGATACTATTGACTATAGCTCCCTCTATTGGTATAGTGTTGGTATAACATCTACCATAGTAAAGTAGATACTATTGACTATAGCTCCCTCTGTTGGAATAGTGTTGGTATAACATCTACCAGAGTAAAGTAGATACTATTGACTATAGCTCCCTCTAGTGGTATAGTGTTGGTATAACATCTACCATAGTAAAGTAGATACTATTGACTATAGCCATCACTGTTGGTATAGTGTTGGTATAACATCTACCATAGTAAAGTAGATACTATTGACTATAGCCATCACTGCTGGTATAGTGTTGGTATAACATCTACCACAGTAAAGTAGATACTATTGACTATAGCTCCCTCTGTTGGTATAGTGTTGGTATAACATCTACCATAGTAAAGTAGATACTATTGACTATAGCTCCCTCTATTGGTATAGTGTTGGTATAACGTCTACCACAGTAAAGTAGATACTATTAACTATAGCTCCCTCTTGTGGTATAGTGTTGGTATAACATATACCACAGTAAAATAGATACTATTGACTATAGCTCCCTCTAGTGTTATAGTGTTGGGATAACAGCTACCACAGTAAAGTAGATACTATTGACTATAGCTCCCTCTAGTGGTATAGTGTTGGTATAACATCTACCACAGTAAAGTAGATACTATTGACTATAGCTCCCTCTTGTGGTATAGTATTGGTATAACATCTACCACAGTAAAGTAGATAGTATTGACTATAGCTCCATCTATTGGTATAGTGTTGGCATAACATCTACCATAGTAAAGTAGATACTATTGACTATAGCCATCACTGTTGGTATAGTGTTGGTATAACATCTACCATAGTAAATAGATACTATTGACTATAGCTCCCTCTAGTGGTATAGTGTTGGTATAACATCTACCACAGTAAAGTAGATACTATTGACTATAGCTCCCTCTAGTGGTATAGTGTTGGTATAACATCTACCACAGTAAAGTAGATACTATTGACTATAGCTCCCTCTAGTGGTATAGTGTTGGTATAACATCTACCACAGTAAAGTAGATACTATTGACTATAGCTCCCTCTAGTGGTATAGTGTTGGTATAACATCTCCCACAGTAAAGTAGATACTATTGTCTATAGCTCCCTCTAGTGGTATAGTGTTGGTATAACATCTACCACAGTAAAGTAGATAATATTGACTATAGCTCCCTCCAGTTGTATAGTGTTGATATAACATCTACCACAGTAAAGTAGATACTATTGACGGTAGCTCCCTCTTGTGGTATAGTGTTGGTTAACATCTACCACAGTAAAGTAGATACTATTGACGGTAGCTCCCTCTAGTGGTATAGTATTGGTATAACATCTACCACAGTAAAGTAGATACAATTGACGGTAGCACCCTCTAGTAGTATAGTGTTGGTATAACATCTACCACAGTAAAGTAGATACTATTGAATATAGCTCCCGCTATTGGTATAGTGTTGGTATAACATCTACCACAGTAAAGTAGATACTATTTACTATAGCTCCCCCTAGTGTTATAGTGCTGGTATAACATCTACCACAGTAAAGTAGATACTATTGACTATAGTGTTGGTATAGTGTTGGTATACCATCTACCATACTAAAGTAGATACTATTGACTATAGCTCCCTCTGTTGGTATAGTGTTGGTATAACATCTACCACAGTAAAATAGATACTATTGACTATAGCTCCCTCTGCTGGTATAGTGTTGGTATAACATCTACCAGAGTAAAGTAGAGACTATTGACTATAGCTCCCTCTGTTGGTATAGTGTTGGTATAACATCTACCACACTAAAGGAGATACTATTGACTATAGCTCCCTCTGTTGGTATAGTGTTGGTATATCATCTACCACAGTAAAGTAGATATTATTGACTATAGCTCCCTCTAGTGGTTTAATGTTGGTATAACATCTACCACAGTAAAGTAGATACTATTGACTATAGCTTCCTCTTGTGGTATAGTGTTGGTATAACATCTACCACAGTAAAAATAGATACTATTGACTATAGCTCCCTCTATTGGTATAGTGTTGGTATAACATCTACCATAGTAAAGTTGATACTATTGACTATGGCTCCCTCTATTGGTATAGTGTTGGTATAACATCTACCACACTAAAGTAGATACTATTGACTATAGCTCCCTCTATTGGTATAGTGTTGGTATAACATCTACCACAGTAAAGTAGATACTATTGAATATAGCTCCCTCTATTGGTATAGTGTTGGTATAACATCTACCTCAGTAAAACAGATACTATTGACTATAGCTCCCTCTAGTGGTATAGTGTTGGTATAACATCTACCATAGTAAAGTAGATACTATTGACTATAGCTCCCTCTGTTGGTATAGTGTTGGTATAACATCTACCACAGTAAAGTAGATACTATTGACTATAACTCTCTCTAGTAGTATAGTGTTGGTATAACATCTACCACAGTAAAGTAGATACTATTGACTATGGCTCCCTCTAGTGGTATAGTGTTGGTATAACATCTACCACAGTAAAGTAGATACTATTGACTATAGCTCCCTCTTGTGGTATAGTTTTGGTATAACATATACCACAGTAAAGTAGATACTATTGACTATAGCTACCTCTTGCGGTAAAGTGTTGGTATAACATCTACCACAGTAAAGTAGATACTATTGACGGTAGCTACCTCTTGTGGTATAGATTTGGTATAACATCTACCACAGTAAAGTAGACACTATTGACTATAGCTCCCTCTATTGGTATAGTGTTGGTATAACATCTACCACAGTAAAGTAGATACTATTGACTATAGTGTTGGTATAGTGTTGGTATAACATCTACCATACTAAAGTAGATACTATTGACTATAGCTCCCTCTGTTGGTATAGTGTTGGTATAACATCTACCTCAGTAAAGTAGATACTATTGACTATAGCTCCCTCTAGTGGTATAGTGTTGGTATAACATCTACCTCAGTAAAGTAGATACTATTGACTATAGCTCCCTCTAGTGGTATAGTGTTGGTATAACATCTACCTCAGTAAAGTAGATACTATTGACTATAGCTCCCTCTATTGGTATAGTGTTGTTATAACATCTACCACAGTAAAGTAGATACTATTGACTATAGCTCCCTCTGTTGGTATAGTGTTGGTATAACATCTACCTCAGTAAAGTAGATACTATTGACTATAGCTCCCTCTGTTGGTATAGTGTTGGTATAATATATACCATAGTAAAGTAGATACTATTGACTATAGCTCCCTCTGTTGGTATAGTGTTGGTATAACATCTACCTCAGTAAAGTAGATACTATTGACTATAGCTCCCTCTGTTGGTATAGTGTTGGTATAATATATACCATAGTAAAGTAGATACTATTGACTATAGCTCCCTCTGTTGGTATAGTGTTGGTATAACATCTACCTCAGTAAAGTAGATACTATTGACTATAGCTCCCTCTGTTGGTATAGTGTTGGTATAATATATACCATAGTAAAGTAGATACTATTGACTATAGCTCCCTCTGTTGGTATAGTGTTGGTATAACATCTACCTCAGTAAAGTAGATACTATTGACTATAGCTCCCTCTGTTGGTATAGTGTTGGTATAATATATACCATAGTAAAGTAGATACTATTGACTATAGCTCCCTCTGTTGGTATAGTGTTGGTATAACATCTACCTCAGTAAAGTAGATACTATTGACTATAGCTCCCTCTGTTGGTATAGTGTTGGTATAACTTCTACCATAGTAAAGTAGATACTATTGACTATAGCCATCACTGTTGGTATAGTGTTGTTATAACATCTACCACAGTAAAGTAGATACTATTGACTATAGCTCCCTCTGTTGGTATAGTGTTGGTATAACATCTACCTCAGTAAAGTAGATACTATTGACTATAGCTCCCTCTATTGGTATAGTGTTGGTATAACATCTACCACAGTAAAGTAGAGACTATTGACTATAGCTCCCTCTATTGGTATAGTGTTGGTATAACATCTACCACAGTAAAGTGGATACCATTGACTATAGCTCCCTCTATTGGTATACTGTTGGTATAACATCTACCACAGTAAAGTAGATACTATTGACTATAGCTCCCTCTAGTGGTGTAGTGGTGGTATAATATATACCATAGTAAAGTAGATACTATTGACTATAGCTCCCTCTGTTGGTATAGTGTTGGTATAACATCTACCACAGTAAAGTAGATACTATTGACTATAGCTCCCTCTGTTGGTATAGTGTTGGTATAACATCTACCACAGTAAAGTAGAGACTATTGACTATAGCTCCCTCTGTTGGTATAGTGTTGGTATAACATCTACCAGAGTAAAGTAGATACTATTGACTATAGCTCCCTCTAGTGTTATAGTGTTGGTATAACATCTACCAGAGTAAAGTAGATACTATTGACTATAGCTCCCTCTATTGGTATAGTGTTGGTATAACATCTACCACAGTAAAGTAGAGACTATTGACTATAGCTCCCTCTATTGGTATAGTGTTGTTATAACATCTACCACAGTAAAGTAGATACTATTGACTATAGCTCCCTCTGTTGGTATAGTGTTGGTATAACATCTACCACAGTAAAGTAGAGACTATTGACTATAGCTCCCTCTGTTGGTATAGTGTTGGTATAACATCTACCAGAGTAAAGTAGATACTATTGACTATAGCTCCCTCTAGTGTTATAGTGTTGGTATAACATCTACCAGAGTAAAGTAGATACTATTGACTATAGCTCCCTCTATTGGTATAGTGTTGGTATAACATCTACCACAGTAAAGTAGAGACTATTGACTATAGCTCCCTCTATTGGTATAGTGTTGTTATAACATCTACCACAGTAAAGTAGATACTATTGACTATAGCTCCCTCTGTTGGTATAGTGTTGGTATAACATCTACCAGAGTAAAGTAGATACTATTGACTATAGCTCCCTCTATTGGTATAGTGTTGGTATAACATCTACCACAGTAAAGTAGATACTATTGACTATAGCTCCCTCTATTGGTATAGTGTTGGTATAACATCTACCATAGTAAAGTAGATACTATTGACTATAGCTCCCTCTGTTGGAATAGTGTTGGTATAACATCTACCACAGTAAAGTAGATACTATTGACTATAGCTCCCTCTGTTTGAATAGTGTTGGTATAACATCTACCACAGTAAAGTAGATACTATTGACTATAGCTCCCTCTATTGGTATAGTGTTGGTATAACATCTACCATAGTAAAGTAGAGACTATTGACTATAGCTCCCTCTGTTGGTATAGTGTTGGTATAACATCTACCAGAGTAAAGTAGATACTATTGACTATAGCTCCCTCTATTGGTATAGTGTTGGTATAACATCTACCATAGTAAAGTAGAGACTATTGACTATAGCTCCCTCTGTTGGTATAGTGTTGGTATAACATCTACCAGAGTAAAGTAGATACTATTGACTATAGCTCCCTCTATTGGTATAGTGTTGGTATAACATCTACCATAGTAAAGTAGAGACTATTGACTATAGCTCCCTCTGTTGGTATAGTGTTGGTATAACATCTACCACAGTAAAGTAGATACTATTGACTATAGCTCCCTCTATTGGTATAGTGTTGGTATAACATCTACCATAGTAAAGTAGAGACTATTGACTATAGCTCCCTCTGTTGGTATAGTGTTGGTATAACATCTACCACAGTAAAGTAGATACTATTGACTATAGCTCCCTCTATTGGTATAGTGTTGGTATAACATCTACCATAGTAAAGTAGAGACTATTGACTATAGCTCCCTCTGTTGGTATAGTGTTGGTATAACATCTACCATAGTAAAGTAGAGACTATTGACTATAGCTCCCTCTGTTGGTATAGTGTTGGTATAACATCTACCACAGTAAAGTAGATACTATTGACTATAGCTCCCTCTATTGGTATAGTGTTGGTATAACATCTACCATAGTAAAGTAGATACTATTGACTATAGCTCCCTCTATTGGTATAGTGTTGGTATAACATCTACCATAGTAAAGTAGAGACTATTGACTATAGCTCCCTCTGTTGGTATAGTGTTGGTATAACATCTACCACAGTAAAGTAGATACTATTGACTATAGCTCCCTCTATTGGTATAGTGTTGGTATAACATCTACCATAGTAAAGTAGATACTATTGACTATAGCTCCCTCTATTGGTATAGTGTTGGTATAACATCTACCATAGTAAAGTAGAGACTATTGACTATAGCTCCCTCTGTTGGTATAGTGTTGGTATAACATCTACCACAGTAAAGTAGATACTATTGACTATAGCTCCCTCTATTGGTATAGTGTTGGTATAACATCTACCATAGTAAAGTAGAGACTATTGACTATAGCTCCCTCTGTTGGTATAGTGTTGGTATAACATCTACCACAGTAAAGTAGATACTATTGACTATAGCTCCCTCTATTGGTATAGTGTTGGTATAACATCTACCATAGTAAAGTAGAGACTATTGACTATAGCTCCCTCTGTTGGTATAGTGTTGGTATAACATCTACCACAGTAAAGTAGATACTATTGACTATAGCTCCCTCTATTGGTATAGTGTTGGTATAACATCTACCATAGTAAAGTAGAGACTATTGACTATAGCTCCCTCTGTTGGTATAGTGTTGGTATAACATCTACCAGAGTAAAGTAGATACTATTGACTATAGCTCCCTCTAGTGGTATAGTGTTGTTATAACATCTACCACAGTAAAGTAGATACTATTGACTATAGCTCCCTCTAGTGGTATAGTGTTGGTATAACATCTACCACAGTAAAGTAGATACTATTGACTATAGCTCCCTCTAGTGGTATAGTGTTGGTATAACATCTACCATAGTAAAGTAGAGACTATTGACTATAGCTCCCTCTAGTGGTATAGTGTTGGTATAACATCTACCATAGTAAAGTAGATACTATTGACTATAGCCATCACTGTTGGTATAGTGTTGGTATAACATCTACCATAGTAAAGTAGATACTATTGACTATAGCCATCACTGTTGGTATAGTGTTGGTATAACATCTACCACAGTAAAGTAGATACTATTGACTATAGCTTCCTCTGTTGGTATAGTGTTGGTATAACATCTACCATAGTAAAGTAGATACTATTGACTATAGCTCCCTCTATTGGTATAGTGTTGGTATAACATCTACCACAGTAAAGTAGATACTATTGACTATAGCTCCCTCTTGTGGTATAGTGTTGGTATAACATATACCACAGTAAAATAGATACTATTGACTATAGCTCCCTCTAGTGTTATAGTGTTGGGATAACAGCTACCACAGTAAAGTAGATACTATTGACTATAGCTCCCTCTAGTGGTATAGTGTTGGTATAACATCTCCCACAGTAAAGTAGATACTATTGACTATAGCTCCCTCTAGTGGTATAGTGTTGGTATAACATCTACCACAGTAAAGTAGATACTATTGACTATAGCTCCCTCTAGTGGTATAGTGTTGGTATAACATCTACCACAGTAAAGTAGATACCATTGACTATAGCTCCCTCTAGTGGTATAGTGTTGGTATAACATCTCCCACAGTAAAGTAGATAGTATTGACTATAGCTCCCTCTAGTGGTATAGTGTTGGTATAACATCTACCACAGTAAAGTAGATACTATTGACTATAGCTCCCTCTAGTTGTATAGTGTTGGTATAACATCTACCACAGTAAAGTAGATACTATTGACTATAGCTCCCTCTAGTGGTATAGTGTTGGTATAACATCTACCACAGTAAAGTAGATACTATTGACTATAGCTCCCTCTAGTCGTATAGTGTTGGTATAACATCTCCCACAGTAAAGAAGATACTATTGTCTATAGCTCCCTCTAGTGGTATAGTGTTGGTATAACATCTACCACAGTAAAGTAGATACTATTGACTATAGCTCCCTCTTGTGGTATAGTGTTGGTTAACATCTACCACAGTAAAGTAGATACTATTGACGGTAGCTCCCTCTAGTGGAATAGTATTGGTATAACATCTACCACAGTAAAGTAGATACTATTGACGGTAGCACCCTCTAGTAGTATAGTGTTGGTATAACATCTACCACAGTAAAGTAGATACTATTGAATATAGCTCCCGCTATTGGTATAGTGTTGGTATAACATCTACCACAGTAAAGTAGATACTATTTACTATAGCTCCCCCTAGTGTTATAGTGTTGGTATAACATCTACCACAGTAAAGTAGATACTATTGACTATAGTGTTGGTATAGTGTTGGTATAACATCTACCATACTAAAGTAGATACTATTGACTATAGCTCCCTCTGTTGGTATAGTGTTGGTATAACATCTACCACAGTAAAGTAGATACTATTGACTATAGCTTCCTCTTATGGTATAGTGTTGGTATAACATCTACCACAGTAAAGTAGATACTATTGACTATAGCTCCCTCTATTGGTATAGTGTTGGTATAACATCTACCATAGTAAAGTTGATACTATTGACTATGGCTCCCTCTATTGGTATAGTGTTGGTATAACATCTACCTCAGTAAAACAGATACTATTGACTATAGCTCCCTCTAGTGGTATAGTGTTGGTATAACATCTACCATAGTAAAGTAGATACTATTGACTATAGCTCCCTCTGTTGGTATAGTGTTGGTATAACTTCTACCACAGTAAAGTAGATACTATTGACTATAACTCCCTCTAGTAGTATAGTGTTGGTATAACATCTACCACAGTAAAGTAGATACTATTGACTATAGCTCCCTCTATTGGTATAGTGTTGGTATAACATCTACCACAGTAAAGTAGATACTATTGACTATAGCTCCCTCTAGTGGTATAGTGTTGGTATAACATCTACCACAGTAAAGTAGATACTATTGACTATAGCTCCCTCTTGTGGTATAGTTTTGGTATAACATATACCACAGTAAAGTAGATACTATTGACTATAGCTACCTCTTGCGGTAAAGTGTTGGTATAACATCTACCACAGTAAAGTAGATACTATTGACGGTAGCTACCTCTTGTGGTATAGATTTGGTATAACATCTACCACAGTAAAGTAGAGACTATTGACTATAGCTCCCTCTATTGGTATAGTGTTGGTATAACATCTACCACAGTAAAGTAGATACTATTGACTATAGCTCCCTCTAGTAGTATAGTGTTGGTATAACATCTACCACAGTAAAGTAGATACTATTGACTACAGCTCCCCCTAGTGGTATAGTGTTGGTAGAACATCTACCACAGTAAAGTAGATACGATTGACTATAGATGCCTCTAGTGGTATAGTGTTGGTATAACATCTCTACCATAGTAAAGTAGATACTATTGACTATATCTCCCTCTATTGGTATAGGGTTGGTATAACATCTACCACAGTAAAGTAGATACTATTGACTATAGCTCCCTCTATTGGTATAGTGTTGGTATAACATCTACCACAGTAAAGTAGATACTAATGACGGTAGCTCCCTCTTGTGGTATAGTGTTGGTATAACATCTACCATAGTAATGTAGATACTATTGACTATAGCCATCACTGTTGGTATAGTGTTGGTATAACATCTACCACAGTAAAGTAGATACTATTGACTATAGCTCCCTCTATTGGTATAGTGTTGGTATAACATCTACCACAGTAAAGTAGACACTATTGACTATAGCTCCCTCTAGTGGTGTAGTGTTGGTATAACATCTACCATAGTAAAGTAGATACTATTGACTATAGCTCCCTCTGTTGGAATAGTGTTGGTATAACATCTACCAGAGTAAAGTAGATACTATTGACTATAGCTCCCTCTAGTGGTATAGTGTTGGTATAACATCTACCATAGTAAAGTAGATACTATTGACTATAGCTCCCTCTAGTGGTGTAGTGTTGGTATAACATCTACCATAGTAAAGTAGATACTATTGACTATAGCCATCACTGTTGGTATAGTGTTGGTATAACATCTACCATAGTAAAGTAGATACTATTGACTATAGCCATCACTGTTGGTATAGTGTTGGTATAACATCTACCACAGTAAAGTAGATACTATTGACTATAGCTCCCTCTGTTGGTATAGTGTTGGTATAACATCTACCATAGTAAAGTAGATACTATTGACTATAGCTCCCTCTATTGGTATAGTGTTGGTATAACATCTACCACAGTAAAGTAGATACTATTGACTATAGCCCCCTCTTGTGGTATAGTGTTGGTATAACATATACCACAGTAAAATAGATACTATTGACTATAGCTCCCTCTAGTGTTATAGTGTTGGGATAACAGCTACCACAGTAAAGTAGATACTATTGACTATAGCTCCCTCTAGTGGTATAGTGTTGGTATAACATCTCCCACAGTAAAGTAGATACTATTGACTATAGCTCCCTCTAGTGGTATAGTGTTGGTATAACATCTACCACAGTAAAGTAGATACTATTGACTATAGCTCCCTCTAGTGGTATAGTGTTGGTATAACATCTACCACAGTAAAGTAGATACCATTGACTATAGCTCCCTCTAGTGGTATAGTGTTGGTATAACATCTCCCACAGTAAAGTAGATAGTATTGACTATAGCTCCCTCTAGTGGTATAGTGTTGGTATAACATCTACCACAGTAAAGTAGATACTATTGACTATAGCTCCCTCTAGTTGTATAGTGTTGGTATAACATCTACCACAGTAAAGTAGATACTATTGACTATAGCGCCCTCTAGTGGTATAGTGTTGGTATAACATCTACCACAGTAAAGTAGATACTATTGACTATAGCTCCCTCTAGTGGTATAGTGTTGGTATAACATCTCCCACAGTAAAGTAGATACTATTGTCTATAGCTCCCTCTAGTGGTATAGTGTTGGTATAACATCTACCACAGTAAAGTAGATACTATTGACTATAGCTCCCTCTTGTGGTATAGTGTTGGTTAACATCTACCACAGTAAAGTAGATACTATTGACTATAGCTCCCTCTAGTGGTATCGTGTTGGTATAACATCTACCATAGTAAAGTAGATACTATTGACTATAGCTCCCTCTATTGGTATAGTGTTGGTATAACATCTACCACAGTAAAGTAGATACTATTGACTATAGCTCCCTCTAGTGGTATAGTGTTGGTATAACATATACCACAGTAAAGTAGAGACTATTGACTATAGCTCCCTCTGTTGGTATAGTGTTGGTATAACATCTACCACACTAAAGGAGATACTATTGACTATAGCTCCCTCTGTTGGTATAGTGTTGGTATATCATCTACCACAGTAAAGTAGATATTATTGACTATAGCTCCCTCTAGTGGTATAATGTTGGTATAACATCTACCACAGTAAAGTAGATACTATTGACTATAGCTTCCTCTTGTGGTATAGTGTTGGTATAACATCTACCACAGTAAAGTAGATACTATTGACTATAGCTCCCTCTATTGGTATAGTGTTGGTATAACATCTACCATAGTAAAGTTGATACTATTGACTATGGCTCCCTCTATTGGTATAGTGTTGGTATAACATCTACCTCAGTAAAACAGATACTATTGACTATAGCTCCCTCTAGTGGTATAGTGTTGGTATAACATCTACCATAGTAAAGTAGATACTATTGACTATAGCTCCCTCTGTTGGTATAGTGTTGGTATAACATCTACCACAGTAAAGTAGATACTATTGACTATAACTCCCTCTAGTAGTATAGTGTTGGTATAACATCTACCACAGTAAAGTAGATACTATTGGCTATAGCTCCCTCTATTGGTATAGTGTTGGTATAACATCTACCACAGTAAAGTAGATACTATTGACTATAGCTCCCTCTAGTGGTATAGTGTTGGTATAACATCTACCACAGTAAAGTAGATACTATTGACTATAGCTCCCTCTTGTGGTATAGTTTTGGTATAACATATACCACAGTAAAGTAGATACTATTGACTATAGCTACCTCTTGCGGTAAAGTGTTGGTATAACATCTACCACAGTAAAGTAGATACTATTGACGGTAGCTACCTCTTGTGGTATAGATTTGGTATAACATCTACCACAGTAAAGTAGAGACTATTGACTATAGCTCCCTCTATTGGTATAGTGTTGGTATAACATCTACCACAGTAAAGTAGATACTATTGACTATAGCTCCCTCTAGTAGTATAGTGTTGGTATAACATCTACCACAGTAAAGTAGATACTATTGACTACAGCTCCCCCTAGTGGTATAGTGTTGGTAGAACATCTACCACAGTAAAGTAGATACGATTGACTATAGATGCCTCTAGTGGTATAGTGTTGGTATAACATCTCTACCATAGTAAAGTAGATACTATTGACTATATCTCCCTCTATTGGTATAGGGTTGGTATAACATCTACCACAGTAAAGTAGATACTATTGACTATAGCTCCCTCTATTGGTATAGTGTTGGTATAACATCTACCACAGTAAAGTAGATACTAATGACGGTAGCTCCCTCTTGTGGTATAGTGTTGGTATAACATCTACCATAGTAATGTAGATACTATTGACTATAGCCATCACTGTTGGTATAGTGTTGGTATAACATCTCCCACAGTAAAGTAGATACTATTGACTATAGCTCCCTCTATTGGTATAGTGTTGGTATAACATCTACCACAGTAAAGTAGACACTACTGACTATAGCTCCCTCTAGTGGTGTAGTGTTGGTATAACATCTACCATAGTAAAGTAGATACTATTGACTATAGCTCCCTCTGTTGGAATAGTGTTGGTATAACATCTACCAGAGTAAAGTAGATACTATTGACTATAGCTCCCTCTAGTGGTATAGTGTTGGTATAACATCTACCATAGTAAAGTAGATACTATTGACTATAGCCATCACTGTTGGTATAGTGTTGGTATAACATCTACCATAGTAAAGTAGATACTATTGACTATAGCCATCACTGTTGGTATAGTGTTGGTATAACATCTACCACAGTAAAGTAGATACTATTGACTATAGCTCCCTCTGTTGGTATAGTGTTGGTATAACATCTACCATAGTAAAGTAGATACTATTGACTATAGCTCCCTCTATTGGTATAGTGTTGGTATAACATCTACCACAGTAAAGTAGATACTATTGACTATAGCTCCCTCTTGTGGTATAGTGTTGGTATAACATATACCACAGTAAAATAGATACTATTGACTATAGCTCCCTCTAGTGTTATAGTGTTGGGATAACAGCTACCACAGTAAAGTAGATACTATTGTCTATAGCTCCCTCTAGTGGTATAGTGTTGGTATAACATCTCCCACAGTAAAGTAGATACTATTGACTATAGCTCCCTCTAGTGGTATAGTGTTGGTATAACATCTACCACAGTAAAGTAGATACTATTGACTATAGCTCCCTCTAGTGGTATAGTGTTGGTATAACATCTCCCACAGTAAAGTAGATACTATTGTCTATAGCTCCCTCTAGTGGTATAGTGTTGGTATAACATCTACCACAGTAAAGTAGATACTATTGACTATAGCTCCCTCTTGTGGTATAGTGTTGGTTAACATCTACCACAGTAAAGTAGATACTATTGACGGTAGCTCCCTCTAGTGGTATAGTATTGGTATAACATCTACCACAGTAAAGTAGATACTATTGACGGTAGCACCCTCTAGTAGTATAGTGTTGGTATAACATCTACCACAGTAAAGTAGATACTATTGAATATAGCTCCCGCTATTGGTATAGTGTTGGTATAACATCTACCACAGTAAAGTAGATACTATTTACTATAGCTCCCCCTAGTGTTATAGTGTTGGTATAACATCTACCACAGTAAAGTAGATACTATTGACTATAGTGTTGGTATAGTGTTGGTATAACATCTACCATACTAAAGTAGATACTATTGACTATAGCTCCCTCTGTTGGTATAGTGTTGGTATAACATCTACCACAGTAAAGTAGATACTATTGACTATAGCTCCCTCTGTTGGTATAGTCTTGGTATAACATCTACCACAGTAAAATAGATACTATTGACTATAGCTCCCTCTGCTGGTATAGTGTTGGTATAACATCTACCAGAGTAAAGTAGAGACTATTGACTATAGCTCCCTCTGTTGGTATAGTGTTGGTATAACATCTACCACACTAAAGGAGATACTATTGACTATAGCTCCCTCCGTTGGTATAGTGTTGGTATATCATCTACCACAGTAAAGTAGATATTATTGACTATAGCTCCCTCTAGTGGTTTAATGTTGGTATAACATCTACCACTGTAAAGTAGATACTATTGACTATAGCTTCCTCTTGTGGTATAGTGTTGGTATAACATCTACCACAGTAAAGTAGATACTATTGACTATAGCTCCCTCTATTGGTATAGTGTTGGTATAACATCTACCATAGTAAAGTTGATACTATTGACTATGGCTCCCTCTATTGGTATAGTGTTGGTATAACATCTACCACACTAAAGTAGATACTATTGACTATAGCTCCCTCTATTGGTATAGTGTTGGTATAACATCTACCACAGTAAAGTAGATACTATTGACTATAGCTCCCTCTATTGGTATAGTGTTGGTATAACATCTACCTCAGTAAAACAGATACTATTGACTATAGCTCCCTCTAGTGGTATAGTGTTGGTATAACATCTACCATAGTAAAGTAGATACTATTGACTATAGCTCCCTCTGTTGGTATAGTGTTGGTATAACATCTACCACAGTAAAGTAGATACTATTGACTATAACTCCCTCTAGTAGTATAGTGTTGGTATAACATCTACCACAGTAAAGTAGATACTATTGACTATAGCTCCCTCTATTGGTATAGTGTTGGTATAACATCTACCACAGTAAAGTAGATACTATTGACTATAGCTCCCTCTAGTGGTATAGTGTTGGTATAACATCTACCACAGTAAAGTAGATACTATTGACTATAGCTCCCTCTTGTGGTATAGTTTTGGTATAACATATACCACAGTAAAGTAGATACTATTGACTATAGCTACCTCTTGCGGTAAAGTGTTGGTATAACATCTACCACAGTAAAGTAGATACTATTGACGGTAGCTACCTCTTGTGGTATAGATTTGGTATAACATCTACCACAGTAAAGTAGAGACTATTGACTATAGCTCCCTCTATTGGTATAGTGTTGGTATAACATCTACCACAGTAAAGTAGATACTATTGACTATAGCTCCCTCTAGTAGTATAGTGTTGGTATAACATCTACCACAGTAAAGTAGATACTATTGACTACAGCTCCCCCTAGTGGTATAGTGTTGGTAGAACATCTACCACAGTAAAGTAGATACGATTGACTATAGATGCCTCTAGTGGTATAGTGTTGGTATAACATCTCTACCATAGTAAAGTAGATACTATTGACTATATCTCCCTCTATTGGTATAGGGTTGGTATAACATCTACCACAGTAAAGTAGATACTATTGACTATAGCTCCCTCTATTGGTATAGTGTTGGTATAACATCTACCACAGTAAAGTAGATACAAATGACGGTAGCTCCCTCTTGTGGTATAGTGTTGGTATAACATCTACCATAGTAATGTAGATACTATTGAATATAGCCATCACTGTTGGTATAGTGTTGGTATAACATCTACCACAGTAAAGTAGATACTATTGACTATAGCTCCCTCTATTGGTATAGTGTTGGTATAACATCTACCACAGTAAAGTAGACACTATTGACTATAGCTCCCTCTAGTGGTGTAGTGTTGGTATAACATCTACCACAGTAAAGTAGATACTATTGACTATAGCTCCCTCTATTGGTATAGTGTTGGTATAACATCTACCACAGTAAAGTAGATACTATTGACTATAGCTCCCCCTAGTGGTATAGTGTTGGTATAACATCTCTACCATAGTAAAGTAGATACTATTGACTATAGCTCCCTCTATTGGTATAGTGTTGGTATAACATCTACCACAGTAAATTATATACTATTGACTATAGCTCCCTCTATTAATATAGTGTTGGTTGTATAACATCTCTACCATAGTAAAGTAGATACTATTGAATATAGCTCCCTCTAGTGGTATTGTGTTGGTACAACATCTCCCACAGTAAAGTAGATACTGTTGACTATAGCTCCCTCTGTTGGTATAGTGTTGGTATAACATCTACCACAGTAAAGTAGATACTATTGACGGTAGCTCCCTCTTGTGGTATAGTGTTGGTATAACATCTACCACAGTAAAGTAGATACTATTGACTATAGCTCCCTCTATTGGTATAGTGTTGTTATAAAATCTGCCACAGTAAAGTATATACTATTGACTATAGCTCCCTCTAGTGGGATAGTGTTGGTATAACATCTACCACAGTAAAGTAGATACTATTGACTATAGCTCCCTCTAGGTGTATTGTGTTGGTATATCATCTACCATAGTAAAGAAGATACTATTGACTATAGCTCCCTCTAGTGGTATAGTGTTGGTATAACATCTACCACAGTAAAGTAGATACTATTCACTATAGCTCCCTCTAGTAGTATAGTGTTAGTATAACATCTACCACAGTAAAGTAGATACTATTGACTATAGCTCGCTCTTGTGATATAGTGTTGGTATAACATCTACCACATTAAAGTAGATACTATTGACTATAGCTCCCTCTATTGGTATAGTGTTGGTATAACATCTACCACAGTAAAGTAGATACTATTGATTATAACTCCCTCTATTGCTATAGTGGTGGTATAATATCTACCATAGTAAAGTAGATACTATTGACTATAGCTCACTCTAGTGGTATAGTGTTGGTATAACATCTCTACCATAGTAAAGTAGATACTATTGACTATATCTCCCTCTATTGGTATAGTGTTGGTATAACATCTCCCACAGTAAATTAGATACTATTGACTATAGCTGCCTCTAGTGGTATAGTATTGGTATAACATCTACCACAGTAAAGTAGATACTATTGACGGTATCTCCCTCTTGTGGTATAGTGTTGGTATACCATCTACCACATTAAAGTAGATACTATTGACTATAGCTCCCTCTAGTGGTATAGTGTTGGTATACCATCTGCCATAGTAAATTAGATACTATTGACTATAGCTCCCTCTAGTGTTATAGTGTTGGTATAACATCTACCACAGTAAAATAGATACTATTGACTATAGCTCCCTCTTGTGGTATATTGTTGGTATAAAATCTCCCACAGTAAAGTAGATACTATTGACTATAGCTCCCTCTGTTGTTATAGTGTTGGTATAACATCTACCACAGTAAAGTAGATACTATTGACTATAGCTCCCTCTATTGGTATAGTGTTGGTATAACATCTACCACAGTAAAGTATATACTATTGACTATAGCTCCCTCTAGTGGTATAGTGTTGGTATATCATCTACCATATTAAAGTAGATACTATTGACTATAGCTCCCTCTAGTGGTATAGTGTTGGTATAACATCTACCATAGTAAAGTAGATACTATTCACTATAGCTCCCTCAAGTAGTATAGTGTTAGTATAACATCTACCACAGTAAAGTAGATACTATTGACTATAGCTCGCTCTTGTGGTATAGTGTTAGTATAACATCTACCACAGTAAAGTAGATAATATTGACTATAGCTCCCTCTAGTGGTATAGTGTTGGTATAACATCTCTACCATAGTAAAGTAGATACTATTGACTATATCTCCCTCTATTGGTATAGTGTTGGTATAACATCTCCCACAGTAAATTAGATACTATTGACTATAGCTGCCTCTAGTGGTATAGTGTTGGTATAACATCTACCACAGTAAAGTAGATACTATTGACGGTAGCTCCCTCTTGTGGTATAGTGTTGGTATAACATCTACCACAGTAAAGTAGATACTATTGACTATAGCTCCCTCTTGCGGTATAGTGTTGGTATAACATCTCCCACAGTAAAGTAGAGACTATTGACTATAGCTCCCTCAGGTGGTGTAGTGTTGGTATAACATCTACCACAGTAAAGTATATACTATTGACTATAGCTCCCTCTATTGGTATAGTGTTGGTATATCATCTACCACACTAAAGTAGATACTATTGACTATAGCTCCCTCTATTGGTATAGTGTTGTTATAACATCTACCACAGTAAAATAGATACTATTGACTATAGCTCCCTCTTGTGGTATAGTGTTGGTATAACATCTCCCACAGTAAAGTAGAGACTATTGTCTATAGCTCCCTCTGTTGGTATAGTGTTGGTATAACATCTACCACAGTAAAGTAGAGACTATTGACTATAGCTCCCTCTATTGGTATAGTGTTGGTATAACATCTACCACAGTAAAGTAGATACTATTGACTATAGCTCCCTCTAGTGGTGTAGTGTTGGTATAACATCTCTACCATAGTAAAGTAGATACTATTGACTATAGCTCCCTCTATTGGTATAGTGTTGGTATAACATCTACCACAGTAAATTAGATACTATTGACTATAGCTCCCTCTATTAATATAGTGTTGGTGGTATAACATCTCTACCATAGTAAAGTAGATACTATTGAATATAGCTCCCTCTAGTGGTATAGTGTTGGTATAACATCTACCACAGTAAAGTAGATACTATTGACTATAGCTCCCCCTAGTGGTATAGTGTTGGTATAACATCTCTACCATAGTAAAGTAGATACTATTGACTATAGCTCCCTCTATTGGTATAGTGTTGGTATAACATCTACCACAGTAAATTATATACTATTGACTATAGCTCCCTCTATTAATATAGTGTTGGTGGTATAACATCTCTACCATAGTAAAGTAGATACTATTGAATATAGCTCCCTCTAGTGGTATTGTGTTGGTACAACATCTCCCACAGTAAAGTAGATACTGTTGACTATAGCTCCCTTTGTTGGTATAGTGTTGGTATAACATCTACCACAGTAAAGTAGATGCTATTGACGGTAGCTCCCTCTTGTGGTATAGTGTTGGTATAACATCTACCACAGTAAAGTAGATACTATTGACTATAGCTCCCTCTATTGGTATAGTGTTGTTATAACATCTGCCACAGTAAAGTATATACTATTGACTATAGCTCCCTCTAGTGGGATAGTGTTGGTATAACATCTACCACAGTAAAGTAGATACTATTGACTATAGCTCCCTCTAGGTGTATTGTGTTGGTATATCATCTACCATAGTAAAGAAGATACTATTGACTATAGCTCCCTCTAGTGGTATAGTGTTGGTATAACATCTACCACAGTAAAGTAGATACTATTCACTATAGCTCCCTCTAGTAGTATAGTGTTAGTATAACATCTACCACAGTAAAGTAGATACTATTGACTATAGCTCGCTCTTGTGATATAGTGTTGGTATAACATCTACCACATTAAAGTAGATACTATTGACTATAGCTCCCTCTATTGGTATAGTGTTGGTATAACATCTACCACAGTAAAGTAGATACTATTGATTATAACTCCCTCTATTGCTATAGTGGTGGTATAATATCTACCATAGTAAAGTAGATACTATTGACTATAGCTCACTCTAGTGGTATAGTGTTGGTATAACATCTCTACCATAGTAAAGTAGATACTATTGACTATATCTCCCTCTATTGGTATAGTGTTGGTATAACATCTCCCACAGTAAATTAGATACTATTGACTATAGCTGCCTCTAGTGGTATAGTATTGGTATAACATCTACCACAGTAAAGTAGATACTATTGACGGTATCTCCCTCTTGTGGTATAGTGTTGGTATACCATCTACCATAGGAAAGTAGATACTATTGACTATAGCTGGCTCTAGTGGTATAGTGTTGGTATAACATCTCCCACATTAAAGTAGATACTATTGACTATAGCTCCCTCTAGTGGTATAGTGTTGGTATACCATCTGCCATAGTAAATTAGATACTATTGACTATAGCTCCCTCTAGTGTTATAGTGTTGGTATAACATCTACCACAGTAAAATAGATACTATTGACTATAGCTCCCTCTTGTGGTATATTGTTGGTATAAAATCTCCCACAGTAAAGTAGATACTATTGACTATAGCTCCCTCTGTTGTTATAGTGTTGGTATAACATCTACCACAGTAAAGTAGATACTATTGACTATAGCTCCCTCTATTGGTATAGTGTTGGTATAACATCTACCACATAAAGTATATACTATTGACTATAGCTCCCTCTAGTGGTATAGTGTTGGTATATCATCTACCATATTAAAGTAGATACTATTGACTATAGCTCCCTCTAGTGGTATAGTGTTGGTATAACATCTACCATAGTAAAGTAGATACTATTCACTATAGCTCCCTCAAGTAGTATAGTGTTAGTATAACATCTACCACAGTAAAGTAGATACTATTGACTATAGCTCCCTCTAGTGGTATAGTGTTGGTATAACATCTACCACAGTAAAGTAGATACTATTGACTATAGCTCCCTCTAGTGGTATAGTGTTGGTATAACATCTACCACAGTAAAGTAGATACTATTGACTATAGCTCCCTCTAGTGGTATACTGTTGGTATAACATCTACCACAGTAAAGTAGATACTATTGACTATAGCTCGCTCTTGTGGTATAGTGTTAGTATAACATCTACCACAGTAAAGTAGATAATATTGACTATAGCTCCCTCTAGTGGTATAGTGTTGGTATAACATCTCTACCATAGTAAAGTAGATACTATTGACTATATCTCCCTCTATTGGTATAGTGTTGGTATAACATCTCCCACAGTAAATTAGATACTATTGACTATAGCTGCCTCTAGTGGTATAGTGTTGGTATATCATCTACCACAGTAAAGTAGATACTATTGACGGTAGCTCCCTCTTGTGGTATAGTGTTGGTATAACATCTACCACAGTAAAGTAGATACTATTGACTATAGCTCCCTCTTGCGGTATAGTGTTGGTATAACATCTCCCACAGTAAAGTAGAGACTATTGACTATAGCTCCCTCAGGTGGTGTAGTGTTGGTATAACATCTACCACAGTAAAGTATATACTATTGACAATAGCTCCCTCTATTGGTATAGTGTTGGTATATCATCTACCACACTAAAGTAGATACTATTGACTATAGCTCCCTCTATTGGTATAGTGTTGTTATAACATCTACCACAGTAAAATAGATACTATTGACTATAGCTCCCTCTTGTGGTATAGTGTTGGTATAACATCTCCCACAGTAAAGTAGAGACTATTGTCTATAGCTCCCTCTGTTGGTATAGTGTTGGTATAACATCTACCACAGTAAAGTAGAGACTATTGACTATAGCTCCCTCTATTGGTATAGTGTTGGTATAACATCTACCACAGTAAAGTAGATACTATTGACTATAGCTCCCTCTAGTGGTGTAGTGTTGGTATAATATCTCTACCATAGTAAAGTAGATACTATTGACTATAGCTCCCTCTATTGGTATAGTGTTGGTATAACATCTACCACAGTAAATTAGATACTATTGACTATAGCTCCCTCTATTAATATAGTGTTGGTGGTATAACATCTCTACCATAGTAAAGTAGATACTATTGAATATAGCTCCCTCTAGTGGTATTGTGTTGGTACAACATCTCCCACAGTAAAGTAGATACTATTGACTATAGATCCCTCTGTTGGTATAGTGTTGGTATAACATCTACCACAGTAAAGTACATACTAATGACGGTAGCTCCCTCTTGTTGTATAGTGTTGGTATAACATCTACCATAGTAAAGTAGATACTATTGACTATAGCCATCACTGTTGGTATAGTGTTGGTATAACATCTACCACAGTAAAGTAGATACTATTGACGGTAGCTCCCTCTTGTGGTATAGTGTTGGTATAACATCTCTACCATAGTAAAGTAGATACTATTGACTATATCTCCCTCTATTGGTATAGTGTTGGTATAACATCTACCATAGTAAAGTAGATACTATTGACTATAGCTCCCTCTTGTGGTATATTGTTGGTATAACATCTCCCACAGTAAAGTAGATACTATTGACTATAGCTCCCTCTGTTGTTATAGTGTTGGTATAACATCTACCACAGTAAAGTACATACTATTGACTATAGCTCCCTCTATTGGTATAGTGTTGGTATAACATCTACCACAGTAAAGTATATACTATTGACTATAGCTCCCTCTAGTGGTATAGTGTTGGTATAACATCTACCACAGTAAAGTAGATACTATTGACTATAGCTCCCTCTGTTGGTATAGTGTTGGTATAACATCTACCACAGTAAAGTAGATACTATTGACTATAGCTCCCTCTTGTGGTACAGTGTTGGTATAATATCTACCATAGTAAAGTAGATACTATTGACTATAGCTCCCTCTAGGTGTATTGTGTTGGTATATCATCTACCATAGTAAAGTAGATACTATTGACGGTAGCTCCCTCTTGTGGTATAGTGTTGGTATAACATCTCTACCATAGTAAAGTAGATACTATTGACTATATCTCCCTCTATTGGTATAGTGTTGGTATAACATCTACCATAGTAAAGTAGATACTATTGACTATAGCTCCCTCTTGTGGTATATTGTTGGTATAACATCTCCCACAGTAAAGTAGATACTATTGACTATAGCTCCCTCTGTTGTTATAGTGTTGGTATAACATCTACCACAGTAAAGTAGATACTATTGACTATAGCTCCCTCTATTGGTATAGTGTTGGTATAACATCTACCACAGTAAAGTATATACTATTGACTATAGCTCCCTCTAGTGGTATAGTGTTGGTATAACATCTACCACAGTAAAGTAGATACTATTGACTATAGCTCCCTCTGTTGGTATAGTGTTGGTATAACATCTACCACAGTAAAGTAGATACTATTGATTATAACTGCCTCTATTGGTATAGTGTTGGTATAACATCTACCATAGTAAAGTAGATACTATTGACTATAGCTCCCTCTAGGTGTATAGTGTTGGTATAACATCTACCATAGTAAAGTAGATACTATTGACTATAGCTTCCTCTAGTGGTATAGTGTTAGTATAACATCTACCAAAGTAAAGTAGATACTATTGACTATATCTCCCTCTATTGGTATAGTGTTGGTATAACATCTCCCAAAGTAAATTAGATACTATTGACTATAGCTGCCTCTAGTGGTATAGTGTTGGTATAACATCTACCACAGTAAAGTAGATACTATTGACGGTATCTCCCTCTTGTGGTATAGTGTTGGTATAACATATCTACCATAGTAAAGTAGATATTATTGACTATAGCTCCCTCTATTGGTATAGTGTTTGTATAACATCTACCACAGTAAATTAGATACTATTGACTATAGCTCCCTCTATTAATATAGTGTTGGTGGTATAACATCTCTACCATAGTAAAGTAGATACTATTGAATATAGCTCCCTCTAGTGGTATTGTGTTGGTACAACATCTCCCACAGTAAAGTAGATACTATTGACTATAGCTCCCTCTGTTGGTATAGTGTTGGTATAACATCTACCACAGTAAAGTAGATACTAATGACGGTAGCTCCCTCTTGTGGTATAGTGTTGGTATAACATCTACCATAGTAAAGTAGATACTATTGACTATAGCTCCCTCTTGTGGTATATTGTTGGTATAACATCTCCCACAGTAAAGTAGATACTATTGACTATAGCTCCCTCTGTTGTTATAGTGTTGGTATAACATCTACCACAGTAAAGTAGATACTATTGACTATAGCTCCCTATATTGGTATAGTGTTGGTATAACATCTACCACAGTAAAGTAGATACTATTGACTATAGCTCCCTCTGTTGGTATAGTGTTGGTATAACATCTACCACAGTAAAGTAGAGACTATTGACTATAGCTCCCTCTATTGGTATAGTGTTGGTATAACATCTACCACAGTAAAGTAGATACTATTGACTATAGCTCCCTCTAGTGGTGTAGTGTTGGTATAATATCTCTACCATAGTAAAGTAGATACTATTGACTATAGCTCCCTCTATTGGTATAGTGTTGGTATAACATCTACCACAGTAAATTAGATACTATTGACTATAGCTCCCTCTATTAATATAGTGTTGGTGGTATAACATCTCTACCATAGTAAAGTAGATACTATTGAATATAGCTCCCTCTAGTGGTATTGTGTTGGTACAACATCTCCCACAGTAAAGTAGATACTATTGACTATAGATCCCTCTGTTGGTATAGTGTTGGTATAACATCTACCACAGTAAAGTACATACTAATGACGGTAGCTCCCTCTTGTTGTATAGTGTTGGTATAACATCTACCATAGTAAAGTAGATACTATTGACTATAGCCATCACTGTTGGTATAGTGTTGGTATAACATCTACCACAGTAAAGTAGATACTATTGACGGTAGCTCCCTCTTGTGGTATAGTGTTGGTATAACATCTCTACCATAGTAAAGTAGATACTATTGACTATATCTCCCTCTATTGGTATAGTGTTGGTATAACATCTACCATAGTAAAGTAGATACTATTGACTATAGCTCCCTCTTGTGGTATATTGTTGGTATAACATCTCCCACAGTAAAGTAGATACTATTGACTATAGCTCCCTCTGTTGTTATAGTGTTGGTATAACATCTACCACAGTAAAGTACATACTATTGACTATAGCTCCCTCTATTGGTATAGTGTTGGTATAACATCTACCACAGTAAAGTATATACTATTGACTATAGCTCCCTCTAGTGGTATAGTGTTGGTATAACATCTACCACAGTAAAGTAGATACTATTGACTATAGCTCCCTCTGTTGGTATAGTGTTGGTATAACATCTACCACAGTAAAGTAGATACTATTGACTATAGCTCCCTCTTGTGGTACAGTGTTGGTATAATATCTACCATAGTAAAGTAGATACTATTGACTATAGCTCCCTCTAGGTGTATTGTGTTGGTATATCATCTACCATAGTAAAGTAGATACTATTGACGGTAGCTCCCTCTTGTGGTATAGTGTTGGTATAACATCTCTACCATAGTAAAGTAGATACTATTGACTATATCTCCCTCTATTGGTATAGTGTTGGTATAACATCTACCATAGTAAAGTAGATACTATTGACTATAGCTCCCTCTTGTGGTATATTGTTGGTATAACATCTCCCACAGTAAAGTAGATACTATTGACTATAGCTCCCTCTGTTGTTATAGTGTTGGTATAACATCTACCACAGTAAAGTAGATACTATTGACTATAGCTCCCTCTATTGGTATAGTGTTGGTATAACATCTACCACAGTAAAGTATATACTATTGACTATAGCTCCCTCTAGTGGTATAGTGTTGGTATAACATCTACCACAGTAAAGTAGATACTATTGACTATAGCTCCCTCTGTTGGTATAGTGTTGGTATAACATCTACCACAGTAAAGTAGATACTATTGATTATAACTGCCTCTATTGGTATAGTGTTGGTATAACATCTACCATAGTAAAGTAGATACTATTGACTATAGCTCCCTCTAGGTGTATAGTGTTGGTATAACATCTACCATAGTAAAGTAGATACTATTGACTATAGCTTCCTCTAGTGGTATAGTGTTAGTATAACATCTACCAAAGTAAAGTAGATACTATTGACTATATCTCCCTCTATTGGTATAGTGTTGGTATAACATCTACCACAGTAAATTAGATACTATTGACTATAGCTCCCTCTATTAATATAGTGTTGGTGGTATAACATCTCTACCATAGTAAAGTAGATACTATTGAATATAGCTCCCTCTAGTGGTATTGTGTTGGTACAACATCTCCCACAGTAAAGTAGATACTATTGACTATAGATCCCTCTGTTGGTATAGTGTTGGTATAACATCTACCACAGTAAAGTACATACTAATGACGGTAGCTCCCTCTTGTTGTATAGTGTTGGTATAACATCTACCATAGTAAAGTAGATACTATTGACTATAGCCATCACTGTTGGTATAGTGTTGGTATAACATCTACCACAGTAAAGTAGATACTATTGACGGTAGCTCCCTCTTGTGGTATAGTGTTGGTATAACATCTCTACCATAGTAAAGTAGATACTATTGACTATATCTCCCTCTATTGGTATAGTGTTGGTATAACATCTACCATAGTAAAGTAGATACTATTGACTATAGCTCCCTCTTGTGGTATATTGTTGGTATAACATCTCCCACAGTAAAGTAGATACTATTGACTATAGCTCCCTCTGTTGTTATAGTGTTGGTATAACATCTACCACAGTAAAGTACATACTATTGACTATAGCTCCCTCTATTGGTATAGTGTTGGTATAACATCTACCACAGTAAAGTATATACTATTGACTATAGCTCCCTCTAGTGGTATAGTGTTGGTATAACATCTACCACAGTAAAGTAGATACTATTGACTATAGCTCCCTCTGTTGGTATAGTGTTGGTATAACATCTACCACAGTAAAGTAGATACTATTGACTATAGCTCCCTCTTGTGGTACAGTGTTGGTATAATATCTACCATAGTAAAGTAGATACTATTGACTATAGCTCCCTCTAGGTGTATTGTGTTGGTATATCATCTACCATAGTAAAGTAGATACTATTGACGGTAGCTCCCTCTTGTGGTATAGTGTTGGTATAACATCTCTACCATAGTAAAGTAGATACTATTGACTATATCTCCCTCTATTGGTATAGTGTTGGTATAACATCTACCATAGTAAAGTAGATACTATTGACTATAGCTCCCTCTTGTGGTATATTGTTGGTATAACATCTCCCACAGTAAAGTAGATACTATTGACTATAGCTCCCTCTGTTGTTATAGTGTTGGTATAACATCTACCACAGTAAAGTAGATACTATTGACTATAGCTCCCTCTATTGGTATAGTGTTGGTATAACATCTACCACAGTAAAGTATATACTATTGACTATAGCTCCCTCTAGTGGTATAGTGTTGGTATAACATCTACCACAGTAAAGTAGATACTATTGACTATAGCTCCCTCTGTTGGTATAGTGTTGGTATAACATCTACCACAGTAAAGTAGATACTATTGATTATAACTGCCTCTATTGGTATATTGTTGGTATAACATCTACCATAGTAAAGTAGATACTATTGACTATAGCTCCCTCTAGGTGTATAGTGTTGGTATAACATCTACCATAGTAAAGTAGATACTATTGACTATAGCTTCCTCTAGTGGTATAGTGTTAGTATAACATCTACCAAAGTAAAGTAGATACTATTGACTATATCTCCCTCTATTGGTATAGTGTTGGTATAACATCTCCCAAAGTAAATTAGATACTATTGACTATAGCTGCCTCTAGTGGTATAGTGTTGGTATAACATCTACCACAGTAAAGTAGATACTATTGACGGTATCTCCCTCTTGTGGTATAGTGTTGGTATAACATATCTACCATAGTAAAGTAGATACTATTGACTATAGCTCCCTCTATTGGTATAGTGTTTGTATAACATCTACCACAGTAAATTAGATACTATTGACTATAGCTCCCTCTATTAATATAGTGTTGGTGGTATAACATCTCTACCATAGTAAAGTAGATACTATTGAATATAGCTCCCTCTAGTGGTATTGTGTTGGTACAACATCTCCCACAGTAAAGTAGATACTATTGACTATAGCTCCCTCTGTTGGTATAGTGTTGGTATAACATCTACCACAGTAAAGTAGATACTAATGACGGTAGCTCCCTCTTGTGGTATAGTGTTGGTATAACATCTACCATAGTAAAGTAGATACTATTGACTATAGCTCCCTCTTGTGGTATATTGTTGGTATAACATCTCCCACAGTAAAGTAGATACTATTGACTATAGCTCCCTCTGTTGTTATAGTGTTGGTATAACATCTACCACAGTAAAGTAGATACTATTGACTATAGCTCCCTATATTGGTATAGTGTTGGTATAACATCTACCACAGTAAAGTAGATACTATTGACTATAGCTCCCTCTAGTGGTATAGTGTTGGTATAACATCTCTACCATAGTAAAGTAGATACTATTGACTATATCTCCCTCTATTGGTATAGTGTTGGTATAACATCTACCATAGTAAAGTAGATACTATTGACTATAGCTCCCTCTAGTGGTATAGTGTTTGTATACCATATACCATAGTAAAGTAAATACTATTGACTATAGCTCCCTCTAGTGGTATAGTGTTGGTATAACATCTACCACAGTAAAGTAGATACTATTGATGGTAGCTCCCACTTGTGGTATAGTGTTGGTATAACATCTACCACATTAAAGTAGATACTATTGACTATAGCTCCCTCTTGCGGTATAGTGTTGGTATAACATATACCACAGTAAAGTAGATACTATTGACTATAGCTCCCTCTGTTGGTATAGCGTTGGTATAACCTCTACCACAGTAAAGTAGATACTATTGACTATAGCCCCCTCTATTGGTGTAGTGTTGGTATAACATCTACCACAGTAAAGTAGATACTATTGACTATAGCTCCCTCTTGTGGTACAGTGTTGGTATAATATCTACCATAGTAAAGTAGATACTAATGACTATAGCTCCCTCTATTGGTATAGTGTTGGTATAACATCTACCACAGTAAAGTAGATACTATTGACTATAACTCCCTCTATTGGTATAGTGGTGGTATAATATCTACCATAGTAAAGTAGATACTAATGACTATAGCTCCCTCTATTGGTATAGTGTTGGTATAACATCTACCACAGTAAAGTAGATACTATTGACTATAGCTCCCTCTAGTGGTATAGTGTTGGTATAACATCTACCATAGTAAAGTAGATACTATTCACTATAGCTCCCTCTAGTAGTATAGTGTTAGTATAACATCTACCACAGTAAAGTAGATACTATTGACTATAGCTCCCTCTTGTGGTATAGTGTTGGTATAACATCTACCACAGTAAAGTAGATACTATTGACTATAGCTCCCTCTATTGGTATAGTGTTGGTATAACATCTACCACAGTAAAGTAGATACTATTGACTATAACTCCCTCTATTGGTATAGTGGTGGTATAATATCTACCATAGTAAAGTAGATACTATTGACTATAGCTCCCTCTAGGTGTATTGTGTTGGTATCACATCTACCATAGTAAAGTAGATACTATAGACTATAGCTCCCTCTAGTGGTATAGTGTTGGTATAACATCTTCCACAGTAAAGTAGAGACTATTGACTATAGCTCCCTCTAGTGGTATAGTGTTGGTATAACATCTCTACCATAGTAAAGTAGATACTATTGACTATATCTCCCTCTATTGGTATAGTGTTGGTATAACATCTACCATAGTAAAGTAGATACTATTGACTATAGCTCCCTCTAGTGGTATAGTGTTGGTATAACATCTAACACAGTAATGTAGATACTATTGACTATAGCTCCCTTTAGTGGTATAGTGTTGGTTAACATCTACCATAGTAAAGTAGATACTATTGTCTATAGCTCCCTCTATTGGTATGGTGTTGGTATAACATCTACCACATTAAAGTAGATACTATTGACTATAGCTCCCTCTATTGGAATAGTGTTTGTATAACATCTCCCACAGTAAAGTAGATACTATTGACTATAGCTGCCTCTAGTGGTATAGTGTTAGTATAACATCTATCACAGTAAAGTAGATACTATTGACTATAGCTCCCACTTGCGGTTTAGTGTTGGTATAACATCTCCCACAGTAAAGTAGAGACTATTGACTATAGCTCCCTCTATTGGTATAGTGTTGGTATAACATCTACCACAGTAAAATAGATACTATTGACTATAGCTCCCTCTTGTGGTTTAGTGTTGGTATAACATCTCCCACAGTAAAGTAGAGACTATTGACTATAGCTCCCTCTGTTGGTATAGTGTTGGTATAACATCTACCACAGTAAAGTAGAGACTATTGACTATAGCTCCCTCTAGTGGTATACTGTTGGTATAACATCTACCACAGTAAAGTAGATACTATTGACTATGGCTCCCTCTAGTGGTATAGTGTTGGTATAACATCTACCACAGTAAAGTAGATACTATTGTCGGTAGCTCCCTCTTGCGGTATAGTGTTGGTATAACATCTACCACAGTAAAGTAGATACTATTGACTATAGCTCCCTCTAGTGGTATACTGTTGGTATAACATCTACCACAGTAAAGTAGATACTATTGACTATAGCTCCCTCTAGTGGTATAGTGTTGGTATAACATCTACCACAGTAAAGTAGAGACTATTGACTATAGCTCCCTCTAGTGGTATACTGTTGGTATAACATCTACCACAGTAAAGTAGATACTATTGACTATGGCTCCCTCTAGTGGTATAGTGTTGGTATAACATCTACCACAGTAAAGTAGATACTATTGTCGGTAGCTCCCTCTTGCGGTATAGTGTTGGTATAACATCTACCACAGTAAAGTAGATACTATTGTCGGTAGCTCCCTCTTGCGGTATAGTGTTGGTATAACATCTACCACAGTAAAGTAGATACTATTGACTATAGCTCCCTCTAGTGGTATAGATTTGGTATAACATCTACCACAGTAAAGTAGAGACTATTGACTATAGCTCCCTCTATTGGTATAGTGTTGGTATAACATCTACCACAGTAAAGTAGATACTATTGACTATAGCTCCCTCTAGTAGTATAGTGTTGGTATAACATCTACCACAGTAAAGTAGATACTATTGACTACAGCTCCCCCTAGTGGTATAGTGTTGGTAGAACATCTACCACAGTAAAGTAGATACGATTGACTATAGATGCCTCTAGTGGTATAGTGTTGGTATAACATCTCTACCATAGTAAAGTAGATACTATTGACTATATCTCCCTCTATTGGTATAGGGTTGGTATAACATCTACCACAGTAAAGTAGATACTATTGACTATAGCTCCCTCTATTGGTATAGTGTTGGTATAACATCTACCACAGTAAAGTAGATACAAATGACGGTAGCTCCCTCTTGTGGTATAGTGTTGGTATAACATCTACCATAGTAATGTAGATACTATTGAATATAGCCATCACTGTTGGTATAGTGTTGGTATAACATCTACCACAGTAAAGTAGATACTATTGACTATAGCTCCCTCTATTGGTATAGTGTTGGTATAACATCTACCACAGTAAAGTAGACACTATTGACTATAGCTCCCTCTAGTGGTGTAGTGTTGGTATAACATCTACCACAGTAAAGTAGATACTATTGACTATAGCTCCCTCTATTGGTATAGTGTTGGTATAACATCTACCACAGTAAAGTAGATACTATTGACTATAGCTCCCCCTAGTGGTATAGTGTTGGTATAACATCTCTACCATAGTAAAGTAGATACTATTGACTATAGCTCCCTCTATTGGTATAGTGTTGGTATAACATCTACCACAGTAAATTATATACTATTGACTATAGCTCCCTCTATTAATATAGTGTTGGTTGTATAACATCTCTACCATAGTAAAGTAGATACTATTGAATATAGCTCCCTCTAGTGGTATTGTGTTGGTACAACATCTCCCACAGTAAAGTAGATACTGTTGACTATAGCTCCCTCTGTTGGTATAGTGTTGGTATAACATCTACCACAGTAAAGTAGATACTATTGACGGTAGCTCCCTCTTGTGGTATAGTGTTGGTATAACATCTACCACAGTAAAGTAGATACTATTGACTATAGCTCCCTCTATTGGTATAGTGTTGTTATAAAATCTGCCACAGTAAAGTATATACTATTGACTATAGCTCCCTCTAGTGGGATAGTGTTGGTATAACATCTACCACAGTAAAGTAGATACTATTGACTATAGCTCCCTCTAGGTGTATTGTGTTGGTATATCATCTACCATAGTAAAGAAGATACTATTGACTATAGCTCCCTCTAGTGGTATAGTGTTGGTATAACATCTACCACAGTAAAGTAGATACTATTCACTATAGCTCCCTCTAGTAGTATAGTGTTAGTATAACATCTACCACAGTAAAGTAGATACTATTGACTATAGCTCGCTCTTGTGATATAGTGTTGGTATAACATCTACCACATTAAAGTAGATACTATTGACTATAGCTCCCTCTATTGGTATAGTGTTGGTATAACATCTACCACAGTAAAGTAGATACTATTGATTATAACTCCCTCTATTGCTATAGTGGTGGTATAATATCTACCATAGTAAAGTAGATACTATTGACTATAGCTCACTCTAGTGGTATAGTGTTGGTATAACATCTCTACCATAGTAAAGTAGATACTATTGACTATATCTCCCTCTATTGGTATAGTGTTGGTATAACATCTCCCACAGTAAATTAGATACTATTGACTATAGCTGCCTCTAGTGGTATAGTATTGGTATAACATCTACCACAGTAAAGTAGATACTATTGACGGTATCTCCCTCTTGTGGTATAGTGTTGGTATACCATCTACCATAGGAAAGTAGATACTATTGACTATAGCTGGATCTAGTGGTATAGTGTTGGTATAACATCTCCCACATTAAAGTAGATACTATTGACTATAGCTCCCTCTAGTGGTATAGTGTTGGTATACCATCTGCCATAGTAAATTAGATACTATTGACTATAGCTCCCTCTAGTGTTATAGTGTTGGTATAACATCTACCACAGTAAAATAGATACTATTGACTATAGCTCCCTCTTGTGGTATATTGTTGGTATAAAATCTCCCACAGTAAAGTAGATACTATTGACTATAGCTCCCTCTGTTGTTATAGTGTTGGTATAACATCTACCACAGTAAAGTAGATACTATTGACTATAGCTCCCTCTATTGGTATAGTGTTGGTATAACATCTACCACAGTAAAGTATATACTATTGACTATAGCTCCCTCTAGTGGTATAGTGTTGGTATATCATCTACCATATTAAAGTAGATACTATTGACTATAGCTCCCTCTAGTGGTATAGTGTTGGTATAACATCTACCATAGTAAAGTAGATACTATTCACTATAGCTCCCTCAAGTAGTATAGTGTTAGTATAACATCTACCACAGTAAAGTAGATACTATTGACTATAGCTCGCTCTTGTGGTATAGTGTTAGTATAACATCTACCACAGTAAAGTAGATAATATTGACTATAGCTCCCTCTAGTGGTATAGTGTTGGTATAACATCTCTACCATAGTAAAGTAGATACTATTGACTATATCTCCCTCTATTGGTATAGTGTTGGTATAACATCTCCCACAGTAAATTAGATACTATTGACTATAGCTGCCTCTAGTGGTATAGTGTTGGTATAACATCTACCACAGTAAAGTAGATACTATTGACGGTAGCTCCCTCTTGTGGTATAGTGTTGGTATAACATCTACCACAGTAAAGTAGATACTATTGACTATAGCTCCCTCTTGCGGTATAGTGTTGGTATAACATCTCCCACAGTAAAGTAGAGACTATTGACTATAGCTCCCTCAGGTGGTGTAGTGTTGGTATAACATCTACCACAGTAAAGTATATACTATTGACAATAGCTCCCTCTATTGGTATAGTGTTGGTATATCATCTACCACACTAAAGTAGATACTATTGACTATAGCTCCCTCTATTGGTATAGTGTTGTTATAACATCTACCACAGTAAAATAGATACTATTGACTATAGCTCCCTCTTGTGGTATAGTGTTGGTATAACATCTCCCACAGTAAAGTAGAGACTATTGTCTATAGCTCCCTCTGTTGGTATAGTGTTGGTATAACATCTACCACAGTAAAGTAGAGACTATTGACTATAGCTCCCTCTATTGGTATAGTGTTGGTATAACATCTACCACAGTAAAGTAGATACTATTGACTATAGCTCCCTCTAGTGGTGTAGTGTTGGTATAACATCTCTACCATAGTAAAGTAGATACTATTGACTATAGCTCCCTCTATTGGTATAGTGTTGGTATAACATCTACCACAGTAAATTAGATACTATTGACTATAGCTCCCTCTATTAATATAGTGTTGGTGGTATAACATCTCTACCATAGTAAAGTAGATACTATTGAATATAGCTCCCTCTAGTGGTATAGTGTTGGTATAACATCTACCACAGTAAAGTAGATACTATTGACTATAGCTCCCCCTAGTGGTATAGTGTTGGTATAACATCTCTACCATAGTAAAGTAGATACTATTGACTATAGCTCCCTCTATTGGTATAGTGTTGGTATAACATCTACCACAGTAAATTATATACTATTGACTATAGCTCCCTCTATTAATATAGTGTTGGTGGTATAACATCTCTACCATAGTAAAGTAGATACTATTGAATATAGCTCCCTCTAGTGGTATTGTGTTGGTACAACATCTCCCACAGTAAAGTAGATACTGTTGACTATAGCTCCCTTTGTTGGTATAGTGTTGGTATAACATCTACCACAGTAAAGTAGATGCTATTGACGGTAGCTCCCTCTTGTGGTATAGTGTTGGTATAACATCTACCACAGTAAAGTAGATACTATTGACTATAGCTCCCTCTATTGGTATAGTGTTGTTATAACATCTGCCACAGTAAAGTATATACTATTGACTATAGCTCCCTCTAGTGGGATAGTGTTGGTATAACATCTACCACAGTAAAGTAGATACTATTGACTATAGCTCCCTCTAGGTGTATTGTGTTGGTATATCATCTACCATAGTAAAGAAGATACTATTGACTATAGCTCCCTCTAGTGGTATAGTGTTGGTATAACATCTACCACAGTAAAGTAGATACTATTCTCTATAGCTCCCTCTAGTAGTATAGTGTTAGTATAACATCTACCACAGTAAAGTAGATACTATTGACTATAGCTCGCTCTTGTGATATAGTGTTGGTATAACATCTACCACATTAAAGTAGATACTATTGACTATAGCTCCCTCTATTGGTATAGTGTTGGTATAACATCTACCACAGTAAAGTAGATACTATTGATTATAACTCCCTCTATTGCTATAGTGGTGGTATAATATCTACCATAGTAAAGTAGATACTATTGACTATAGCTCACTCTAGTGGTATAGTGTTGGTATAACATATCTACCATAGTAAAGTAGATACTATTGACTATATCTCCCTCTATTGGTATAGTGTTGGTATAACATCTCCCACAGTAAATTAGATACTATTGACTATAGCTGCCTCTAGTGGTATAGTATTGGTATAACATCTACCACAGTAAAGTAGATACTATTGACGGTATCTCCCTCTTGTGGTATAGTGTTGGTATACCATCTACCATAGGAAAGTAGATACTATTGACTATAGCTGGCTCTAGTGGTATAGTGTTGGTATAACATCTCCCACATTAAAGTAGATACTATTGACTATAGCTCCCTCTAGTGGTATAGTGTTGGTATACCATCTGCCATAGTAAATTAGATACTATTGACTATAGCTCCCTCTAGTGTTATAGTGTTGGTATAACATCTACCACAGTAAAATAGATACTATTGACTATAGCTCCCTCTTGTGGTATATTGTTGGTATAAAATCTCCCACAGTAAAGTAGATACTATTGACTATAGCTCCCTCTGTTGTTATAGTGTTGGTATAACATCTACCACAGTAAAGTAGATACTATTGACTATAGCTCCCTCTATTGGTATAGTGTTGGTATAACATCTACCACATAAAGTATATACTATTGACTATAGCTCCCTCTAGTGGTATAGTGTTGGTATATCATCTACCATATTAAAGTAGATACTATTGACTATAGCTCCCTCTAGTGGTATAGTGTTGGTATAACATCTACCATAGTAAAGTAGATACTATTCACTATAGCTCCCTCAAGTAGTATAGTGTTAGTATAACATCTACCACAGTAAAGTAGATACTATTGACTATAGCTCGCTCTTGTGGTATAGTGTTAGTATAACATCTACCACAGTAAAGTAGATAATATTGACTATAGCTCCCTCTAGTGGTATAGTGTTGGTATAACATCTCTACCATAGTAAAGTAGATACTATTGACTATATCTCCCTCTATTGGTATAGTGTTGGTATAACATCTCCCACAGTAAATTAGATACTATTGACTATAGCTGCCTCTAGTGGTATAGTGTTGGTATATCATCTACCACAGTAAAGTAGATACTATTGACGGTAGCTCCCTCTTGTGGTATAGTGTTGGTATAACATCTCCCACAGTAAAGTAGAGACTATTGACTATAGCTCCCTCAGGTGGTGTAGTGTTGGTATAACATCTACCACAGTAAAGTATATACTATTGACAATAGCTCCCTCTATTGGTATAGTGTTGGTATATCATCTACCACACTAAAGTAGATACTATTGACTATAGCTCCCTCTATTGGTATAGTGTTGTTATAACATCTACCACAGTAAAATAGATACTATTGACTATAGCTCCCTCTTGTGGTATAGTGTTGGTATAACATCTCCCACAGTAAAGTAGAGACTATTGTCTATAGCTCCCTCTGTTGGTATAGTGTTGGTATAACATCTACCACAGTAAAGTAGAGACTATTGACTATAGCTCCCTCTATTGGTATAGTGTTGGTATAACATCTACCACAGTAAAGTAGATACTATTGACTATAGCTCCCTCTAGTGGTGTAGTGTTGGTATAATATCTCTACCATAGTAAAGTAGATACTATTGACTATAGCTCCCTCTATTGGTATAGTGTTGGTATAACATCTACCACAGTAAATTAGATACTATTGACTATAGCTCCCTCTATTAATATAGTGTTGGTGGTATAACATCTCTACCATAGTAAAGTAGATACTATTGAATATAGCTCCCTCTAGTGGTATTGTGTTGGTACAACATCTCCCACAGTAAAGTAGATACTATTGACTATAGATCCCTCTGTTGGTATAGTGTTGGTATAACATCTACCACAGTAAAGTACATACTAATGACGGTAGCTCCCTCTTGTTGTATAGTGTTGGTATAACATCTACCATAGTAAAGTAGATACTATTGACTATAGCCATCACTGTTGGTATAGTGTTGGTATAACATCTACCACAGTAAAGTAGATACTATTGACGGTAGCTCCCTCTTGTGGTATAGTGTTGGTATAACATCTCTACCATAGTAAAGTAGATACTATTGACTATATCTCCCTCTATTGGTATAGTGTTGGTATAACATCTACCATAGTAAAGTAGATACTATTGACTATAGCTCCCTCTTGTGGTATATTGTTGGTATAACATCTCCCACAGTAAAGTAGATACTATTGACTATAGCTCCCTCTGTTGTTATAGTGTTGGTATAACATCTACCACAGTAAAGTACATACTATTGACTATAGCTCCCTCTATTGGTATAGTGTTGGTATAACATCTACCACAGTAAAGTATATACTATTGACTATAGCTCCCTCTAGTGGTATAGTGTTGGTATAACATCTACCACAGTAAAGTAGATACTATTGACTATAGCTCCCTCTGTTGGTATAGTGTTGGTATAACATCTACCACAGTAAAGTAGATACTATTGACTATAGCTCCCTCTTGTGGTACAGTGTTGGTATAATATCTACCATAGTAAAGTAGATACTATTGACTATAGCTCCCTCTAGGTGTATTGTGTTGGTATATCATCTACCATAGTAAAGTAGATACTATTGACGGTAGCTCCCTCTTGTGGTATAGTGTTGGTATAACATCTCTACCATAGTAAAGTAGATACTATTGACTATATCTCCCTCTATTGGTATAGTGTTGGTATAACATCTACCATAGTAAAGTAGATACTATTGACTATAGCTCCCTCTTGTGGTATATTGTTGGTATAACATCTCCCACAGTAAAGTAGATACTATTGACTATAGCTCCCTCTGTTGTTATAGTGTTGGTATAACATCTACCACAGTAAAGTAGATACTATTGACTATAGCTCCCTCTATTGGTATAGTGTTGGTATAACATCTACCACAGTAAAGTATATACTATTGACTATAGCTCCCTCTAGTGGTATAGTGTTGGTATAACATCTACCACAGTAAAGTAGATACTATTGACTATAGCTCCCTCTGTTGGTATAGTGTTGGTATAACATCTACCACAGTAAAGTAGATACTATTGATTATAACTGCCTCTATTGGTATAGTGTTGGTATAACATCTACCATAGTAAAGTAGATACTATTGACTATAGCTCCCTCTAGGTGTATAGTGTTGGTATAACATCTACCATAGTAAAGTAGATACTATTGACTATAGCTTCCTCTAGTGGTATAGTGTTAGTATAACATCTACCAAAGTAAAGTAGATACTATTGACTATATCTCCCTCTATTGGTATAGTGTTGGTATAACATCTCCCAAAGTAAATTAGATACTATTGACTATAGCTGCCTCTAGTGGTATAGTGTTGGTATAACATCTACCACAGTAAAGTAGATACTATTGACGGTATCTCCCTCTTGTGGTATAGTGTTGGTATAACATCTCTACCATAGTAAAGTAGATACTATTGACTATAGCTCCCTCTATTGGTATAGTGTTTGTATAACATCTACCACAGTAAATTAGATACTATTGACTATAGCTCCCTCTATTAATATAGTGTTGGTGGTATAACATCTCTACCATAGTAAAGTAGATACTATTGAATATAGCTCCCTCTAGTGGTATTGTGTTGGTACAACATCTCCCACAGTAAAGTAGATACTATTGACTATAGCTCCCTCTGTTGGTATAGTGTTGGTATAACATCTACCACAGTAAAGTAGATACTAATGACGGTAGCTCCCTCTTGTGGTATAGTGTTGGTATAACATCTACCATAGTAAAGTAGATACTATTGACTATAGCTCCCTCTTGTGGTATATTGTTGGTATAACATCTCCCACAGTAAAGTAGATACTATTGACTATAGCTCCCTCTGTTGTTATAGTGTTGGTATAACATCTACCACAGTAAAGTAGATACTATTGACTATAGCTCCCTATATTGGTATAGTGTTGGTATAACATCTACCACAGTAAAGTAGATACTATTGACTATAGCTCCCTCTAGTGGTATAGTGTTGGTATAACATCTCTACCATAGTAAAGTAGATACTATTGACTATATCTCCCTCTATTGGTATAGTGTTGGTATAACATCTACCATAGTAAAGTAGATACTATTGACTATAGCTCCCTCTAGTGGTATAGTGTTTGTATACCATATACCATAGTAAAGTAAATACTATTGACTATAGCTCCCTCTAGTGGTATAGTGTTGGTATAACATCTACCACAGTAAAGTAGATACTATTGATGGTAGCTCCCACTTGTGGTATAGTGTTGGTATAACATCTACCACATTAAAGTAGATACTATTGACTATAGCTCCCTCTTGCGGTATAGTGTTGGTATAACATATACCACAGTAAAGTAGATACTATTGACTATAGCTCCCTCTGTTGGTATAGCGTTGGTATAACCTCTACCACAGTAAAGTAGATACTATTGACTATAGCCCCCTCTATTGGTGTAGTGTTGGTATAACATCTACCACAGTAAAGTAGATACTATTGACTATAGCTCCCTCTTGTGGTACAGTGTTGGTATAATATCTACCATAGTAAAGTAGATACTAATGACTATAGCTCCCTCTATTGGTATAGTGTTGGTATAACATCTACCACAGTAAAGTAGATACTATTGACTATAACTCCCTCTATTGGTATAGTGGTGGTATAATATCTACCATAGTAAAGTAGATACTAATGACTATAGCTCCCTCTATTGGTATAGTGTTGGTATAACATCTACCACAGTAAAGTAGATACTATTGACTATAGCTCCCTCTAGTGGTATAGTGTTGGTATAACATCTACCATAGTAAAGTAGATACTATTCACTATAGCTCCCTCTAGTAGTATAGTGTTAGTATAACATCTACCACAGTAAAGTAGATACTATTGACTATAGCTCCCTCTTGTGGTATAGTGTTGGTATAACATCTACCACAGTAAAGTAGATACTATTGACTATAGCTCCCTCTATTGGTATAGTGTTGGTATAACATCTACCACAGTAAAGTAGATACTATTGACTATAACTCCCTCTATTGGTATAGTGGTGGTATAATATCTACCATAGTAAAGTAGATACTATTGACTATAGCTCCCTCTAGGTGTATTGTGTTGGTATCACATCTACCATAGTAAAGTAGATACTATAGACTATAGCTCCCTCTAGTGGTATAGTGTTGGTATAACATCTTCCACAGTAAAGTAGATACTATTGACTATAGCTCCCTCTAGTGGTATAGTGTTGGTATAACATCTCTACCATAGTAAAGTAGATACTATTGACTATATCTCCCTCTATTGGTATAGTGTTGGTATAACATCTACCATAGTAAAGTAGATACTATTGACTATAGCTCCCTCTAGTGGTATAGTGTTGGTATAACATCTAACACAGTAATGTAGATACTATTGACTATAGCTCCCTTTAGTGGTATAGTGTTGGTTAACATCTACCATAGTAAAGTAGATACTATTGTCTATAGCTCCCTCTATTGGTATGGTGTTGGTATAACATCTACCACATTAAAGTAGATACTATTGACTATAGCTCCCTCTATTGGAATAGTGTTGGTATAACATCTCCCACAGTAAAGTAGATACTATTGACTATAGCTGCCTCTAGTGGTATAGTGTTAGTATAACATCTATCACAGTAAAGTAGATACTATTGACTATAGCTCCCACTTGCGGTTTAGTGTTGGTATAACATCTACCACAGTAAAATAGATACTATTGACTATAGCTCCATCTGTTGGTATAGTGTTGGTATAACATCTACCACAGTAAAGTAGATACTATTGATTATAGCTCCCTCTAGATGTATAGTGTTGGTATAACATCTACCACAGTAAATTAGATACTATTGACTATAGCTCCCTCTAGTGGTATAGTGTTGGTATAACATCTCTACCATAGTAATGTAGATACTATTGACTATATCTCCCTCTATTGGTATAGTGTTGGTGGTATAACATCTCTACCAGAGTAAAGTAGATACTATTGACTATAGCTCCCTCTAGTGGTGTAGTGTTGGTATAACATCTACCACAGTAAAGTAGATACTATTGATTATAGCTCCCTCTATTGGTATAGTGTTGGTGGTATAACATCTCTACCAGAGTAAAGTAGATACTATTGACTATAGCTCCCTCTAGTGGTGTAGTGTTGGTATAACATCTACCACAGTAAAGTAGATACTATTGACTATAGCTCCCTCTGTTGGTATAGTGTTGGTATAACATCTACCACAGTAAAGTAGATACTATTGATTATAGCTCCCTCTATTGGTATAGTGTTGGTATAACATCTACCTCATTAAAGTAGATACTATTGACTATAGCTCCCTCTATTGGTATAGTGTTGGTATAATAACTACCATATTAAAGTAGATACAATTGACTATAGCTCCCTCTGTTGGTATAGTGTTGGTATAACATCTACCACAGTAAAGTAGATACTAATGACTATGGCTCCCTCTAGTGGTATAGTGTTGGTATAACATCTACCACAGTAAAGTAGATACTATTGACTATAGCTCGCTCTGTTGGTATAGTGTTGGTATAACATCTACCACAGTAAAGTAGATACTATTGACTATAGCTCCCTCTAGATGTATAGTGTTGGTATAACATCTACCACAGTAAATTAGATACTATTGACTATAGCTCCCTCTAGTGGTATAGTGTTGGTATAACATCTCTACCATAGTAATGTAGATACTATTGAATATAGCTCCCTCTATTGGTATAGTGTTGGTATAACATCTAACACAGTAAAGTAGATACTATTGATTATAGCTCCCTCTAGTGGTGTAGTGTTGGTATAACATCTACCACAGTAAAGTAGATACTATTGACTATAGCTCCCTCTATTGGTATAGTGTTGGTATAACATCTACCACAGTAAAGTAGATACTATTGACTATAGCTCCCCCTAGTGGTATAGTGTTGGTATAACATCTCTACCATAGTAAAGTAGATACTATTGACTATTGCTCCCTCTATTGATATAGTGTTGGTATAACATCTCTACCATAGTAAAGTAGATACTATTGAATATAGCTCCCTCTAGTGGTATAGTGTTGGTATAACATCTACCACAGTAAAGTAGATACTAATGACTATAGCCCCCTCTAGTGGTGTAGTGTTGGTATAACATCTACCACAGTAAAGTAGATACTATTGACTATAGCTCCCTCTATTGGTATATTGTTGGTATAACATCTACCACTGTAAATTAGATACTATTGACTATAGCTCCCTCTAGTGGTATAGTGTTGGTATAACATCTCTACCATAGTAATGTAGATACTATTGACTATATCTCCCTCTATTGGTATAGTGTTGGTATAACATCTACCACAGTAAAGTAGATACTATTGACTATAGCTCCCTCTAGTGGTGTAGTGTTGGTATATCATCTACCACAGTAAAGTAGATACGATTGACTATAGCTCACTATGTTGGTATAGTGTTGGTATAACATCTACCACAGTAAAGTAGATACTATTGATTATAGCTCCCTCTATTGGTATAGTGTTGGTATAACATCTACCACATTAAAGTAGATACTATTGACTATAGCTCCCTCTATTGGTATAGTGTTGGTATAACATCTACCACATTAAAGTAGATACTATTGACTATTGCTCCCTCTAGTGGTATAGTGTTTGTATACCATATACCACAGTAAAGTAGATACAATTGACTATAGCTCCCTCTGTTGGTATAGTGTTGGTATAACATCTACCACAGTAAAGTAGATACTATTGACTATAGCTCCCTCTAGTGGTATACTGTTGGTATAACATCTACCACAGTAAAGTAGATACTATTGACTATGGCTCCCTCTAGTGGTATAGTGTTGGTATAACATCTACCACAGTAAAGTAGATACTATTGTCGGTAGCTCCCTCTTGCGGTATAGTGTTGGTATAACATCTACCACAGTAAAGTAGATACTATTGACTATAGCTACCTCTAGTGGTATACTGTTGGTATAACATCTACCACAGTAAAGTAGATACTATTGACTATAGCTCCCTCTAGTGGTATAGTGTTGGTATAACATCTACCACAGTAAAGTAGATACTATTGACTATAGCTCCCTCTGTTGGTATAGTGTTGGTATAACATCTACCATAGTAAAGTAGATACTATTGACTATAGCTCCCTTTAGTGGTATAGTGTTGGTATAACATCTACCACATTAAAGTAGATACTATTGAATATAGCTCCCTCTATTGGTATAGTGTTGGTATAACATCTCCCACAGTAAAGTAGATACTATTGACTATAGCTCCCTCTAGTGGTATAGTGTTGGTATAACATCTACCACAGTAAAGTAGATACTATTGACTATAGCTCCCTCTAGTGGTATAGTGTTGGTATTACATCTACCACAGTAAAGTAGATACTATTGACTATAGCTCCCTCTATTGGTATAGTGTTGGTATAACATCTACCACAGTAAAGTAGATACTATTGACTATAACTCCCTCTAGATGTATAGTGTTGGTATAACATCTACCACAGTAAATTAGATACTATTGACTATAGCTCCCTCTAGTGGTATAGTGTTGGTATAACATCTCTACCATAGTAATGTAGATACTATTGACTATATCTCCCTCTATTGGTATAGTGTTGGTATAACATCTACCACAGTAAAGTAGATACTATTGACTATAGCTCCCTCTGTTGGTATAGTGTTGGTATAACATCTACCACAGTAAAGTAGATACTATTGATTATAGCTCCCTCTATTGGTATAGTGTTGGTATAACATCTACCACATTAAAGTAGATACTATTGACTATAGCTCCCTCTATTGGTATAACATCTACCACATTAAAGTAGATACTATTGACTATAGCTCCCTCTAGTGGTATAGTGTTTGTATACCATATACCACAGTAATGTAGATAATATTGACTATAGCTCCCTCTGTTGGTATAGTGTTGGTATAACATCTACCACAGTAAAGTAGATACTAATTACTATAGCTCCCTCTAGTGGTATAGTGTTGGTATAACATCTACCACAGTAAAGTAGATACTATTGACTATAGCTCCCTCTATTGGTATAGAGTTGGTATAACATCTACCACAGTAAAGTAGATACTATTGACTATGGCTCCCTCTAGTGGTATAGTGTTGGAATAACATATACCACAGTAAAGTATATACTATTGACTATAGCTCCCTCTTGTGGTATAGTGTTGGTATAAAATCTACCACAGTAAAGTAGATACTATTGACTATAGCTCCCTCTATTGGTATAGTGTTGGTATAACATCTACCACAGTAAAGTAGATACTATTGACTATAGCTCCCTCTATTGGTATAGTGTTGTTATAACATCTACCACAGTAAAGTAGATACTATTGAATATAGCTCCCTCTAGTGGTATAGTGTTGGTATCACATCTACCACAGTAAAGTAGATACTATTGAATATAGCTCCCTCTAGTGGTATTGTGTTGGTATCACATCTACCACAGTAAAGTAGATACTATTGACTATAGCTCCATCTGTTGGTATAGTGTTGGTATAACATCTACCTCAGTAAAGTAGATACTATTGACTATAGCTCCCTCTATTGGTATAGTGTTGGAATAACATATACCACAGTAAAGTAGATACTATTGACTATAGCTCCATCTGTTGGTATAGTGTTGGTATCACATCTACCACAGTAAAGTAGATACTATTGACTATAGCTCCCTCTAGATGTATAGTGTTGGTATAACATCTACCACAGTAAATTAGATACTATTGACTATAGCTCCCTCTAGTGGTATAGTGTTGGTATAACATCTCTACCATAGTAATGTAGATACTATTGACTATATCTCCCTCTATTGGTATAGTGTTGGTATAACATCTACCACAGTAAAGTAGATACTATTGACTATAGCTCCCTCTAGTGGTGTAGTGTTGGTATAACATCTACCACAGTAAAGTAGATACTATTGACTATAGCTCCCTCTGTTGGTATAGTGTTGGTATAACATCTACCACAGTAAAGTAGATACTATTGATTATAGCTCCCTCTATTGGTATAGTGTTGGTATAACATCTACCTCATTAAAGTAGATACTATTGACTATAGCTCCCTCTATTGGTATAGTGTTGGTATAACATCTACCATATTAAAGTAGATACTATTGACTATAGCTCCCTCTAGTGGTATAGTGTTTGTATACCATATACCACAGTAAAGTAGATACAATTGACTATAGCTCCCTCTGTTGGTATAGTGTTGGTATAACATCTACCACAGTAAAGTAGATACTAATGACTATAGCTCCCTCTAGTGGTATAGTGTTGGTATAACATCTACCACAGTAAAGTAGATACTATTGACTATAGCTCCCTCTATTGGTATAGTGTTGGTATAACATCTACCACAGTAAAGTAGATACTATTGACTATAGCTCCCCCTAGTGGTATAGTGTTGGTATAACATCTCTACCATAGTAAAGTAGATACTATTGACTATTGCTCCCTCTATTGATATAGTGTTGGTATAACATCTCTACCATAGTAAAGTAGATACTATTGAATATAGCTCCCTCTAGTGGTATAGTGTTGGTATAACATCTACCACAGTAAAGTAGATACTAATGACTATAGCCCCCTCTAGTGGTGTAGTGTTGGTATAACATCTACCACAGTAAAGTAGATACTATTGACTATAGCTCCCTCTATTGGTATAGTGTTGGTATAACATCTACCACTGTAAATTAGATACTATTGACTATAGCTCCCTCTAGTGGTATAGTGTTGGTATAACATCTCTACCATAGTAATGTAGATACTATTGACTATATCTCCCTCTATTGGTATAGTGTTGGTATAACATCTACCACAGTAAAGTAGATACTATTGACTATAGCTCCCTCTAGTGGTGTAGTGTTGGTATATCATCTACCACAGTAAAGTAGATACTATTGACTATAGCTCACTATGTTGGTATAGTGTTGGTATAACATCTACCACAGTAAAGTAGATACTATTGATTATAGCTCCCTCTATTGGTATAGTGTTGGTATAACATCTACCACATTAAAGTAGATACTATTGACTATAGCTCCCTCTATTGGTATAGTGTTGGTATAACATCTACCACATTAAAGTAGATACTATTGACTATAGCTCCCTCTAGTGGTATAGTGTTTGTATACCATATACCACAGTAAAGTAGATACAATTGACTATAGCTCCCTCTGTTGGTATAGTGTTGGTATAACATCTACCACAGTAAAGTAGATACTAATGACTATAGCTCCCTCTAGTGGTATAGTGTTGGTATAACATCTACCATGGTAAAGTAGATACTATTGACTATAGCTCCCTCTGTTGGTATAGTGTTGGTATAACATCTACCACAGTAAAGTAGATACTATTGACTATAGCTCCCTCTAGATGTATAGTGTTGGTATAACATCTACCACAGTAAATTAGATACTATTGACTATAGCTCCCTCTAGTGGTATAGTGTTGGTATAACATCTCTACCATAGTAATGTAGATACTATTGACTATAGCTCCCTCTATTGGTATAGTGTTGGTATAACATCTACCACATTAAAGTAGATACTATTGACTATAGCTCCCTCTAGTGGTGTAGTGTTGGTATAACATCTACCACAGTAAAGTAGATACTATTGACTATAGCTCCCTCTAGTTGTGTAGTGTTGGTATAACATCTACCACAGTAAAGTAGATACTATTGACTATTGCTCCCTCTATTGGTATATTGTTGGTATAACATCTACCACAGTAAAGTAGATACTATTGACTATAGCTACCTCTAGGTGTATAGTGTTGGTATATCATCTACCATAGTAAAGTAGATACTATTGACTATAGCTCCCTCTAGTGGTATAGTGTTGGTATAACATCTACCATAGTAAAGTAGATACTATTCACTATAGCTCCCTCTAGTAGTATAGTGTTAGTATAACATCTACCACATTAAAGTAGATACCATTGACTATAGCTCCCTCTTGTGGTATAGTGTTGGTATAACATCTACCACAGTAAAGTAGATACTATTGACTATAGCTCCCTCTGTTGGTATAGTGTTGGTATAACATCTACCACAGTAAAGTAGATACTATTGACTATAACTCCCTCTATTGGTATAGCGGTGGTATAATATATACCATAGTAAAGTAGATACTATTGACTATAGCTCCCTCTAGGTGTATAGTGTTGGTATCACATCTACCACAGTAAAGTAGATACTATTTATTATAGCTCCCTCTAGTGGTATAGTGTTGGTATAACATCTCTACCATAGTAAAGTAGATACTATTGACTATATCTCCCTCTATTGGTATAGTGTTGGTATAACATCTACCATAGTAAAGTAGATACTATTGACTATAGCTCCCTCTAGTGGTATAGTGTTGGTATAACATCTAACACAGTAAAGTAGATACTATTGACTATAGCTCCCTCTGGTGGTATAGTGTTGGTTAACATCTACCATAGTAAAGTAGATACTATTGACTATAGCTCCCTCTATTGGTATAGTGTTGGTATAAAATCTACCACATTAAAGTAGATACTATTGACTATAGCTCCCTCTAGTGGTATAGTGTTGGTATAACATCTCCCACAGTAAAGTAGATACTATTGACTATAGCTGCCTCTAGTGGTATAGTGTTGGTATAACATCTACCACATTAAAGTAGATACTATTGACTATAGCTCCCTCTAGTGGTATATTGTTTGTATACCATATACCATAGTAAAGTAGATACTATTGACTATAGCACCCAATAGTGGTATAGTGTTGGTATAACATCTACCACAGTAAAGTAGATACTAATGACTATAGCTCCCTCTAGTGGTATAGTGTTGGTATAACATCTACCACAGTAAAGTAGATACTATTGACTATAGCTCGCTCTGTTGGTATAGTGTTGGTATAACATCTACCACAGTAAAGTAGATACTATTGACTATAGCTCCCTCTAGATGTATAGTGTTGGTATAACATCTACCACCGTAAATTAGATACTATTGACTATAGTTCCCTCTAGTGGTATAGTGTTGGTATAACATCTCTACCATAGTAATGTAGATACTATTGACTATAGCTCCCTCTATTGGTATAGTGTTGGTATAACATCTAACACAGTAAAGTAGATACTATTGATTATAGCTCCCTCTAGTGGTGTAGTGTTGGTATAACATCTACCACACTAAAGTAGATACTATTGACTATAGCTCCCTCTATTGGTATAGTGTTGGTATAACATCTACCACAGTAAAGTAGATACTATTGACTATAGCTCCCCCTAGTGGTATAGTGTTGGTATAACATCTCTACCATAGTAAAGTAGATACTATTGACTATTGCTCCCTCTATTGATATAGTGTTGGTATAACATCTCTACCATAGTAAAGTAGATACTATTGAATATAGCTCCCTCTAGTGGTATAGTGTTGGTATAACATCTACCACAGTAAAGTAGATACTAATGACTATAGCCCCCTCTAGTGGTGTAGTGTTGGTATAACATCTACCACAGTAAAGTAGATACTATTGACTATAGCTCCCTCTATTGGTATAGTGTTGGTATAACATCTACCACTGTAAATTAGATACTATTGACTATAGCTCCCTCTAGTGGTATAGTGTTGGTATAACATCTCTACCATAGTAATGTAGATACTATTGACTATATCTCCCTCTATTGGTATAGTGTTGGTATAACATCTACCACAGTAAAGTAGATACTATTGACTATAGCTCCCTCTAGTGGTGTAGTGTTGGTATATCATCTACCACAGTAAAGTAGATACTATTGACTATAGCTCACTATGTTGGTATAGTGTTGGTATAACATCTACCACAGTAAAGTAGATACTATTGATTATAGCTCCCTCTATTGGTATAGTGTTGGTATAACATCTACCACATTAAAGTAGATACTATTGACTATAGCTCCCTCTATTGGTATAGTGTTGGTATAACATCTACCACATTAAAGTAGATACTATTGACTATAGCTCCCTCTAGTGGTATAGTGTTTGTATACCATATACCACAGTAAAGTAGATACAATTGACTATAGCTCCCTCTGTTGGTATAGTGTTGGTATAACATCTACCACAGTAAAGTAGATACTAACGACTATAGCTCCCTCTAGTGGTATAGTGTTGGTATAACATCTACCATGGTAAAGTAGATACTATTGACTATAGCTCCCTCTGTTGGTATAGTGTTGGTATAACATCTACCACAGTAAAGTAGATACTATTGACTATAGCTCCCTCTAGATGTATAGTGTTGGTATAACATCTACCACAGTAAATTAGATACTATTGACTATAGCTCCCTCTAGTGGTATAGTGTTGGTATAACATCTCTACCATAGTAATGTAGATACTATTGACTATAGCTCCCTCTATTGGTATAGTGTTGGTATAACATCTACCACATTAAAGTAGATACTATTGACTATAGCTCCCTCTAGTGGTGTAGTGTTGGTATAACATCTACCACAGTAAAGTAGATACTATTGACTATAGCTCCCTCTAGTTGTGTAGTGTTGGTATAACATCTACCACAGTAAAGTAGATACTATTGACTATTGCTCCCTCTATTGGTATAGTGTTGGTATAACATCTACCACAGTAAAGTAGATACTATTGACTATAGCTACCTCTAGGTGTATAGTGTTGGTATATCATCTACCATAGTAAAGTAGATACTATTGACTATAGCTCCCTCTAGTGGTATAGTGTTGGTATAACATCTACCATAGTAAAGTAGATACTATTCACTATAGCTCCCTCTAGTAGTATAGTGTTAGTATAACATCTACCACAGTAAAGTAGATACCATTGACTATAGCTCCCTCTTGTGGTATAGTGTTGGTATAACATCTACCACAGTAAAGTAGATACTATTGACTATAGCTCCCTCTGTTGGTATAGTGTTGGTATAACATCTACCACAGTAAAGTAGATACTATTGACTATAACTCCCTCTATTGGTATAGCGGTGGTATAATATATACCATAGTAAAGTAGATACTATTGACTATAGCTCCCTCTAGGTGTATAGTGTTGGTATCACATCTACCACAGTAAAGTAGATACTATTTATTATAGCTCCCTCTAGTGGTATAGTGTTGGTATAACATCTCTACCATAGTAAAGTAGATACTATTGACTATATCTCCCTCTATTGGTATAGTGTTGGTATAACATCTACCATAGTAAAGTAGATACTATTGACTATAGCTCCCTCTAGTGGTATAGTGTTGGTATAACATCTAACACAGTAAAGTAGATACTATTGACTATAGCTCCCTCTGGTGGTATAGTGTTGGTTAACATCTACCATAGTAAAGTAGATACTATTGACTATAGCTCCCTCTATTGGTATAGTGTTGGTATAAAATCTACCACATTAAAGTAGATACTATTGACTATAGCTCCCTCTAGTGGTATAGTGTTGGTATAACATCTCCCACAGTAAAGTAGATACTATTGACTATAGCTGCCTCTAGTGGTATAGTGTTGGTATAACATCTACCACATTAAAGTAGATACTATTGACTATAGCTCCCTCTAGTGGTATATTGTTTGTATACCATATACCATAGTAAAGTAGATACTATTGACTATAGCACCCAATAGTGGTATAGTGTTGGTATAACATCTACCACAGTAAAGTAGATACTATTGACTATAGCTCCCTCTTGCGGTATAGTGTTGGTATAACATCTACCACACTAAAGTAGATACTATTGACTATAACTCCCTCTATTGGTATAGTGGTGGTATAATATATACCATAGTAAAGTAGATACTATTGACTATAGCTCCCTCTAGGTGTATAGTGTTGGTATCACATCTACCATAGTAAAGTAGATACTATTGACTATAGCTCCCTCTAGTGGTATAGTGTTGGTATAACATCTACCACAGTAAAGTAGATACTATTGATTATAGCTCCCTCTAGTGGTATAGTGTTGGTATAACATCTCTACCATAGTAAAGTAGATACTATTGACTATATCTCCCTCTATTGGTATAGTGTTGGTATAACATCTAACACAGTAAAGTAGATACTATTGACTATAGCTCCCTCTAGTGGTATAGTGTTGGTATAACATCTACCACAGTAAAGTAGATACTATTGATTATAGCTCCCTCTAGTGGTATAGTGTTGGTATAACATCTCTACCATAGTAAAGTAGATACTATTGACTATATCTCCCTCTATTGGTATAGTGTTGGTATAACATCTAACACAGTAAAGTAGATACTATTGACTATAGCTCCCTCTAGTGGTATAGTGTTTGTATACCATATACCATAGTAAAGTAGATACTATTGACTATAGCTCCCAATAGTGGTATAGTGTTGGTATAACATCTACCAAAGTAAAGTAGATACTATTGACTATAGCTCCCTCTTGCGGTATAGTGTTGGTATAACATCTACCACAGTTAAGTAGAGACTATTGACTATAGCTCCCTCAGGTAATGTAGTGTTGGTATAACATCTACCACAGTAAAGTATATACTATTGACTATAGCTCCCTCTATTGGTATAGTGTTGGTATAACATCTACCACACTAAAGTAGATACTATTGACTATAGCTCCCTCTATTGGTATAGTGTTCGTATAACATCTACCACAGTAAAATAGATACTATTGACTATAGCTCCCTCTTGTGGTATAGTGTTGGTATAACATCTACCACAGTAAAGTAGATACTATTGACTATAGCTCCCTCTTGTGGTATAGTGTTGGTATAACATCTACCACAGTAAAGTGGATACTATTGACTATAGCTCCCTCTATTGGTATAGTGTTGGTATAACATCTACCACAGTAAAGTAGATACTATTGACTATAACTCCCTCTATTGGTATAGTGGTGGTATAATATATACCATAGTAAAGTAGATACTATTGACTATAGCTCCCTCTAGGTGTATAGTGTTGGTATCACATCTACCATAGTAAAGTAGATACTATTGACTATAGCTCCCTCTAGTGGTATAGTGTTGGTATAACATCTACCACAGTAAAGTAGATACTATTGACGGTAGCTCCCTCTTGTGGTATAGTGTTGGTATAACATCTACCACAGTAAAGTAGATACTATTGACTATAGCTCCCTCTTGCGGTATAGTGTTGGTATAACATCTACCACAGTAAAGTAGATACTATTGACTATAGCTCCCTCTGTTGGTATAGTGTTGGTATAACCTCTACCACAGTAAAGTAGATACTATTGACTATAGCTCCCTCTATTGGTATAGTGTTGGTATAACATCTACCACAGTAAAGTAGATACTATTGACTATAGCTCCCTCTTGTGGTACAGTGTTGGTATAATATCTACCATAGTAAAGTAGATACTATTGACTATAGCTCCCTCTAGGTGTATAGAGTTGGTATAACATCTACCACAGTAAAGTAGATACTATTGAATATAGCTCCCTCTAGTGGTATAGTGTTGGTATAACATCTACCACAGTAAAGTAGATACTATTCACTATAGCTCCCTCTAGTGGTATAGTGTTCGTATAACATCTCTACCATAGTAAAGTAGATACTATTGACTATAGCTCCCTCTATTGGTATAGTGTTGGTATAACACCTACCACATTAAAGTAGATACTATTGACTATAGCTCCCTCTATTGGTATAGTGTTGGTATAGCATCTCCCACAGTAAAGAGATACTATTGACTATAGCTGCCTCTAGTGGTATAGTGTTGGTATAACATCTACCACAGTAAAGTAGATACTATTGACTATAGCTCCCTCTAGTGGTATAGTGTTGGTATACCATCTACCATAGTAAAGTAGATACTATTGACTATAGCTGCCTCTAGTGGTATAGTGTTGGTATAACATCTACCACATTAAAGTAGATACTATTGACTATAGCTCCCTCTAGTGGTATAGTGTTTGTATACCATATACCACAGTAAAGTAGATACTATTGAATATAGCTCCCTCTAGTGGTATAGTGTTGGTATAACATCTACCATAGTAAAGTAGATACTATTGACTATAGCTCCCTCAGATGGTGTAGTGTTGGTATAACATCTACCACAGTAAAGTATATACTATTTACTATAGCTCCCTCTATTGGTATAATGTTGGTATAACATCTACCACACTAAAGTGGATACTATTGACTGTAGCTCCCTCTATTGGTATAGTGTTGGTATAACATCTACCACAGTAAAATAGATACTATTGACTATAACTACCTCTTGTGGTGTAGTGATGGTATAACATCTCCCACAGTAAAGTAGAGACTATTGACTATAGCTCCCTCTGTTGGTATAGTGTTGGTATAACATCTACCACAGTAAAGTAGACACTATTGACTATAGCTCCCTCTATTGGTATAGTGTTGGTATAACATCTACCACAGTAAAGTAGATACTATTGACTATAGCTCCCTCTAGTGGTATAGTGTTGGTATAACATCTACCACAGTAAAGTAGATACTATTGAATATAGCTGCCTCTAGTGGTATAGTGTTGGTATAACATCTACCACATTAAAGTAGATACTATTGACTATAGCTCCCTCTAGTGGTATAGTGTTTGTATACCATATACCATAGTAAAGTAGATACTATTGACTATAGCTCCCAATAGTGGTATAGTGTTGGTATAACATCTACCACAGTAAAGTAGATACTATTGACTATAGCTCCCTCTTGCGGTATAGTGTTGGTATAACATCTCCCACAGTAAAGTAGAGACTATTGACTATAGCTCCCTCAGGTAGTGTAGTGTTGGTATAACATCTACCACAGTAAAGTATATACTATTGACTATAGCTCCCTCTATTGGTATAGTGTTGGTATAACATCTACCACACTAAAGTAGATACTATTGACTATAGCTCCCTCTGTTGGTATAGTGTTGGTATAACATCTACCACAGTAAAGTAGATACTATTGACTATAACTCCCTCTATTGGTATAGTGGTGGTATAATATATACCATAGTAAAGTAGATACTATTGACTATAGCTCCCTCTAGGTGTATAGTGTTGGTATCACATCTACCATAGTAAAGTAGATACTATTGACTATAGCTCCCTCTAGTGGTATAGTGTTGGTATAACATCTACCACAGTAAAGTAGATACTATTGATTATAGCTCCCTCTAGTGGTATAGTGTTGGTATAACATCTCTACCATAGTAAAGTAGATACTATTGACTATATCTCCCTCTATTGGTATAGTGTTGGTATAACATCTACCATAGTAAAGTAGATACTATTGAATATAGCTCCTTCTAGTGGTATAGTGTTGGTATAACATCTAACACAGTAAAGTAGATACTATTGACTATAGCTCCCTCTGGTGGTATAGTGTTGGTTAACATCTACCATAGTAAAGTAGATTCTATTGACTATAGCTCCCTCTAGTGGTATAGTGTTGGTATAACATCTCCCACAGTAAAGTAGATACTATTGACTATAGCTGCCTCTAGTGGTATAGTGTTGGTATAACATCTACCACATTAAAGTAGATACTATTGACTATAGCTCCCTCTAGTGGTATAGTGTTTGTATATCATCTACCACACTAAAGTAGATACTATTGACTATAGCTCCCTCTATTGGTATAGTGTTGTTATAACATCTACCACAGTAAAGTAGAGACTATTGACTATAGCTCCCAATAGTGGTATAGTGTTGGTATAACATCTACCACAGTAAAGTAGATACTATTGACTATAGCTCCCTCTTGCGGTATAGTGTTGGTATAACATCTCCCACAGTAAAGTAGAGACTATTGACTATAGCTCCCTCAGGTAGTGTAGTGTTGGTATAACATCTACCACAGTAAAGTATATACTATTGACTATAGCTCCCTCTATTGGTATAGTGTTGGTATAACATCTACCACACTAAAGTAGATACTATTGACTATAGCTCCCTCTATTGGTATAGTGTTGGTATAACATCTACCACAGTAAAATAGATACTATTGACTATAGCTCCCTCTTGTGGTATAGTGTTGGTATAACATCTACCACAGTAAAGTAGATACTATTGACTATAGCTCCCTCTTGTGGTATAGTGTTCGTATAACATCTACCACAGTAAAGTGGATACCATTGACTATAGCTCCCTCTATTGGTATACTGTTGGTATAACATCTACCACAGTAAAGTAGATACTATTGACTATAACTCCCTCTATTGGTATAGTGGTGGTATAATATATACCATAGTAAAGTAGATACTATTGACTATAGCTCCCTCTATTGGTATAGTGTTGGTATAACATCTACCACATTAAAGTAGATACTATTGAATATAGCTCCCTCTATTGGTATAGTGTTGGTATAACATCTACCACATTAAAGTAGATACTATTGACTATAGCTCCCTCTATTGGTATAGTTTTGGTATAACATCTCCCACACTAAAGTAGATACTATTGACTATAGCTCCCTCTATTGGTATAGTGTTGGTATAACATCTACCACAGTAAAGTAGATACTATTGACTATAGCTCCCTCTAGTGGTATAGTGTTGGTATACCATCTACCATAGTAAAGTAGATACTATTGAATATAGCTGCCTCTAGAGGTATAGTGTTGGTATAACATCTACCACATTAAAGTAGATACTATTGACTAAAGCTCCCTCTAGGGGTATAGTGTTTGTATACCATATACCATAGTAAAGTAGATACTATTGACTATAGCTCCCTCTAGTCGTATAGTGTTGGTATAACATCTACCACAGTAAAGTAGATACTATTGACGGTAGCTCCCTCTTGTGGTATAGTGTTGGTATAACATCTACCACAGTAAAGTAGATACTATTGACTATAGCTCCCTCTTGCGGTATAGTGTTGGTATAACATCTACCACAGTAAAGTAGATACTATTGACTATAGCTCCCTCTGTTGGTATAGTGTTGGTATAACCTCTACCACAGTAAAGTAGATACTATTGACTATAGCTCCCTCTATTGGTATAGTGTTGGTATAACATCTACCACAGTAAAGTAGATACTATTGACTATAGCTCCCTCTTGTGGTACAGTGTTGGTATAATATCTACCATAGTAAAGTAGATACTATTGACTATAGCTCCCTCTACGTGTATAGTGTTGGTATATCATCTACCATAGTAAAGTAGATACTATTGACTATAGCTCCCTCTAGTGGTATAGTGTTGGTATAACATCTACCATAGTAAAGTAGATACTATTCACTATAGCTCCCTCTAGTAGAATAGTGTTAGTATAACATCTACCACAGTAAAGTAGATACTATTGACTATATCTCCCTCTAGTGGTATAGTGTTGGTATAACATCTACCACAGTAAAGTAGATACTATTGACTATAGCTCCCTCTAGTGGTATAGTGTTGGTATAACATCTACCACATTAAAGTAGATACTATTCACTATAGCTCCCTCTAGTGGTATAGTGTTGGTATAACATCTCTACCATAGTAAAGTAGATACTATTGACTATAGCTCCCTCTATTGGTATAGTGTTGGTATAGCATCTCCCACAGTAAAGAGATACTATTGACTATAGCTGCCTCTAGTGGTATAGTGTTGGTATAACATCTACCACAGTAAAGTAGATACTATTGACTATAGCTCCCTCTAGTGGTATAGTGTTGGTATACCATCTACCATAGTAAAGTAGATACTATTGACTATAGCTGCCTCTAGTGGTATAGTGTTGGCATAACATCTACCACATTAAAGTAGATACTATTGACTATAGCTCCCTCTAGTGGTATAGTGTTTGTATACCATATACCACAGTAAAGTAGATACTATTGACTATAGCTCCCTCTAGTGGTATAGTGTTGGTATAACATCTACCATAGTAAAGTAGATACTATTGACTATAGCTCCCTCAGGTGGTGTAGTGTTGGTATAACATCTACCACAGTAAAGTATATACTATTGACTATAGCTCCCTCTATTGGTATAATGTTGGTATAATATCTACCACACTAAAGTGGATACTATTGACTATAGCTCCCTCTATTGGTATAGTGTTGGTATAACATCTACCACAGTAAAATAGATACTATTGACTATAGCTCCCTCTTGTGGTTTAGTGATGGTATAACATCTCCCACAGTAAAGTAGAGACTATTGACTATAGCTCCCTCTGTTGGTATAGTGTTGGTATAACATCTACCACAGTAAAGTAGAGACTATTGACTATAGCTCCCTCTATTGGTATAGTGTTGGTATAACATCTACCACAGTAAAGTAGATACTATTGACTATAGCTCCCTCTAATGGTATAGTGTTGGTATAACATCTACCACAGTAAAGTAGATACTATTGACTATGGCTCCCTCTAGTGGTATAGTGTTGGTATAACAGCTACCACAGTAAAGTAGATACTATTGTCGGTAGCTCCCTCTTGCGGTATAGTGTTGGTATAACATCTACCACAGTAAAGTAGATACTATTGATTATAGCTCCCTCTGTTGGTATAGTGTTGGTATAACATCTACCATAGTAAAGTAGATACTATTGACTGTATTTACCTCTAGTGGTATAGTGTTGGTATAACATCTACCATAGTAAAGTAGATACTATTGACTATAGCTCCCTCTAGTGGTATAGTGTTGGTATAACATCTCCCACAGTAAAGTAGATAATATTGACTATAGCTCCCTCTAGTGGTATAGTGTTGGTATAACATCTACCACAGTAAAGTAGATACTATTGACTATAGCTCCCTCTAGTAGTATAGTGTTGGTATAACATCTACCACAGTAAAGTAGATACTATTGACTATAGCTCCCTCTATTGGTATAGTGTTGGTATAACATCTACCATAGTAAAGTAGATACTATTGTCTATAGCTTCCTCTAGTGTGATAGTGTTGGTATAACATCTACCACAGTAAAGTAGATACTATTGACTATAGCTCCCTCTAGTGGTATAGTGTTGGTATAACATCTACCACAGTAAAGTAGATACTATTGACTATAGCTCCCTCTGTTGGTATAGTGTTGGTATAACATCTAGCATAGTAAAGTAGATACTATTGACTATAGCTCCCCCTAGTGGTATAGTGTTGGTATAACATCTACCACACTAAAGTAGATACTATTGTCTATAACTCCCTCAATAAAAGCCTTAGGAATTATAATAATTGTTTCTACTTTAGGCACAAGGCCAGCAATCATCCAGTGCATTACTGATACTTTAGTTTATCGACCCCGTAAGGATGAAAGGCAAAGTCAACCTCGGCGGGATTTGAACTCAGACCGTAAAGGGACGTAATTATGCTGGAAATCATGGCGTCCGACCCTCTACCGATACTGCCAATCCACCGCCAATCCACCGCCTTAGGAATTATAATAATAATAATAATAATGGTTTCTGATTAAGTCAAAGGTCAACAAATTTAGGGGCGAGGAAAATAGATTAAATCGACGCCAGTGTATTACTGGTACTTTATTTTATCGACCCCGTGATGATGAAAAGCGAAGTTAACCTCGGCGGGATTGGAACTCAGAACGCAAATGGCTGTAACTATATGCTGCGAAGCGTGGTGTCCGGCGCTCTACCAGTTCTGCCAAACCACCGCCCAATAATATTAATAATAATAATAATAATAATAATGCAATATGTATTGGTTAACGTTAAATATGAAAACAACAACCTGTCTTTCGTAATTACAACCGGATTCGTTGCCAATTTGCACTGAATATGTTTGAATAGGGTCCTTAGGGTCCTGTAAATTATATTATGAAGCACCCGGAAGCTGTAGACGCCGTGGAATGAAATGGGTATGTCTTCACATGTCCTCACATGTCTTCACATGTCTTCACGTGTGTTCACATGTCTTCACATGTCCTCACATGTTTCACATTACCTCACAAGTCCTTACGTTTCCTCACATGTTCTCACATTTCCTCACATTTCCTGACATATCGTCATATATCCTCACATGTCCTCACATATCCTCACATGTCCTCACATTTCCCCTACATTTCCTCACATGTCCTCACATATCCTCACATATCCTCACATTTCCTCACATTTCCTCACATATCCTCACATTGCCTCACAATTCCTCACCTGTCCTCACATATCCTCACATGTCCTCACATGTCCTCACATTTCCTCACGTGTCCTCACATTTCCTCACATTTCCTCACATTTGCTCACATATCCTCACATATCCTAACATGTCCTCACATATCCTCACATATCCTCACATGTCCTCACATGTCCTCACATTTCCTCACGTATCCTAACATGTCCTCACATATCCTCACATTGCCTCAAAATTCCTCACCTGTCCTCACATATCCTCACATGTCCTCACATGTCCTCACATATCCGCACATGTCCTCACATGTCCTCACATGTCTCACATATCCTCACATATCCTCACATATCCTCACATTTCCTCACATTTCCTCCCATATCCGCACATGTCTTCACATGTCCTCACAACTCCTCACGTTTCCTCACATGTCCTTACAAGTCCTCACATGTCCTCACATATCCTCACATATCCTCACATATCTTCACATATCCTCACATTTCCTCACATTTCCTCACATGTCCTCACATGTCCTCACATATCCTCACATGTCCTCTCATGTCTTCACATGTCCTCACATATCCTCACATATCCTCACATGTCCTCACATTTCCTCACGTATCCTAACATGTCCTCACATATCCTCACATTGCCTCACAATTCCTCACCTGTCCTCACATATCCTCAGATGTCCTCACATTTCCTCACCTGTCCTCACATGTCCTCACATACCCGCACATGTCCTCACATGTCTCACATATCCTCACATTTCCTCACATATCCTCACATATCCTCACATTGCCTCACATATTCTCACATATCCTCACATATCCTCACATATCCTCACATTTCCTCACATATCCTCACATATCCTCACATGTCCTCACATATTCTCACATATCCTCACATATCCTCACATGTCCTCACATTTCCTCACATAACCTCACATGTCCTCACATTTCCTCACATATCCTCACATGTCCTCACATGTCCTCACATGTCCTCACATTTCCTCACATATCCGCACATGTCCTCACATGTCTCACATATCCTCATATTTCCTCACATATCCTCACATATTCTCACATTGCCTCACATATCCTCACGTCCTCACATTTCCTCACATTTCCTCACATGTCCTCACATATCCTCACATATCCTCACATGTCCTCACATGTCTTCACATGTCCTCACATATCCTCACATATCCCCACATGTCCTCACATATCCTCACATCTCCTCACATGTCCTCACATGTCTCACATATCCTCACATTTCCTCACATATCCTCACATATTCTCACATTGCCTCACATATCCTCACGTCCTCACATTTCCTCCCATTTCCTCACATATCCTCACATGTCTTCACATGTCCTCACAAGTCCTCACGTTTCCTCACATGTCCTCATAAGTCCTCACATGTCCTCACATATCCTCACATATCCTCACATTTCCTCACATTTCCTCACATGTCCTCACATGTCCTCACATATCCTCATATGTCCTCACATGTCTTCACATGTCCTCACATATCCTCACATATCCTCACATGTCCTCACATGTCCTCACATATCCTCATATGTCCTCACATGTCTTCACATGTCCTCTCATATCCTCACATATCCTCACATGTCCTCACATGTCCTCACATTTCCTCACGTATCCTCAAGCTACTAGTTATGACCATGAGAGGTCATAAATTCAAAGTGAGAAACTGGGAGTGGATTTTGAAATATTCTCCGTTATTAACCAGTAGGGCCCGAAACGTTGGGGTCCATACAAGTACTAAATACAAAAACAAAAACAACAGGTGTGTTCACAATAACAATAAAGAAATCCCAATAAATAATAATAAAAATAATAATAACAAACAATAATAAAAAGAAAGGACTCCCAAAATGTTAAACAACTACGTAGAGGTTTTTAAGTCGTCCCACACACACTAAAACCTTTTTTTTTTTTTTTGTTTCCCAAATTCATTGCTATTTGAGTTGAAATCGGAGCCATTTGAAAGTGCATCAAATAAATGGCGCTGGAGAAACTGGGGGAAATATTTCTCTTCTACTATTATCCAGCTTAATTTATGAGATTTACTTCAAGCTTGCATGACAAATATAAATAGAGTTGCGAGATAAACTAATATAAGAGGCCAAGTGGGAGCTTTGTTAGTGGCCATTATATATATATGTATATATGTATGTATGTATGTATGTATGTATGTATCTATGTATGTATGTATGTATGAATATGTATGTATGTATGTGTATGTATGCATGTATGTGTATATGTATGTATGTGTGTATGTACATATGTATGTTTGTAAGTATGTATGTATGTATGTATGCATGTATGTATATATGTATGTGTGTAATGTATGTGTGTATATATGTATGTATATATGTTTGTATGTATGTATATATGTATGTATGTATATATGTACATACGTTAGTAATCATGTATGTGCATATATATATATATATATTTATGTATGTGTGTACGCTTGTACGTATGTATGCATGTATATATCTCGCTAACTCATATATGCTTATATATATATATATATATATATATATATATATACATGCATACAAACATACAAACATACATATATACATACATAAATACATACATATACACATACATAAACACATACATACGTATACATAAATACATACATACTTAAATATAAACATGCATACACACTTATTTACTTTGGGCTATTTATGTATACAGTATATATTAGAACATTGCAATTTAAAAATAAACTTACAGCATTATTACTGTGGTTTAGTTCAAATGTTTCTGTATACTTCTAAGTCTGGCAAATAACTCATCTTTACACTTGTCAAACCTTTATAAAATTATAGGCTTCCATCGTCTTTTCTGTTCTCTTTTTGTTTAATTGTAGTAGAAGGAGGAAATATTTTGCTCAATATCATCTGTAGACCTGGACATACAACTGTTAATTTGCTGTGTCAAGTCACAAAAGGTTGACAATTGTTTAAATGATACAATAATAACTTCTCTCACCTCAATAAAATCTGAACTTAACTGTAATTGTGACGAGCTGTAGGTACAATATATTCTTTGCTTTTATACGCACACACACACACACATATATATATATGTGTGTGTGTGTGTAAGTATGCATACGTACACACATAGATACACACACACACATACACACACACACACACACATATATATGTGTGTGTGTGTAAGTATGCATACGTACACACATAGATACACACACATATATATTTGTATATGTATTTACACATACACATATACACATATACACATATACACATATACATATATACATATACATATGTACGTATGGGTTATATCAATATTGATAATAATATTCGATTCGTTTGTAAACAAACGGCCCGATTAAAGCTGTGCCGTGCCGATGACAAGTTCTTGTCTGGTGAACCTGTGATAAACAGGCGAAACTCCAAATATATTTCAAGGATACCAAGTTACATTATGGTATGCCTTCATCAGACAAAATACAATATATAACAGTTTTATAAATAGACATTGACGTACCCCTTTAAAAATTGACCGTTGCTTTTGGAGGCCATCAGGATAGAACTATATATATATATATATATATATATATATATATATATGTGTGTGTGTGTGTGTGTGTGTGTGTGTGTGTGTGTGTGTGTGTGTTAGTGTGTGTGTGTGTGTGTCCGACGGCGCAAAATTTAGTGGTTAAGGTGAACAACACATTTTATTTCCCGTTGCTCCGTTTTATCCGCTGGAAACAAAGAGAGTGGTATCTGTCATACAGAAGGCTAACCTTATCGCATACTATGTCACACTGAATCTCCCTGAGAACTAGATAAAAGGTGCACGTGAATGTGACCTTCTCAGCTTCTTACCCATTAATTAATTGAGCAGACTGTTCCATTGGTAGAACAGCTGGACCACTCCTTGTCGGAACCGACACTGTCTAACTACACATACGAGGTTGGGCTGAAAGGTGATAAATATGTCAGGTGTGATCCTTTAAATTAAAGATATAGTCCGCCCGACATGCTTCCAAAATGGTGTTCTACTTAAATTCATTGACCATATATGGACCTATTCTAGACTATGTTGAAATACACATTCCTACGATGCTTAACAGCGGAACCGAAGATGGAACATTATAATTGAGAGTTTAACCTTTTAACCATTCGTCCACGTTGGTCACCATAAATACAATGACAGTAACAACAGTTAAAGGATCGATAGCCAAATCAAATATATTTCTATCGTCCTGGCTTAGCTTGTAGCGTCGTTTGTACCTCTTCACTTTTTTTTCAATGGCGCTAATTGTCTCAGATGGAGACAACTATTTTCACCTCGGGACTGAAAACGCGTTAAAGATTCCGCATCTCCAGATATCACTCCTGTCTATTCCCTCCACAGTATTCACCCTTATTCTGTCATAATTGCAGCAGCTTTCTTTGATCTGTATTGTTGACAACTTAAATACTGAATGTAACATTATTTGCTACTCAACAGGTACTAATTGCGGAGTTCAGATCACAGCATGTACTGGTGGTTGATGGTTGGTGTGAAGCGGTGCAGCTTTACTGTAAGTAATTCATATTTGCACCACAAAATAGTTATTAGGTTGATTAACATCTGTTACACTGCAAACATTAGAGGTGAGGAGGGGGAGGCTGGGATCTAAACTCTTATGAAACGATAAATAAAACAAACATTAAGTTTCATATTACTCGGGAATATAATATTGATAACATCAACTCCAACGGCGATCAATTGGCAAAGTCGTTAGAGTGTCGGATGAAAAGTTTTGTGGCGTTCGTTATGGTTCTCTGTGCTCACTGGGTTCGATTCCCGCCGAAGTCAACTTTGTCTTTTATGCCTTCGAGATCGATAAAAAGTTGTACCAGTCTCGTACTGGAGACTGTTCTTCCTTTATATCGCTTTTACACTTCATCTCTTTCTTACTTTCTCTCTCCTTGTCTCTATCTGTCTGTCTCATTCCCTCTCTCTGTCACTTTCTCTCTCTCTAACTCTCTCACTTTCTCTCTCTCTTTTTAACTCTCTCTCCCTAACTATCACTTCTTGTCTGCCTCTCTGTCTGTCTCTTTCTCTCCCCCCACCCTATCTCTCTCTCTCTCTATCTCTTACTCTCTCTTTCTAGCGCTCTATCTTTCTCCTTGTCTCTCATCCCCTTTTAGCAGTATTAGTTATAGATGTTATCGCCACTTTAGCAGGGTGGTAGAATCAGTGGTCGTTAGTTGCCAGTGTGGTAAGTGATAGTATCCTCGTTGGATTATCTTGTCGACATAGACGTGAGGGAAGGTCCCTCGATCTATTTACCATCTATTTACAATATTCCTTTCGTCAGGTCGCCAATTCCAGCAGCATGGATTAAAGGTGTTATTGAGACACGAGTAACATAACAACGACTTCAACCGCAGTAATTAGAGAGGAAATGTTTGTTTATTTATATGGTTGAAGTTACAGATACAAAGAGGTTACAAAAGAGAATGTGCCATTGCGCCGTTAAGCCGGCGAGGCTAGGGGTGCAATATTTCACTGTTACATTATGCGTGTTGCTGGCTTGAAGTTTCCGGTACAAGCTAGAGATTCTTCAAATCTTCGCGGGGAATTTCTTCCTCAGGGTGCGTAGGGATACATCCTCTTCTACTGGCGCTGATTGGCTGAACTGAGCCAAATCACGCACAGAGAATGTATGTGAGCCCGCGGAATGTAGGTCACTACATCCTCTCTCAATCTCTCTTACTCTTCTCTTTCTGACTCCCTATCTCTCTCCTTTTCTCTGTCTCCCCCCCTCTCTCTCTCTCCTTCTCTCTCTCTCTGGAAGAAACCAACTGTGGATAGTCTCCGCCAGGTTTCAAAGTTCTTAAGACGTCACGATCGCACACGTACGACTTCATCGGGTGTTTTAGGTCCATACATATAGCCGTAAATACAGTATAGTGTTAATTATTGTGTAGAGCCGACAGGGTACTGAGGAAGAGGGTACTGAGGAACAGGGTACTCAGGAAAAGGGTACTGAGGAACAGGGTACTGAGGAAGAGGGTACTGAGGAACAGGGTACGGAGGAACAGGGTACTGAGGAAGAGGGTACTGAGGAACAGGGTACTGAGGAAAAGGGTATTGAGGAACAGGGTACTGAGGAAGAGGGTACTGAGGAACAGGGTATTGAAGAACAGGGTTTTGAGGAACAGGGTATTGAGCAAGAGGGTACTGAGGAACCGGGTACTGAGGAACAGGTTATTGAGGAACAGGGTATTGAGGAACAAGGTACTGAGGAACAGGGTACTGAGGAAGAGGGTACTGAGGAACAGGGTACTGAGGAAAAGGGTATTGAGGAACAGGGTACTGAGGAAGAGGGTACTGACAAACAGGGTATTGAGGAACAGGGTACTGAGGAACAGGGTATTGAGGAACAGGGTACTGAGGAACAGGGTACTGAGGAAGAGGGTACTGAGGAACAGGGTACAGAGGTACAGGGTATTGAGGAACAGGGTATTGAGGAACAGGGTACTGAGGAACAGGGTATTGAGGAACAGGGTACTGAGAAACAGGGTAGTGAGGAAGAGGGTACTGAGGAACAGGGTACAGAGGTACAGGGTATTGAGGAACAGGGTATTGAGGATCAGGGTAGTGAGGAACAGGGTACTGAGGAACAGGGTACTGAGGAACAGGGTACTGAGGAACAGAGTATTGAGGAACAGGGTATTAAGGAACAGGGTACTGAGGATCAGGGTATTGAGGAACAGGGTACTGAGGCACATGGTACTGAGGAACAGGGTACTGAGGAACAGGGTACTGAGGAACAGGGTACTGAGGAACAGAGTATTGAGGAACAGGGTATTAAGGAACAGGGTACTGAGGAACAGAGTATTGAGGAACAGGGTATTAAGGAACAGGGTACTGAGGAACAGGGTACTGAGGAACAGGGTATTGAGGAACAGGGTACTGAGGAACAGGGTATTGAGGAACAGGGTATTGAGGAACAGGGTACTCAGGAACAGGGTACTGAGGAACAGGGTACTGAGGAACAGGGTACTGAGGAATAGGGTATTGAGGAACAGGGTACTCAGGAACAGGGTACTGAGGAACAGGGTACTGAGGAACAGGGTATTGAGGAACAGGGTAGTGAGGAAGAGGGTACTGAGGAACAGGGTACAGAGGTACAGGGTATTGAGGAACAGGGTATTGAGGATCAGGGTAGTGAGGAACAGGGTACTGAGGAACAGGGTAGTGAGGAAGAGGGTACTGAGGAACAGGGTACAGAGGTACAGGGTATTGAGGAACAGGGTATTGAGGATCAGGGTAGTGAGGAACAGGGTACTGAGGAACAGGGTACTGAGGAACAGGGTACTGAGGAACAGAGTATTGAGGAACAGGGTATTAAGGAACAGGGTACTGAGGATCAGGGTATTGAGGAACAGGGTACTGAGGCACATGGTACTGAGGAACAGGGTACTGAGGAACAGGGTACTGAGGAACAGGGTACTGAGGAACAGAGTATTGAGGAACAGGGTATTAAGGAACAGGGTACTGAGGAACAGAGTATTGAGGAACAGGGTATTAAGGAACAGGGTACTGAGGAACAGAGTATTGAGGAACAGGGTATTAAGGAACAGGGTACTGAGGAACAGGGTACTGAGGAACAGGGTATTGAGGAACAGGGTACTGAGGAACAGGGTACTGAGGAACAGGGTATTGAGGAACAGGGTACTGAGGAACAGGGTATTGAGGAACAGGGTATTGAGGAACAGGGTACTCAGGAACAGGGTACTGAGGAACAGGGTACTGAGGAACAGGGTACTGAGGAATAGGGTATTGAGGAACAGGGTACTCAGGAACAGGGTACTGAGGAACAGGGTACTGAGGAACAGGGTATTGAGGAACAGAGTACTGAGGAAGAGGGTACTGAGGAACAGGGTACTGAGGAACAGGGTACTGAGGAACAGGGTATTGAGGAAGAGGGTACTGAGGAACAGGGTACTGAGGAACAGGGTAGTGAGGAAGAGGGTACTGAGGAACAGGGTACTGAGGAACAGGGTACTGAGGAACAGGGTACTGAGGAATAGGGTATTGAGGAACAGGGTACTCAGGAACAGGGTACTGAGGAACAGGGTACTGAGGAACAGGGTATTGAGGAAGAGGGTACTGAGGAACAGGGTACTGAGGAACAGGGTACTGAGGAACAGGGTATTGAGGAAAAGGGTACTGAGGATCAGGGTAGTGAGGAACAGGGTATTGAGGAACAGGGTACTGAGGAACAGGGTATTGAGGAACAGGGTACTGAGGAACAGGGTACTGGGGAACAGGGTACTGAGGAATAGGGTACTGAGGAACAGGGTACTGAGGAACAGGGTACTGAGGAACAGGGTATTGAGGAACAGGGTACTGAGGAACAGGGTACTGAGGAACAGGGTACTGAGGAACAGGGTACTGAGGAACAGGGTATTGAAGAACAGGGTACTGAGGAACAGGGTACTGAGGAACAGGGTACTGAGGAACAGGGTATTGAGGAACAGGGTACTGAGGAACAGGGTACTGAGGAACAGGGTACTGAGGAACAGGGTACTGAGGAACAGGGTATTGAGGAACAGGGTACTGAGGAACAGGGTACTGAGGAACAGGGTACTGAGGAACAGGGTATTGAGGAACAGGGTATTGAGGAACAGGGTATTGAGGAACAGGGCACTGAGGAACAGGGTACTGAGGAATAGGGTACTGAGGAACAGGGTATTGAGGAACAGGGTACTGAGGAACAGGGTACTGAGGAACAGGGTACTGAGGAATAGGGTACTGAGGAACAGGGTATTGAGGAACAGGGTACTGAGGAACAGGGTACTGAGGAACAGGGTACTGAGGAATAGGGTATTGAGGAACAGGGTACTGAGGAACAGGGTACTGAGGAATAGGGTATTGAGGAACAGGGTATTGAGGAACAGAGTACTGGGGAACAGGGTACTGAGGAACAGGGTACTGAGGAACAGGGTATTGAGGAACAGGGTACTGAGGAACAGGGTACTGGGGAACAGGGTACTGAGGAATAGGGTACTGAGGAACAGGGTACTGAGGAACAGGGTACTGAGGAACAGGGTATTGAGGAACAGGGTACTGAGGAACAGGGTACTGAGGAACAGGGTACTGAGGAACAGGGTACTGAGGAACAGGGTATTGAGGAACAGGGTACTGAGGAACAGGGTACTGAGGAACAGGGTATTGAGGAACAGGGTACTGAGGAACAGGGTACTGAGGAACATGGTACTGAGGAACATGGTACTGAGGAATAGGGTACTGAGGAACAGGGTACTGAGGAACAGGGTACTGAGGAACAGGCTATTGAGGAACAGGGTACTGAGGAACAGGGTACTGAGGAACAGGGTACTGAGGAACAGGGTATTGAGGAACAGGCTATTGAGGAACAGGGTACTGAGGAACAGGGTATTGAGGAACAGGCTATTGAGGAACAGGGTACTGAGGAAGAGGGTACTGAGGAACAGGGTACTGAGGAACAGGGTACTGAGGAACAGGGTATTGAGGAACAGGGTACTGAGGAACAGGGTATTGAGGAACATGGTACTGAGGAAGAGGGTACTGAGGAACAGGGTACTGAGGAATAGGGTACTGAGGAAGAGGGTACTGAGGAAGAGGGTATTGAGGAACAGGGTACTGAGGAATAGGGTACTGAGGAAGAGGGTACTGAGGAACAGGGTACTGAGGAACAGGGTATTGAGGAACAGGGTATTGAGGAACAGGGTACTGAGGAACAGGGTACTGAGGAACAGGGTATTGAGGAACAGGGTACTGAGGAACAGGGTATTGAGGAACAGGGTACTGAGGAACAGGGTACTGAGGAATAGGGTACTGAGGAAGAGGGTACTGAGAAACAGGGTACTGAGGAACAGGGTACTGAGGAAGAGGGTATTGAGGAAGAGGGTACTGAGGAAGAGGGTATTGAGGAACAGGGTACTGAGGAACAGGGTACTGAGAAACAGGATACTGAGGAACAGGGTACTGAGGAAGAGGGTATTGAGGAAGAGGGTACTGAGGAAGAGGGTACTGAGGAATAGGGTACTGAGGAAGAGGGTACTGAGGAACAGGGTACTGAGGAACAGGGTACTGACAAACAGGGTACTGAGAAACAGGATACTGAGGAACAGGGTACTGAGGAACAGGGTATTGAGGAACAGGGTACTGAGGAACAGGGTACTGAGGAATAGGGTACTGAGGAAGAGGGTACTGAGGAACAGGGTACTGAGGAATAGGGTACTGAGGAAGAGGGTACTGAGGAAGAGGGTATTGAGGAAGAGGGTACTGAGGAAGAGGGTACTGAGGAATAGGGTACTGAGGAACAGGGTGGTGAGGAACACGGTATTGAGGAACAGGGTATTGAGGAACAGGGTACTGAGGAACAGGGTATTGAGGAACAGGGTACTGAGGAATAGGGTACTGAGGAATAGGGTACTGAGGAAGATGGTACTGAGGAATAGGGTACTGAGGAACAGGGTACTGAGGAACAGGGTACTGAGGAACAGGGTACTGAGAAACAGGGTATTGAGGAACAGGGTACTGAGGAAGAGGGTACTGAGGAACAGGGTACTGAGGAACAGGGTACTGAGGAACAGGGTATTGAGGAACAGGGTACTGAGGAATAGGGTACTGAGGAAGATGGTACTGAGGAAGAGGGTACTGAGGAACAGGGTACTGAGGAACAGGGTACTGAGGAACAGGGTACTGAGAAACAGGATACTGAGGAACAGGGTACTGAGGAAGAGGGTACTGAGGAATAGGGTACTGGCCACTTGGATTCCAGGTACAATCCCTACTATTTCAACAAACATTGCAATGCAGTGTTGTGCTGCACTGTACTGTACTGTACTGTGCTGTACTGTGCAGTACTGTACTGTGCTGTACTGTGCAGTACTGTACTGTACTGTACTGTACTGTGCTGTACTGTACTGTACTGTGCAGTACTGTAGTGTAATGTACTCTACTCTACTGTAATGTACTGTACTGTACTGTACTGTACTGTACTGTACTGTGCAGTACTGTACTGTGCTGTACTGTGCAGTACTGTACTGTACTGTACTGTACTGTACTGTACTGTGCTGTACTGTACTGTGCTGTACTGTGCAGTACTGTACTGTGCTGTACTGTGCAGTACTGTACTGTACTGTACTGTACTGTACTGTACTGTGCTGTACTGTACTGTACTGTACTGTACTGTGCAGTACTGTACTGTGCTGTACTGTGCAGTACTGTACTGTGCTGTACTGTGCAGTACTGTACTGTGCTGTACTGTGCAGTACTGTACTGTACTGTACTGTACTGTACTGTACTGTGCTGTACTGTACTGTACTGTACTGTACTGTACTGTACTGTACTGTGCTGTACTGTGCAGTACTGTACTGTGCTGTACTGTGAGGTACTGTACTGTACTGTACTGTACTGTGCTGTACTGTACTGTACTGTGCAGTACTGTACTGTACTCTACTGAACTCTACTGTATTGTACTGTACTGTACTGTGCTGTACTGTGCAGTAATGTACTGTACTCTACTGTACTGTACTGTGCTGTACTGTACTGTACTGTACTGTACTGTACTGTACTCTACTGAACGGTACTGTATTGTACTGTACTGTACTGTGCTGTACTGTGCAGTACTGTACTGTACTGTACTGTACTGTACTGTAGTGTACTGTAGTGTACTGTATTCTACTGAACTGTACTGTACTGTACTGAACTCTACTGTACTGTACTGTGCAGTACTGTACTGTGCTGTACTGTGCAGTACTGTACTGTACTCTACTGCACTGTACTGTACGGTACTGTACTGTGCTGTACTGTGCAGTGCTGTACTGTACTGTACTGTACTGTACTGTACTGTACTGTACTGTGCTCTGCTGTACCTTTGCTGTGCTTTGCTGTGCTGTACTGTACTGTATTGTACTGTACTGTATTGTACAGTATTGTACTGTACTGTACTGTACTGTGCAGTACTGTACTGTACTCTACTGTACTGTACTGTACTGTACTGTACAGTATCGTACTGTACTGTATTGTACTGTAATGTACTGTACTGAACTGTACTGTACTCTATTGTACTGTACTGTGCTGTACTGTACTGTACTGTACTGTACTGTACTGTACTGTACTGTACCCTACTGTACTGAACTGTACTGTACTGCACTGTGCTGCACTGCACTGCACTGCACTGTACTGTACTGTACTGCACTGTGCTGCACTGCACTGCACTGTACTGAACTCTGCTGTACTGAACTGTACTGTACTGTACTGTACTGTACTGAACTGTACTGTACTATACTGTACTGTACTGTACTGTACTGTGCTGTGCTGTGCTCTACTGTACTGTACTGTACTGTACTATACTCTACTGTACTGTAATGTGATGTGCTGTACTGTACTGTACTGTACTGTACTGTACTGTGCTGTGCTGTGCTGTGCTGTGCTGTGGTGTGCTGTGCTGTGCTGTACTGTATTGTACTAAACTGTATCGTACTGTACTGTACTGTACTGAACTGTACTGAACTGTACTGTACTGAACTGAATTGTACTGTACTGTACTGTACTGTACTGTACTGTACTGTGCTGTGCTTTGCTGTGCTGTGCTGTACTGTACTGTACTGTGCTGTGCTGTGCTGTGCTGTGCTGTACTGTACTGTACTGTACTGTACTGTGCTGTGCTGTGCTGTGCTGTGCTGTATTGTACTGTACTGTACTGTACTGTACTGTACTGTACTGTACTGTACTGTACTGTACTGTAATGAGATGTGCTGTGCTGTACTGTACTGTACTGAACTGTAGTGTAGTGTACTGTACTGTACTGTACTGAAATGGACTGTACTGTACTGTACTGTACTGTACTATAATGTACTTTACTGAACTGAACTGTACTGTACTGTCCTGTACTGTACTGTACTGAACTGTACTGTACTGTACAGTATGGTACTGTACTGTACAGTATGGTACTGTACTGTACTGTACTGTACTATAATGTACTGTACTGAACTGTACTGTACTGTATTGTACTGTACTGAACTGCACTGAACAGTACTGTACTGTACTGTATTGTACTTTACTGTGCAGTGATGTACTGCGCTGTACTGCACTGTACTGTACTGTAGTGTATTGTACTGTACTGTACTGTACTGTACTGTACTCTATTGTACTGTACTGTATTGAACTGCACTGTATTGTACTGTACAGTACTGTACTGTACTGTACTGAACTGTACTGTACTGTATTGTACTGTACAGTAATGCACTGCACTGTACTGTACTGTACTGTACTCTATTGTACTGTATTGTACTGTACTGTACTGTACTGTACTGTACTGTACTGTACAGTACTGTACTGTACTGTACTGTACTGTAATGTACTGTATTGTACTGTACTGTACTGTACTGTACTGTATTGTACTTTACTGGACTGTACTGTACTGTATTGTACTGTACTCTACTGTATTATAATGTACTGTACTGAACTGTACTGTACTATACTGTATTACACTGTACTGTACTGTATTGTACTGTACTGTACTGAACTGTACTGTACTTACACTACTGTACTGTACAGTACTTTATTGTACTGTACTGTATTGTACTGTATTCTACTGTCCTGTACTGTACTGTACTGTATTGTAGTGTACTGTGCTGTACTGTACTGTGCTGTGCTGTCCTGTACTGTACTGTACTGTACTGTACTGTACTGTATTGTACTGTACTGTACTGTATTGTACTGTACTGCGGTGTGATGTACTGTACTCTACTGTGATGTAATGTACTCTACTGTGATGCACTGAGCTCTACTGTGATATGATGTGTTTTACTCTACTGTGGTGTGTTGTACTGTACTGTACTGTACTGTACTGAACTGTACTGTACTCTATTGTGCTGTGCTGTGCTGTGCTGTGCTGTGCTGTGCTGTGCTGAGCTGTACTGTACGGTTCTGTGCTGTGCTGTGCTGTATTGTACTGTACTACATTGTGCTGTGCTGTGCTGTACTCTACTCTACTCTACTGTACTGTACTCTAATCTACTGCACTCTATTGTGCTGTGCTGTACCCTACTGTACTAAACTGTACTGTACTGTACTGTACTGTACTGTACTGTACTGAACTGTACTGTACTGTACTGTACTGTACTGAACTGTACTGTACTGTACTGTACTATACTGTACTGTACAATGTCGAACTGTACTGTACTGTATTGTGCTGTAATGTAATGTACTGAACTGTACTGTACTCTATTGTACTGTACTGTACTGTACTGTACTGTACTGTGCTGCACTGCACTACACTGTACTGAACGCTGCTGTACTGAACTCTGCTGTACTGTACTGTAATATACTGTACTGTACTGTGCTGTGCTGTGCTGTGCTGTGCTGTGATGTACGGTGCTGTGCTGTGCTGTGCTGTGCTGTACTGTACTGTACTTTACTGTTCTGTGCTGTGATGTGCTGTTCTGTACTGTACTGTACTGTACTGTACTGTACTGTACTATACTCTACTGTACTGTAATGTGATGTTCTGTACTGTACTGTACTGTACTGTGCTGTGCTGTGCTGTGCTGTGCTGTGGTGTGCTGTGCTGTACTGTACTGTACTGAACTGTACTGTACTGAACTGTACTGTACTGAACTGTACTGTACTGTACTGAACTGTACTGTACTGTACTGTACTGTACTGTGCTGTGCTCTGCTGTGCTGTGCTGTGCTGTACCGTACTGTACTGTGCTGTACTGTGCTGTGCTGTACTGTACTGTACTGTGCTGTGCTGTGCTGTGCTGTATTGTACTGTACTGTACTGTACTGTACTGTACTCTACTGTACAGTACTGTGCTCTGCTGTAATGTACTGTACTGTACTGTACTGAGCTGTGCTGTGCTGTACTGTACTGTACTGAACTGTAGTGTACTGTACTGTACTGTACTGTACTGTACTGTACTGTACTGTACTGTACTGTACTGTACTGAAATGGAGTGTACTGTATGGTACTGTACTGTACTGTACTATAATGTACTGTACTGTCCTGTACTGAACTGTACTGTACTGAACTGTACTGTACTATACTGTACTGTACTGTACTGTTCTGTGCTGTGCTGTGCTGTGCTCTACTGTACTGTACTGTACTGTACTGTACTATACTCTACTGTACTGTAATGTGATGTGCTGTACTGTACTGTACTGTACTGTACTGTACTGTACTGTACTGTGCTGTGCTGTGCTGTGCTGTGCTGTGCTGTGGTGTGCTGTGCTGTGCTGTGCTGTACTGTATTGTACTGAACTGTACCGTACTGTAGTGTACTGTACTGAACTGTACTGTACTGAACTGAATTGTACTGTACTGTACTGTACTGTACTGTACTGTACTGTACTGTACTGTACTGTACTGAACTGTACTGTACTGTACTGTACTGTACTGTACTGTACTGTACTGTGTTGTGCTCTGCTGTGCTGTGCTGTACTGTACTGTACTGTGCTGTGCTGTGCTGTTCTGTACTGTACTGTGCTGTGCTGTGCTGTGCTGTGCTGTGCTGTGCTATATTGTACTGTACTGTACTGTAATCTTCTGTACAGTACTGTACTGTACTGTACTGTACTGTACTGTACTGTACTGTAATGAGCTGTGCTGTGCTGTACTGTACTGTACGGAACTGTAGTGTACTGTACTGTACTGTACTGTACTGTACTGTACTGACATGGACTGTACTGTACTGTACTGTACTATAATGTACTTTACTGAACTGAACTGTACTGTACTGTCCTGTACTGTACTGAACTGTACTGTACTGTACAGTATGGTACTGTACTGTACTGTACTGTACACTAATGTACTGTACTGAACTGTACTGTACTGTATTGTACTGTACTGAACTGCACTGAACAGTACTGTACTGTACTGTATTGTACTTTACTGTGCAGTGATGTACTGCGCTGTACTGCACTGTACTGTACTGTAGTGTATTGTACTGTACTGTACTGTACTGTACTCTATTGTACTGTACTGTATTGAACTGCACTGTATTGTACTGTACAGTACTGTACTGTACCGTACTGAACTGTACTGTACTGTATTGTACTGTACAGTAATGCACTGCAGTGTACTGTACTGTACTGTACTGAACTGTACTGTACTTACTGTACTGTACTGTACTGTATTGTACTGTACTGTACTGTACTGTATTATACTGTACTCTACTGTACTGTACTGTACTGTACTGTACTGTGCTGTGCTGTCCTGTCCTGTACTGTACTGTACTGTACTGTACTGTACTGTACTGTACTGTACTGTACTGTACTGTACTGTATTGTACTGTACTGTGGTGTGATGTACTGTACTCTACTGTGATGTACTGTGCTCTACTGTGGTGTGATGTACTGTACTCTACTGTGATGTACTGTGCTCTACTGTGATATGATGTGTTGTACTGTACTGTGGTGTGATGTACTGTACTGTACCTTACTGTGCTCTACTGTGATATGATGTGTTGTACTGTACTGTGATGTACTGTGCTCTACTGTGATATGATGTGTTGTACTGTACTGTGGTGTAATGTACTCTACTGTGATGTTCTGTACTGTGGTGTAATGTACTCTACTGTGATGTACTGTACTGTGGTGTAATGTACTCTACTGTGATGTACTGTACTGTGGTGTAATGTACTCTACTGTGATGTACTGTACTGTACTGTGATATGATGTTTTGTACTGTACTGTACTGTGGTGTGATGTACTGTACTCTACTGTGATGTACTGTGCTCTACTGTGATATGATGTGTTGTACTGTACTGTGGTGTGATGTACTGTACTCTACTGTGATGTACTGTGCTCTACTGTGATATGATGTGTTGTACTGTACTGTGGTGTAATGTACTCTACTGTGATGCACTCTGCTCTACTGTGCACTACTGTGATATGATGTGTTGTACTGTACTGTGGTGTGATGTACTGCACTCTACTGTGATGTACTGTGCTCTACTGTGGTATGATGTACTGTACTGTACTGTGGTGTGATGTACTGTACTGTACTGTGGTGTGATGTACTGTACTCTACTCTACTGTGATGTACTGTACTGTACTGTGATATGATGTGTTGTACTGTACTGTGGTGTGATGTACTGTACTCTACTGTGATGTACTGTGCTCTACTGTGGTGTGATGTACTGTACTCTACTGTGATGTACTGTGCTCTACTGTGATATGATGTGTTGTACTGTACTGTGGTGTGATGTACTGTACTGTACTGTACTGTGCTCTACTGTGATATGATGTGTTGTACTGTACTGTGATGTACTGTGCTCTACTGTGATATGATGTGTTGTACTGTACTGTGGTGTAATGTACTCTACTGTGATGTTCTGTACTGTGGTGTAATGTACTCTACTGTGATGTACTGTACTGTGGTGTAATGTACTCTACTGTGATGTACTGTACTGTGGTGTAATGTACTCTACTGTGATGTACTGTACTGTACTGTGATATGATGTTTTGTACTGTACTGTACTGTGGTGTGATGTACTGTACTCTACTGTGATGTACTGTGCTCTACTGTGATATGATGTGTTGTACTGTACTGTGGTGTGATGTACTGTACTCTACTGTGATGTACTGTGCTCTACTGTGATATGATGTGTTGTACTGTACTGTGGTGTAATGTACTCTACTGTGATGCACTCTGCTCTACTGTGCACTACTGTGATATGATGTGTTGTACTGTACTGTGGTGTGATGTACTGCACTCTACTGTGATGTACTGTGCTCTACTGTGGTATGATGTACTGTACTGTACTGTGGTGTGATGTACTGTACTGTACTGTGGTGTGATGTACTGTACTCTACTCTACTGTGATGTACTGTACTGTACTGTGATATGATGTGTTGTACTGTACTGTGGTGTGATGTACTGTACTCTACTGTGATGTACTGTGCTCTAATGGGATGTGATGTGTTGTACTATACTGTGGTGTGATGTACTGTACTGTGATATGATGTGTTGTACTGTACTGTGGTGTGATGTACTCTCCTCTACTGTGCTGTACTGTGCTCTACTGTGATATGATGTTTTGTACTGTACTGTTCTGTGGTGTAATGTACTCTACTGTGATGTACTGTGCTCTACCGTAATATGATGTGTTGTACTGTACTGTGGGATGATGTACTGTACTCTACTGTGATGTACTGTGCTCTACTGTAATATGATGTGTTGCACTGTACTGCGGTGTGATTTACTGTACTCTACTGTGATGTAATGTGGTGTGATGTACTGTACTCTACTGTGATGTACTGTGCTCTACTGTAATATGATGTGTTGTACTGTACTGTGGTGTAATGTACTCTACTGTGATGTACTGTGCTCTACTGTGATATGATGTGTTGTACTGTACTGTGGTGTAATGTACTCTACTGTGATGTACTGTACTGTACTGTACTGTGGTGTGATATATTGTACTCTTATGTACTGTAATGTGATGTACTGTGCTGTACTGTGATGTGATGCGGTGTACTGTACTGTACTGTGATGTACTGTGCTGTACTGTGATTGTATGTGGTGTACTGTACTGTACTGTAATGTGATGTATTGTACTCTGCTCTACTCTGATGTACCGTGCTGTACTGTGGTGTACTGTACTGTACTGTACTGTGGTGTAATGTACTCTACTGTACTGTAATGTACTGTGCTCTACTGTGATATGATGTGATGTACTGTACTGTACTGTGATGTACTGTGCTGTACTCTGATGTACTGTGCTGTACTGTGATTGTATGTGGTGTACTGTACTGTACTGTGATGTGATGTATTGTACTCTGCTCTACTCTGATGTACTGTGCTGTACTGTGGTGTACCGTACTGTACTGTACTGTGGTGTAATGTACTCTACTGTACTTTAATGTACTGTGCTCTACTGTGATATGATGTGTTATACTGTACTGTACTTTGGTGTAATGTACTGTACTGTACTGTTATGTACTGTGCTGTACTGTGATGTGTTGTACTGTACTGTACTGTGGTGTGATATATTGTACTCTTATGTAATGTAATGTGATGTACTGTGCTGTACTGTGATTGTATGTGGTGTACTGTACTGTACTGTACTGTAATGTGATGTATTGTACTCTGCTGCACTCTGATGTACTGTGCTGTACTGTGATGTACTGTGCTGTACTGTGATGTACTGTGCTGTACTGTGATTGTATGTGGTGTACTGTACTGTACTGTAATGTGATGTATTGTACTCTTATGTACTGTAATGTGATGTTCTGTGCTGTACTGTGATGTACTGTGCTGTACTGTGATGTACTGTGATGTACTGTGCTGTACTGTGATTGTATGTGGTGTACTGTACTGTACTGTGGTGTGATATATTGTACTCTTATGTACTGTAATGTGATGTACTGTGCTGTACTGTGATGTACTCTGCTGTACTGTGATTGTATGTGGTGTACTGTACTGTACTGTAATGTGATGTATTGTACTCTGCTCTACTCTGATGTACTGTGCTGTACTGTGATTGTATGTGGTGTACTGTACTGTACTGTAATGTGATGTATTGTACTCTGCTGCACTCTGATGTACTGTGCTGTACTCTGATGTACTGTGCTGTACTCTGATGTACTGTGCTGTACTGTGATTGTATGTGGTGTACTGTACTGTACTGTAATGTGATGTATTGTACTCTGCTCTACTCTGATGTACTGTGCTGT